>JAWNOU010000058.1:4537500-5137500 GCA_035045725.1 Drosophila ezoana
CTTCTGGAGCGCGGGCGGAATGAAATCTTTCGTCTTGGAATGATTGCCCTGGCCAAGCAGCGCCGGCTCCACATGCTTGCCCTCCTGTATGCGCTGTATGCACTTGAGCAGATCATAGTTAATCCGCTCGCTAACCACCGAATCTTTTCTGTAATACCAAACAAATATATATATATGAGATATTTATCTATATACATAGATTGTTGCTTTATAGCACTCACTTGTAGTCTGGATGGCTGAGCACCTGCTCACGTATCCAGGTGGCTGTTGTGATCAGCTCGCCGGCGGCGCGCTTCTGTATGAAGCGCAGATACTGTTCAATGGTGCAGTGCGTGTCCGTGTCCACCTCCATGGACTGCAGATAGCTGCGTATTAGCGGCACCAGGCCAGGGAATACACCAGGCTGCAAGCGAGTTAAACGCAAAGGTATTTATTTGTGGTGTCTTCATACTCAAAATGTATCAGAATATAGCTCTCCCCTAGTTTCTATTGCTATTCTATTTGAATCTTTCATTTACCTAGAAGCACAGCTTCAAAATGGCATCTAATTCCGTTGTTATTTCTATGCTCCAACCATTTATTTTGATTATCTTCTCTTATTTTTAAAGTTTAATAGGGGCATTCCCCTAACAAATCTCATTCAGCTGTTAAATTAAGACCACTGTTAAGCCAAACTGACAGCGCGCTGTTATTTTACCAGCTATAGCTGAGCTAACAGCACTTTAACATTACATATGTTAAGTGATATGCCAAGCAGTGTACTGCTTGACTAAAGTAGTTAGCCAATTTTATCCCGGTAAGCTAATTACTACTTTTAAATTGTATTTAAAAAAATTGTTTCTCTTAATGTTAGGAATGCTTCGCTTGGCTTAAATTAATTTGTAACGCTTTCGTCTAAAACTATATTCTAATTCTATACTCTTGGCTAAAATTAACACATAAAGTTGCCAGCCTTATGGTCACGGCGATGCCACTGTTGCACACAATGTTAACATTGCATACAGCAGGACATGTCAATAACTATGAGCTTTAACAGGAACATGAGAGAATAGTAGAGGATGAACTTACCTTGCCATTAAAGATCTCATTGATGGTCAGCAGCTGGAACAGCTCGTTCTCCTCATCATCCGTATCGGTGTGATCGCTGTCGGCACCGTTCTGAGTGTGTGTGCCATTGGCATTGACATTCCCATTGCCATTGAGTCCAATGCCATGTCCGTTCAGCTTGGCGGTGCCATTGTAGAGGGGGGGCTCAGCATTGCTGGTTTCATCACTGCTGCTGCCGCCATTTGTGGCGCTTGAGGTGCCATTGAGCTGGACACAGGCGGCGCGCTGTTCCGTCGACTTGGACGATTTGCGGAACCAGAATTTCTCCTTGCGGCACGCGTCACGCTTCTGGGCCGTCTGCATATTCTCGTCGACCTTGCTGATGGGCGTTAGGAAATTGAGCTGATACGATAAGATGACACGCGTGAGGAGCACCACAAAACAGACAATGGCAGCATTCTCGAAATCCGAGATTTGCGCCTCGCACGGACGAAACTCGACGCGCCAGCCAATCGAGCTATTTGGTGGCGGCGGCTTGAAGCGCATCGTTTGCCAATTTGTCGATTGAATGTTCTCAAAATGATCGGTGTCCTCTTTGTCATTCTGATGGACCTTCTCGCTGAACAGGGAGACGGTGTCCCTGATGAACAGATGGGCCACATGCTGGGCCAACAGATGATCGATGCCGCCCTCGATTAAACGATTATAAACATCCTCATCGTACGTGAGCTTTACATCATTGTACTTGGCGCCCTCCGGTGACAGATACGAATCGATGGAATCGTAACGCGATTTGGCAATATGAAATTTGCTATTTGTTAGCGGCTCAAGGCCGCGCTCCTCCAACGTACGACAATCCACCGAGGAGCTGATCACATTCCAGCGGCAATCCGATTCGGTTAGATAGCCCCGGTAAACCGGCGAGGCGGCGGTCAACGCCAACATGATCGGGCAGAGCGGCGCCAGTTGATCGTAAAGACGACGTGCCTCTGTTATGTTGCATGCCTGAAAGGTCAATTGGAGGCAGCAACATCCCATGCCAAAGCCCATGGCATCCAGGAGCACAACATCCGGCTCGCCGGGCGGTGCACCCTCGACGGGCAGCTTTGTGTTCACATCTTTGAAGACTGCAAACGGCAAGGGCAGAGCATTAGCTATTGATATATATATATATATATAATAATTTGATGTAGGTATTTACCCTTCAGCTTGATGGAGACCTTCTCGCCGCGTCGCATGCGTATGTTGCGCGTGAGCGTCTTGAAGCGTGGATGGCCCGGAAAGATGGCCTCGTCGGGAAAGTAGAGGGAACGGGCAGCACTAAGCGGATCCTCGGGCCGGGGCTGATACAATGGATACGTAAAGTTTGGCGCACCAAGACGTGGAAAATTTGTTATAGACATCACACACTCGTCGCTGGCCAGCAGCTCGGTGACCTCCTCGCGACGATAACGCATATTCGCCTCGACCAGATTAAAGTGGGCCATAAGGCCGCCGAAAGGTTTGCCCGGCGTGCCCTCGATCATGTAGGCGCCGTATTCGGGACGCCACAAGGATTTCACGCCGTTCGGATCGGCCAGTTCCTTTTCATTGAGCTTCGCCAGCAGATCCTTGGCCTTGAGTGCGACACGTGCCACCTGCTGGTCATCATCGAACTTGACTATTATATATTCGACCTCATCGCCCCATTTGAGTATATCGCCCTGGCGATCCTTTAGTCTGTGATACAGATTTATGAACTGATTGATGCCATGCTCCCGTACATGATTTGCCAGTTTTTTGGTCTCCTCCCAGGAGAGTGGGTTGCCCTCGCTTAATAGGCCCATTGCTGCAAGTGAAGAGAGTGAGAGTAAGATACAGTCGGAGACAAAAATAGAGTGAGGGAGGAAGAGTGAAAGAAGCAAGGAGGCAGATGGAGAGATAGAGTTAGAGAGAGAGGGAGACAGATTAAGAGACACAGAGACAGAGAGAGTTAGAAAGAGAGAGAGAGAGAGAAAAGAGAGAGGGAGAGAGAGAGAGTAAGTATCTGTTCTAATAGAGTTTGTCACATTTGAGATATCTTTGGAATTTTGAATTTCTAAATAAAATGTTAGCCTTCGGCTGACTTTCAATTGATCAGCTACTCTACAATCCCAACTGTATCTATGTATGTATATCTGTTCCTGGTCAAGAAACTCTTTGATTGAGTGCCAAAATAATCTTTGAACCATTTAAACACAATACACATTTTATGATTCAAATCGTATGCAATATAATTTAAACCATATCAAGAGCCCCACAAATCGCGTCAAAATAGCTAATCGCCCAGATAACTGCCAGATGATGATAGGCCGAGTCCATGTCCATGTCCGCAAAAACCCGACACAGCAACAGCAGCAAAAACCCCACACCCCAACAGTATCTATGCGAATTAATTCCACAGTGAATGTATGGCTATAAACCTGAGAAAGGTTAGCTCAATGCAATGAAAATCGCATAGAAGGGCGAAGGTAAACTTAACACAATGAAAATCGCATAGAAGGGCGAAGGTAAACTTAACACAATGAAAATCGCATAGAAGGGCGAAGGTAAACTTAATGCAATAAAAATCGCATATTAAGGGAAAAAAACAGATTCAATCAACCTTTGTTCAACTTTAAAGTGTGACCATATCATATCACAGATTTATATATGTTGCGAGCCAAGGCCAGAATAAATTCGATGACAAACCCTTATATTTGATTGTATAAGAGTTATCAATCAACCAACAAAAAAAAACAAACCTTTCTCTAGTGAAGTGTTTTTCGCAAGCCTCACGCGATTTTGGATTTCCGACGGATCTTACGTTTATTGTTATATAAAAATAATGAAGAAAAAAAAGTAATATCGTCTAGCCGCGATTAGATGTATTTCTGCTGTATTTATAAATATCAGCAAGGAGGCTACGAAATTTACAACATTTCGATTGAATTAATTGATGAGCCCAACGAACAAAAGAAATGGCAAATCGATAATGCGCACCTTACCCTGACCACACGCCTTCCTCACACAAACAAACACAAGCTCACACACACAAACACACACACACACACACAATACAAACCTATGTAATAAAAAAACAAAACTAATCAAATTATTGATAAGACAAATTATAACAGTGCATAGGTAGTTTTCATAATAATAATATATATTTATATGTACATACATATATTAATAGTTATGCATGTACGCGTTTATTGAAACGGTTAACAAGGGCATATTGGTTTTGTGTTAACGTATGTAACAGGCAAGATTAGGGTACTTCGAACCCGATGAACAGGTCTCTATATCTAATCAGATCGAAGAGCTCAGTGTTAATAGCCCTGTCTATTTGTCTAAGCTACAAACTTTAAATTTACGAAACACGCGAAACGTGTTCATCAACTTCTTAACGATATCTTCGCTCTTTTTTATAATATCAACCAAATATCGATTTTGAGAGTTGGTTTTTTCAGCAAAACTCCAAGATTGTTAAAGCTAGATACATTAAACTCGGTCGACAGGTTATCGTAGCCAAAATGGAGGTAGGTTTTTCAAGTTTATTTCGATATCTACGCTCATGATTATACACATCGATAAATATCGATTTTGAGAAAAGGTTTCTTAAGGCAAACCTCAAAGATTATTGAAGCTAGATACGTCAAACTTGGTAGCTAGCTTCTTGTAGCCTTAAGCAAAATGATATCTACGCTCATTTTCCTAAAATCGATAAATATCGTTTAGTTTAGTTTTACAGTTCGAGCCTTGCGCTTTGGCATATGCCCTCAGTTGACTGCCATATTTAAGCATAAGAATCGGACTTGAAGCAGCTCTGCATTGTCCACAGTGTATAACGGGGGGCACAGCAGCTCGACGTAAGTTGTAGGGCATTGTTTAGTCGTGCACTCCCGACTGGCGCACTCCTCTTTGTTTATAGCCACAATTGTGCGCAATGTGTATGTATTTTATTTTGATACTCAAAAAGTTGTTGTTGCTGCTGCTGCTGCTGCTGTGCGGCTCTTGACTTTAGTTGATTGAATCATGCACTCAAATGGGTATTTGCCAAACACCCAAACACCCGCTCCCCGCTCCCCACCTGCCACCTCACCCCACCCCCTTCACACTTGTCACACAGCGAGCCGCGGGGTGGTCCCGCTGACACACTTGTTGTGCGCAGATTTATGGCCAATTCAACTGGCAATATTAACAAGAAAGACAAAGCCGACAAACGTGGCAGGCACCGAAGTTTGTATACCCTAACAAGCAAACAAATTGTATATATAAGATATATAGTCAAGGTAAACTTTATGCAATGAGACTCGCATAGAAGGGCGATATTAAGGAAACAATAAAAACACAAAGTAAATCAGCTGATCTTTAACCATTTTTGGATTTGTGACTTGGAATAACAATTTAAACCTAGACAGAAACCATATTGTGTTTATAATAATTACCTTCAAACGAGACCTAAGTCCAATTATTGGAATAAAGAAAAGTCGTTTGACAAAAAAAGAACTGTCGTAATAATTTTTTGGTTCGAGGCCAACTCGAAATAAAAACAAAAAATAAATTGTTTACTTCCATCGCCTAATTTTGTTAATATTTTTTCGACCTGACCTCGAGACAGGCCGCATTTAAGTCTCAAGCCGTAAGGTTGTTTATAATCTTTACTTAGTTGAGTATTTATAAGAATCAAGTTCAACTCTGTGAAACATAAGGCCAAAAACTGTTGAGTGGGGTCAGGATTGTTTTTTTTTTGGTTGCAATATATAAATTGGTAAGGTATAGCATAGTCCAGTATAGTATAGTATATAAAGCATGGTATAACACGTTAAAGTATAGTTAAGTTATTCGAATTGGATAATTTTTCCTTACAAATGTGCCTAAAAGAAGCTATGCCAAGTCTCATCAGTGTCTTCTAAGTGAGAAACTAGGTACGTTAGACTGGCGGCGAAATCTAGGAAGTTGTCTATAAGAACCAAGCATATCAGTTATCTATCTGCTACATAACTTTGACTAGGGTATTAAGATTAATTTTTGATAAGTTCCAAAAGGAAAGAAGATTAAAGACAGCTCGCGAATATTTCGTTTATATGTCTATACAAAGTCAAACAAAGGGTTCTCCTAAAAGATCTCACTTACAGATTTCAAAGTCATTTGAAGAGAGGTCCGATTATCAACTCGGCTCGGTGCAAGTCGCAACTTTGATAAGTTATTTGTAATGCCCGGTAAGAGTATCAGAAAGCAACAACAATAATGGGCAACAAAATGTGACTGCGGCTATAATTGCAATTGAAATTGAAACCGAAACCCAAATACCGAATCGAAAAAATTCAGAAAACTGAATTGTTGTGCCGTCGAATGATTACAGCTATTAGGAAATACAAAAATCGTTCGCTTGTGACAACAATTTCAATTTACCAGCCGAACTAGTTGCAAAGACAACAAAACAAGATGGAAACCGACTTAAATACTCTATTTCGATGGGGAAATGCACGCAAACAAATGCATTGTATCTGAAAGATTCTTTTTGTGGAGCTAGATGGATTTGGGTAAAATAGTTGCTGAACTTGCTTAAGATATCTGAAGAAGGAAAAAGTTTTCCATACAAAAAGTGAATACTCGATTCTTCTTCTTTCTTCTTTCATTAGAACTATATGATTTAATAGATTGATTCTGAGAAGTATTCGACCTTACTTCCTTCATCCTTTAGAGTTCCTCCTATGTCAGCTATATAAGGTAATGAACCAAGGCTTTACTCATATATAATAGTTTTATGATATAGTTGTCAGATTCGAACATTTTCGAATAATGTATCTGCATTAGAAAGACGAGTATAGGCCAAGTTTCATGAAGATAGCTTGAGGCATGACAGATTCTTTGGCAGAGAAGCACACAGAAGGACAGATCTACAATGGCCAGGCAGTTGAGGTTGATCAAGAATATATAAGTATATATCTATATACATATATACTTCAAGGGGTTACACACTGCAGGACCAGGTAATAATACCCTCTACAAGGGCATAATGTGGCTCTTAATTAATTATGCAAATGTTAAACTTCGCTCAAATACACAACAGATTATTTTCAGCTTGGATATATACTATATACACTATTTGGATATATATTGTTAAGCAAAACTTAACAATTTGTCAGCTTAACGAGTTGTCAGTCACATATGAAATTTCTTGGCTCTGAACACTTGTAGTTATTGAGTTGTTGCCATTGGTTGCATTGAGATTTTGCTTTGATTCGATTCGATTCGATTCGAACTGATTCATTATTCAAATGCATTTCGTAATGCGCGCGATTGATTATAGTTGATAATCATCTAGTTTTATGAATAAAACAATTATTGAATCTTATTAAAATGGCACATTGTAAGTTGGAAATGTCGTAACTGAGTTGGGCATAGTTCATTGATATCATATTCAACCGACTCGAACCCGCAATCAACTAAATTACACGATATTGCGTTTAATTACATTCAATGTTCACTTTCACAATTACAAAAACAAAAAACAAAAAATAAGCAAAAAAAAATATATAATAAAAAAAGCTGTAATAACTCGGAAAATGAATATACCTTCAGGTTCGTCGGAGTTAGTTGCACGTTTATAATAATACTAAGGATACACTCTCTCTTTTAAGTTGCGCCCCTTTGAGGCACGGCCCAACTAGAACTTGATCGCTTCACGGCCAAACGACGACTAAATATACCCGCGGCCAGACTCCAGCTTATTATGCAGCGGATGTGGACGACGCTCGGCCGGCGGACAGGCTGTTCGTATCATGAGTCGAGCCAGCCGATCCATCGATCCGTATCGATCGTACCGCCGAGCCGCTGACAACAAAAACACACAAGAATACCTTGCCGGGGGAAACTGTGTACACGGAGCTACCGTGGGGCAAACCACGCAAAAACTCCTCTTCATTTGTTTTAGATATCATTCAAATAGTTTATTGTAGAAGATTATAAGCTCTCTGTGCTCGATAATAGAAACTTTGTTTATGAGATCTTGAAAAACTAACAAGATTTTGCTATTTCAGCTACAAAATATAGTCAACCGATCTGACCGATTCCGGCATTTATACTATCTGCAATAGAAAGACGAGCCTATTCATGAGAATACTTTATACCGACCAATATATACATATATGTATATATAGATATACTTAGGATATAGTCATCCGATCTGGACGACTACGACATATATAATATCTTCCATTGAAAGACTTGCCTATGCCAAGTTTCATGACAGTTGTCTTAAAACTGAGAGACACAGCTGTTCATACTGATCAAGAATATAGATATAATATATATATACTTAGGATATAGTCATCCGATTTGGCCGATTCTGATATATACACTATTTGCAATAGCAAGATGAGAGAGTAAATAATTTTTGAAACTAAGAGACACGACTGTTTACACCGATCAAGAATCTATATATATACTTATGATATCAAAGTTTTTCCCAAGCAGGCAGTTAAAACGCAAAAGAATTCTTAGCCTTGGATAGAGCTTGAATTAGGATAAGGATATAGTTTTCCAGTCACCAAGTTACGCCACATTTTTAATGGAATAAGAGAGAAGAAGAGTCATTCAAACCATATACATATATATTGCTTGCAGCAAGGTGGCAACACTGCACTTTTAACTTCAAGTCAAATATTTAACAGCTAGATTAGAAACAAGCTTTGACAAAGTCTCCCTTAAAACCTCAGCAATATTTCAATCGCAAAGAAAAACGTTTAATTTTTGCAACGAACAAACTAAGTTGGTTCCACGGTGCGCAGGGAAGTTCTGCCCATTTGGGGGCTCTCATATCTGTGCAGGAACGGATGTCGCCACAGTTGAGGCCAGGTCGGAAGGCGGGGTAGCGTATTGTGGCACTTGAAACTATTGATTGCCATTATAATTATTTGGACTATGTAATTTATTATGCATATTTAATACCAAGCGCAAATAAAAATACTTTGTCTAGAGTACAATATTTTTTTATTTTTTTTTTTTTTTTTTTATTAAATATTTTTTTTATTATAGATTTCAATTGTTTGATTTGGGCGGCATTTTGATTTATTACACTATAAAGATTATAATTAGACGGTGTCGTAATTTGATAGACCATAACTAATGCCCAGTAGCTACATAAAAATAGGTATTATACGAGGGTAGATCAAATCATATATTCCATTTAATTAGATCGTATATTAAATATGTAAGATTTCGACTGGCTTATCAAACGTTTTAAGTATTGGAAATTTGGGCCAGAAGTCCACGAAGAAAACTTTGGAGCATTTGTTGATAGTGTGATTGAGAAGAATTTAAAAGTTAAAAAAAACCAAATTGATGCAGGTACACTTTCAGCAGGTGGCAACACTGCACATTTATCTTTAAGCCAACTATTTACCAGTTAGATAAATTACAAAAAAAGTGAAATTTCATTAAGCTGTCCGTTTGAAGCCATTTAGATATATGGTTAGCTGCTAGGTGGCAACACTGCACATTTATCTTCAAGCCAACTATTTACCAGCTAGATAAACGACAACAGTCAACGGGCCGATAAGCTAATCAGAGCATGTTGAAGTGCTTGTTAGGCACGTGCTAAGGTTAACCAACAATTATTGAATGTGACATATTATTCTCTTTGTTCAACCCTCGCATTTCTAATAAATATATATATATATATATATATGTATATATAAAAAATACAAGTTGACGCATTGTAAATCTCATCGAAATCAGCTCAAGCTGAATTATTTAAAGCGGAAAGAAAATACAAATATGAATGTACTTGGATGCCGTCTTAGTTTTTACCAGAATATCAGTTGAAGTAGCACTTAAATAAATTGAATCAAGAATGCGAACAACAACATCTATCGAGGGGCGGGCGGTGGCCGAAGGTGATTATTGGTGACTGGTAGCCGTTGGCCAGGTGGGTGGGTGGTTGGGTGGTTGGGTGGTTGGGTGGTATGTGGTGTTGGTTGGAATTGGAATTGGAATTGGGATTGGGATTGGGTAGTGTGCTGTGTGGTGTGTTCTGGTGTGGAGTGGAGATATTGGGAACTGTTACGTTGTTTGTTTTAGCATCGAAAAAGGCGATCCGATTACTGTTCTTGGTACAAACAGTGGAACAGCTGTCAGATTGCGTTTACAATTGAGTACATTATGCATCAGCCGAAGTTCTATATAAGATCGAAATCGCATAATTCTGTGGTTCTGGTTCAGCTGCAGCTGCGGCTAATTATAACTAAAAATTCCACACACACACACACACACACAACCGCAGAGCGTTGTTATTAGTTGAAACTTGTCATGAGCTGGATAATGTAATCCAAAATCGACTTTAAAACCAACAATCAACGACTAATTGGATGCTATAAAAAGTTATACTAGCGTTAATAAAATGTGACCATGGAGGGCAAGAAGCGACACTGGATCTAATACCAAAGATCATAGAGGTAAGTGGAATACATAGACATAGATATAGATATAGATATAGATATAGATATAGATATAGATATAGATATAGATATAGATATAGATATAGATATAGATATAGATATAGATATAGATATAGATATAGATATAGATATAGATATAGATATAGATATAGATATAGATATAGATATAGATATAGATATAGATATAGATATAGATATAGATATAAATCTTGAGATATAATATCATCATTTGGTCAGGCAATGTGTAACACATAAAATAGGACATATCCGAGAATATAAGGTATATATTATTTATCCGAGTCGAAACTATGCATAAGTTCTTCTTCTTGCCTAAGTACCCATGTCGAAGACATTAAGACATCGGTTCGTGTATGAAAAACTATTTGTATTTGTATAATGTTTTTGTGCCAATGTTTGTAACAGGCAGTAGAAAGCATCTCCGACCCCATAAAGTATATATATTCTTGATCAGCATCAAAAGCCGAGCTGATCTAGCCACATCCGTCCGTCTTGCCGTATATATGAACGCAAGGATCTCAAAAGTTCAATTTCTTCTTTGCTTCCGATAATCGATAACTGGCCACGTTTTCAAGAAATCGATAAAAATCGATATCGAAATCCCGTTTTTTGAGCGAATCTCGAAGATCTTAAGAGCTAGACTCTCCAAACTTGACAAATAGCTTCCAGAATAGTAGGTAAAGGTTAAGCATATTTCATTTTAAGCCTTTCGCCAATGCAATTGCGGTTGTATCGTATATTTGTATGTGCAGTTTTTTTCATTGAGAGTCTAGATATGCTGGTGTAGCTCAGCATTTACATAATTCATTATACGCCTCACTTATCTGCAAGCCCGCATATGAACAGAAGTGTATTTAAACTTCGGTGTGTCGGGGTTGAGACAAACAGGCCGTGAACAATATTAAAATAATTGAATGCAAATAATAATAAGAAAAAAAACTATAAATGCAATTGTGTGAACATGAACGAAAAGCTCATTCATATTAAGACCTTTTAACTATGTAGAACAACATGGGATAGAGTATAGATTAACCACAAAGTTGTAAATAAAGAAATAACAAGGGCAATGAAAGACTTTTTTATGAATGCGCTTTATAATAATGTGTTTAATTAATATTGAAAAGAAATCTTTGTAATGTACAATTTGAATATACGTACAAACAATTCGGCAATATAATATATAAAATCAATCCCAAACGAAGTAAGAAATAAAAGTAATAGCACATGAAAGGAAAAAACTCGCATGACTGTTTAATCATTTCAAGTGTTTGGGACTTGCGATTACGTCAATTTCTTTACATTTCCCACTCTTCAGGTGATATTTTTATATATGTACATAATTAAGGGTAATTAGAAAGAAAAGAAAACCAAAAGGAGGTAAATATATTTGAAGGGTTGACAACAGAGTTAAATAAATGAAGAAGAAAAACAGGTAAAAGTTCTACAGACGGTCGTGACTGACTAGGAGATACCCTATGCCCAGGGCAGAGCTGACATTGCAAAGACTTTAGTTCATACATATATGTATGTATATATAGCTCGGCATTTATTGTCCGATTTAAGTGAAATTTTCAGCACGAAAATAAGTTTTTCTTAGTAGAATTTTGGATTGGACGTTTCTCATCTTTGTATACTCTACCAGAGCTTTCCTACAAAGTTAACTCTACCTAGTCTTTACACTTACGAAATATGTTTCAATAACCGATATTCCAAATCGATATTTATCGATAAATACAACGAAAACGATAAACTTATGCTACGTCGCATATAATATAGTCAAGTCTCTTCATCCTGATTTAAAATCTAAAGTCGGGCTGTCTTCCCTTTGCTTTGTTACATGCACTGCCCGCAAACTAATCCACCCACTTTGCCACTTTTCACTGCGTGCAGGGTATAAGGAGAAGAATAAAAAAGCACTCGAAAGACAGAGTTATCAATTGAAGTGCTTGAAGAATTCAGTACCTGTCAATCAAGAGTTTCTTCTATTTCCTTCTGATTAGGGCAACAGGCGAGTGGACTATTTATAAAGATTATTATATTAAATATATACTTATATACACTTGAATTGATTTCCTTTAAAGCTAAACACAAAGAAATAAATCAACGCTTGGCACTCAAATTGTGCAGGAACCATTTCTGATTGTTGCCCGAACAAAATTTCCGCCAAACTTTTAAGATAACTCCAGGACTGGGCTTTCCAAAAGGTAACTTCCATGCGTAAAGTCCTTGGCATTCAATTTTGTTCTTCGCTATAAACTTTTATTGTTGAGCTGTTTATCACATGAGCCGAGCGCTACGTTAGGTACTTCGAAAACATTGTTGGAAAGCCAAAACAAAAAAAAAATAGAAATTAGATAGCGTGGGTGGTTGTTAATGCTACCGCTTGTAGGTCGAATGTTTAGATAAGAGTCGCTGTAAGTGGACCCGTTAATAGTTTTTTTTTTTGCATAGCTCGACGTCTACTCATTGAGTCAATTAGTTATTCAAGCTGTGTGGCTGTTAATCAATTACAGCTATATAAGATACATGGAGAAAATTAACTGGTGTTGCATGTTTCAAACGATTTTTCGCTATTTTTGTTAAATTTGAACTGGCGACTTCTAGCTTGCTGGTTCAACGCCCAGAATAACAAAACTAGGCACATTTGCAAAACTTTCCGACTGTCACTTGGAAATCGAATTTTCCCCACTTTCGACCCACTTTTGTTAAGACCCGGGACAAGCTCTTTAATATAGCTATATAATAGATGTTTGTTTATTTATATAAGTTCTCAGGTATCTCAGGTATTATGCACACAGCTAACCTGACCAACGCAATTTCTATTGCTTTGGGGGAGGGGGGGAAGAAAAAATGCGCAAAAAATACTGCAAAGTCATTTAAAAGAAATACCAAAGTGTGTCTGTGTGTGTACTTTAGTGGAAACTATAAAAATAACCCAAGCCATGTGTGTGTGTCGAGCGCGAGCATGATTCACCTTTGCGCACGGCTTGAATTTCGCTAATTGCTTTCGACTCTTTGTTTTCACAATACCTTAAGGCCATTAAATGGATAAGAAGGTGGTCATAAAATGAAACAATGCTTTGAAATAGACCACAAATGCGCACATAAGGCAGCTGAAGAGTCTTCAATTGAAGAAAATTCTATTCTTATGCCTCGAGTTCGAGTTCGAGTTCGAGTTCATAAGGTAAAAAACCATCAAGAGCTTAGTCTGCATAGTCATGCCTGTCATTCTGTTCTCAAAACTTGCAGATCGTATTATTCCACTATATTATATAGTTGCCATAGCTGCGATCGGTCGAAAAGTAAGTTCTTGTATGTTTCTCAATATATCTTCAACAAACTCAGCAAACATTTAACTATTCTCCTAACATATCAGAGCACTCGTATGGAAGAATCGATTGGAATTGGTTTACAAGATATGTATGTATATGTATGTATTACGTATATGTGTCATACTTGACATGTGCGAACTTTTTATAAAACTTGATAACAAGCTCTAATTTGCTGAGAGCCTTATGTAAATCTTATAAATTCATAACAAATAATCGAACTGATTAAGTGGAAGATACATTAAAAAATTACAAAATAGTATTTATTCATGTACAGGGTATCCCTTAGTTGAGAACCTTTTAACAATCATATTTCCATATGTTTTATTGTTAAATTTGAGTTATATCTCAAAGAAAAAAAAAGCTATGATAAGCCGCAATTGATAAGCGAGTGTTGTAAAATAAAAGGGGCTTGTGGACGAGGGGAGAGGCGGGGGAGGCGACAGGTTAAAGGTGTGTTAGCGTGTGCTTCGTTTGATAAGAAGCAAAGATAAATGCTGATGAAGAGCAGATGAAGAGCATTCACAGCGCAGATTATTGTCAGTTGACATTCGAAAAGTCCAAGCGGCGTATACGTAATGTCCAAAGTCGCGAATCAAATCCGGAAAGAGGCAAATACATTAGAGAAACAACAGCAATAGGAACAACAATGTAGGCTATTTTCAGGGCCAAACAATGTGGGCACATGAAATAGAAAACATACAAAGTCGACCGACAGATACAAAGATACAAATGTATCTAAATGTATGTCTACATATACACACATACACACATACATACATATATATTTATGTATGTATCCAGTTAGGTTTATCTGCAACGGAATGTAAACAAACTGTGTTTGCCGTATTGTAATAGGCAATAGGAAATTGCAGTCGTTGCACTTGAAATAATTGCACGCCATACAAGATTACGACAGATTACGTATACGACGCATAAGCCGGGCAAAAAATTACGAATCTAAGCAAATAAATAAAACTAAAGAACTAAGAAGAGGAGACGGAAGGAGGTCACAAACAATTTGCGACGTAATTGAAATCTATGAGCCCGTTCAAAGCGAGCGCGCGAGAGAGAGAGAGAGAATGCGAGCGAGAGAGAGAGAGCGAGCGAGAGCAGAGGCTATTGTAGCATAGATAAGTCGTGTATGGGGCCCCAACAGTTGAATACTAGACACGCGGTTGCTCAATCATATACAAACTTATACAATATATATATATACATATATATATATATATATGTGTGTGTGCATATACGTTTGTATACATATGTGCATTTGTGTTCATTTGTGAATATGCAACTCAGAATTTGGCAGCTGTCAATACAGAAATATTCGCTATTACATAGATATATGTATGTACATAAAACTATTTGCCTTGACTGACTGATGTACAGATTGACTGAGAGACTGACTGATTGAGTGACTGATTAACTGACTGACTGACTGATTGATTGACTTGCTGACTGACTGACCGACTGATTGACTGACTGATTGACTAACAGATTGACTGACTTAATGACTGATTGACTGACCTAATGACTGATTGACTAACAGATTGACTGACTTAATGACTGATTGACTGACCTAATGACTGATTGACTAACAGATTGACTGACTTAATGACTGATTGACTGACCTAATGACTGATTGACTAACAGATTGACTGACTTAATGGCTGATTGACTGACCTAATGACTGATTGACTGACTGGCTGATTGACTGTCAACGCCCATCTCAAACCGTTAGAGCTGGGCAGCTGAACTGTGGTTAACTTTTATAAGCGAATATAGGCGTTAGTTTAAGTTCGGATCGGATACGCCTCAAACTTAAGGCTTAACTTTTATCGGCGATTTTGGCAACATGCGAGAAGAGCTTAAGCATATGTAATTTCAGACTATCGCCTGAATCCACGCTCCTTGGTGGGAAAATGGTGGGATCTTCTGAGAGCTGAGCTGAGACTGACAAATGGTCGGCTAAAAGATGGCAAAACAGATTGGAATTCCATTGAATGCAATCAGAATTATTATTAACGTTCACTTAGCGTTTGCTTATCGAAGGCATTTTAAATAACAATACACATTGAGTTATCTAGAATTCAATTTCGCTTTGCTTTCTTTTGTTTCTATGTGAAAATGTTATTTGTGTACGCACAAACAGAATCCGCATAAATGACAGCCACACGTGTTAGCCCCAGTTTTTTCTCTTTTCATCTTTTCATCTTTTGGTATTTTATTTTGTTTTTATTTATTTTGTTTCGTGTAGTCTTATTAATAACTACAAGAATCGAACCTGATATGGAATTGTTGAAAGCACTTGTGCAAATGCAAATGACGATGAAACTTCAATAAAATATTTTTATATTATACATTTTTAATTTTGTTTTAAAAAATTTGTTTAAACAGGTTTTCATTTGCAATACGCAGCCAGGCTCGACTAGCGAATGCTCTGACTAGCAGATACCCTTTATTTGTCTTTATAAATGTGAAATCTTTTTCACTTTTGTGGCTGGATTTGACGACCTTTCCTTATGGTAATCGGAAATAAATTCACATTTTTCTGTGGATTTGGAGAATGCATTTCATACTTTGTTGTGGATATGGGAAATGATTTCACAGTGTGTTGAGGATATGGGAAATGATTTCACAATTTTGTTGTGAATTTGGAAAATACTTTTACATTTTGTGGTAGATTTAGGAATTAAATTCACATTTTGTTGTGGATTTTGCTTGACCATTTTTCTACAAGTTACAAAATTTTAAACATTTATTTAACTTTACATGTTTATCAATTCTTAATTTGATTTAATTTGTTGATTGGTCGAAGTTTTTCTTTTTTTTTTGGGTTATCCTATCTAAGAACATTCACAAAAGCTACAGGGTATCAATATTGGATTTGTGCAATGATTGTTGTTGTGTTTCTTGTTGTTGTTGTTGTTGTTGTTGTTGTTGTTGTACTTTAATCATTTATCTTGTCAATTGCGTAAAGTAAGCGTGCAAATAATAAAGCACTCCAAAACTAAATATGAGCTCTTACAATGACGCACTGCAAATTAATTGCAAAACACTTTTGTCACCATCATCATCATGATGATCATCATCATAATAATGATAATGATGATGACGCACTCGAGAAGAAATTTATCTGAAATTTGTTAAGTATTTTTCACTGTCAATTAAACAACAGAAGCTCAACTGAGTTCACAAATTGAAAGCGAATTAGTTTGAAAAAAGTTTGCTTTCAGTTGGAAGTGCACGACTGGCAGTTACTCTGTTGTTTTCGACAAGCAATTGCTGTGCTTCTTCTTCCATAGGAAATAGTTTCTTGAACAGCTTCGGTGTTTATTGTCCGATCTTTATCAAATTTCGTAGATTTCTTTTTGCCTCTTAGATACATTTAAAAAAAAAAAAACATTCTATCCTTTCGAGAAAGTTTAAATGGGCTTAGAAATTTGTCGTAAATAGTTGACCTTTAAAAATTTAAACATATTGAACTGCATTTCATGTCGCTGTCAAACTTTTAAAGACTTTTTTGTAAAAATAAATAAATATATAAGCAAAAAATAAGTAAAATTAGCACAAAGCGAAAATTACAACTTTTCGCATCAGTTTAGAAATCAGTTTTCGAAATTTATTTGCTGGCTACAATACCTAATTAGCTAGGCTAAAATTTTGCTCGTGCCTGAGTGAATCTCAAAGGCTTGAGGGTGTTTGGGGGGCAAACAACGGTTAGATCTTGATGATAATGAATGATAAGACGTAAAGATGTCTAAGTGTGAGTCGTCTTATCTAAGAACTGGCTTAAAGTATTTACAACGAAGCTTAGATACGTTTAAATATTTGACAAGATAATTTAGCCTTTTATGGTTTTATGTCTACAAACATCATATGTATGTATGTACATATGTGCATTTGCGCCACCATGAAACCAGATTCGAACCAAAATTCTGGCTCAATTATATATGTATGTATATTTTTAGCAAACGTACATATTTGCAAAATATTTCACAGAAAAATCTTGTAAACTATTGAAATATCTATTGAATTACATACATACATATGTATGTATGTGTGTATTCCCTTCTTAGAAGAGCTCATTTTGTGAAGATTAAGTTTACAGTTCTTCTTCTTGAGTTATATTCTTTTAAGAAGTTAACAGTTCTTCTTTTAAGAAGTTAACAGTTCCTCTTTTAAGAAGTTTCAACTTCTTCTTCTTCAGTTATGTATATTCTTTTAAGAAGTTTAGGGTTCTTCTTTAAACAAATACTTTTCAGTTAATATGTCAATATGAATTTCATCATACATTCATATATTATCTGCATTTTTGTTCATAATTCGCGAACCTTCCTAGCTGTAGGTTAATTCATGTGTATTTCACTATATCGAATTTCTAATCCATTAAGCAAATTGCAGAGAAAAGAGCTCAATTAGCTATCTCAGCATTAGATCCACAAAGTAGCTAAAACCATTTAAATTGCACATAGCTTCTGCAATTAGCCAAAGAGTTGGCTATAAAATGGCTAAATGTGCAACACTGATAAAGCGAATAGCTTTTTTTTTCTATTATAGTTTTCGATTATGTGTATTTCATCACATCTTCACAGGGAATTTGCAATTCGAGAAACTTCCCTAATTTTGTGTTTCTCTTGTCCCTCTCTTCTTTTCCCCCTCTCCTTTTTTTTTTGCGTCGTCATTTGACATTGCGATTAGCCCAAAGGAAGGCGGCGTCAAGCACGCGGGGTCATTGAGGCTCATTTTCATGAGTTAATAAATGACAAGGTCGACTTTTGCACACAATAGATAAACAAAAAATAAAAAAAAGAAGCAAATACAATAAATAGTTATCTATGTGTGTTTTACGGTTACTGCGATAAACAATACACACGGCACATGGCATGATTCCGATAGCAATCGATCGTGTCTATGCGTATCTGTCATGTGCGAGGCCAAATGCAAGCACGGTCGTGTCGTGTCGTGTCGTGTCGTGTCGTGTCGTGTCATGCCCTATTGTGAGTCATGGCGTGTTGGCTATTTTTGCTGATTCACGATGATGTTTGAGAGTCTTTGGACAGCATGATATGCTAATTCTCAAATTTGCCAGTGCTTGCTGTTGTTGTTTGGTTATCTTTAGTTTGGCGTTGTTCTTGTTGTTGTTGTTGTTGTCTTGTGGTGAAATTGCAGCCCATGTGGGAAGAACATAGAAAACAGATACCAACCAATACATGCGTGCGTGCAAAAGTGTATGTGTGTAAGTGTTGATCTCTCGCTCTCTCTCTCTTTCTCTCGTGCGCTCTCGGCGCTTAACTCTCAATTTTGCGAGTGCCTTGAACTTCACAGCTTCCATAGACCCTCCCGCAGACCCGTAATCCACAAGCTTTGACTTAAACCCGTTTAAAATGTATTGTACTTTTTGTTTATCACACGCGACTTGTGCATGAGTAATGCGGCAGTGACGTCACAGCAGCTGTAGCATATGTATGTATGTATGTATATTGATTTTTTTGTTGGTTTGCTAAGCTCGTTCTCAGCTAATTAGTGATCAAAAATATAAAAAGTTGTGCTGCTCTCAACTTAAAAAAGTTGCCGATTTAGGCATGTGAATGACTTCACAGAAATGTGACATGCAATAAATCGCGTATGATATGTAAGTACATACATATATGTATGTACATATATGCTGTGATAAGTTTCCAAGTTGATTAAAATATCAAATTAGAAGCTTCCAGGCCAAACGCTCAAGGCCACTGCTGTTCCAGTCCAATTGGACAGTGTGTAAGCCGTACTCCTCAGTCAACACACATACGCACAAACCCATCGGCATGCACATAAATTTGTATGGAAAGCGAATGTCAAGGTTATGCACGGCCTGGAACTGGACAGCGGCAAAAGCAACAAAACAAAACGCGCTACTTAAACAACAAAACTAATTGTCATGTAATTACGAGCAAAAAAATCAATAAAAGAAAATAACCCAAACCCACTTGTAGAGACTGAAATTACGCACTTATTCAAATAATGGACACATTATACACACATGCATGCGCATGCATGCATAGTATATGTAAGTAGCTTGTTAGAATTACGGCAAACACTTACCGGTAAATGCTGTAGAACAATGATAAAAGCAACAAACGCGTGCGCTCCAATCAGATATTTTTTCGGCTTCTTATTGGATGATGCTCAGCTGTTGCTCTCGGCGTTTGGATTATATGAAGAGAGAGAGAGAGGATGCCTAGCGGCGGCGGCGACGACGGCTGCACAAACAAAAATGACCTGTTTGTTGTTGGTGCTGCTGCCCTCGCTCTTACTGTCTGCGCTGCTTACGCTGTCTCTTTTGCTCGCTCTCGCTGACGCTGTCTCTGTGTGCCGTGTGTGTGTGTGTGTGACCGCGTGCTGATGTTTTTCACACACGTTTTGATTCTGATTTCGAAAGCCGATTCAGAATTTTTTTTTTTTGTTGTTGTTGGTTGTGTAACCAAACGACAAACTCAACTGACCAACGTCAATTTAACGAACTTCTCTTTAGTTTTTTCCGATTTTTCGCTGCTCTTGCTGCTGGCGCTGTTGCTGTAGTTGTTATTGTTGTAATTTGCACTTCTGTTTGTGTTCTTGTGGTTTATTTTAGTTGATTGTTTTGCCACGATTTCACAATATGCTTAATAAACAAAAGAAATTCATATACAAATACATTAAGTATCATCTAAGCTGAATGTGTGTCTTTGTCTGTGTGTGCGTGCGTGTGTGTGCATGTAAACAACAAAATGTGCAGGCCGCGTGTTTTTTTTTTTTTCCTTCTATTTATTTTTGTTTTTGTATTTGCTTACTATGTAACTGCCGTTACAGCTGCAACGTCAACGCTGGCGGCGACTGCAATGTCGGCCGCACGCTTATGCAGATTTTTATTATTTATTAATAATAGACGCTGTTCGCACTAAAAGGAACACACATACATAGTGCACATTTAAGAACAACAACATAAATGTGCGGCTGGGCCTTTCAAGACTTTCTTTTTAATATCTCAAACGTACTGTATGTATGTATGTGCATGCACATTTACGTATGCATGTGTGTGTGTGTGTGTGAGTTGTTCTAATTAGAAGACGCTGCTGCTTTGTGTGTGTGTGTTTTAATGAGTGTGGGTGCGCTGGCGATCCAATTGCTTACTGCTTATAATTCGCTTTTCCGATCCGATGTCTGGTGCCGCCACCAACAATTTCACAATTCTACAAAAATGCACAAAGTGTTATTAACTAGAAATTTCACTTGAAACTCAATTTAACGGCCGCAATAACGATTTTGTTTATGCTATTTGAATAGTTGTTAATTTCTAATTGCTAGCGTGAGAACGACAGCGCTATTTAACACAAAAATTCCAAAAAAAAAAAAACAAACTAGAAAACCTGCCACTGCGCGCGGCTATTTATGTAAAAAAAAAAAGGTTGTACGCATTAAATGCATGGTGCTGCCAGACAACACAAATGCCCTCATACACCATGCGGTGTATATG
The DNA here is from genome assembly GCA_035045725.1 of Drosophila ezoana. NCBI lineage: Eukaryota > Metazoa > Arthropoda > Insecta > Diptera > Drosophilidae > Drosophila > Drosophila ezoana. The sequence goes on from JAWNOU010000058.1 coordinate 4,558,863, forward strand.
GCAGCGCCAACAGCTGATAGTGTTGCAAAGCGCGCGCGCGCCAAAACAACAATTTCAAATTTCAATATGCAAATGAATAAAAATGATGTTTTTGTTTTTCGTTTTTTCTTTCGTTTTTTTTTCTCCCCATTTGAAATACAAACTAAACCTGTAGATAAAGTACAGCATGTTCGGTGAGCAGCGTAATCACATTTGTAGCAGTTACCAGACCGAGCACCTCACCCAGATCTTCGTCCAGTGTGACCAAATTCTGTTTGCCAATAACCACCTGCGGACCGTTACGATTGCGCAATCCCCCGGCGGAATCGTAGCGCGGCTTATAAATGAACACATGACGATAACTCTCCGATATGACCGCATAGTCCAGCTGCGGGCAACAGTCAATAAACTTGCGCTGCTGCTTGGAGGCCTGCACATAGCCAAACGCATGCAGATTGCCCTCGTGCCGCACACCCCACTCGCCCGGCTTGGCCGGCTGATACAATTGCAGCCAAACGGACGCGTCCACGCCCTGACGTGTCACAAATGCCGCCGGATAGCCGGCGCGCAGCGAGGTCGCAAACAATGGCGGTATCGCGCCCATGAATATCGTGTGCGTAATCCCGGATGTGCTCAAATTGAAGCGCACTGCGAATGCAAAAGGGATTAGCAAGGTGTGCGTGTGCGTGTGTGTGTGTGTGTGTTGCATACCCATTTTGATGTCATCGTCGCTGTTGCCCAATGGAAAGTCACATTCTTCGATGGGATCCTCCAGATTTGGTATGGGCAGACGCTCTGGCTCCGCTTCGATATCCATTTCGCTATCAGCCTCCGGCTGCTCCTCTTCCTCCTCCCGCTCCTGTTGCTCCTCCTTCTGCTCCTGCTCTGTTTGGAGCAGTCGCGGCCACTGTTCCGCCCGCTGCTTGACCAGCGTCAGCTGCAGCGTCTGCCCCTCGACGGTCCAACTGGTCAGCTTGTCCTCGACATCCGCATAGAGCGCGCCCTGCAGCAGCGTCTGTTCCCGCCGCTTCACCAGCGCCTGGCGCGGCGTACAGCTTATATTGAATTCATCGCGTGTGGCGCCCGAGCTCAGTGGAAAGCGCACGATCACATCCTGCGCTGTCTGCTTCCAGCTGTAGCTGGGCTCATGCCCACGGTTTAGCTGCGCCGCCGCCGCCGTCTTCGCCGCCTGCTCGGCCTCGGCGTCGCGCTGGGCCAGCGTCTGGAGCTGGCCATTGGAGCAGACGACCAGGGAGTCGGCACGCGGCTCAAAGGCACAATAGTATATGGAGCCGGGCGTCTCCAGCCGCTCGCACAGCTGGTACGACCAGCCCGCCTCGGGCAGGCTGTCCAGGGTCCAGCGCGACCAGATCAGCTGCATCACATGCACGTCCGCCTGCTGCGGCAATTGGGCCACGCGCCGCCTCACATGGCCGGCAATCAGCGAGATTTGCTTGCGCTCCTGCACCATGTCCAGCCGCGCATCGTACAGCACGAATCCGCGCTGTTCCATGTCGTTGTTAACCGGCGAGCGGGTAACCAGCTGCCAGGTGGAGTCGCGCCTGCGATCGCCAGTCTCCAGCAAATGGTAGGTCAGCATGCCGTCGCACACCACGCAGTACTTCTCAGATATGAAGCGCAGCGTGTAGTTGTAGTCGCCGACCAGGTGCTGATAGCCATCGCCGTGATCCTCGCGCCGCATCGTATAGACGACACGCTGGGCGCGCGGCTGGCCGTGCTGCTCGTCGTAGGAGCAGAGCACCAGCTGGTGGGCCTTGTTCATGTAGTAGCTGTTGTGGCGGGCCCATGGGTCCGAGAAGAGCAGATTGTGCTTGGCAAAGAGCTCGACGTGCAGCAGCGAATATTGATTCAGGTGCGGCTCCAGTTTGAGCGGATCGCGATCGAGGCCTTGGCGCAGCACTGGCACCGCGTCGAAGGAGAGCTTGTAGCCGTCGAAATTGGGGCAGAGCAGATTGCGATCGACGGTCAGGTCTACCACCGGCATGCTGGCAAATCAATTGGCAATTGCTATGAACCGAAACAAAAAAAAAACGAAAATAAAAAAATTAAAACAAACAAATTGCTTTCAATTTCGATTGCTGCACAGTGTTGCAAACCGGCGATTAGCCTGCTGTCATGTTAGCGTATCTGTTCAAATAACAAACAGTGTGCCGCCGGCATGATACATGCATGAGCATGTTGTTCTGCTCTTGTGCTGTTATGTTAGGGTTTCTGTTAAGGCAATTGGCAGTGTGCCGGCATGACACTTGCTCATTTATTGCAGTGCTCTTGTGCTGTTCTGTTAATGTTTGTTCTGCTCCAGTGCTGTTATCTAAGCTGTGTTGCCGGCTTACATTAGGGGTAGCGATGTAAAAAAAACACCAAAGTATCGATTGACACCGAACGATGTCTTTTCCAACCAATGTTCTTATGTGTTTTCCTTTAAAATAAATTAATTAAAAGACTTCACGTCGAGTTAATTTGGTTCAAAAACTTTGATCATTAAACATCAAACACGCATATTACATAATTAACGATTCTGTTAAGCAATGATTTACAGTTACAAAAGTAGTTATTGCTAAAATTGTGAAATATTCCCTTATCAATATGTCGCTGTAAAAAATACAGCAAGTGTCATTACCGTACAGCGCTGTTAGCTCAAGACATACGTGTTCTTTGCAACTCTGCGCGCACAGTGCTGCACAACGCACGCCCCAAATAAAAAAAGTGTTGACACGTTGACAGAACATTTGGCCCGTCTTTAACGAGAAATTGACTTTTATTTTTGTTGTTATATTTACAGCCAACAATCGAGCCGAACGAACAGTCGAGCGACAAACCCTTGCACTAACGAATTAAACAGGTGAGCGCCGGCACATGAAAATTCGCCAGAACTTGAATAGATAATTATTAGTGTGCATGTGTGTGTGTGTGTGTGTGTTTTTTTTTTGCAGCTGTAACAGAGCAAAAGCCGATATCGACGCAGGATTTGAGACTTGTCAGCTGCTGCGTGGCAGCAAACACTCTTTTTTTTAGTCACTAACTAGCCGCAAATACCAAATAGGGAAGAAGAAAAATAGCAAAATGCGCGACGAGCAGCTGAATAACCAAAGCAAGAACTGCAGCAACAACAACACTAACAGTAGCAGCAGCAACAAGAAGAAGAACAACAACAACAGCAGCAGCCGCAGCAAAATGACAAGCCCAATGTTGTTGCTGTCGCTGCTGACGCTGGCAGCGCTGCTGCAGTGCAGCTGCGCTGTGGAGTTCACGTTCGATTTGGGCGACAATGCGGAGGATTGCTTTTACGAGGAGATCAAGCGCAATACGAGCGCCTATTTTGAATTTCAAGTATCCGCCGGCGGTCAGCTGGACGTGGATGTGGTCCTCAAGGATCCGCAGAATCAGATCATCTACTCGCTGAACCGCGCCACCTTTGATAGCCATCAGTTTATCGCCGAGACAACGGGCGTTTATACCGCCTGCTTTAGCAACAAGTTCTCGGCGTTCTCGCACAAAATCGTCTACGTGGACTTTCAGGTGGGCGAGGAGCCGGCCCTGCCCGGCGTCGACGAGCACGCCACGGTCCTAACCCAAATGGAGACATCATCCCAGGCGATACACAAGGCCCTCAACGATATACTCGACGCCCAGACGCATCATCGCCTGCGCGAGGCGCAGGGTCGCAAACGTGCCGAGGATATCAATCAGCGTGTCATGGTCTGGGCCTCGCTCGAGACGGCGACCGTGATTCTGATTGGACTCATCCAGATTTTAGTGTTGCGCAACTTCTTTACGGATCGCAAGCCCAGCCAGGCGCGTTATGGGCGCCTGTAAACTGGACACGATTTGGAGCACGCAGTGGGAGCAGCGCAACCATCTCTACCATACACACACACACACACACATATATATATATATATTAAATTTTTTTTTTATTACTTTTAATTTTACGAAACTGTTGTCAGGCTACCTTCTCACATGTATTCCCATTGTCCAGCAAATTGTAATTGATTTGTTTATGAACCCCTTCCCACGCCCAGCCCAAACCCCCTCAAAAACACAAAAAGAGAAAAAAACACAAACAAGCAAAAAAAAAAAAAAAACTAAACTAAACAAAAATACAAGAATAATGCGTTTTTTTTTTTTTTTTTTGAAAGCTTTCGCATTTTGCCGAAGACGCGCGTGGAGAATGTGACGCCATAAATGCTTGCCATAAATTATGTACGCTCGTTATGGCAACACTGGCAGGATGCCACCGTTGTTGTTGTTGTTGCTGTCTCGCTTTGCAGGAAGCAATGGCTATTATCTAACAGGCGGAAACCAACAGAGCCAGACAAAGATAGCAACTGTTGCAGCTGCCTTTATTGTTGTTGCCGTGGTATTTGGCACAGAAAACATCATATTTCGATCAAATTATTATGCACACATATTTATTGCCGCAGGGCAAAGCGGCCCGAATTTAACTAAAAAAAAGAAGAAGTAAACAAGTGTAAGACAACAACTGTATCAACAAGGAGTGCGTCAGAGCGAGAGAGCGCAAACAATCAAACACAGACACACAAACACACAAACAGTTGCTTGGCTGAGCTAAGCTGAGCGACGGCGAATTCGATGCGGCAATTTCGGCGGGCTCATAGTTCAACCGTCGCAATTTGTACAAACGAACAAGCAGCAAAACAGGCAAGTGTGCTCTAGTCGGGCGTGCACGACCGGCAGATACGCTATACCCAGCTGATTCGCTCAATTATGAAGAAGTGGAAAGAGGTATCCATACTTTCAACTACTCCGGAGCTGTGTATGCTCTGATACTAGATTTGGTGAGTCTAGCTCTATCTGTAGGCCAAAATATAGTTTTTCGATATCGAGTTCATAAAAACAAAAACTATCTCGATATACGAGCGTTCATACAAAAGAACATGGCTCTAATTGACTAGGACAGTATATACATACATATATAATGTATGTATGTATGTACTGTCCTTTTGTCTGTTATATACGTTTGCCAAAAATAAATTTACTCAGCTGCAGCCATTTTCAATGTACAGTACAGGGCATAAAAATGAAAACAAGTTTTGTTCCAACTGCGATGACAGCGTTCATTTAAATGAGCCGCAATTTGGGATGCTGCAACAACAACAACAACAACAACAACAACAACTTGAGCGTCGCTGCCTGACCTGCTGCTCCACTACACTACAGAGAAGCAGAGAAGCCATCGCAGCAGCCGTCGCCGACGCCGCAGCAGCGGGCGTAAATGCCGCTCACTTGCACGAATACAAGCATAGATCCACACACGCACACGCATGCATATGCATATACATACATGCATGCATTTGCCTGCACATAGGTCGAGGTTGTTGCGATTTTGGATGCTGCTTCCTCGTTGGCGGCTTAAAACAAAGGCAGCTAATGCATGTCGAAGACTGAATGCCCTTACATTTCATCAACAGTAGCTTCAAACAAAGGTTTTCAATAGAAACAAAAGAAGCAACGATTACATTCGGCATGCCGTAGATTAAATACACATATGTATGTATGTATGTATGTTTCTTACAAATGCTTTTGAGACAAAGCTTTATTTCCGATCCATTGTGCCTATTGTGGCCATATGGTAAGCCGATTTAATACGGTTGTGAATAGCTGATGAATTGGTTGAAGAAGTCTTAAAAAACAAAAAAGCTTTCCATACAAATACCCATTAATTAACCAATTTTTCCAATAGAGATATACGATACAATCGTACGATTCTGATTCTACGTAAATGCAAAGTTTGGTCAAGATATGTTGAAATATAAACAAATTTTCATACAAGAAGCAGCTATATAATATAGCATTGATAGATCATATATAAGATGTGTTTGATCAAGATACATATCTTTAAATGAAGAACAATCTAATTTGCGGCCGATCGATCCTACGTCCGCTTAATGATATATGTATAATATATACTTCTTCGATCCAGGTGACCTACATTGGAAAGAGCTACCAAATAGCCGAGAGACAGATGTCAATATCAACTCGTCTATCGATACCGATCAAGAATATACATATATGCACTATTTGTTCAGCGTGTACTTTCTATGTGTTGCAAATTTCGTGAAATACTCAGAATACCCTCAGGAAGTGTATAAGAAAAAGGAGACCAAAGATTCGCAGTGGATGCTGCTGTTGAAAATCGACCCTCGGTGAATAGCCAAGGGGAGCACTGAACTATGAATACCCTGCACTTCCAGTTTATGGAATTTTTTAACTATTTTCTTTGCTGTTCTGAATTTGTATGGATCATTCATTGAATACTTCTCTGCATAATTGGATATAGCTAACTATCTGAATGCGTACTCACATTTAATATTATCCACGTAAAAAACGGTTTTCGTTTACGAAATATTACAAAAGTTGTTCTCAATTACCAAAACTTAATTTAGCAGCCTTTCGATTGACACATTATTCAAATTTCATTTGTTTTTGTTTTCGAGAGTGTTTTATCTAAATTTTGTGTGAGAGATGCAAAGCGATTTCGGATTGATTTTGATAGGTATTATTGATTGATTGATCCAGAATATATATGTACTTTCTTTACCCACTTTCAATGGGTTCAGGGTATAAAGAGTTCGAACCAGAAAACTTGCTCTGAAGATTCAAATACTTGGTATTCTATTCAAATACTATGGAATTTAACAAGCCGCATCACCCATTCAAGTGGAAAAAGGGGGAAATGGTAAAGTGTTCGCATATAATTATAAATACAATGCACTCGTATCTCACGCAAAGCGTTTTATGCCCGGCTCCACGTCGAACAAATGAGGGAAACCTACCTCCTATATTATTATCCCAAAACGGGCTGCCATTGACAGTTGCCAGTTGCCAGCTGAGAGTCGCGGCGGCAACTGACTCCACAGCTTTTAATACCCTGTACCCACTGAAAATGAACAAAAAAAAAGGGGTATAATGTATTTGAGCAGTTGTATGTAACAGGCCGAAGAAAGCATCTGGAACCAAAGTAAGAAAATATATATATTTCTCGATCAGCAACAATAGACGAGTCGATTTAGCCATGTTCGTCTGTCTGTCCATCTGTCCGTCCGTCTGTCCGTCCGTTTGTCCGTCCATCTGTTCGTCCGTCCGTCTTCGTCCGTCCGTCCGTTTGTCCGTTTGTTTGAACGCAAGGATCTCAGAAACTATAAGAGCTAGAGAAATTTGGAATGTTCGCGCAGTAGGAATTTCTGTCCGATAATCAATAACTCGCCCCGTTTTCAAGCAATCGATAAAAATCGATATCGAAATACGCTTTTCTGGACAAATCTCGTTGATTTTAAGAGCTAGAGTCTTCTACAATAGTATATTATATCAAGTATCTTTGATTTTAAAGCTATCGGGTCCATCGAGTTCCATTGAGGTACCTATTTATCTATGCAGGGTATCCGCTAGTCGGTAACTCCCCACAAGAGCATCTTGCTTGTTTTTGTATGCCTTTGCGGTGTCGTGTCTTGGCTTTTTCACTCTTCTTCAGCTCCTGGCTTATATATATTTCATGGATCTGGTCTCGATGATTTGCAACTGGCATCGAGACTTGGGGGATGACTCGCGACGTTGTCTTTTGGCCGCCTGCACTTCATTTGACTTCGGCTGCAACTGCGAGCTTTTTTCTTCATTATTTATTTTTTGTTTTCTATTAATTTTGTTTAAACTTTTTTTTTTTTTTTTTGGTATTTGCTTACCGCACCCCTCCCCGCGATTGTGTAAGTGCCGCTGATTGCAGTTTTATGATTGCATTTTGTTCGCCTCACAAAATACACAATTTGCAATTCGCATTGTGCGTAACCAAGTTGCCGGGGCGCGGGGTATGAGTGTGAAGAGGGGGTGGGGGCTTTCGGAAAATATGTTTGCATCATCTTGACAATTTCCTTGGAAATGTATCCCGATCGAAGAGCTGCAGAGCTTATTGAATGCATTTAACAACATTTTATTGCTCTGAAGTTTTTATACCCTGAACCCATTGAAAATGGGTGAAAAGGGTATTATTGTTTTTGTGCAAAATGCAAATGTATGTAACAGGCAGAAGAAAGTATCTCCGACCCCATAAAGTATATATATTCTTGATCAGCAACAATAGCCGAGTCGATCTAGCCATGTCCGTCCGTCGTTCGTCTGCTCTGTCCGTCCGTCCGTCCGTCCGTCCGTCCGTCCGTATGTATGAACGCAAGGATCTCAGAACCTATAAGAGCTAGAGAAATTTTAATGAAGGTGCTCCTAGTGCCTGCGCAGATCGAGTTTGTTTCCAAAAAACGATAACTTGGCCCGTTTCCAAGTAATCGATAAAAATGTATATCGAAATCCTGTTTTTTAAGCAATTTTGGTAAATAATAAGAGCTAGAGTCACCAAACTTGACATTTAGCTTCTAGAAAAGTATATATATCTGCATTTGGTGTTGAAAGAAGAGGGTTCAGGGTATCCCCTAGTCGGGAGCTCCAGACTAGCACCTCTTACTTGAATATCTTATCAGCTCGCGTTATCATAATTGTTGCGCCTTTTTCTTGACACTCAGCTAAATTATGTTCCACTTGACAAATGCCACGACGAGTGCCCAATTAAGACAATTATTTCATATTAATTTATGTTTTTCTATCGAAAAATATATTTCATATATTGTCAAAGTCTGATAATTGAGAGTTCAGACAGTTTGTTTACACAAAAAGAAAATGTCTCAACCATTTGGGAATTATAAACGCTGCTAAAACGTTGCGTCTGGCTATTAATGAATATTCAAGTATTTTTTTTCTCGTCTAGTTAAATTTCTGTTCTATAGAATATTCTACTTGACAAAATCGTGTTTCAACTATTTGAAAGTTTGAGTTTGAGATCGATCGGATGGTAAGCAAAAAAGTTTCATAAAACCGCTTTTCACGACTTTTCCACACTTGCGAGTGGAATTAGCCCGTCTTAGCACGTGCCTCCATCGAATAAGATAGTTACTGGACAAATTTCCGCCTTGTAGCTCTTACGGCTGGGTCTGAGCGTTGATCATCAATCAGTCAAGAGGATCTAGTCAGGAGTTCCCGATGCTTGCGTTTATACCTATGGACGGACAGACAGACGGACATGGCTAGATCGACTCGGCTATTGATGCTGATCAAGCATATATATACTTTATGGGGTCTGAGATACTTCCTTCTGCCTGCTACATACATTTGCATAAATGCATTATAAACTTTTTAGCCATTTTCAATGTGTTCAGGGCATAAATATTGCTTTCTTATTTGAGCCGGCGACTTCTCGCTTGCTAGTTTAACGCTCAGAACCTAACCACTTGACGTCACGTTTGCAAAGTTGCGCTGTTGTTGTTTTTTGATAGAAACTATGACTTCTATCTATGGAAATCTTTCCATTTGCTAAGCCATGGCTTAAGCTGTCAAATGCTTTTGTATATATGTTAGAAATGTATAGAAAACAAAGGGCTCAGGGCTAGCAGCTTGCTTACCACAAATATCGTTTAGCTTGCATGGAAGCATTGAGTTTCTAAAATATATTATAAATTTCAAGTCAGCTTGACCATAAAGTCACTTAGCTAAGCAGCTGCTGAGTAAAAATTGCCTTCATTGCCAACTTGATGAGTTTTGCGGTTCTCCCAAACGTTTAGACGAAGGTGTTCAGTAAAATGCCTGACCCTCAGCAAATTATAAAGATAATTTGCAGTTGAATTCCCGGCAAAAGCGATTGATGTGCCCGCTGTGTGATGTATAAATTGCGTATACGCTGCGTATGCGCAATCTCAACAAATATCACGCATACGCAGCGTGTGTCAAACGAATATGCTAAATAGAATCGAGAAGCGGCAGCAAGTGCTGCCATTTGCGAACGAACAACAAATTGAAAGAAAAAAAAAACAAAGGCAGATGTTAATCAACTAATGGCCAACAACAAGTAAAAGGGGCAACAAGTTGCAAGTTGGGCTGCAGCAGCCGTTGCTTATGTAATGGGAAAGGTGCAGTTAATGCTGTGGCTGAGGTTGCGGCTGCTGCTGCTGCTGCTGCTGCTGCTGCTGCTGCTGCTGCTGCGGATGCAACACAAACAAGTCGCCACCAACGCTGGCAGATGCTGCTGCCGCTGCTGTTGCAGATGGGACAGCAACAGTTTGTTGCCTGTTATGACTTGTTGCCACTGCCTGCCTGGCTGGCTGGCTGTATAAGGGCAAGGGGTTATGGAAGGGGGGACTCTGCGGGTGTCTGGCTGAGTCTCACTTTCGCCTAATGGCAATGATGCGGCAGCATTTGGCCCATATTGCCAGGCACACAAACACACCAACACACACACACACAGCAAGAGAGAGACAATGTTGCAGACGGTTGGCAATAATCATGACAACGGCGGGAAAAATCGTAGATGCCACACACCGCAGCACACCCCACGCCCCTGCCTTGGTGCATGCATAGCGAATGCGGCGGCCGCGAGCAGCGAATGGTTTTTTGGAAAAACGTTTTTCCGGTTAATGTATGCCAACTTGGTAGTTGGGTATAAAAGTCCGCTCAGCCAGCTCTGGTCATGTCAGTGTTGTTTCGTGTTCCACTCCAAGCAGCCAGCGCAGGATATCACAAGAGCAACAATATATACTTATATACCTACATATATATATATACATATATATATATATATACCGATAAATCAGTTAACAAAGCAATCGCATAATTCAACGTCCAGCCATGAAAGTACGTACGGTGCCTGTGGAACGTGACAGTTTACCAAACGCACATTGCGCATACGCCGCGTGCAACATTTAAATTTCGCTTGTTTTTTTTTTTAAATTTTTTTTATTTTTTTGTTGTGTTCTTGTTGCCAAAGGCTTGAGGATTATATTGTTTTTTTTTTTGTTGTCGCCAGCTAGGACTTAATACTTTTTTTAAAGTCACAGTTTTGCAGTCACAGGGAAAACTAATTTGGTTTCACACGCTCACTTCCATTTCCGCAAACTGTCAACAAGTTCAGTTCACGATACCGGAAATCGCGTGCACTTGCATCTTCAACAGTTTTAGAGTCACAGTTTGTAATTTACAGTTTTAGAGTCATAGTCGAGAGAGTCACAGTCAGAGATTCTTAGCCTAAAGTATCCCAGCTGAGTAGCCACAGTAGCATATTTAATTTACAGTCAAGGATCACAGTTTTAGAGTTACATTGTGATTTTTCAGTAGTGTCCCAACTCAGGGATCACAGTTTGTAATTTACTAGAGTCATAGTCGAGAGAGTCACAGTCTCAGAGTTTTAGCTCAAGGATCACAGTTTTAGAGTTTGTAATTTACAGTTGTGAATTCATAGTTGAAAGAGGCACAGTCTTAGAGTCCCAGCTCAAGGATCACAATTTAATAGTCACAGTATTCAATTTAGAGTCACAGCTGTTAAGTCACTGCTTAACAGTTAGCGAGTCAAAGCGAGTCACACTTTTCGAGTCACCGCTTTAGAGTCCCAGCGAATATATTTAGAAGTACAGCGACACAGTTTTCAAGGCACAGCACCACTTTAGAGGCTAATAGTGACAGTTTGAGAGTCGATGTGGCTCATTATCCTGTCGCCTCTTGGAATCACAGTATTGGAGTCACTGCTTTAAAGTAACAATTTGAGAGTCACAACTAGCTTCTGAAGTCAAAGTTTTATAGCCACAGCCAATATTCTTCTAATTTTAGAGTCACAGTTTTGGAGTTAACGACCTAAGGACACAGTTTGTAAGGCACAAGCCTTTCAAAATCACAGTAGTTGAGTCACAACTTAACAGGCATAGCTTAGGAGTCACAGTTGCCAGTCACAACAAATAAGTCACAGTCTTAGAGCCACAGCGAATAGGTTTAAAAGTTTAGAGTCACAGCTAGAGAGCCATAAAAGTATATTTGTAGAACTCACAGTTTTGGAGTCAATCACTAAGAAGCACAGTTTGAGAGTCACACAGCTGTTGCTTACTTTAACAGTTATTGCTTAAATATCACAGTTGACGAGTTACAGTTTTAGAGCCACACAGGCATTTTGGAGGCTTAAAGCCACAGTTTTAGAGTCCAGGACTCGCAGTTTCAGAGCCATGCAGTTGTTGCTAACTTTCCTGTTACCTCCCCCTTTGCAGGCCTTTGTCTGTCTTTTGCTGATTGGGGCGGCCAGCGTGACGGCCAAGCCTAAGCCAGGTGGTGGCGGCTGGTCCTCGGGCGGCGGCGGAGGCGGCGGTGGCGGTTGGTCGTCGGGCGGTGGCGGCGGAGGAGGACATGGCGGCGGCGGCGGCGGTGGCGATGTGCAGGTGATCAAGGTTATCACCGAAAGCGGCGGTGGTGGCGGCGGCGGCGGCTGGTCCTCCGGCGGCGGCGGCGGCGGTGGTGGCTGGTCTTCGGGCGGTGGTGGCGGCGGACATGGAGGCGGCGGCGGCGGCGGTGGCGATATAAAGCTCATTAAGATCATCAGCCTGGGCAGCGCTGGCGGCGGCGGTGGCGGACATGGCGGCGGCGGCGGCGGCGGTGGCTGGTCCTCCGGCGGCGGCGGTGGTGGCTGGTCTTCGGGCGGTGGCGGCGGCGGCGGCGGCGGTTCCACCAAGGTCATCAAAATCATTAAGCTGAGCGGCGGCGGCGGCGGTGGCGGCGGACACGGCGGCGGTGGCGGCGGCGGTGGCTGGTCCTCCGGCGGCGGCGGCGGCGGTGGCTGGCAGCCAGCTGGCGGCTGGGCCTAAGCCCGACCAACCACCAGCTGGCCAGGCGCCTGTAAATACTGTATATAATTGAGACATTTTATATATTTTTTTTAATTGTTGTTAATTTTTTTTTAAACATTTTTTTTTTTGATTTCACGAAATTTTCTATGTAAACGCGAAAAACAAAACAAAAATGATGTAAAATTATGTAACCAAATGTATTTTTTGTATTATACGATCATATTGCACATCGTTTGGCCCGAAACTCGGCCAAAAGACTACCGAATATTTGCAGACAATCAAAATAAATATTATCAACTGTTATTTAAAGCTGGCGTCTGTTGTCTTTCAACCACGCAGATCCATAAATCTCCAGATGGGCCAACAACTGAAGAATCATTGTGCATTGATAATGATATAATGCCGGCTCGCAAAGCGTTTTGTTTTATGCATCGGCTCTAGAGTGATTTTTTTTTGTTATTTATAGCTCTTGTCTGGCGTGATTTATCAAAGTTTGATCAAAAGAAATGTGTCCGAAGTATGCGACGTGCTGATGACCTGTGTGAAGATTACAGCTGCTTCTTTGCGAAGGTCTAGAAGTGGGAGGGTTGGACTAGCAAGCGAGAGATTGTTGGTTCAAACCCAAAAGCATTAATTTCTTTGTAGCTTTAATATTTGGTTCTTGCTTCTTTGCGAAGGTCTAGATGTGGGAGGGTTGGACTAGCAAGCGAGAAGTTGCCGGTTCCAACCCAAAAGCATTCTCTTCTTTGTAGCTTTAATGTTTGGTTTTTGCTTCTTTGCGAAGGTCTAGATGTGGGAGGGTTGGACTAGCAAGCGAGAGATTGTTGGTTCTAACCCAAAAGCATTCTTTTCATTGTAGCTTTAATATTTGGTTTTCGCTTCTTTGCAAAGGTCTAGATGTGGGAGGGTTGAACTAGCAAGCGAGAGGTTGCTGGTTCGAACCCAAAAGCATTCTTTCCTTTGTAGCTTTAATATTTGGTTCTTGCTTCTTTGCGAAGGTCTAGATGTGGGAGGGTTGGACTAGCAAGCGAGAGGTTGCTGGTTCAAACCCAAAAGCATTATTTTCTTTGTAGCTTTAATATTTGGTTCGCGAGAACAATTTCGCTGCTAGTATATAAATAAACATAATCTATATCCATTTTGTCATAAAAGAAAGGCCAGAAAGGTTTCTCAAATATTTTCATATATTTTTACCTTATATATATCATGCTATGCAAATATTATGTTGTTCCTGAATCCTAAGCCCTAAACCTGCAATTAAGTCTATAAAAAACGAGAATGTAGGCATATAACGAAGATTTAATACCCTTGCAGACATTTCCTTAAGGCTTTGCACATGTTGTGAGAAGGGTAAAGTTTGTAAATGTTCAATTTGATGAAAATATCTTGGAAATTCGAATATTTTGCCATATACCTCTTAAAGGTTCAGAGTTGTCTTCTTCTATGCATTACACATTCGATGACAAAATTATAATACCCTATGCAAGGAAATAAAAAAGTTACCTAACGCACTTTTCCATGTTTTACTTAAGCTTATGCGTGGTATCTTCTCGTCGAGCATGCCATAAGGTATTGCATGCCTGGCCCTGGCTTGTCGCCTGGCAAAGCTTTTGTTGTAAATTGCTCAATTTGTTAATAACAAATAAATAGTTAATAAATGGCAATTAGCAAATGGCAAAATGTTGCGAACAAAAAAAGGAAAATAAATATGTATATAAAAAAACGCGCGCGTGCTTAGTTTTTGATGCGTTTTTAGCCGCTGGCGTTTGCCGCTTGGGCCACACACGTGTCGGCCGAGATTTTTCCCCTAACGAAAAGCTGCAAAAACAAAAAACCAAAAAAAAAAAACAGATGCGCCGCGCCGTGGCAGGTGAAAGGTCGCAGTTGTTGTGAAGGACACGTGTAAAGTGGTGTGATTGAACGATTGAGCGATTGAGCGATTGATTGGCGTAATTGGGGCTAATCAAACTGCCAGCACAATTTGCTAATGCTAATTATGAAAAGCCAGGCCAGCGAGGAGAAGGAGAAGGAGGAGGCCGTATACTGGGGGACGGGGGCTGTTCAGTAGGCCAGAAAGCTGCGTTTGCGGCCAACACGTTTGCCACACATTAAAAGCCCATTAAAGATCAGCGCGATGAGCAGCTGGGAACCCCCCTCTCCTCCCCAGCCCGGACCGTCCCCCCTCCCTCATCGGAGCACGGCATTCATTGTGTATTTCCACATCCAGTCAGATTTGCATCCGAAGCCATGCATGCATAATAGATGATGCCAATCAATGAATCTCAGGTTCCAGCTTAAAGCAAAAAATCGAAATGAAATAAAACCGAAACACGCCCCAAAAATCGCCGGCGACGTTTTGGCTGTCGCGGCAGCTGCCTGTTCCCAAAATGCTCGATGCTTTATGTATCAATTAGCTGGCTTGGCAACGCAGCGCAAGGGGAGGCGATGGTGCGGGGAGCAGCTGCTCAAAGTGGGCAAACCGCGAAGATCCCAAAGAGGCAGCTGGCAATTTCAGAGCCAACGCGAGGCGTTCGTTGAGTTGTAATATCTGAAGCCTAACATGAAGCATAACATGAAGCATAACATGGCCACAAGCCGGTTTCTTTTAATGTGCTGGTTCAAACCCGAAATTACATTTTATAGCTTAATTTTGTGTATGAACCTGCAGTCGGTTGGTCAAGAAATAGTTAAAAGGCAAGCCGAATTCCTAGAGACATCATACGAGGGAGAGGGAGAGAGACAGAGAGAGAGAGAAATAAAGAAAGAGAGAGAGAGAGAGAGAGAGAGAGAAAGAGAGAGAGAGAGAGAGAGTATAATCAGAGTTAAAGTTTACTACATACCTTAAATCAAAGCATGAAAACCTGCTTGGCCTACTTGTGAGAATCGCATAGTAGGGCGATTTTTTAAAATCTTATTTTCTGCAGCACAATAATTTCTGTTTGTATTTCGCTTCTCAGAGTCAAGTTTTTTATTTCCAAATTTAGCTTTTTTAAGTAGAAAGTAATGCATCCATAGCATTTGAAGGCTAGGATTACGAGATTGGCATCAATCAGTCAATCATTAAGTAAGGATCAATCAGTTATATATATTTATTGACTCTTCAGTGTGTGACATTAAAAAAAAAAAACCCAAAGACCAGTTTCCAATCGTATATATATATATATATATAGATGGACATAGTTGATGTATTTTTATATCGTGTGCCCCTCGCTGAAAATTTCATATTCAATTTTTGTTTTTCCCTTTCTTTGCATATTGTTGTGTTTATGTTTTTTGTTGGTTTTTTTTTTCTTTTTTGAGCACAATCATTGGCTCGTTTTTTGTTGGGACAACTTTTGGCATTGTTTTACAGGTGTTGCCGTTGCTACCTGATTGTTCGGCCGGGGATTGGGATTGTAATACCCGGCGATACAATAGCTATACGAGTATCTTGACTCTGGCATTAGCGCGCCGAATACTTAAAAGTTGATAAATAGTCTTACAAGACAATTCATGTAAATGCAAATCGACAAAGACAGAGGAAAAGATGCCAGCTTTGGCCTTTGGGTATATTATATACTAAATATTTGTTATGATTGAAAAAGAGTTGAAATTAATTTAACAGCTTGAATAGCCTTAAGAGCCTTGTTTGAATAGAATAACATCAAAGAAATAACAATAAATATGGTGAAATATAATAAAAAATACTTCCATAGTCGACAACAATCATGTTTAAGTGCTCTAGTCGGGCGTGTACGACTAGCAGTTACCCTGGCGTTATGTACATTCTAGCTTTCGTTCAAACAAACACAAACTATCTTTAGGAAATGCATTCTTTGGTAACTTCGGTCTTTATAGTCCGATCTTTATGAATCTTTCAGATGTTTAACTTGGCAACCCAATGTGTGCAAATACTTAAGCGCATAGCTGGAACTTTCAAAACTAGATTGTTAAAAAAAGTTGTTTTTCCAAATTGAAAGTCTTTAACTTTTAAAATATTCGAGTTTGCGCTCAAAACATCAAGTCTCGCAATCGATATTTATCGATATTATGAAAACGACAGGAGATATCGAAATATTATAAAATACTTTGTCATTTTGTTCAAATTTAAAGTCTATAGCCTTTATAATTCCCGAGATAATCCACACAGAATGACAGATGATACACTCAGCGCGGCGTACTGTCCAAAATAAGATATGCTCCATGAGCTGAGCAGATGTATCCTAGCCTCCTGGCCATAATACCCTTTTTTATAGCATGTCGATAAACAAATAATTTGTTAAACTGATTTCAGTTGCCTTTGTTGTCCGTCTCTTAGGGGTGGTCAGTTATGGCCCATTCGGTTGGCCAACTTGTTAGCGTTTTTGTCTTGAACAGTTACTTCAGCTCCGGCCTACTAGCTCAATTCATGGGCCAAGGTTAATTGTTAGGAAAGTGACACAAATAATAAAAAAGGAAAATTAATATTAACAAAGAAAATGCCGCAGAAATATGGCTGACATTGAATAAATTTTATGAGTGATTCGGAAATATATTTGGATGCATTTTCAAAAGTGAAAGTATTCAAAATTAGTAGCCGAAATGAGTGTGTGAACATCTGCTTCTGTCCCCCTTTCCCCCCTCTGGAATTGAAAACCATTTTCAATATTCCCACAGCATTCGTGAGGCCAGACGAAACGCAAGGCAGAAGGTTAACCAATAAGAAAAAAACCAAAGTTAAAACTGTGAATGAAATGTGATCTGGTTAAAGCGTGAAACCAAAATTAGTTAGTCAAGCTTAGATATATTATGGATGTCATTGGCATATATTTTGCTGACTGGTAAATTATTGCAAGTTCATTTCGCGTATGTGAGCTGCTTAAATACTGGACAGATACTTATCCAAGAAGTGAAGAGAGCAGCTTCGAGTCTATGAAGTACTAAGATATAGGAGACTTGAAACTAGAAGAGAAGGTACAGAAAGTGGGAGGTTCTAGGTAGAGAGTCTGAGAGAGGGGTGAGAGAGTTAGAGAGAGAAAGAGAGAGAGAGAGAGAGAGAGAGAGACAGAGAGTGAGAGAGAGAGAGAGAGAGAGAGAGAGAGAGACAGAGAGTGAGAGAGAGAGAGAGAGAGAGAGAGAGAGAGAGAGAGAGAGAGGGAGAGAGAGAGAGAGTAAGAGTATAAGAAGGGATCAAAGCCTCATCAGGCTTACTTGCATTCATGAGAATCGCATAGAAGGGCAATAGTATAACAAATATTTATTTAGACTGCAGCTAAGCGACAAAAAAAAAAACAAATGAAAAAAGGGGAGAGAAAGAGAAACCAAATGAAAGAATATATTAAAAAAGAGTAAAAGTATGAGCAGAGATAAAGTTTATTGGACTCCAACTATATTTGTGTATAAAATAGTTATAAGAAAACCAAGAAAACTTCTCAGACGCATTTAAATTTCTGAGAATCGCAGAGTAGGGCGTAAAACGATTTTCTTAGCTAACGGCAAAAAATATAATTTGTCTGCGTTTGTTAACGAACAAAAAAAAT
Organism: Drosophila ezoana; assembly: GCA_035045725.1. NCBI lineage: Eukaryota > Metazoa > Arthropoda > Insecta > Diptera > Drosophilidae > Drosophila > Drosophila ezoana. The sequence goes on from JAWNOU010000058.1 coordinate 4,577,017, forward strand.
TATTAAAAAAAAAAAGGGATGATATTTGAGCATTCAGTATATTTAATTCCTTATTCTTCTTAACGCGACATTGTTTACCGTTGCAAGTAATTTTTAAAATGAATTTCTTTTAGGAAACAAAAGGCTCGATCAAATAACGAGTAATTAAATATGAGTAAGAAAATATAAATATATTTTAAAAGCTTAACAATTAATTTGTATTTTTATTTGTTTTACTTTTAGCCAAAAACCAAAAAACCAACCAAACCAAAAACAATTTGTTGCGCGAACTCTTTCGACTACGAAAACGAAGCCGAGTCTCGGGCGTGAGGAAAGTTTTGCATAAAATATTTACAAAACAAAATATTTGTTTGAAAATTAACAAAAATTGGCTATTTGTGATTTTAAAAGGGGGTTCGTCTCAATTAATTGCTGAACATGTCCAATAAATGAATATTAATGCAATTTAACTAAATTATTGCCGCTGCCGTGCATTTATATGAATATATATGTATAAACATGATCTATTAGATAATGCCAAATGCATTGCATATAAAACTCATTCATTAATATTTATAGACAACGTATTTAAGAGCTTGGCCCAGAGGCAAAGGCACACCCAACTTCGAGACTCTCGGCCAGCATTTGATGGACCCGCATAACGATAAACCGATAAGCCGATAGGCGATAGGCGATAGACTCGCATGCATCGATATCAGTTCCCTAATGAGCCGACACGTTTATTAGCACATAATTAATTGCCTGGCATTAAAAAGCTGGCCGCGGCTACCAGCCAAGTGTATACACCCAGTTCCCCTGCCCGAATCGAGCCCCATCCAGCTAATGATATAATAATTTTTATTTTTAATTTATTTTATCTTTATTTATATGTATATATATATTTTTTTTGGCATTGTGAGGCAATGACAGAAAACTTAAGCAAATATTTTCGTAAGACGCAATCAGATTAAATGAGGCATATCTGCATATGGCTGTACGAAGAGCTGCAATAAGCTCTAGATAGGGTATAATGACTGTGTGCCAAACTATGTAACAGGCCGAAGTGGGCAGCCCCGATTCCATTAGATCGATCTACCCTCTTGGGACATTCGATTTATCTATCGATAAACCCTTTTTCATTTTTATAAAACCGATAAATATCGATTTTGAGATGGTATAGCAAGGTGTAGTATATATTAACCCAAAAAAGGTATACACACACTTTTGTATGGTATATTTAAGCGCTGAAATTAGCAAAGAGATCGGACTATAAGCACCGAGTATGCATCTCCCATTGATAACATGGTGTGTGGCAAAGGGAAAGAAGAAGCACAGTGCGCATGTTTGTTTTACAGGTCAGCTAAGCACTGACTGCAGGGTATCTCCTTGTCGCACACGCCCGCCCTGAGCGCGCTTATCCTGTTTCGGGCTTGCAGTCCTTTGCATTGGGCTAACCCAGCTTATTCCCCGAACAGGGCATAAAAATGCGAAAATTGTCAAGAAAATTGAAATTCGAACAAATGAAAACAAGTTTCATGAATTTGAATGATGCACAGTTTGGGGCTAAGCCTAAATCATGGGGCTGATAAATTGCTGTTGTTGTTGCTGCTGCTGTTGTTGTTGTTGTTGTTGTTGCTGTTGTTGTTGTTGTTGTTGTTGGCATATTAATAGCATCCGCACAGCGCATACATCCGCGGAATTGGCATAGTGTCGAATTTCGGAGCATTACGAATGAAATGTTTGTAATAACTCAATAAATAATTTGCATTTCAAGCGAGAGAGACAGAGCGAGTGAGGGAGAGAGCGAGTAAGGGAGAGAGGGAGAGGGAGATAAAAAGCCAAAAGCTGAAACGCAGCTGCCAAAAATGTTGCGCATGCGCCGTTGAATTAATGAAAGGCCAGCGCAATGTGTGGATCATGGCACTGGGATGGCATCAAAGAGACATGCACACACACACACACAACACACAGCAACAACATACACACACACACAGAGCCTCAGCTAGTGCAGAGTGGAGCTAATGCTGAACTAATGCGCGCCCTTGTATAAAACGCGTGGCCCGGTCAAGCTGGGCCATCATTGAACGATTGGACATCGAGGGCTCAAGCACGACCAACGTGAAGATGAATGTAAGTGCAACAGCAACAGCAGCAACAGCAGCAGCAGCAACAATTAGCTGCAGCAGCAACAAGTGCAAGTGATCAGAGCAAACAAAAGAACCCAAAAACACAAACTGAAAAAAATTAATAACTAAAAACCAAAGGACTAAAAAGTGTTATGCAATATACAAAAAAATATATATAAAATTTCTAAAAATTTTTTTAATGTGCTAATTTTGTTGTCTATTTTTTGTTTGTTTTGTGGCCAAAAGCTAATTGGCGCTTTGTTAACGCTCGCCGCCTGCTCGCAATGTGGATTAATCGCTGCGGATATATCGCTGAAGCAACCGAATCGGTTCGAGGAGAGCAGCTATGGCAATTCGCGCTATCAGATCTTCGAGGTGCACAATCATTACGAGGGCAAGTCTCGGGCGTACCTGCCGCCCGCGCAGTCCAGCCACGAGGAGATACACATACATCAGCAGGCGCCGCAGCAACATGCGGCCAGTGCAACGGCAACAGCTGTCGACGATGACAACCTGGATGTATCATATCTGAGCTTTGACGATGAGGATGGCCATTTGCAGGCAACTGTTGCCCAGCCATTGCCGGTGGCAACTGTTGCCCGTCCATTGCCGGTGGCAACTGTTGCCCGTCCATTGCCGGTGGCAGCAACAGCAGCTGCGTCGGTGCCGTTTCCCTCCAGCTATCAGCATGATTTTCAACGCAAGCAGACGCAACAGCAAGCTGTCGCTTATAGTCCACAAGCCTATTTGCCTCCCACTGCTGCCACGCCCAGCATTCAACATCAGCAGCAGCCGCAGCAGCAGCAGCAGGTATATCAATCCACGGGCAGCGGCAGCTTGAGCTCCGTGTTAAGCTCAACTGCACCGCAGGTATTCTCCGAGCCACCAACAAGCTATCAGGCGCCCGACTATTTGCCACCCACCGCCAGCAGCTTGGAGCAACAGCAGCAGCAGCAGCAACCACAACTCGTCTCCAATCCTGTATATAGGGCCAACGATTACTTGCCGCCCACAGCAGCAACAGCTGGCAGCTATGCACAGCAGCAGCAACAACAGCTGCAACAGCAACAGGTCTATCGTGCACCGCCCTATTTGCCACCCATCAGCAGCAGCAGCAGCAACAGCATTGCCAGCAGCAACAGCATTGCCAGCAGTAACAGCATTGCCAGCAGCAGCAGCATTGCTAGCAGCAGCAGCAACAGCATTGCCAGCGGCAACTCGCTGCAATCAAATTACCGTGCGCCTGGCTACCTGCCACCTGGCTATGACTTTGCCAATCCAGAAATTGCACAGCAGCCGCAGCAACAGCAGCTGCCAGCACCACAGCAACTGGCACAGCCTGCGCAGCAATCAACACTGCCGCAGCAAGCAACGGCGCCAGCAGCTGAATATCATGCTCCTGGCTATTTGCCGCCTGGCTATGACTTCAACAATCCGAATCAACTGCCATTGGATCAAATCATAGAACAGCCACAGCTGCCAGCACAGCCAGTTGCTGCCGTGCAGCCAGCAACAGTTGGTGAGTATAGTGCACCAGACTATTTGCCGCCCAACTACGAGCTGCAGCAGCAGCAACAACAGCTCAACCATCCTGGCGCGCTGCCAGAGGGTTATGAGTTTAGCAAGCCCGAAAATTTTGAGGCTGCCATTGCCGAGCTGCATAGCCTGCAAACGCAAACGAAATTGCTCAAACAGCAGCAGCAGCAACAGCAGCAATTGCAGCTGCAGCAGCAACAGCAGCAACAACAGCAGCAACAGAGGCAGCAGCAATTTCAGCCGCAACGTCAAGCTGTTCAGCCTGGCTCTAATATAATTTATGGCGTGCCCAAGCAGCAGCAGCAGCAACAGGTAAGGACAACAGCAACTGCAAGCAGCACGCGGGCAGCAGCAACAACAACAGCTTATCGGGCGCCCGCTGTAATTGCCGCCCCACTGCCCGCTCCGCCCACACAGCACACACACATGCACGCTCTGAGCAGCTATATGAACACAGTACAGCCATATGCACGCTATGGACAGCCGCAGCAGCAGCATGTGCAGCAGCAACATGCACAGCAGCAACATGTCCAGCAGCAGCAGCAGCAATTTGTACAGGTGGCGCCCATGTACCGTGAGCAATCGAAGCGCCCGCATTTCTATGCGCCCGCCATGTCCTACTCTCGCAATGCGCTGCCCACGCAGTATCATCAGCACCATCACATACATCACGTGCAACGGCAACACCAGCAGCAGCAACATCAGCAACACCAGCAGCAACACCAGCAGCAACATCTGCAACAGCAACACCAGCAACAACACCAGCAACAACACCAGCAACAGCAGCAGCGACATCAGCAACACCAGCAACATCAGCAACAGCAACAGCTGCAGCTGCCACGTCCCGCGCTCAGCCTGCAGGCGCAACAGTCGCTGCAAAAGTTCATGCCACGCGAAATGCAATTGGCCGTCAATGTGGCTGTTGCTGCCGCCGCGCCTGTTGCTCGTGGCAGCTCCAAAGTGCGCACCGTTCAAATTGTGAAGCAGCATGCGGTGCGCACATTCAAAGTGCTCGAAACTCTGGATACTGCCGGCGTGAAGACCATCAAAATACTGGGCACCAGCAATGAGCAGCCGCGCGGCCAGCATCATGTTGTCAAGGTGGTCACGCAGGATGAACACAATGTGGAGAATCACGTGCAGACGGTGAAGATCTACGATGACCAGCAGGAGTATCAACAGCAGCAGCAGCCCCTGCAGCAGCAGCAGCAGCAGCCCCAGCAGCAGCAGTCGGTGGCGCCTCGAGGTTACCTGCCACCCTTGGCCAGGCCACGCGAGCGCGTTGTGCGCCAGACGAGGTCGCTGCGCCTGCTGCCCGTGCCCAGGCATTGAGCTAACCAACCCGTCTCCCACACACACACACACACACCCACACACACTCTCACGCACACACCCGTAGCACTGATTAGTTGTTTAATTTCATCATATCGAATCGAATTTGTTAGCGTTTTGCGCGCTGTTTAAAACGCGCGCTTCATTATTTGAACCTTATTTCTATGTTTTTTTTTTTTGCTCGTTCAACTTAACCGATTTCTTAACTAATAAATTCACTTATATATATGTACATAAATTGAGTTTTCATTGCTTGTCCAGAGCGTGGCCGACTGGCAGCTACCGTGTAGCTGAGAATATTCGAAAGTGTTTAAAAGCCTGAACGATAGACAGACAGGCTGACTGACTGACTGATTAACTGACAAATGATTGACTGACTGACTGACTGATTGACTAGCTGACAGACTGACTGACTGACGAACTGACTGGCTGGCTGATTGACTGACTGACTGATTGACAGAATAACAGACACAGGCTAATTGATTGACTGACTGACGGACAGACAAATTAACAAAGAAACTGATTGACTGACTGATTGACTCACTGGCTGACTGATTGACTTACAGAATGACTTAACTAGAGAGGCTTACACGAAACATGCCACTCTACTGTTTTTTAGCTACCTCTGCAAAACAATATCATACCCTTTGTGGCCCTTTTAATGGGTATAGCGATCAATCGCTTTGCGCAGCTTAAGCTGCCCTCTGCTGACCTTCGCCGCATTTTCGGTTTTCGATTCGTTTTGTGGGGTTTAATTTAATGTTTATCTATAAATTGGCTAATACGACGGCGCCCCAGCAACAGGGCTTAGAGAAAGTCACACGCACACACTCATATGTAAATTTTATAGTTGGCGGCGCTTTGTTTGCCAAAGTGCTGTGACATGATATTTGGCTATGAAAATTCAATGAAAAACCCACAAAACGGGGGGCAACAATGGGAAACTCGAACAAATGCCAATCAAATCATAATCAAAGCTCAATCGATGCTCGTTCGTTACAACTGATTGATCAGTCTTCTCTCTGTCTCTCTCTTTCTCTCTCTCTCTCTCTCTCGCTCTCACTCTCTCTGTTTCTCAGTGTTGACTTTTATTGCCTTGTGACATAACTGGGATGACACACAACTGGGCTACACCCAGACCCAAATGACGAACCAATGGGCCAATGTCATCGGGTGACGGGTTTATTTGTCTGCTTGTCAAATGTTTTGTCTTTCCTTTATTTTTATGTCAGCTTGTCTCAATCTGTCCATATGTTTATCTTTCAATTTGTACTCATTGATCTGGGGAACTGTTACAGCTAGAAAGGCCGCATTAGTTATGTGGACACTTGTTTTGGATATTGTGGCTTTTACCTCTCCAACGAATGCCATCGCATGCCCTGTACTTGGATATGGCCTAAAAGCGGGTAGCATACAGTAGCTAAAGTATGATCAAAATTATAATATAATTATATATGAGCATTTATCGTGCTATCCAGCTACCTGTTGAACTCTCAGCATGAGCTCGTGGAGATCTTAGGAACTAGTTATGCTGTATATTTAGATTTAATTTTATCAAATTATTTGGGGGATTTTGAAAGGGTGGTAACCAAAATTATGCATATTACTTTCAAATTCTACGAGCTGTGCCAAAAAGTGCATGTTTGTACATCGATATTTATCGATATAATTCAAATTAATCGATATTATAAAAATACGAGATTAACCTGTAAAAGGCGCATACCTTTAAATCGATACTTATCGATATTATGTTAATGCGTCGATATTTATCGACATAATTATCATTTATCGATTTTTGTCGATATGATGTACATTTTTCGATTTTTATCGATATTATGATTATATGAGGAGATAAACATGCTGGAAAAGGCAGCTTCAAGCCTTTCAAAGTAGGTCCTATGCCAAAGCATACAACTTTTAATATCTAAAGCTTTTATTTGCCTAATACATCTAATTTAATTTATCATCTGTTCCGAGTTTTATAAGATTTCGATAGAGAATACAATAGTTATTTAACTAAATAGTGCAAAAAAAAAAAAATACCTCTATGTACATGTGAGCACTATTGCATAAGGGTAACCTGAGGCACCAGTACAGGGCATTGCCTGGTCGATCACACTCATCTATAATACACTCACTGCCTTTGGTCTGTTGGGACGCGCCTTAAGGTCCAGCCAAATGCCGCCCTTGTGAGCACCCACGAAGATAAACGGATCCAGTTCAATGCCATCGAGGGTACGTCCATTGACGAGCACCTCGTACCGCCTAACAATGGCCGCCAGCGCGGCCTTGGTTTGGGTCAGGCCCAGGCGTATGCCCACACACTGACGCGGTCCGTTGCCAAAGCCCAGAAAGACGCCCAGCTGTTGGAATCGCTTCAGACCGCCATTGAGAAAGCGTTCGGGTCGAAACTCTTGCGGCTCTGGATAAAAGTTGGGATCATGATGCAGTCCATAAATGGGTATCATGACATTGTCACCCGGATACATTTGCAGCGGGCCGCTGTGATGGCTGCCATGAAACGTGTAGGGCTCTGTGCACGTCTTGGAGGCCCAACCGCCAGCCGGATAGATACGCAGGCTCTCTGCAAAAGACAGAGGGAGGAAACGTTTACGAATGAAGCACAAAGAAGAAAATGAAAATCGATGCACAAACATATACATAAGCATGTGTATGCATGTGTCAAGGGAGAGAACGCAAAAGATACTGCTTAAATAAACGTCAACACAAAAACGTTTACGAATGAAGCACAAAGAAGAAAATAAAAAGCGTTGCAAAGGCACACACATAAGCTTCTATGAATGCTTATATGTGCGCAGGATAGTTAGATAATGTCAGAATTTAACCCACCATTTAAACAGGCACTCAAATAGGGCAGCTCACTCAACAGCTCAAAGTCGGGCAGCAGTTGATCTGCGGCACAGGCCTTGTCCAGCTCCAGCCACAATCGCTGCTGGCACTCCGGATAGCGTCCGAGCTGGGCAGAAAGAAGCCGCAGCTTAGCTCAAGTTGGGCTGATTGGCCAAGGCGACTCACCAGTAGGAGACAATGCGCAATTGTCGAGGATGTTGTGTCCAGTCCATCGAACATGAAGGTCATCGCATGCGACGTCAGCTGCGCTTCGCTGAGCTGATGTTCCCGCTGCATGTCCAGCAGATGATTGATGAAATCATTGCGCTCCTGTCGCTTGCAGCGCCTCAGACGAAATGCCTCGTGCAGCAGATCGCCAAAGAAGCGATCGTATGTGGGCGGTATGATCTTGGGGCGCAGGCAGCGTGGCAGGCGCGGAAAAAGGCCGTTCAGGGCGCCCGCCAGGGCCAGCCGGTAATTATCCTCAGACATCGCCTTGTTGTGCTCGGCAACGGGCAGCGGCGTATCGGTAAAGCTGCGCGCCTCGATACCCAGAACACAGTCGAAAAGATTCTCGCTGGTGAAGCGCAGACCCAGCTGCAAGATAAGGCTTTAATAATAATCAAGCTTATAGCTTTTGAGGTTGATCAGCTTTAAGCCTAACACAACTAGATTCGCTTAAAGCTTTAATTTGTAGCCAATTGTTAAAGCTCCTGGCTTAAAACACGCGCTGAAAGCTTAAAGCTCGCAATTGTGGCCAGATTATAGAGCTTTCAGCTTACTTAAGGCTTTAACTTATATTAAAGCTTTCAAGTTCAGGCATTTGGGCGAGCTTTAAGCTTTCACTTTTTACCATAAATCTCATTGATAGCTTGCATGCGTTTGCAACACTGCATTCAGCTGTTGCAGTGTTGAAAAACAAAAGAAAAAAACCCAAAATTATAGATAATCTACTCACATCCATGCCATTGTAGGGCTGACCGCTCTCCGACAGCTGATCAATATAGGCGCAGAGCTTGCCACAAATGCGCCGCATATTGATGTAGGCATTGCGTATACGCCCGCTGGTCAACAGGGGCGAGAAGATGCCCCGCTGCACCCGCCACTCGTCGCCGTCGAGCACAAAGGGATTGCACGAGACGAGCCTGTCCTTGTCCGTGTCAATCATGCGCGACGCATCGTTGTTCTCAAAGTGCCGAAACGCGCTCACAAACACCTCGTTCACCAGCTTGGGCTCCAGCAGCAGCAGCTTGGGAGCTCGCACCAAATAGGTACCCACATAGCTTTCCGTTAAGCGATATTGCCTGAATGATTTTGCAAGCCACAGTCAGAAATGTATTATTTTCTTATAAAAGCAAGACACTCGAAAGCATATCGATATATCCTTTAATTTTCATAATATCGATAAATATCGATTTGAAGTAATGTTCTCTTAATCATAGCTCGAGGATTATAAGAACTGGATGCAGCAAACTTAGTAGACAAAGATGAACAATTTTTCACATTTTGAATATATGCCTTTGTTAGCCCGAAAGTTTGGAAATTCCACATCTGAAAGGTCGAGCTTTGTGCTTTGGTATACACGCACTTTCGAATGCCCTTTTTAAGCGCTGACAATTTTATTAAGATCGGACCACAAACACCGAAGTTACTTGAGATAGATAAAGCTCTCATAGATAGTGTGGGGCAAAGGAAAGAAGAGAAAGCTAGAATGCTTGCAAAGGCAGCCCGGCGCTGGGCTGAGGCTATCTGCTAGTCGAGCACACCTGACGAGAATACTCTGTCAAAGGTAAGTTAATATTCCAAATATCGATTGATTCCATTTTCAGTGCCCAGCTCCAACTATTTTGTATCCCTCACTCACATGTAGAGATCGCGCATATCGTTCAGAAAATGCCGCCGCGGCCAGACCATGTTGGGAAAGGAGCCGAGCAGCGGCAGGGCGCGCGGCTCGCAAATTCCGCGACGCCGCCAATGCCCGAAATTCCATACCAGGAACACGTAGAGCAGCGAGAGGAGTGCGATGAGGGTCGACAGCAGCGCCAGATACATGACAGCAGCGATTCCGGGCAAACGTTCGGCGGCAACTGACGCGAGGCTCTGTCGAGTGCCGGCAATCGGAGCTCCGCGAGCAACAAACTTTGGATTGGGCTACGGATTGTACGCCCTGCGCGAACAATCAATCAGTCGCAACTGCAAAATGTAGGCAGGCATATCATTGCGTAATTTGACCGAAACACGACAGTTTCCATGGGTGAGCGACGTCGGGTAATTGGGCATTTCCATTATCGAATTAGACGCTAAGTGGCCCGGCTAAAGTGTGTAGAGTGCATTAAGAACTTGTTTGGATAAACAATCGTTGTGTAAGCGTAAGCGTATACGTTAAATTGTGTTTATCGATAAATACAGCTATCGATTGGCGATAAATATCGAAGTGCGATTCAAAGCTGCAGTTCGAAATATATGCTGTCTCTCGTTCGCATTAGACTATACGTTATATTGTGCTTATCGATAAATACAACTATCGATTGGCGATAAATATCGAAGTGCGATTCAAAGCTGCATTTCGTTGAATATTGCATACGACTATACGTTATAATGTGCATATCGATTAATGCAACTATCGATTTTCGATAAGCATCGAAGTGCGATTTATAGCTGCATTGTCAAATATTTCGATAACTTTCTATTCGTCTATTCGTAAGCAATCACTCTTGGCCTAACGAGCCACAACAATCGATTCTTTTAATCGATAGTTTTTAGTTTCAGTTCCATCAAAAAATATGCAAGCAGTACACATAATATATTATACTCTCAATAAAAATCTAAATCAATTTTTCGATGTTTTTTTGTTTAACCTCTTAAAAAAAAAACTTAAACAATGATCTTTTGTTGTTTCAAGTTTCAATGATTGTTACGCTTTTTAGTATCAATCAATCATCCAAATCGTTTGAGCGGCCACAGTTAATATTTGTTTTGACTGGATCGATTTATAAACAGCTCTTTTAAGCCGGTAGCCGGGTACATTAATCACAGCTCTGGCAATAGACGTAACTTGTAAGCAATGCTCGCGAAGATCGTCTACGAATAACTCCCATTTCACCTTTGCACCGGCGACATTGACACTGTTTCCCGGATCGTGACCGATTGACTGTTAACTGCCGTCAATTTGGCATCTAAATTTAGAGCCGCTTTTAAAGATACTTTTGCACTTAAGTATTTCATTTGGGGTTTTACAATATGTGAATGAGCTATGTTTGATATCCGTAGCACGCAACAGTTAAGTAAGCAATGGGCTAATAATAGCTTACAGTCTACAGTCCATATTTATAATATAAGCTATATTTCCATTGAGTTTCATTCACGATCATATAAATCAATTGTCTGTAATAATATCATCTTGATAATTAATTTAAAATGATGATAAATAATCTCAAAGATCTTTGAAAATGGGTTTAAGGACAATTGGATGGAAAATTTCAGCTTCCTAGCTCATACGGCTTGGGCTGAGCATTGATCACCAATCAGTCAGTCAATGAGTTAGTCAGTCAATCAGGTCAAACAGTTTTGTATACATAACGCTAACTTTAAACTTTGCTAACTCGTCATTTTTTGAATTTCCCACCATTTGCTGGCGCCATCTGTTGGCATTGGTAATAAACGTAAATTGGTATTACATTCCGAGCCCTTTTCCACAGTCAAATAAGCAGGATAAAGATGTCTTTGTTGCCCAGTAAATCTTTAGTATAAGAAAATATGTTTTAAAATATGAATGCGGATAAATAAATGTGTATATAATATTTTACTTCTGAATATATTCATAATTTCACTTACCAATTATCTGCTGGCGCCATCTATTGAAAAACGTCAATATACTTCTGCCAGCCGATAAATTGTAGCCCTCACAAAGAAACATCGAAACCTTCTCGCACACAGCAATGGATTGCAACTGCTTATCGATATGTTGTGAATGCAATTCCTTGGTGAATGCAATCGATGAGCGATATTTTTAAAAATAGTATCAACAATCATAGGGGGTATATCGCCATTTTTAGGCAGACCGACGCGATTCGCATTTAACTTCTATTTACCCGAATTGAAATGGTAAGCAAAATGGCAATTAAAGAAAATGCAATTATGCACGCTATTCACAAAGCATTTGTTATGGCACAGCAACAGAAAAATAATTGCCTAACCTGGCTGGGCCTTGTGGCGGCGGCATCGATGTTTTGGCCAATGGCCCTCGTCAACGGCTTTGACAAAGAGATGACGGTTTATGTGGATGCCGGCAAAAAGGAGTGCCTATACCATACCGTCAAGGATGGCGAACTAATTGACTTTGAGTATCAGGTAATTGATGGCGGCCACGGTGATCTGGACATAAGCTTTGCGCTCCTCGATCCCATTGGCCTGGTGATTGTGAGCGACTACAAGAAGCCGGAGAACATGCATCGGCACGAGGTGCAAAAGGAGGGCGACTATCGCTTCTGTTTCGACAATAGCTTCAGCATGTTCAACCGCAAGACGGTGTTCTTTAATCTGATCGTGGAGCGCGAAGGCGATCAGCATCATGGCGATGAACAATGGAAGGAGGTCGATGAGCTGACTGGCCTAACACCGGACGAGTATTACGATATGAAGGTGCAGGATATTATGGACTTCATTGGACGCATACGCATGCAGCTGACCAAGGCGCGCCAGCTACAGGATCTGCTGCGCTCCCACGAGGCGCGCGATCGCAACCTGGCCGAGGCCAATTTCCAAAAGGTCAACAACTGGTCCCTGCTACAGATCAGCGCCATGATCGGCGTTGGCCTCATCCAGGTCTTCATGCTGCGCAGCATATTCGAGACGCACGGACGCATGCATCACTTCTGGCGCAAATTGGGCATTTGATGAGGCAGCCAGCGTTGGAGGGCGCAGGCCCAATGTTTGTCCTCGTAGCGTTTACCAAAGATGTTTGTTTGCATTTAATCAGAGCAACATTTGTAGGATGCAAGTTGTTAAATATTAGTCACAAACTCCTTATCAGTGTCAACAACATAGTTACTAGCTTTAATTACGTCTGTGTGCGTGTGTGTGTGTGTGTGTGCATTTATTATACAAAAGCAATTGTAATTTAAGGTTAACATTCGGGACTACTCCTGAATGATCTTTATGGAATAAAGCGTTGACCAATTGTTTCACAAAAGGAAACCCAAATAGAAGTATTTCGCTTTACCCTTGCGATTCTCAATAAGTTAACGTCTCGTAAGGCGAACAAGTTGTTGAACAATTTGACTCTCTGTATTAAATAAAACTTAGCTAGTCTCTGAATACCATATCATTCAGCTGTTTTCAAAAAATTATAGTCCTTGGATTTACTTTAAAAATGAAACAAATAGAACTTGCTAAAATTTACATTTATACCTTATAAGAAACGCCGCTGAGTCAGAACTTACAATTTAGGCGTAAATTACTTTATAGACTTTTAACGTGTTAAAATTATTAGTAATACATGAAACAATCAGTTAGTTTAATTGAATAAACTTGATGTTAATGTTCAAATATGCACAAAGGTCTAAAAAAATTAATAGAAGGGTGGCCGGGGGAAGAAGCCGATTGTCCTGGCCGTGTATCACCGAGGAGCCAATTGGCCCGGCCTTGTACTGCCGGGAGTTAGCCGAGGAGCCAATTGGCCCGGGGTTGTACCATCGCGGTTGCTCAAGGCCAGGCCAATTGGCCCCTCGCCTATGTCCTGGCCTTGAGCAACCGAGGAGCCATGCCATGATATCCAGCAGCCAATTCGATGTGAGATAACTTAAGCATATAAGAAATCGTTGAGAAGTATTTGAGCATGCAATTTGGGTGCGTAATTGCGATTCGTGTTCATCCCTAAGGAATGGACACCCACGGCCAGAGTTTTTCGTTTGCGCAGATTTTGGTATAGTTAAGTTTTAGTTTTGCTTGCACTTAAAATTTCCATTTTTGGTTTCAACAGTTTTCGTGCTCATTTAATTTACTAAAAAAAAAAAACAGATCCATATTATTACTAGGCATAGTATTTATTGAAATTTCCGCTTGCGACGGGCAGTGTGTAGAGTTCGTGGGCGGGATGCTTGCAAAGTTGCCCACAGTAAACGCTGCTGCTCCGCTTGCCGACCGAACTGAACTGAACGCTTAAGCTTAGCCCTGCTTGTTGAGACGCTTTTGGCGTTCCAGCAGCCGGCGTTCCCGCTCGAACTCCTTCATGCGCAGCACATAGTCCTCGTATTCGCAGGTGAGATAGTCATGCTTCTCGTGCGCGCACTGGTAGACGAAGGGGAATTTGTCGGCGCGACAGGACTGATAGGCGAGCAGCTTGTGGGCACAATAGTCGCGTGCATCCAGTGGCAGCTTGGCCGATTCCATCTCCTCTTGGGTGGCAATCATGACGCGCTCCTTGCGCGACTCAAAGCCCAACATGGGATCGAAGCTGGGCACCACATCCGGCCCGGGCGTTACATCTGGTTTTAAATAATGGTTCAGAGCGTTGCCCATGCTGTGCTAACGTTAAAAACACACACGTTAAATCCATGCAAAATGCAATTGAATATAACAAATATAAATTACGTAAAATGTTTTCCTCGATTGTTGCTGCTGCTGCTGCGGCGCTGCTGTCAGTTCAGCTGTTGTTGTTGTAGGCCGTTTGACAGCTGTTGTAATGCAGGGCTGCAAGCACTAAACATCGTGCCGGAATAATCGATGAATATCATTAAAAGCCTTTATTGAGAGCGCCCACAAAATTTAAATTATAGAAAGAAACGCAACTAAAAAAAAATATATAAAACAGAAACTCACATATTTGGTTTTGTTAAATTACTTAATGATAACAGAAAACTTTGTATAATCGATAGTATCGAAATTTCCAGGCATTACAATTTCCAAGCACGCGAATGTCCTGTTGCAATTAATCGATAGATTTATGGCTCGTATAGCCAGTGGTGCAAGCATACAACAAGAAATATGCATTAAGTTTCGCAAATAGAATAGTTAATTACTTAGTTATTTTGTAAATTTTTGTGCAATAAATTTTAGCCAAAAATTAAGCTGACAAGCGTTCAGCTATTGTTAGTTATTGTTGCCTCGGTGGCAAGCGCGCGCTACTCCAAAAAAAAAAAGCAGAAAAGTGTCGTGTCGGTTTGTTAACGGTATAACTATAACGGCATACAGATGTACATACATATATAGATATATACATATGCATGTATATATGTAAAACGCATACATAAAATCGATTTTGCAAATTGTTGAACGTCTTGCGTAAAAGCCATGGTTGGATTATTGAATCCAATGAAATATGGCGACCATTTCTACGAATTATATACGAGCAATACACGCAGGTAATTGTAAATATTGTACGGCTGGATGGTGACGGCAGCGGCATCGGCTGCGGCGGCACCGACATAGCATTGGGGGTTGGAAAAATCGATCGATTTGCCGTTCGGTGTAATGTATATTGTATGTAGGTCTTCAACCCCTAGCAGGCGGTCTGTTTGTCGGGGTTGAAAAGTTGGCGCCTGCACTTTTGCACGACAAGTGGGCAGCACTGGTCGCAACAGCTGATCGATAACAGCTGAGCGTTGCCAATCGGCTGCAGCACCCCGACCTGCATTAATTCGTTTGTTGTTAAATCAATAAAGCTGCCCGCTATGAGCAACAACATAATCGATTTAAATTTGTGACCCACTCTCTTTCCCGTTGTCTCTCTCGCTCTCTCTCTTTGCAATTGCAGAAAACTGCAAAATGAGCGCAAGGCTCTCACGAAGCGCAAGAGCCGCAAGGAGAAGTCGGCAGCAGCCCTGGCAGCAGCTGCCGCCGCCGCTGTGCTGGATGGTAATGGCGGGGGCGGTGGAGGCGGCGCAGGTGCTGGTGTTGGTATTGTAAACCCATTGGATCCACCGTTGGTTAAGGATCAGCTGCTGTTTATGCCGGCATTTCCGGTGGCGCAAATTGAGCTCGATCCGAATGCATCGAAATTTGCAGTTTTTTCGGCCATACGCTCCACGGTGCTGGAGGCAGAGACACGCTTTGCGCTCTTTCACGAGGGCAACGGACATGGCGGCCATGGCTCCGGATCTTCGGCCCTTCGAAAATGGAGCGGCAATATGGGCTCCTCGTGCTGTTTGGTCTGCGCCAGTAGCTGCATGGTCAGCAATCTAGTCGATTGCTCCTGCCATGCGCAGCATGCCGTTGGCGGCGGTGCCGGTGCAGCTGGTGCCTCTGGCGGTGCAGCAGCTGCCGCTGGTGCTGCCGGGCAAGCAGACAAACGGACAGCAAACAGCGCCAATAGCGATGCCGACTCGGATGCAGATGAGCCTGAGGAGCGCGAACCGGTCTATGCCACAGTTCCGCTCATTGTCGGCGCCGGACTGCGCAGTCTCTTTGAATTAATTGCGGACGCACGTCATATCCAGCCGCTGCTGTGCACCAAAGCGCTCAAGGCGCTGCTCGACGTCATACAGGGCCAGCAGCCGGAATCTTTCAAACTCGAACCGGAGGATCTTATCAATCCGCTCTACGATCTCTTGCTAGATCTGGCCACCATGCCGGCGGCGCTCACATCGAGCACCGGCGCCGAGGCCAACTGGTCGGCAATGGCATGTGCCGCCCTGCTCGGCCTGTGCATTGCACGCGGCGACACGGGCAAAATGCTTAAGGCGATTGCCGCCATGCTGATGTCGCCCAGGCAGCTCTCAGCGCAGGTTATCCAGCTACCAGCCGTGCTGGCTGCACTGCAGCATACGGTTGTCAGCGCGGCGCTCAATAAGCCAACGCGTCCCGACTTCCATAGTCATGGAGTGCCGCACAATTCCCTGGTTGATGAGGTGAGTACGAAGAGTAATATACTCGTGGAAAATGCGTGGAAATGTGTTAGCTACAAGTTAAGTGAAATGTTATTTTATTTTCTTACTTTTCTTTTCACATGCTGCAGTTCGCCTTAAAGTTGCCCTCGCTGACGATTGCACAGCAGCACATGGCGCCAGCCATGGCCTGCGATGGCGTCTTTGTTTATGTCCTTTATGGCGGTGCATTGTTAAAGATTGGCACCGGCTTCGGTGGCTCCTACAAGGGTCACATCTATGCCCAGAACGAGGAGTTCTGCCGCGAACGCAACGCCTGGCTCGGCTTCAGCGGCGGTCAGTTATATTTTCGGCGCATTTGCAAACGCAACGCCGATCAGCTGCAGCTGGTGGGCATGGACACGCTGGCGGTCAAGTCAATGAATCCACTCAACATGTTCTCGATGCGCGAGGGCCTCAACTATGTGCTCTTCACGGACGACGACTCATTGCATGCCATTTGCAGCAATCGCGATGTGAGTTAAAGTCAATATCCATTAGGGGCTCTTTCTTAATATTAGTGCGTATATCCGTTAGTTATCATAAACATAATCATAATAGTCTATTAGTTAACTACACTCAACATATATACCCTAAGAATCAACATATTAGTAACAAAGTTTTGTTGATCGACCATTTGAGGAGCTAATCCTTAATATTCATTCCAAATATGGTCGTATCATAGTTCTTTCTTGATTTTTCACAGTGAGCCAAGTCATGTAAACTGAGCAAAATCTGATACACAAGTTTCAAGTCTCCAATTCTCAGAACCAATATACTCTATTTCACTTTGAGAGCAGAGTATAAATATTGTCATATTTTGTTCAAAATGTACTCTTTATTTTTGATGACTTCATAGGAAGTAAAATATCTTATAACCTTATAGATTTAGGGTACTTAATACCAAAAAAAAAAGTATATATCTTTAATTAAATAAATTTAAAGAAAACGTTTTATTTATAACTGTGACTATGTACTGGAAAAATGACCCGGCGTCGCCCGGCTCAAATGAATATTCTTAAAACGCAAGTGACAAAATTGCTTGTGTTGCCAATTGTAATGTTAATAATAATTGTTCCTGTTACTTTTATTGCCTTGCAGGACACACTGGTGGTTAAGAAGCTTAACCTTTATCACAATAGCTACAGCAGCGAGCCGCCGCCGTTCGAGCTGCCGCTGCAGCTGGCGCGCAAAAAGTTCCGTACGCTGGGCTATGCGGCATTTGAGGACGAGCTGCTCAATCAGCAGCAGATCCAACGCATTCAGTCGGCGCACAATAGCTTTGAGCCAAAGTTGCCGGCGCCGTGTCGCGATGCCGATGTGATGGGCATGGCCTGCGGCAAGGAGTTCGGTTTGGTGCGTGCCAGCAATGGGCGTGTCTACTACTATGGCAAGTCGGCGGCGTTGGGTCTGAAATGTGTGGGTCGCACGCCCACACTGAAACTGACGGAACTGATTGTCTCGAAGGCGGCGCACATTGTGCATGTCGCCGTTGGACACGATGGCATACATGCGCTGCTCGTCAACGATGACGGCACCGTCTTTTTTGCGGGCACCGCGCGGCGTGGCGAGGATGGCGACAGCTCCAAGAATCGACGACAGCCAAAGGCGGTGAAGCCCAAGAAGATGACCAAAATCGATGGCCATGTGGTGGTGCATGCCGCTTGCAACAATGGCACCTCCGCCTTTGTGACCAAAACGGGCAAACTGATTATGTATGGCAAGGATACGGCACACTGCGATTCCATGGGCTTTGTCAGCGAGCTGCTCGATCAGCATGTGACCAAGGTGGCGCTGGGCAAGGCGCACTGTGTCGCCTTAAGCGCAAAGGGGCAGGTCTTCACCTTTGGCCTGAACAACAAGGGTCAGTGTGGGCGTGTCTTCAACAAAATGATGCCCGTCCGTGACGTGCCCAGCTCTTCGGCGGCCTACGCACTGCTTGGCCTGCACTCCGATAAGCTGCGCCACAAACTGGACTTTTCAACGCTCTGCGACTACGATGATCATAATTTGGTTCAGGGCCAGTGCCGTGTCTGTGTCATGTGCCGCGAATGCACCGGCTACAATGTCAGCTGCGTGTCCGCGCTGAATGTGCCGCTGGAGCAGCGCCTGGCGGGCAGCATTTGTCCCTGCGGACATGGCGATGCTGGCTGTGCCAAGTGCGGCCTGTGCGCCGCCTGCGTTGCGCTGCAGGAGAGTGAGATTGGTAGGTGTCCAAGTTGATTTCCTCAAATTTGCTCCAAATACTGATGTCTGGCCTTTAGTTGCAGCCGATGCGAAGGCGGAACTGAAGCCGCTGCCCGGTGAACTGCAGCGTCAGCAGCGCTCCAAGACGCTGATCATGCGGCGCAAGGAAAAGAAGCCCTCGGAGCTGGAAACTGGCGCCGCTGGTTGCACCGGCGGCGGCGGCACACCCACCGATCTGGAGAAGGATCCGCCGCGTGTGGCGCCGCTGGCACCGCAAGTGCTGCAGCTGCCAAGTGGCTCGCCGGTGGTGCAAGTGGCCTGCGGCCTACACCATACCGTGGTGCTAACCCTGGCCGGCGAGGTCTTCACCTTTGGCAGCAATCAATACGGCCAGCTGGGCAGCGGAGATCTGCAGGCAGTCACTGGTCCAATACGCGTACAGGTGCAGGGCGCCATTAGCCAGGTGGCCGCTGGCAGCAATCACACGGTGCTGCTCACGCACAAGGGCATTGTCTACACATTCGGCAACTATCAGAAGGGTCAGTTGGGTCGCTTGCCCAGCGACTATGGCCAGAAGACAGTGCCCAACAGCGCCATTGCCCAGCAGCAGCTGCTGCAGCAACAACAGCAGCAGCAACAGGAGGAGGAAGCTGCCACACAGGAGGCCGCCTGCGTGCTGCCCGGTGGCTCCAAGGAGACAATTCTTATACCGCCCAATACGGCTGCTCTCATAGCGCAGCGTCAGAAGTTTCTATGGAACTGTGCGCCTGGCGCCGTCTTGTAAATACCGCTTCCTAAATCCATTCCACATATTAACCATTCATAAATATATATAATTGATGCATGCTCTTTACTTTGCAGCGGCCTGGGCCCCAGCTATGGCAAAAAGGTTACCTGGATCGGTGCCAATGGCGACCAGACCTTCATCAAAATTGACGAGTCGCTGATCACCGCTCAAATGCTGCCCAAAATGCATGTGGTGGCCAACAAAAAGACCATAAGTTAGTATGCAACCAATTGCAAATAAGTTGTTACGTAATCATCTGTTACGTAATCAGCTGTCTTCGCAGTTCAAATACCCTTCTGGAAATATGGCCTGAAAGTATTGAAGAGCACGAATGTTGTTTTTCAAAATATCTTTGCCAAACCTGGCGCCTACGAGTTTCAACATGCTCCTTAAAAATGTCCAAGCTCTTATTAACATCGTACTGTCATATCATGCATTTTTAAAGGAACAATTGATGATTAAACTAGGCTTTGCATGCAAAACCTTTCTGTTTATATATCATGATATCTTGACCAAAACTCAGCAATTGCAAGCTTCACAATTTGTCTAATATCCAAAAACTGTGAGCCTGGCATCTACCAAAATATTTTGTATTCTTATTGCAAGAATTTTTGTGTTTTTTTTATTCTATGTATCATCATTAATTAATATGCTATTGTTTCTCCTGCAGTACTCATACCCAGCATACCGCTGTCATTTAACACGCTCTCCATAAACCGAATCGATGGCAGCTGCACGCCGCATTATCGCGGCCAAACGAACTTTGCGCAGCTGCTGCAGGCGCAACAGCCACTTGGACAGCCGGAGATCAATCGGAATGTGGACGTGGCGACGCCTTTGGTCGCCGAATTGCCGCTGGCCAGCAGCACCACGGCCGGTGTGCCCATCAATGAGCAAATGTCGCGCAGCATGCATGAGGCACGCAATCACATCTTCGAGGAGCAACAGCATATGGAGACGGCTCAGCCCGCATCGCTGGCGGCCTCGCCACGACTGCAGCGACGCGTACGACCGCGACCAGAGGTCGCCGCCTGCCCGGCATCGCCCGAGCAGCAACAGCTGGCGCTGCCGCCGCAAATCTCCTTTGCCATGGATCCCAGCTACAATGTTCTCTGGGTATTCGATGGCGGCGCCCGCAAGCTGCGCTGCCACAATGTGGTGGCCAGCGAAATAGCCGAATGCAATGTGGTATGTGGCAATCAATTTAATCCTTAGATATATGAGCTAGCCATAGAGCTAGGCAGCGCTTAAGATTACATTAAGAACACGCCTGGAATATTCAGGCACCTCTTGAATATAAACAGGCTGAACCCAATGAAAATGGGGTTCCTGATCCTGCCATGTCCGTTTGTCTGTATGAGTAGAAGGAAGAGGTTCGGGATATCTCCTCTCGTTTCATTTCCACTTTTTCTTAAATGTGATTGCTTTATTTTTTATATTTCACCTAGTTGTGCACGCAAAGGGATTCGATTTAAGTGTTTTATACCTTATTATCTTGCTTAACTGAACTCAATTAAATTGCAGAACGCGGGCAACTATCGGGCGCTGCTGTCGCCGGAATTGTCGCTGCCGTGCAAGGCGGAGGCGCGCGTGTCCCGCTCGCAGGCATCGCTCAATTTGCTGGCCTGCCTGGATATACTGACATCGGCACAGGACAATATACCCGGTTGCTTTGAGCAGGCGCTGCCCCAGCAGCCGCACCAAACGGCTGAGGCGCAGAGCGGCGAATACCAGGTGGTGAACCGATTCGACAACTTTGGTGGCGGCTGGGGCTATTCGGGGCACAGTGTGGAGGCGGTGCGCTTCTCGGCGGACACGGACATTGTGATATGCGGCTTTGGCATGTTTGGCGGACGCGGCGAATACAGTTGCAAGCTGAAGCTCTACGATCTGGGCGCCGATGGCGGTGGCTACGAAAAGGAGGGCGTGCTTATTAGCGAAACCAAGGAGGTGCCATACGAGTGCGCCGCGCGCAGCAAACATCACATTGTGCTGCCAAAGCCGGTGAGCGCAGCTGCGGGTCGCTGGTATTTGGTTTGGGCACGCATCGCGGGCCCATCCTCCGATTGCGGTTCGTGCGGCCAGGCATCGGTGACCACCGAGGATCAGGTGGTCTTCTCGTTCAAGTCCAGCAAGAAGGCAAACAATGGCACAGATGTCAACTCCGGCCAAATACCCGCCATACTGTATCGCCTGGTTACCCAGGACTGCAAGCAGCCACCGTTGCCGCCCGATGCGGATCCCGTGCAGCGCATATCGCGCGCCTTTGCCAACAGCGTGAGCCGCGAGTGCTTCGAGAGTTTGGTGGTGCTGCTCAGCTGGTCCTGGGACTGCTTCAAGACACAGCTGCGCGAGCAACGCGAACGCACAAGGCCGCTGCAGCTGCAGCAAACGCTTCAGTATCTGGGCTATGTCAACAAGTCCTGTCTGCGCCTTCTGCGCAAATACACCAACGAGATCTATCCACAGCGTGCAACAACAACAACAACAACAGCGGCGACAGCGACAACAACAACAGCGTCTGGCAGCAACACGGCTGCGAGCGGTTCTGCTGCTGCTGTCGCTGCACTTTCCAAGCTCCAACAAGCCAAGACAGTTAATAAAGGTATGCTCCATTAGCTTGTCGGCTCTCCAAACGTTTCTTATACTTTCTTTCCTTGCAGACAAGCCACCGAGTCGTGCGCTCAGCAATGCATCCACCGCGCAGCCCAGCGCAATGTCCGCCTTGGGCACGGGCACGCCGGCCACGCGCAAAACCAATCTGGAGAACATTCAGCTGGCCGAGTGCATTGGCAATGTGCGCGCCCTACTCATTAGCATCTTTTGCGACGACATCTTCAAGGACATTGCCACCGATGAGGGTGAGAAATTTGTATATACATATGTATATATGTTAACTTTATGAACAACCCATCTGTCTGATTTCATGCAAGCTAACGCTTAATTTGTTCTGCAAATTCTTATGCCAAAGAAACGATCCGTTGTTCATTGCGTTTCCAAATAAACAAATCTCTTGTTTTTATATTCTGCTCAGTCAATGTACAAATTCTGTTTTTAGCAGCACACTTTGATTTCCTCAAATCATAAATTCTATCCCGCTATGTGTTACAAAAATAGATTCCTTGCTTGTTGCCCGATCTTTAAAGGCCATAAAGCGTTAAGACTAAGCTATTTTTCAATGTTTAGGGAAATTCTCCCACTTCCTATGTACTATACAAAAGCCGGCATGCCAAATTTGGTGTATTCAGCTTCTATAGTTCTTGAGTTTTCCCTAAAAACCAAGTCTTAAAATCGATATTTATCGTTACTTTCAAAATGATACGTGGCATACATTAGGAGCATAGCCATCAACCTATGTGCCAAATGGATCTAAGGGGAGTGGGAAATTTCGACCTATGTCTATAAAGGATATTTGGGGGCATAATTTTCCCATGAATTTTGAGGTTAGAGCTTTGCACTTTGGCATTGCGCACAGTTGGCTGCTATATTTTGGTCCTCCTCTATGTGTGGGAATGCATTATAAGAGTTATCTTTTATTTTGTTGCCGTTTAACATAAACTCCTGACTAATATTCTGCTGCTTTTAGGCTATGCCCTGGTACTGGAAATCCTAGACGAATGCCACTTGAGCTTTGTGGCCTGCTTCGATGCATTCTATCCGACATCCTCGCTCAAATGGAACTGCCTGTGCGATTTGCTGGCCCAAATGGATCGTGGTGCGCTGCATTCCCGCCTGCTGAGCGCCATTTTGGCCGGTCTCTGCTCGCCCACAGTGAAGCTGCGTGCCACATTCTCGCTGCTTAATGCAGCTGGTGGCAATGAGCGTCAGTCAATAATCAGTCCCAGCGATAATTCGGGCCTGCCCATGCTGTCTTCAACGGAGGCCCATCAGTATCCCATACTGGTCGAACAGATGATCTATCGCACGCAGCAGGAGAAGAGCGACTTTTTAAGCAACTCATGGACATTTAAGGATGTTCTGGTGCGCCTGCTGGAAATCATAGCCAGTCCAATTAGGGCGCGCATTGAGTCCATCTATAGTCGCTGCCTGGGCGGCAGCTATGCGTTCAAGGAGTGCATCAATCAGGGCCTCATTGACAACTGTTGCCATCTGCTGGCCCGTGTCCTGGCCGAGATTGTCTATCAGACGGCACTGGGCGAATATGATAAACTGTTTTTGCCGCCACGCACACTGCACTCGACCAGTTCACGTTTCGCACGCTGCGACTTGAGTCGCACCTGGAATACGGGCAATTTCGGGCCGGATGCGATTGCCTTCTCTGTGGATCGTCCAGGCATTGCCATCGCTGGCGCCATGATCTATTCCGGCTCGGGCAGCTATGACTATCAGCTGGAGCTGCTGTATGACAATACGGTGGACCTGCAGCCGCAGCACAAATGGGAGACATTGGAATCTATATCGGGCAGCTATGATCAGGAGGCGGTGCACAATGATCTGGCCGAAATCAAATTTGAGCATCCGGTGCACATCAAGGAGCACGCACGCTATGCATTACGCCTGTGCTCCCAGGGCGCACGCACCTGTTCCGGTGATGCGGGCATGCCCACAGTGCGCGGCCCGTGCGGCGCTAATTTTCATTTCTATGCCTGCGATCTGAGCTTCAATGGCACCACGCCCGCGCGCGGCCAACTTCCCAGCATACTCTACTACAGCACGCCCATCAAGCAGCAGCAGCAGCAACAACAGCAGCAGCATCATCACCAACAGCTCCACCAGCAGCAGCAGCTGCAGCTGGATGCGGCATCGTCTGCTGGCGCCGGCTGCTCAGCGGATGCGGCACACACCAGCGCAGTGGCCGGCAACGAGATATCCACACGGGATACGGCGCTGCAAATAGCCGCTGATATAACAAAGAAATGCACCGAGCTGTTGATATTGGCGCGCAATGCGATGGCGGCATCCTGTTCGCCGTCAGACAACTCGTCGTCGAATCATACACAGACCATCGATTCGGAGCACAATATAACGCCCATTGAGGAGCATATGGACATTAATTGGGCCAATAATTCACGGACCGCAGCGCTGCCCGTTGATCCGCAGCTGTCGACAACGGCCAGGGATTTGGGTAAACGCATCGAGTCCTTCTCCAAGGGCATCATGGAGACACTTAAATTTGACAAACGCTCAACGAATCCATTCGAAATGGAAATTGAAATTGGCGCCACGGAAATTGGTGTCGAAGAAACGGCCGAAATGAATTTCTCCAATGTCCAATTGGCCGCCAAGCTCAATGGCAACGAGCGTGCCGAGTATGAGCTGGCGGCAGAGGAGCCAGACCAGCAACAGCAGCAGCTGCAGCAGCAACAATTGTCGTTACAGCAACAGCAGCAACAATTGCCGCCGCAGCCGTATCCGCTGCAGCATTCATCACAGCAACTGTTGCACTCCGACTCGGAGGAGGCACAAATTGTTGGCGGCGGCGGCGGCGGTGTTGCCGCTTTGCAGCTGCTGGAGGTCTTCAATTTGGCCGCCTCGAATATGTTTCATACGCTGTTGCCGCTGGTCTATGCGCACATTGCCAACTTGGCCTGCAGCGATCCCAAGAGCTCGGTGCAGATACTCGGCCTCATCAAGGAGATATTACCGCACATTGCGGCGCTCAATCAGCTGCATGTCTCCAAGGAGCAGCGCACAGAGCAGCCGCTGCTGCGACCCGAACCCACAACGACCGCCACCAGCAGCAGCAACAACAGCAATAACAGCACCACCACCAGCAATCACTATTGCATTGTAGAGAGCGAACATCCGTATCGCAGCGCCAGCATTAGCTGCTATCGTGTCGAGTTTCCGCCATGTGTCCAATGGCTGACAATTGAGTTTGATGCACAATGTGGCACCGCACAGCTCGAGGATTATTTGCTGCTATCGATACCCATGCGTCCGGCGGCAGCAACACAGCCTTGCCAGGCGACGACAACCACGCCATCAGCTGCTGCAGCTGCTGCTGCTGCTGGAGAGGATTACTATGATATACTCGATAATAATGTGAGTGCGCGACGCGCCCATAATGCTCAGCTACAGATGACTAGCTGCTGTCGCACGCCCGGCACGCAGCCACTCCGTCAGTTGGATGCAGTCGATCACGATTGGATTGTGGTCAAGAAGTTTAATACGTACGCAATGAATTCCCACATATATTCGCCAATTCCAATTGATTTCTCATTGCATTTTTCCACCGCTTTCAGCGCCTCCAATTGGCTGCAGAACGTTCTGATTTTGCCCGGAAATTGCGTTGAGTTCTCACTGGAGACGGCCTCACTGTATGCCCAGGATCCGCACAACAATCGCTATGGCTTCAAGTGTCTGGTCGTTGGCTACGACAATCCCACGGCGGTAAGCGATCCACTTTTGAACATGTATCATCCAATTTTGACTTAACTATACCAAACTATTGCCCTCTCGCTCAGATCAATGCCAGCAACTCGTGTCTGATACGACTGGAACAGGAGCTGGCCTATCTGGGCGGCATGTGCAGCGCCAATCTCATGAAAAAGGATCTTCATCTGCCGGGTACGTCACATCAGCTTATTTTTGCACAATTCCAGCGCTGCGCACGTTTGGAATTAAAAGAAAACTAGGACAAATTGCAAGGCCTTTTATGCTTAATGGTACTTTAGAGACATCCCTTTAAAGATATACTTACCAAGCTAGGCAATTATGGGCGTCAGCTATAAAAATATTCGGAGAGATATGCTTTCTTTCTTCTTACATATTACTTTATATATTTATATTTATCATAATCCGTTTAAATCCATTTTGTGCAGATGACAAGGACATGGACGACATGAGCGGCATTGAGGAAACAATTACCGCTCACCATGCGCTGCTCTCCAAGGGCTTTGCGCTATCCGAACCCCAGTTAACCGTGCATCAGGCATTGGAATCATATCTGCCCATTGGGTAAGTGCCATTCACCATGATTATAATATCACATTTACGTGACGGGTTTATTACTAAATGTTAACTATTTCAAGAGTTCCGTTTGAGATTTTTCAGAGTATTCCCTGTTATATGTTAACTAGCATTCGAATGCATCTCACTGTTGTTTTACCACACGGTTTTTTTTATACCCTGAACCCATTAAAAATGGGTAAAAGGGGTATTATGTTTTTGTGCAAAATCCAAATGTATGTAACAGGCAGAAGGAAGCATCTCCGACCCCATAAAGTATATATATTCTTGATCAGCATTAATAGCCGAGTCGATCTAGCCATGTCCGTCTGTCTGTCCGTCCGTCCGTCCGTCCGTCCGTATGTATGAACGCAAGGATCTCAGAACCTATAAGAGCTAGAGACGAAATTTTAGATGTAGATGCTCCTAGTTCCTACGCAGATCGAGTTTGTTTCCGATAATCGATAACTTGCCCCGTTTCCAAGTAATCGATAAAAATGTATATCGATATCCTGTTTTTTAAGCAATTTTGGTAAATAATAAGAGCTAGAGTTACCAAACTTGACATGTTGCTTCTAGAAAAGTATACATATATCGATTATCTTTCATTTTATACCTATCGCCACCTCCCCGCTACTCTCTATCTATAAGCGCGCGCTGCATTTGGTGTTGGAATATGAGGGTTCAGGGTATCCCCTAGTCGGGAGCTCCCGACTAGAACCTCTTACTTGTTTTATCATTCAGGTTTGAGCTGAAGACCCAAAATTCTTCAGGGTTTGGATTCCAAGTGCTTAAGTGAACCCTTTTTCAATCAGTCGAAAGCTTAACTGTTTTTGTTTTAGTTCAGTTACCATACTCTGTTATGTTGTTTCTATTTGAAGAGTAGTTAATTTGAGCTTTGCCGTCATGTTAAGGTGACGCTGTTGACATAACATACACTGTTAACGTGCTGAATGTTAAAAGAAGATGCACTGTCAACGTGCTGAAAGTTAACATTCTGTTAAGTTGTTTGCTGACGAAAGGCTTGAAACTTAATTTTGAAATGAATATTTAAAAAAAAGACAATGGGGAGTCGTTTTTCTTATTTACAGCTTATATAGGTTTTAGGTTTAACATAGTTGCGATATTATATAGATAGGATGGATAGCATTATGTTACACGATACAAACTAAGCGTAGGCTATGAATTTGGTACAACGAAAGGTCACTCTTGGTGGTTCTTGGTGGTGCGCCGCGTCGCTCTGCTTTAGCTAGCGTCTGTCAGCTGTGTGTGTGTGTGTGTGATTTGTGTGTGTGTGTATGTAAATTGTGTGTGTGTGTGTGGCTTGTAGCTTTACAAATCAGTCTTGAGCAGGCCTGCGTTCTCGATTTGGTATACAATCTGCGTCTCCTTGTAGGTGCGCGGCTCCGGCTGCACCACATCCAGTTTGCGCCGCCGCCGCCGCTGCGCGAGACGCCACCACAGCAACAGCAGCAACAGCAGTAGCAGTAGCACCAGCAGCACGCTGCCCGCCACAATGTATGCCGTGTAGCTGCGGCGCTGGCATTGCTCGCCAATTAGCTGACGCAGCGGCATAAAGGAAGCGGCTGTGTTACCGACTGTGGCGGCACCGCGGAACAGCAGCTGCTCGCTGTGCTGGCGAAAGAATTCGGCGCGCGGCTGCGGCGGCTCTGTGCTTGTGTCCAGCTGCTCACAGCTCCAGACATTGTCGTAGCACAGCTGGCGTATGCTCAGCGCGAAGCGCTCATTGAAACGCAGCGGCTGAGGTGGCGCCGCCGATGCTGCCGCCGACCCCGCCTGATCCAGGCTCTTGCCGCCGGGCAGCAAACTGTGCACCGTGTTGTTGTAAAAGCGCAGCTCCAGCCGCTCGCTCAGCTGATAGTCGCGATGCACGAAGAGGCTGCGAAATGCAATCTCGCTGGTGGCACCAAATTGATTGCCACGCAACGTGACCGCGTCCCGTATATGCGCCTCCAGCCACTCGCCATCGATGGCCGCAAACCGATTCTCGCTCAGGCTCAGCTTGGAGATGACTGCATGAGAGATTTATATTGAATAGATAGAAAAGCGCCGATCCTCTCCAGCTGCACTTACGCTTGAAGGAGAAGGCGTGCGAGTGCACCTCCTGGAACTGATTGTTCCGCAGCGCCAGCTCGTTGGTCACCTCCAGCTCGTAGAAGGCGCGCGTTGGCAAATTTCCAATAAAATTGCAATTGATAATTATCAGCTTCTCCACGGCAAACTTTTTAAAAGCCTGCAACAACAAATCAAGTGATAAGTTTCAGATGTGAAGAAAAAATTCTGTTGCTCAAATGTTCCATCGTAGCTTACACCTTGTCAGCCATTATAGCCAAAACATAAACTTCTTTCACATCATGTTCAATTGGCTGTCAAATTTAATTGAAGCTACTGGCAACAGTTTGACAGGAACAGATCAGATAACCAAGAGATATACATAACGTTTAGCAGCATGTGTAACTACCTGTTAAGTTTAACAGAAGCAAAGAGATTGCTGTCAACAGTTTGGCAGGAAGAGAATAGCTAGCTAAACCTCTTTAACTGCTTTTCAAAGTTAACAGGTATTTAACAGTTCCTCTGCTAACATTGTAGATCTCTACTCTCTAGGGACTTGAACTCTATTTAACTTGCCTGACTTTCGATGCGCTGTACGGTAACGCCGTCCAATTTGAGCAATATGGCACTATCCTTGATGGTGGTGAAGCCAAATGGATGCATTTGCTCGATACGTCCACCGGTGAATGAGATCTCCTCGATGTTGCCGCTGATGGCATGCGAATCGATTAACTGAAAGTTAACATTCTCGAACTCGACAATTAGCGCCTTGTTGCTGGCATAGCGGGACGCGCTTAATGCGTTCTGCTGCAGAATCAGGCGATTGATGTGCTTAAAGTTGATCTTGCGCAGACCCTCGGTGTTATCCAAGGTATTTGGCTGCACGGTTAAATCGCGACAATTTCGTACTTCCACCTGAAAAACGGCGCCTTGTAGCTGTGGCATCAGCATGGCCTGGAGAAGGGGTAGATGAGTGTTAGCATATGGTTAAGAGATTGCTTATCTACACTCAGAGAAAAACGACGTACTAAGTTTTCAGTGTGAGCGAGCAAATTTCAATTGAATGCAGAATGAATCATTTTGGAATCATAGATATTAGGAGTTAGTGAAACAGGCCTCAATTAAGTGCAAAATGTTAATGGCAATAATTTTGCAACTTGAATTAAGTAAAAAATTGCTTAAATTGAGTTCGGGCTAATATTTTAATAAAGTAAAAAATTATTATTTTTTAATTGCCTAAATTGAGTTTCGCATCATTTTCGACCTGTCAATATTAAAAGTATGTGAAAAGAGCTTGAATTAAGCACAAAATATTAATGATGAGCATTTTTGGACTTGAATTAAGCCTGAAAAATTGCTCAAATAGATTTTTTTTTAGCATTTTTGACTCGTCAATATAAAAAATCAAAAAGACTTGAATTAAGTTAAAAAACGTTAAAAAACGCTTAAAAATTTGCTTGAATTGAGTTTAACATTGGAGATTAACTTTGAAACAAGTGAAAGCTTGTTGTAATGAGAACTTTGTGCGCAGTTTAAGAATTTCAAACTAGGCTGGACATAAAATTGCACAAATATTAATCGCAAAATGAAGAGAAAAACTCTTGAATTAAGAACAAAATGTCCATTAAATAAAGTGGTATTTAAGTAGTATAGTATTGGCATTTTCGGAAAGAAAAGAAATGATTTCCATTTGATAACTTTGTGCTCAGTTTAAGCAAATGCCAGCTCGTCCGGCAAACTATATGCACTTCATTTAAGTTTTGTTTTGGCTTTTTCTGAGTGTAAACACAGACACACGCGGCACTCACCTGATCATCGTTGTTGCAATCGCAGGTGATTGTTGTGTCGTGCTCGGTGCAGCTGACCTTTGGCAAAGCCGTCGACGCCGCCGTCGTCGTCGTCGTCGTCGTCGGGCAGAGCCAGAGCAGCCAGAGCAGCAGCACGCCGGTGGGATCTTTGAGATTTTTGATGTTACGCATTTCAAGGCGTCCTTCTTCGTTATGGAATTTCGGATATTTTGAAAGATATTTCCGTGTGGTTTTTTTATCGCAAATTATTCATAATCTGAGGGGAATTGTGCGCCGTTTGCCGTCGATTTTGCTTCTGCGTTTGTGTCTCTGTTTCAGGTATTCTGTTTCGTTTCACGCTTCAATTTAATACACATGCGTCCTCTCTCCTCCCTCTCACACTCACACTCACGCTCACCCTCTCTCTCTCTCTTCAGTTGCTTTTCCGTTTTTCCCGTTGTTCCTGTTGTTCCGTTTCCAAATGTTTCATAGACGCTGATAAGAGAGCAAAAAAATATGGTTTTTATCGCCGAAGGTGTTTTGTTTTATTTTTTTATACCCTGAACCCATAAAAAATGGGTAAAAGGGGTATATTGTATTTGTGCAAAAAGCAAATGTATGTAACAGGCATATATATAGGTAGGTATATATATTCTTAATCAGCATCAATAGCCGAGTCGATCTAGCCATGTCCGTCTGTCCGTATGTATGAACGCAAGGATCTCAGAACCTATAAGAGCCAGAGACTTGAAATTTTAGATGTAGGTGCTTCTAGTGCCTGCGCAGATCGAGTTTGTTTCCGATAATCGATAACTTACTTCGTTTTCAAGTAACCGATAAAAGTGTATATCGAAATTCTGTATTTTAAGCAATTTTGGTAAATAATAAGAGCTAGAGTCACCAAACATGCTATGTTGCTTCTGGAATATCATATATATGTCAAGTATCTTTCATTTTATACCAATCGCCATCTCCCCCAGGGCATTCCCTAGTCGGGAGCTCCCGACTAGAACCTCTTACTTGTTTCTGCTTATCAATGCTTTTGGTGTGCATGTTTCTATGTGTGTCTGTGTGTGTGTGTGATTGTGTGTGTGTTTTATCACCACATTTGAACATTTGATTCTCAATCATATAACACATATGCAACTGTAAAGTTATCTTTAGCATTTATTAGATTTGCGAGTTGAATTTCATTTTAAAGAAAACACTTGTGCGGATTTTCGTACACTCTTCCACAATGCGAAAGTTATATGCTGGCTCAATAAAGACTTGGAATTATTAGTTAATTCCCGTCTGACATATTGCATGAATATCTTTAACTAACCCAGTTTTAAGGCTAGGCTCGCCACATTTTTGCAGGAAGTTGACCTTTTCCTCTCCACTCTGGCCGATAACTTTCCCTGTTTCCATGCAATTGATAAAAAAGATTATAAAAGCTAGACGCACCAAATTAGTAAGTATATCCCCGTATTGCTTGTTAAGAACTTCAAGTGGCATTGATTAGGGGAGCTGAATTTGAAAAGAGCTAAAAGACCACGAAGTTGGTGCAGTTTCCTTTAACCGTCCGTGTGAACGTGACACACGTGATAACTTAAAATGTAAAATTTTCATTTTCGTACACCAAACGCAGGGTAAGTTGCTCTCTTGTTTCTTTCCCTCTCTATGTATCCAATACATTAAGAGATCGATTTGATATTTCCACATAGTTACGTTACGAAATGTGTCGATCATCATTATGATCAACTAAATATCTCGTCTATTGTTCTAATTGAATCAGCGACTAAAGGCACTTTATGCCACGTTTCAAGTTTCTCGTAGTACACTACACACAGTTAGTAGTTGGTGTTCGTTCGGTTCCAATCAGTGGCAAATGCTGTTAATTGAGTTTTGGAGGTCGCGCCACACAAAGAGACGCTTCCAGATAGACTCCCAGATTCGTCGCCATAACGCAAACATCGGCAATTATGCTTTGCCGTTTGTTTATGGGCATTTTTGTTTATAGAGCTTTATTTAAACGAGACGAGAAAGTGCGGATGTCTACCGCACACCGAATGCTTAATACCCTGGCAGCATTTGCCTGAAGGCAGATGTTGTGAGAAAACAGAATATTTTGCGACCGATTCTTTCTATATTGTTATATAATATAGTCGTGGGATATTGATAGATACATTGATAAACAAATAAGTTTTCCATTCAAGCACCTACTTCTTGACCGATTGTTCCTATGGCAGCTATATGATATAGTGCTTCGATCCGGCCAATTCCGGCATATACAAAAATACGTACCTAGCTTTAAAACTGAGAGACTGGCTCACAACGAAACAGACAGGCAGACAAGTCGGCTGATCGAGAATATATATACTGTATGGGATCAAAATCGACGACAAAATCATAATACCCTCATCAAGGGTATGCATATGTAGTCATCAGTCGACGATAACAAATTACGCAACAATCGATAGACATTAGTTAATAAGCTGTCGAGAGAGAGAGAGAGAGAGCGAGAGATTGGAGAGAGACAAAAAAGGGAAGGAGAGAGAGACAGATAGATAAATACTTTCTACTTGAGTAAACAGCTTGCAGCGGATGCAGCACAGACAAAGACACATACACACATATTCACACACACACTCACACACACAGAAATTGTGCTTTGATGAACTCTTTAATTGTTAAACTCTCTTGTTAATGGACCTTATTGAATCGTACTCACGCATGGAAGGAAATTGAATAAAAGCCAAATTGCATTTCCTGTGAGACACCTCGCTGCGCTGACAATCAATTGAAGCGATTTACTTGGTTAATATGGCACTGGGGAAGCGATTCGCAAGCGATTCCAACGTGTAACGCCCAGTTTTTAATCTTATCTAATAAGTAAAACAATATAACATTGATTAGATATGCGCTGAGTCAGTGCTAAGAGTACGCAAAAGTCTTGCGACATTTCCTGCTTGGTCCGATCAGATATTTTCAGTAAATAATGACTAATAAAGTAGATCAAGTTGACGGCAAGCGACAGAAGGCAGCTGAACTAATTTAATGTGGAATATGGATAGCATACGGAAACATGTTTCAGTATAAAAGGACTTTAAATGGGATTCATTGCATATAAAACAGAATATATTTGGACAAGGTACAGTGGAATTTTAAATGCAAAAGAGTGGAATATGCAATACTCACAGCTAGTAATGTAAAAAAAAAGGAATATGAAGCAATCCGGAATTAAATATTCAACATTTCACTTAAAACAGTCCGAATGAAAATAGTATATCAGAAAATCAAAAAAAAAAGACATAGAAATAATGCTGATGTGAAGTATGGAACGGTGGAATGTGAAACAAAGCAACAAATTAATTTGTCAAGCAAAGGAATGAATTGAAAAGAAACATTTGGTTGGATAAGGCATGAAATACCAGAATTTTTAATACTAAATGAAAATTAAGTTATGAGAAAAATACTAACTAAACGCAAATGGAATGAAACATTTGAATGGCTAAGACCCGATATGCTAGTACTTCAAATACCAACTAAATACAATACCTTTCTAATAAAATAATAGTACAAAAATACCAACTACATGCAAATGAAATATAGTAAAAGAAAATACCAACTTCTAACTTCTTCTTGAAAAAGGCTAATAAAATAGTTAATAGTTAGTTAATTAACAGCTGAGAAGATGAAGCAGATTGTGTGCCCTGCAAACAATTACTCAAAAGTGCTTAAGCTTTATTCCCTTTGTCCGACGCACGTGCTCGGAGCTCAGTCAACGATCCCTCTATACATACATATGTATGTATGTATGTATGTATTTTTGCCACATTGTGCCGAGCACTTGACTTGGGTTAATGGGTTTTTCAGTTCTTTTCGGTTATCTAGTGTTTGTGATTTTCATTCTTTTGTGCGCTTTTTGCATGTTGCCACAAAATTCGCTGAAGTTTTCATAACTTTGACTTTGAATGACGACAAAAAATATATGTGGTTTTTTTTTTTCTCTTTTTTTGCTTTAAGCTAATTTCAGCTTTTTAGCATTTTTATTGCCCGCCAACCCATTTCAACAACAACAACAACAACAGCAGCGAACTAAAAACAGATTTTGTTCGTCATACTCATAACCTTGAAATATTGAAATAATTTGCTTTGGATATGGCAATATGGCAATAAGTATGGAAAGGTGCCATTTGCGATGTTTTGTTTGACAACTCCCAATTGGTCGACGAGTATGTGTTGTGTGTGTGTGTGTGTGTGTGTGTGTGTGTGTATGAGGGGGAGTTTGTGTGCGGATTAGCGTAGAAATGTCATTTGTTTTGCCTGTTTGCGCCTTTCTTTGCGATTCTTAAGAATGCGCCCTCTCTCGCTCGCACATGCAAATTCCATCAGCAGTTTTTTTTTTTTTTTTTTGCAAGTTGTTATTGTTTATTTTGTTTTGTTTTGCTTTGGTGCGTGGGGGCGGCTGATCTCAGTTCACTGTTCTCACTAACTTACGCAACACACACTCACACACACACACACACACACACACACATGTATTTAGCTGAGCAAAGTGAAAAATGTAAATTGAGCGAACGGGAGAGCGTTAGCTCCTGCTAAGAGACCACACGATCCTGTCAAAAAAACGAATTACGCTTTGCTTAAGCATTTTAGCAGCAGCGCTGTTTGCGTCGCTGCCTGCTGTTTGTTTAAGTTTTTTCTGCTCCCGCGTTCTCTCTCTACCTCGCTCTCTGCTCTCACACGTGTGCTGCTGTGTATGTGTGTGTGACGGCGGTCGCATGCAAAAATGACGAAAAATAAAATACAATTTCTGCTGCTGGCTGCTGCAGTTTTTATTGCTTTGAACTTTGTGTGGCCATTGGCCGTTGGGCGCGCACTGTGGTTTTTGGGCAAGAAACACACACACATACACACACGCGGGGCTTAGTATTTAAATATGTATGAACAAAAACAAAAATAAAAGAGAATATGTCAGCAAACAGCTAAACGCAAATATTTGCATTAGCTATGAAATCAGCGCACGAAATTAAAACACAAATACAGAGCGATAGCAAATGAAAACAACGACAACAACAACTAACCAGCGGCTAGCCCTGGGCTTTCGGCTGGCGCGACCGGCGTAAGCGCGTGCAAATGTCAAACTGAGCGCCAAACGGACAACGAAACATTTACGAGCCGCTGCCGTGGTCGCGCTGTCGCGCCAGCCTCAGCGTCAGCATCAGCAGAAGTCTGCGCTCACTCTCACTCGCTCTTTGTCTATCTCGCTCTCACGAGCGCTGATCATGTGGCAGCGCCAGTTCGGCTGCTGCTGCTGCGCGGCCGCGGCTGCGCAGCTTTGTGAGCTTTAAGAATTTTTGCGTTTTGTTTGTCTTTTGCTTTTTGTTTGTTTTCATACTCTGCGCACAGAGTGAAGTAGAGCATATTAGTTTTGTCAGTTCGAAGGCAATTTGTTCCTGATACTTGATATATGTATGCAGCATATACTCGTGTACATTCGCGTATTCGCGAATTCATATAACTCTCTCAATTTTTGATGCTACATCCATCAAATTCGACTGATAACATCTCGTAAAGATCGTCCAAAGCATATGAAACCGTGAAACCGTGAAAAACAGTGAAATGTGTAAGTGGAAAGTGGAAAAGTATGGAAATACGGAAGTGAGCACATTAAGAAAGTGAGAAAAAATTGTCAAGCTTAAGATAAAGGAACCTATGCCTAGGAATCGTGAAATCGGAAAAAAAAAATAAACAAACTGAACTTGTCAAGTTTGATAAGAAGTTTGTTAAGAATATATTAGATAAGATTAGATCGATTAAATACTTTTAGATCACGCCCACAATATGAAGAAGTTTTAGAACAAGACCACCTTTGATAGTCTTATCTAGCTCCAATCTTATCTGAAGCTTGGACACACCCACCTCTACCTCTACAAAAAGCAAACGCATCAAAGCTTCTTACAGGCACGATTTAAAAATTCACCAATCGCATTAATTAAGTTAACTCCTTTTTTGACTGCTTTAACATAGTCAATTATACGCTGTGAACAGCGTATCGCGCAGTCATTGGCAGTTAACTGCGAATGTTTCTAATTGGTCGCTTTGATTTTTGTTTTTGTTTTCTTTTGTGTACCCGAATCCCGCACGGTGGTCTCTTGTTGGCCGTTGCTTTGATTGCTCGCGCCGCGTTTAATTGAGTGCGCGTCGGCCTGACACGCATCGCTTGACACTTGCCGCCGCTGTCGCTGCCGTTGTTGTTGTTGTTGTTGTTGTAAGTGTGTAATATGCCCCCGCAAAAACCAAGAAGAACAACCAAAGCCTACAAGTACGCCCGGAGCCAAGCGACCACTTAGAGAGCTTGTTAAGTTCCCATCATCTGCTGACCGATTTGCCGGCGGCTTGGAGCCAATGTAAATTAAGTGTCCGTTAACATAGCAGACACATGTAAACTTAGCTTAACATAAAAGCCTAACTCTCCGCTATTTAGTGTATGTAACAGCTTGCCTTGGCTGTTAGGTCAAAAACAGTACGTACAGCATAGCCTTTGTATGCAGCTGTTAGACACCTCAAACCTACAAATGTAAACAGTTGTAACATTCCCGCCACTAACAGCTGTTAAGTGGTCACTGCAAGTAAAAGCACACCACATTTTTTATACCCTGAACCCATTAAAAATGGGTAAAAGGGGTAATATGTTTTTGTGCAAAATGCAAATGTATGTAACAGGCAGAAGGAAGCATCTCCGACCCCATAAAGTATATATATTCTTGATCAGCATCAATAGCCGAGTCGATCTAGCCATGTCCGTCCGGCTGTCCGTATGTATGAACGCAAGGATCTCAGAACCTATAAAAGCTAGAGACATTTTAGATGTAGGTGCTCCTAGTTCCTACGCAGATCGAGTTTGTTTCCGATAATCGATAACTTGCTCCGTTTCCAAGTAATCGATAAAAATGTATATCGAAATCCCGTTTTTTAAGCAATTTTGGTAAATAATAACAGCTAGACTCACCAAACTTGACATGTAGCTTCTAGAAAAGTATATATATATCAAGTATCTTTAATTTTATACCTATCGCCACCTCCCCGCTACTCTCTATCTATGAGGGTTCAGGGTATCCCCTAGTCGGGAGCTCCCGACTAGAACCTCTTACTTGTTTAATTATTCTTATTCCTGACTCATCTGCAAATGTTAACTGAACTTAATACAAACCCAATAACCGCAGCAAGCAGCACACTTTTCTAAGAGCTGTTAAGAGACAAATGTTAAGCATAAACAAACGCATTCCATAGCTGTTAAGAAGCATCGAAAACATAGCATTGCAACAAAGCACAGCGACAACTGTTATGCTATATTCTTTTACAGACTGAAACTCAACAGTACACTGTAGACTTAACATAATGCTAACCGAAAACTGTGAGCCTTATTGCACGCAAAAAAAGCGGGCTCTTGAATGAGTAAAAAAAATTTTTAAAGCTCTTTAATCTGTCTTTAAGTTCTACATGTTTTATAAAAAGATCTATGCTCTGTGAGAAGCACAATCTTACACTGAATGTAATTAACATAGTCTAAACGAAAATCCAGAACCGAATGCAAAGCAAGCTGATTGCGCTTGCAAATCAAGTTATTCAACAATTCAAACAACAAAATGCAATGCATATATAAATATATATAAGTAATCATATTGCCAAGCTGTCAGATGCCTTCCCCCGCCGTTTGAATACGTTAAATGTTCAACGGACTTTAACAAAACTTGGCTAGTGTGGCAAAATCTCCATTAATAATAAGTATGCCACACGCAAAGCGGCTTTTGTTTATGCAACCGAAGCATTTTCAACCCAATATGGTATCGGTTGACTGGCAAATATGACTCAGTGTTTTTAGCTCAAGCACTTTTAAGTTGTTTCTTGATATATAGTTCCCAATGGCTATACAAATGCCAGCCACATATTGATGGGTCCAATTCCTTTCAATCTATATACATATGCATCTATAGAAATGTCTATCTCTAAGCTGAGAATTATGTATATATAAAATAACATAGTCATATATGTTAGTTTGTTATGGCAAATGTGACGTCATGAGCTTGTAGAACTCAGTTGTTTGCGCGTCGGACCAACAAGTGCGCAGTCGCCGGTTCAAACGCAGCAGCAATTTCACAACTAGAGTGAAAATAAAGTGAACAATAATAAGTTTCAACATCAAACTTCGAAGTTCGAACCCCCCCGAGAAAAGGAAAAACAAAAAAAATTTTTATAAAATTGAAATATACATTTGTTTTTTTTTGTTTAAATAAATTATAACATATGATTAATAGAATAAATCGTGACATGTGTAAGCAGCAGCTGAAGGAGACACATATTGTATTTAATCGGGAAAACTAGCCCAATTTTGTGACACTTTTTCGGTGGGGAAAATCAAGTTTGGAGAATGAGAACAATCCAACAAGAGTTTTAGTTGTTTTTCTTTTTCTTGTCCTTTATTGTGAATGCTTTGAAGGCCAAACGAGAAAATAAGGATATCTTCGACACGCCGAAGACTTGATACCCTTGTAGACATTCGCCCGTTAAATACTGAGTTTGATCAAAATATTGGGGAAAACCGAATTTAAAAACTTTATAATATAGCAGTATTTAATATATAGTGATCCGATCCGGACCTAGCTAAAAATTGAGAGACTAGTTAGCACAGAAACAGACAGCGGGGACGGACGGACATGGCTTTTTCAACT
The DNA here is from genome assembly GCA_035045725.1 of Drosophila ezoana. Taxonomy (NCBI): domain Eukaryota; kingdom Metazoa; phylum Arthropoda; class Insecta; order Diptera; family Drosophilidae; genus Drosophila; species Drosophila ezoana. The sequence goes on from JAWNOU010000058.1 coordinate 4,616,164, forward strand.
CAGCTGATCTGGAATATACATACATACGTATATAGTTTATGGGCTTGGGTATGTCTCCTTCTATGCGCCTATACATTTCATGACAAGAAGGGTATACAAATTAAATATTGTTTTTGTTTAGTTATCACAAGTGTTTTTGTTATAATATAGGTTAGCTTTAGGCATCAACGTATTCTATTTCGTCGATTTTGACAGTCTCATCGCTCCCCCCTGAATGATTTGAGCCAGAATCTGGCGGCAACGCAGCCATATCCTCCATGGCGGCCAGGCTGGCGGCTCCGTCCAAGTATTGAAAACTTCGCATGGTGTTGTGGTTGCTGGGAAAGCGAGACTGGCTGCCCGAGGAGGAGCTGGGTTGATTGGGATGCAATTGTGACATCTCGAGATCGGGACGCAAGTCGCGTGCATGGCGTTGCGTTGGCGGCTGGGCGGAGAATGTTGTTGTTAAAAGTATGGGCGTGGCATCGGCAGTTTGACGCCATACGGGCGTGGCATAGCTAGCATTGCTGACATTGCTCACACTTCGATGGGGCTGGCCACGCTGGACGGCGCGCTCCTGGGATGTGGCTTGGCGCTGCAGCTGGGCGTACTGCGGCAAAGCCTCCGGATCTTGTGGCATATCGATCGCATCTGCAAATGAAGCAGAAAGCAATCGATTAGTTGAGATATTTCATAGTTGTGGTCAGTTAGTGAGCGTGAGAGAATGTGCCCGAGAGCGAGTGTGAGTGGAAGAGAGCCAATGTTCCAACAGCTACAGAGACGGAGAGAATGGGCAGAAATATTCAACTGGTAGAGAGAGACAGAGGAAAAGAGAGAGAGAGAGAGAGAACCGGCACCAATGTTTACAAAAAATCAGAATTTTACAAATTTTATACCTTTTTGGTTAATGCGTTCCATAAATGTGGCTTGCTCTTAGTACCTGTGCATACTTTTGGGTGTGTGTGTGTGTGTGTGTCTATGTGTTTGTGTCTGTGTGTGTGTGTGTTTGTGTGCATTATCATTGCCTATCGTATTAACAAAATGCATTCCACATATTCCACTTTCGTGTCTGTATTGTAGACACCAAAAAACGCTTATTTTGTGTGGATCGCGTTTAAATCTTAAATGTTTACGCCTTTCAATGTGCCCAGCTTTTGCAATTATCTTGCGTTACACATGGGGTGTGGATCGTATGTCTGGATCCCATGTTGATTCGATGTGCCCAGTTTTGGCAGTTATTATGTGTTGAATTTAATCTGCTGACCGCATGTGGATCCCATGTTTTAATTGATCCATTAGCTACAAGTGTACGCATTTCAATGTGCCCAGCTTATGCAATCATTTTTCGTCACATTTTAAGTGTTTGCCTTATCAAACTCTGTTTATTGCGGATCACATGTAGATCCCAAGTGATTTTTAGACAGTCAGTGTGCCCAGCTTGTGCAATTATCTTGCATTGCATTTTGTGTGTGGATCGTATATGTGGATTTCATGTTTGAAGTGTTTGCTTAATCAATGCATCAACTATGGTGGGATCTGTTGAATGTGTGGACCAAATGTAGTATTCAATGTGCCCAGCTTTTGTTATTATCTAGTGGATAGTATGTGTGAATCGATCTAACCGAGTGTTTAGAGCAACCAATGTGCCCAGCTTTTGCACTTGTGCGTTGCATTCGAGGCGTGGATCACAAGTGGATCCCATGTGGAACGCATGTATTTTTATGTGTGCTACGTGCGCTGCTTACAACTAACTAACAATGTGTTGTGTATCGTGTTTGTTGCTTAATATATGTTAGTTTTTTGGCTTTTGTTGTTGTTGTTGTTGTTGTGTTTAGTATATAGAATACATTGTTAATTTTGGTACAACAGATACACATATAGCATATAGAAATAAAGAACGAAATAAAATTGTGTTCGCCAGTTTCGAATAATAGAACTAGGCACACAAAAGGATTTCGGATTAAACATAAAATATATGCGCACAGCCAAAAGAAAAAAAAAAAACAATAATAAAAATAGATATGTAAATTGCAAATTTTGTACAAATATGCACATCGATAAATATATGCATATACACATATGTATGTGTATAATCAGGAACGTGTGGAAGAGCACTTGCTGCGCTCAATTGCCATACTCACTGGCTTCTGAATTGTAGGGCTCCGAGTAGAAGGAGGTTGCCGCCGCGTCCATTGGATCCGATGGCAATGAATATTGAGCGGATAGCAATGGCTCGGCATAGATGGGCTCCTGATCGTTTGGCTCGTCGTGCGTTGGAGCTGTGGGCAGCGGTGAGTGCTGATGATGCTGATGATGATGGTGATGATGATGATGATGATTGGCAAGTGTGTAATTGTCGTCGTCGTCTTTTTTACTGTGCACCGTTGCCATATGATTGGCGAGTACATGATTCGATGCATCGGATAATTTTTTCAAATGCTGCGTCAACTGTATAACCGCATCCGAGCATTGTTCGGGCGTTAGCCTGTTGCTGGTCAATTTCTTGATTAGATTTTTGGCTACGCTGTCATCCGATCGCATTGACAATCGCTCGTGATCCTTTTCCAATATATTGCGATCCGTATCCGATAACTTGCAAGTCACGCGCGGACCCGCACAGCATTTGCCGCACAACCAGCACGCACCGAGCACGACCACGCTGCAGCCCAGTAGAGCGCCGAATACAATAAGGATAACCGTGCCGGTTGAGATGCCCTTCATCTGTTGCTCGCGCTCCTTTTCCGTATAGAAATTATCGCGATACCATTTCATGGTATTGCCGCCGACACAGCGCAACGTGGTCCGATTGACGCCGCACACCTCGTTCACGTAACGCCGCAAATGCACCTGGCTGGCATTGAAGCATCTGTCCAAACGCTTGCCCAGCTGGCAATAGAGCTCCGAGCTGAGATCATGATCGGTCAGTGTGGGCAGCCAGCGTTTGCCATCGTCGCAGCTGCACTCATGGTCCACGGTTATGGCGCGCACCTCGCAATTGCTGAAGTTGAGGCTGCTCGGCTGCGGATTGCCCAGCCAATTGTTAAAGAACGTGCAGTTGGTTCGCTTGCGTTGATCCTGGTTCTGGTTCAGCTGCATGGGCGCAAAGTTGCCAAAATGATTGTCCTCGATCGCAATCAGCTCGCCATTGTTCACCTGAATCCAGTTGTCGCCCAGATACTTAATCCAATTCCTTTCGAAATACACAAAGACGCTGTGCACCAATATCGCCTCCTCCTTGATCGTATCAATGCTGCAAGCGGAAATTCAAAGGTTGCAATTAGTTGAGGGCTTACAGATAGCAAAATATAGATAAGCTTGACGTTCGATGGTAAACAAAAAAATGTTGCAAACTTTCCGCCAAATTTCCACAGTTGCGGGTGGAATTACCAAAATCGCTGACACATATTTAAAAATTTCTTGAAAATAAGCTTCCTACAAACGTTTTGCGCGACTTTTTCACACTTGCGGGTGAAATGTTTTTTTTATCAATATTTGAGGTCAGACTTGAAGTTAATCTCAACCCTGCGCCAAATTATCTTGATTTATTTCGGTATTTGAAGTCCGCTCTTTATGATATTTTTAGAACATTACCAAAGCTGAAGGCTCTACATTTAAATATTCCTCCTTTTCTTTTCTTCTTTACATTTTTGAGCGAGACGAAAGACACCTAGACACTTTATCTCTATCCACTTCTGGGGACTATCGTGAATCTAATCGAATATAAGGGGATTGATATAATCTATCTGCCGATGATAACCAAGAGCACAGAGGCATTCATACAGATGGACATACGATAATCAATGTCTTATCCTTATCTTATGCTATCGTTATCTTCCTTTTTGTCTTTATCTCTATCCACAGCTATTGACTATCGTGAATACAATACCAAGCGACTTGTATTTCTATCTGCCAGGCCAATCGCTATTCGATTTGAAAAGCCTTAACTCCCTGGCGATAAGTATTCGCATCTTCCGCGATAAATGGCATTAGCCTTGTCATATTTAACCCCCTGTTTGCCTTAGGCACTCACGTATTCTCCTTAAGCGTCAGCTTGGATATGCCGCTGCCCATGATGGCTTTGCTGTCGATGGTGCCGATCTGGGTGCCTGTGATGGAGACATGATCGCTGAACAGTTTGCTGGTGAGGGCCCGCTCCTCGATCTTTCCGATGCGGCAGTTTTCGAAGGCCAGCTGATTGATGTTGGTCACATCGAAGGCCTGACTCTGAACGCTGCCGATGGTGCAATTGATGAATACGATTTTATTCATCGACACATCGAATCTGTTGATGTGCTTGATGTGCGCGTTTTCGATGTGTAGCTGCAAATATTCGAGATTATGGTTATAAAATAGATCCACATTGATATGGTTTAGCTATTCGTTATGCTCACGTTCACGTAGGACTTGAGAATCGGATTGAAGGACTTCTCGTTTATCACCAGGCTGCGTATGTTCGTAAAATTGCACGACATGTTCATATTGATGAAGGCATTCGAGAACAATACCAACAAATCGCTGTTCTCCACACGTAGCTTGATCTCACCACCTGTCGGAATAGAGAGAGAGCGAGGGATTTTTATCAAATCTAGCACTCAACTGCTTTAAGTATGTCTAATTGCGCCTGCTTAATTTAATGAATCCCTTCCTACAACTTAATTAAAGTGTCTAAACACAATTATTCACACTCAAAGCTCTGAATTTGAGATTTTCGTCTCTTCTACTTATGATGATGCAGTCTAAAACTTTTCTTAACTAGCTAGCTCAATAATATTAAAGCTCTTACATATTCAAACTTTTTTAGCTCTATAATAGTTATTATTGTCGTTTTTTATGAAGATATTTGAAGTTTTGTATTCGTTTAGTGGTTTATGTTTTTTTGTTTTTAGGGTTTTTGTTTTTTTTTTTTTTTTTTTTTTTTTTTATTTTTTTTTTTTTTGCTTTAAGTTGTTATTTAGCTTTTGGTTGAAGTTCATAACTTGTCGTCACTTGGCGCTATTCATACTATCTATGAGAATATTAAAGCTTGCTTAAAGCTTTTTTAAGTTCCTCCACACCTCAAAGTAAATTTGTTTACAAAAAATAATATATTTTGTTAACTCACCTGAGAGCGAATAGTTGCGCACGAATACAGAGCTTACGCCGAGTATCTGCAAATCCGGATAGCCAGCCAGATTGCCGCGAAAAGCGTTATCTATCAATTCCACCTGATCATTGCCATTGGGCACATTCGGTCCCTTGACCACAAACCGATTGACGCGATTCTGCTGAAAGAGGCCGCCGTGCAGTTCAAATTCAGTTCGATCCGTCAGCGTTAGTTCCATGCCGTTGATATTTGCCGGCACCGAGTACCTACTGTCCAATATGGGCGACAGCTGTGCGGAGAAAGAGAGAGAGAGAGAGAGATAGAGAAACTCAGTTGCAGTGGCAAACAAAATGTGGCCGACTAGGGAAGAGGCACAGAGACAGGGGCGTGGCAGACCAGACACCACGTCACTTTTTTTTCTTTTTGCATGCTGCTTGTGGCAGATATTTCTATGTTTCCCCTAACAAAGGGTCTCACGATTTTGTCATGCACGAGAGATATTGAGCAAATATACCAAATCGATAAATATCGATATAGAACAGCACAATTTGAGGTTAGTTTGTTATAACGTAGTTCGATATGTCGCTTCTTTTTGATCGAAAATAATATTCGTTTTACTCAAAATCGATAAATATCGATCAACATCTCCAGTGAGGCATTTACGTGTTTTGCCTAGCAAAGTTCTTATTATAAATGGAATACAAATCAATAAGCATATATGTATACATATATGTAAGAATGTCAAGTTTGTTGTTTTCTTTTATACGATCAAGTTTATTTCCTATGAGCTCCTGCCTGTTACTCCGATAACTATTTCGATAACTATCGTTTTTCGGAATAAATTTCTGAAGTTCAGAAACCTAGCTCCAGATTGTTATAGCTTATGTTACGCATATACCGCATTATATGCCGATAAGTTTTCTTATGTGTTTTATAAATCTCTTATAATTCTTGCAAATCGATAAATATCGATAGGGAGCAACATACATATTGTTGATCTAGCTGTTCGAGCTAAAGATATTAACTTGAGTATAGGAATACTTCTGGTAATTTATGAGTTATCGTTCGATATAGAACAACACACTTATTATGTGTGAGTTATCGTTCGATGCAAAATCGATAAATATCGATAAAGAAAACACGATATTTTCAGTTGAGGCCCATTAATTATGGCAGAATAGCAATTCTCTTGTATTGTTGCTATCCAAAAAGATAAATATCGATCATATTTTAGCTTTTGGCTTAGGGTATTACAACTTGGACTCGAACTCGTTTCCACTTTGGCGTTTAGTTACTTTTTATGTGCTGCTCCGTTGTCGATGTGACGCTTGACTTACATTTCTTGTGCCCGGGTGCTTGGTATTATTTTTAAATGTCTGTTGTCGCGACAACAACAACAACAACAACAACAACGAAAACAACGACAACGTCGACAACAATTGCAGCTTTGCTGCAGACAACGGCAAGTTGACCGCAACGTTCATTGCTCCAGCCCCAACAGCGACGTTGCACGAATGTTGTGTGCGAGAGCAATTTTCTTATTAAATTAAAGGAAAATAGTTTGACTTCCAAGTGCTGGGGTGACAACAACAACAACAACAACAACAACAACGTGCTGGTTACTGGCGATCGTGTTGATTGTCAGATTGTGGGACTCGAGTCTCAGTTGGCAAGTGCGACTTTTTGTACCCTTGCAGAGGGTATTCAAATTTGTCATCACAATTGAAATGCATAGCTGGAGACATCTCCGATTGCATATGGTATATATACGTATATATATATACATATTCTAGATAAGCAGCCGAGTTGATTTGCGAACTAGTCTCTCAGTTTTGAGGCTGACAGTACATAGTATGCATATCGGAGCCAGCCGGATCATAGCACTATATCTTATAGCTGTCATAGCAACAATCGGTCGAAAAGTATCTTGACCAAACTCCACATTTACAAGTTTCACAACGCTTATCATATATACATACATATAGTAAAATCTTAGCTACATCTGAACACTATGGAACTATGGATCGGTTCAACAGTAGGTTCTTGTATGGAAAGATATCTTGTTCAATATTGGCTTTTAAAAAATTCACCATGCTTCTCATATAAGTACATGCATAATCTTATCAACATCTGTCCACTAAATCATATAGCTGTCATGGGAACAATCGGAGCAGGATTAAGTTCATGTATGAACAACTTTTTACTTGTTTATTAAGGCATGTTAACTAAGCCGTATCTATATATGCCAAATCTTATCAAGATCGCACTGCTATATCATATAGATCTATAGGAAGAATCAGTTGAAAAATGGGTTTTTGTATGTCAAAATATTCTGTTTTTCAACATATTTAGAAAAAACTCTCCCAGTATTTATTCAATTTATTTACCAAATCTTCGGCGTATCCAAGATATACCTACCTAAGTAGAATTAAATTGTATTTCTTTTAAGAGAAAGAGAAACTCTAGAATAATATGGGTTGATTCACAGCCAGTTTACAGTCTTGGCGAAAAGATTCAGTACTCTCAAAATATAAAAGTTTATAGTTTATAGATCTAAATAGAAATAAGTTAACATAAGTTATTTAATTTATGATACATATTCCGACGAAACGCCTGGGTTTTGTGCTTTGTTTTAGGCAAAGTTTATAAATTCTTTAGGTAATTTTTACATTCTTACGCATAATAAAATATATTTATTTGTTTAGTTAATAAAAGTACAGCCAACGGAAGGCTTCCATATTCGGAAATTATTTTCTTTTATTTTACTCCCAAATTTATTTTTTCCGCTGGGCAGACGTCCGTTCTTTAGGCCGGATGCGAAATCTATTAATATTATTTTTTATACCCTGAACCCATTAAAAATGGGTAAAAGGGGTATTATGTTTTTGTGCAAAATCCAAATGTATGTAACAGGCAGAAGGAAGCATCTCCGACCCCATAAAGTATATATATTCTTGATCAGCATTAATAGCCGAGTCGATCTAGCCATGTCCGTCTGTCTGTCCGTCCGTCCGTCCGTCCGTCCGTCCGTCCGTCCGTCCGTCCGTATGTATGAACGCAAGGATCTCAGAACCTATAAGAGCTAGGGACTTGAAATTTTAGATGTAGGTGCTCCTAGTTCCTACGCAGATCGAGTTTGTTTCCGATAATCGATAACTTGCCCCGTTTCCAAGTAATCGATAAAAATGTAAATCGAAATCCCGTTTTTTATGCAATTTTGGTAAATAATAAGAGCTAGAGTCACCAAACTTGACATGTAGCTTCTAGAATAGTATATATATATCGAGTATCTTTCATTTTATACCTATCGCCACCTCCCCGCTACTCTCTATCGATAAGCGCGCGCTGCATTGGTGTTGGACTAGAACCTCTTACTTGTTTTTTTTTGTTGCTGTGGTCTGCGCGCAGCTGCGAAAATTTCCAGAAGTCGCCGCGACGCAACAATTGTTGCCCACCTCTCTTGCTGTCGACCCCACCTCTTCCGCGACAAACACACACTTGCCCGCACTTTACGTCTTTCGGCTCGCACCCCCTCCCCTCCCGCAACCCTCCTCTTGCTGCTTATCCCCTCATGTACATGTATTCTGCATATATTTTCAGACATTTGCGGTATATTATTGTTATTATTCATATTAATGTGGCTGCAGCTATTGTTGTTTGTTTGAGTGTGTTTGTGTGTGTCTGTGCGTGTCCCCTCGACTGGCACTCCACCCCCGGCTCCACCCCGCCCTTCTTCCGCTTGCCCTATCTGTTGTTGTTTTTATTGCATTTACTTTACAACCCATCACTCAGCTTGCGATTGGCTTTGCTTTGGGCGCAATTTCTTTCAATTGCTCCAGTTTTTTTTCTCTCTTTTTTTTTTCTTTTATTCTGTTTTCTGTTTTCTTCTCATCTCGTTTTCGTTTCTTTCAAAGCGGAAATTTCAATTAAGTTCTGCTTGTTATCTTTCGATGGAGCAACACTCACCGCGGATTAGCGTTAAACTTGCATATATCAACTTTTGAGAGGGCTTTGCATACATACATACATACATACTTATGTGCATATGCATGTGTTTATATAAATGCGCATGTGTATATGTGTATTAGGGCCCACTTGTAAAGCATCATCTATGTATGTATATATTTAGAGAACTTCTCTGTGCAGCATTTGTGTGCTTTTAACTTTGTCTACTTTTACTGCTTCTTCTCCCCCCCTTCATCTTGTCCCACCGACTGCACTTTTCCCAAATTTCCAGCGCATTTTTTGTCGCCGTCGCATTTATATTTAGAGCCCAGCAACTGGAAGTTGTTCAAATATACATATATGTATGTACATATGTATATATGCATATTTATATATATATTTATATGTATGTATAAAGAGGTTTGCCTGGCGGGCGGGGCGCTGTGGGCGGAAATAGCAGCCGACATTCGGCTGATATATGTATGTATGTATGCGTGCATATATATGTATATGTATGTATATAAATAAGCCAAACTGAAAATCAATTTAAAATAAATTATGATGTGCATTTGCGTTGAAGATTTTCGCGGCACATGGTGAGAATATTTTACAGTTTTATCTTGTTGTTGAGGAACAGCAACTCACACACACACACGCACACACACACACACACACACACGCGCACGTTCTCGCCCATATGTGTGACGTATGGCGTGGCAGGATTTTCCAATAGCCGAGCACGCACAGCAAGCGTCCGTTTTTCATTCTCTTTTGTGGCTCACGTGCGCGTATCTTTCAGATACAATTGTATCTACAAGTCTACGTGAGGCACAACTGATTGTGCTCATTGTCCAGCAAAAGTGATAAGAGTCGGGTCTTGCGTATCAAGCAAAGATTTCCCGATCATTCTATGTGTATAAAATATATAGATATTCCTTATCTTTTCACCTTTTGGTCAATTATCACCTGATTCCCCCAAGCAAGCTTTTGCTCAACTTCTGCCTCAAGATGGGGGAATATTCATGAAATTTCATTTCTTGGACTTAGCTTATATCAAAATTCAGTTTATTTTGTTTTTTTGTTGTCGAAATTCGTGTGAAAAATCAACAGATCCGAACTCAATGGTTTAATGGATACAAATAAAAATTTGACATCCGGTCAGAGCAAAATATATAAATAAAAAAAAAAAAGAGTGTATCATCTGGTAAAATCCACCTACACGGGTGAAAAATGAGCGAAAATCGATTGTTTGCAAAAAGAAACAAAAAAAAAAGATCTGGCAATATTATGCATATGAATCATACTTTTAAAAAACTCAAATCCCTAAGCATATTATGAATGTGCAGGGTATAACGAGTGCGTTAGCTAAAATCAATTGAAAAGATCAAAATTCACAAATCAATTGAAAATGTTTTATTTATTTTTTTTTTCACAAAGAAAAAACATTTGTTAAATTGAGGTTGAATTGGAATTTGGCTTATAATTTATGGTACTTCGTTGACTTAACGAGATATCTTTAGTTTCTTCTATAATATACAGATTATAAAGACGAATGTGCCATAAATTGCAATTGCCATTAGACCTAAGTCTACGGGCTCGTTGTATACAAATCATAAATTTGGATGCTTGAAGATGATTTTAGACTATGCAAATGGATCTATAACTGGACTATAACTGTATATATACCTAATATATATACACATACATGTAATTCAAATTGATATCTCTGCAAATGAAACATCTGGAGGCCTCCCGCCGGGGCTGGAGAAAAGGAGGTCCAAAGACTTGTTTGCCACTTGATGGATTTTTTAGTAGCTCTCGTGCCTATTTCTCATTTCCATTTCCAATTCAATTTCCACTCGCATTTCGTTTTAAGTAGTTTTAGTACCCATTTCAATGGTATTTAAACAGTCATTCCTAAAACAAACACACACAGAGAGCGAGAGAGTGAGAGAGAGAGAGAGAGGAGAGAGAGACACACACATATGCATTCGCCTTCCAAACAATCTTCCCGTCTCACTCTCGAGCGCGTTGCATGTTATTTATGTGCCTCGCATTGGAAAACTGAAACATTTTTGTTGATTTCAAAATGTGAACAAAATTTGTGCGTTCATTAAGTGTGGATTTTGAGCATTTTGATACCCTGTAGATAATATAAATAGCTTTTTGCGGGTTCAATTAACACAAGTTTATTTCATATTTTCGATAAAGTTATCGGGCGTTACAATTAGATCGATAAATATCGATTTGCAAGAGTTTGAGAATTGAAATTTTCATATATAATTAACTTTTTATCATACAAACGATTTTATTTGTCTTCCTTATACTGTTATCTGCTCTCATTATCTTATTATGAAAAAATATCGACAAATATTGATGCTGTGTCTTGGCTTTTTAGTAGGCATAACTAACAGATTATAAAAGGAAAAACGAAAAAAAAAAATTAAGGAAAAGTTTAAAAATTTTGGGGGGGGGGGAGAATGGGGGGTTAATTTGGAGAAGGGGGGAGTAAATTTTTTAACGAATGAGATTATTTTTGTTCTTCTCACTGTTAGCTTCTCTCATTTTCATATTATCGATAAATATTCAAAGGGAAACTTGGCTTTTTAGTGGGCTAAAGAAGCTCGAAGAGCTAGAAAATTAGAAGAGCATAAAATTTAGTATGTGGGTTTTCTTAAGGAATAAACAGATGAGCTATATTTAACTTATCGGAAAGTTTTCATGAATATGGATTTTAAGACTTGGTTCTTTGAGAATAACTAGAACTAGAAATTCTTTTTGCCTTTGATACAGATACAGATACAGACGTAGATATCGATATAGATACAGATATACAGGTGCAGATACAAATGTAGATTCAGAAACAGATACAGTATATACAGATACATGTTAACAACCGTTTGACTTATATTTTTTACTCAAAGTTAACTCTACCTAAAACATTTTTTGATTGTTTTCGTCCACTTTGCACATGTCTATAGTATATGCATTTTTAGCTATCTATAAAATGCCGACATACACACACACACACAATCACACACATCAGCTGTCACGCCATTCGAGCGACAGCGGCAATTGGCTGTTGCCACGCCCACTTCCGGTTAAACGCACTTGCCTCGATTTAGTTAAAAGTTATAGTTAAATTTATCAGCAGCAGCAGCAGCAGCAGCAACAGCAAAATGCATCCGGAAGCAGGCGGCGACAACAACAACAAAAGCGAATCGCGGCCCAAAACTTGCAGCAGACAGAAGAACCGAAGATAGACAACAGAGACACGCACACACATGCACACGCACGCACACACGCACACACTCACACCTGCCTTACACCTGATTCATTAACATAACCAGTTGAACTGGTTGCTTTATTGTTCTTTTGAGCTGGTTCGTTTTGCCCGTTAATTACCCGCCCGCTTTGTGAGTTTATTTACGTTTTGAATCTTTGACAAACGAGTGCTCACAACTATATGAAAATACATATACATACATACATATATATATATTTTTATACATATATATGTATAAGCATATGTGCAGACAAAATTTGCGTCCACTTGCCAAAAGTCTGTGGGCCAAGACAGCATAACAATGCGTTCCATTAAAGAGGCAACTGTTCCGATAATATGTACATATATATGTGCACAGGCGGCACTCGCTAAAACGCACCAAGCATAAGTGGTTATTATTAACGAGATCAAGAGGTCGAAAAAAGGAGGAGTCAAGTCAAGTTGAGCTTCACTTTATTTGTTTTACTTTCATTTCATTTGTTCACATTTGCAAGCAAAATATTCGCATTAGCGCGTTATTACTGTAGAATTTGCAATTGGAAACACTTTTAGCACAAATGGAGCGCGTATTGGGAACAGTTCGAGATGTGTTCTAAACAAAATTCAATTCAATTGGGAACACTTACCGATTTGTTATGCGCATAGTCGCATATGACCGTTGGGCCGTGACAATGGCAGGGTATGCATATGCTCTGCGGCTCCCCCTCGCCCGCATCTCTGCTGCCCCGGTTGATGCTGTGAACAGCAGCAGCAGCGCCAGCCAAGTGCAGGCAGAGCAAAAGCAATGTCCACAACCGCTTCTTCATGTCGACTTATCTCTTCCTCTTTTCCTTTGACTTCTGTTTTCTGAAGTGTGTCCGTCTCTCTGTGCTCTGTGTGTTGGGTGTTGTTGGGGTTTGGAGTTGAGAAGATTCGTTGTTTATCTTCTTCTTCGTTATTGTCTCGTTGTTGTTGTTGTTGTTGTTTCTTGTAGATTTTGCACTTTTGCTACCGATTGATTCACAGCTTGTGACTACACATGTATGCACAATATATACATATGTTTATATATGTGTGTGTAAGAATTTCATCAGAGTCAAAATCTTCTTTTGCCCATATAATATACACATTAATGTTGCTCGTCATCAACAGAAATATTTTTTTTATTCAACACAAAAAAGAATAAGAAAAAAAAAGTTTTGAATTTATAAACTCGTTAAAAAAAGAAAATACTATTTTTCAGCCGTGTCAAACAAAACACTCGTCAGCCCAGCTGCTGCACACAACCGTTCGTCGCCGAATTTCACGAATACTGAACACGATCTACACAGCGCTTGAAGTTGTAGCTCGTTGAATTGAGAACTGACGACGCTCTCTCTCTCTCGCTCTCTTCTAACGATTGCCTATGTATTCGTCGTGCGTCTGTGTGTACAAAGCAGCGCAGCTAGCAGGCAGGCGACGTTTAGTTTATGTTTCTACAGCTGATCTCATTTAAGCTCTCAACTGGCTCTCCTGCTCGCACTCTCTGACTTTTTTTTCGCTGTCATTCATGTAATGGCTTGGAATCAGCTGAGGGCTATCCGATTCTTAAGTTTTCTTATGTTTTCTTTTCGTTATGACAAAGAATAGCAGAACACCGCAAGTACAATTGTTTGTGTATGTGTATATTTGTATAGGAACATGTTTGTTCTTGTTGTCTGGCGATAAATCGCAGCCACAAAACCGTTTGATAAAAGATTTACATTGAGAAATACTCAATGGCTCATGCGGTGCATGCCATAAACTGTCTCAGAGAACAGTTTAAGGGTATTTCAATTGGGTGACATATGTACATATGTATGTGTGTATGCATCTATGCATATACATATGTATGTTTGTGCGTGTGTGTGCCCCTGGCCGTAACTTAATTGCAGCTATTTAGAGAGTCTGAGACCCATTGGCAATATCTGCTTAGGGTCTGTGTAAGTGGAGCGCGCGGCTTGGCAATCAATTTGCGTTCCATTTGCTGTGACTCCTGCACTATTCAGCGGATGTTATCATTCGCGATTGAACAGGCGATATCTGGTACCAATTCTGTTCGTCATTTTTTGGATGCGCTTCGTCAGGTGCCAAAGTTCAGCTGGGTCTCGCGTCTCTGTCGCACTTTATTGACTGCACGAATGAATGAATGAGTGAATAAATTAATTGTGGCGGCCTGCAACTTGTTGTTGTTTTATCCATTCATTTATATTTTTTATTATTCTGCTGCCTTACATTGAGCTCCATTTGTGCGGTCGCTCGGTTGGGCTTCGGGTCGGGTCGGGTCGGTCTGGGTCGGATCTGGCTTTTGGGTCGGGGTCCAACATGCTAAACGTGTTTCCCACAGGTAGCACACATACGCACACGCACGCACACACACAAATTCCCCAGTTGGTTGCTAGCTTTTGTTGTTGTTCACGTGCTTGGAGCTGGGGCGGCGCACACACACACACAACAATCACACATACACACACGCACGCCATTTGTTTTGCTGCCCATTTCGCTCGAAAAATTGTGATTCTTTCATTTTCATTTCTCTCTTTTCGGGTATTGTTTTATTTACCTTCAATGTAAACGCTCGCAGTTTGTTTGCTCTTTCGATCTGCCCCCACTGTCCGTCCGCCCCTCAACCCCTCCCTCCCTAGCTTAACGTTCATACATACATACATACATATGTTAGAGATGGGACGAGTGGTTGATAAGAGTCTAAACACACACACAGATACACACACATGAATTCCAGTTGGAGTCACACAACAATTGAAAGCCAAAGTACGATCGTCGATCACTTGCTTAATTTAAGCCACAATTGCAGGCCGTTGTATATAGCCAGCACATATTGCAAGAATTTCTATAAATGTATGCATGTATGTATGCATGTATGTATGTATGTACACACATACGCATATAACGGTAACGACGATTAGTCATTTAAGAGATTAATAAAGATAATAATTACATTGTATTTATTGAATTATTTTTAAGCTACAATGTAACAATACATAAACAACTCCCCCCGTGTACGTATGTATGTATATGCATGTACATATGTATATGCATGTGTGCGTATATGTTTGCACATGCGTGTGTGTGTTTTTATTCGGGCTGATCTAGCCCACCCGAGCACATGCACATACACGCACGCCACAGACCAGCCACACACACACACACGTACACTCGCATACACAGACACACACATACAATGAGTCACCTGCTGTGAGGCGCGACGCTACGTGCTCTTTGCCGCCCGTCCCGTTGCCGGACCCACAAGCCAAACGCACAGACGTGCCTTTTCGCGCACCGTGTCGGGCAGCCTTTGATGCTGCGTTCTGATTGGAATAGAACGGCATTAGCTCAACGGGATTCTTATGGGGATAGGCCACGATAACATATCAATGTGAAATCAGAAATTATAAAACAATACAAAATAGTATCAGGTATCAGTAAATTACTTTTGATGAAAGATTAGTTCAAATTCCCCTCACTATATAAAGTAAGCGCTTACTTATTTTAAAATTGTTTATGAGTTTCCAGGTTAACATTTCTCCCAAACATTTAAATGGAAAAATCTAGTCAAATTATTTTGTCAACCATAGTTATGCGATTCAATAGAGTACCCATATATGTATGTATGTATATCTATCTGTAAAACTGTTTATATTGACTGACAGACTGACTGATGGACTGAGTGAATGACTGACCGACTGATTGACTGACTGACTGGCAGACTGACTGACTGGCAGACTGATCAACGCAAAGCCGAAACCGTAAGAGCTCGAAAGCTGAAATTTTCACTGTAGTTACCGTATTTAATGGAGGTGCACGCTGTGACGAGGTTTTTGGATAATTCCACCCGCAAGTGTGGAAAAATCGCGAAAAACGTTTGTATGAAACTTTTTTGCTTACCATCCGATTGGCCTCGAACTCCTTTCTTTGTTAAAATTCATGTGAGGCAATGTTTCAAACTTTTCGGAAAGTCTTGTGGGGGAATTTTCGCATTAAATTCATTTCCAAGGATCTTTGTTTTCATAAATCACGCGAGACGTCTTTCGCACCCTTCGAAAAAACTAAGCTTCCTTTGTGGCAACTTTTGCAACTCTTGGGTAAAATAAAATGTTAAGCACAAAACTTGTCACGGGCAATGCCGGGCATAATTTCATACATATACATATGTATAATTATTGCAATATTTCAATTGATTATTTATTGTTTCTTATAAGCTTATCTAATGCCTCTTTCTCTGCTTTTGTGCTTGCAGCTCGCAGTCAAATGAGCGTCAATTTCTAAAGGATTTCATAAGCGGCGCGCCCGGCTCCTCGGGTGCACGTCTGGCCGCCTGGCTGCAGCCGGAGTCGCGCCTGGATCCCAATAAGTGAGTAGCTGGCAAAGCTGTTTAAAATCCCAAAAAAAAAAAAAACAACTTATCCCACGCCCAATTCCCAATCCTTTTGCAGATGCGAGCTAAACACGATAACGGAGCCGCTGCGTTATGGCTGGCCCACCCAGGTGACGGTCACGATCCGGGATCAGTATGGCGATGCTGTGCTGGTGCCGGAGCTGAAGGTGGAGATAAAGGCCATACCGACGGGCCCGGATCGCAGCGGTGGACTGAGCGGCAATCAGAAGATGCGACGCACCTCCTATGCGGACGAGGGCGCCAATGCGAATGGGCACAGTTTGGGCGCCCAGCTGGGCGGGATGGCGCCGCCGCCGCGGCTCAACTATGAGGCGACCACCAAGGAGAAGATGTGCTTCAAGGCGATCACATTCATGAAGCCCTTCACGAATTATTCGTTCGAGGAGCTGCGCTTCAGCAGCCCCATCCAGACGCGCACCACCGAAGCGCTCCACGCCCAGGACATGGAGGATGGCACCTTCAGCGTCCACTGGACGCCCAATTCGGTGGGCGGCTACTGTCTGGCCGTCACCATCGATGGTATACCCCTCGAGGAGGTCTATCGCGTCGAGGTCAAGGAGGGCATGCTGCCGCCGCCGACGCAGCGCTCCAGTGCGTCACGCCGACCGCAGGCGCCGAGCAAGCTGCGCCGCTTTCAGGCACAGCACAGCGCCGGGCTGCGCATACGCTCCCATCCCACGCTCCAGTCCGAGCAGGTGGGCGTGGTCCAGCTGGGCGGCATTATATCGTTCATTGACGAAATTGAAAACGACGACGGCATCTGGCTGCGCCTCTCAACCGAATCCATTCGCCAGCACTGCACCATGGGCTGGTATCCGACGGAGGCCTGGTGCCTGCAATTTAATCAGCATCTGACACGCACCCTGCTCCAGCCGGTCAGCGATGGCACGGCACAGGCCAAGTCCGGCAGGTCCGTTACAGAGCCGGCGGAGGCGCCGCCCGGCAGTCCCAGCGGCAGCAATGCGCACAGCCCCAGCAGTCCCGGTCGTCGGCACAGCAAATCCCCGACAGAGCGCAAAATCTTTGAGCCCGTTATCGCGTCCAGCAGCTGCTCGACAAATCCCTTTCTGCTGCCCGCCAAGTCCAACGAGCAGCTCGACGCGGACAGCACGCTGGCCTCCGCCACGACGGAGCTGCTGCCGGCCAATCTGGGCTCGGCGCTGGCGGGCGTTGTGGGCGGCGGCGCCATCAAGCTGCAGGCGCTGCAAAAGTGGTTCAAAGGCGATGCCGGCGAGGCCTCCGCCACGGACGCGGCCGCCAGCAGCCAGCCAGCCAATCAGTCGGGCTCCTCCCCGCCGCTGGCCGCCGTCTCTGTGCGCGAGCTGGTCCGCGCCATGGGCGGGCCGGAGACGACGCCGCCGCGCGGCAATGGCAACTGCCGCGAACAGGAGTCGAGCGCTGCGGATGCCGGATGCGCCGACTTCGACATAGCCAGCGTGCGGCGCATGAACTTCACGGCCAGCCAGACGGCGGCGCTGCTCTCGACGCCGAAGCATACGCCGCGGCGTGCCGCCCAGCCGGCCGCCACCGAGGCGGAGCAGCAGCAGCAGCTGGCCCAGCTGGAGGATGAGCTGAGCGTACTTCAAATAACGACGACAACAAACGCCGCCAGCGAGACGCAAAGTGAGCTACAAATTGGCGCTGCAGATGCCACGTGCTCGAGACGCGGCCTGGCAATGGGTCCCATCAAGCGGGCGATGCCTCCATCCTTTGCCGAGAGCATCCGTGCGGTCTTTGCCGCCCTGCTCTGGCACGAGGGCGTCGTCCACGATGCCATGGCCTGTGCCAGTTTCCTCAAATTTCATCCCGGCCTGCCCAAGGAGGGCGCCACAGTGATGACCCGTCGCGATCCGAACGATGCCCGGCTGCAGCTGTCCCGCGAACAGAAGGCCCAACAGCGCCATTCCGTGGAGGTGGCCAATGCCGGTCACTATCTCAATATACGTCCCTCAACGCTGGAAACGCTTGCCAAGAGCGGCAACTGTTCGCTGCACAATCGCAGCAAGCATCGCAAGGCAGCCAACGCCGCCAACGCGGCCGCCGCTGGAGAGGATCAGACGACGCTGCAGCCGTTGCCGGAGCTGGTAAGCGTGTTGCCGCCGGCTCTGCGCTGTTTGGTTTATCTCTGGGAGCAGATCTGTGCCGGCTGTGTGCACATTGTCCA
Source organism: Drosophila ezoana (assembly GCA_035045725.1). Lineage (NCBI taxonomy): Eukaryota > Metazoa > Arthropoda > Insecta > Diptera > Drosophilidae > Drosophila > Drosophila ezoana. The sequence continues at coordinate 4,635,035 of JAWNOU010000058.1, forward strand.
GACGAATGCGCTCGAGCAGCGCGAGCCGCGTCTGTTGTCGCCGAACGGTGCTCGGGATGGCGATCCAGACGCCAAGGGCGATGGCAAGGGCAACGGTGATCTGGGCGGCGACAGCAAGGATCCCAGCAAGAAGGGTAAACGCAAGAAAAAGGACGACGGCAGCTGGTGCGAAATCTGCGAACTATTTCTGCCCATGCCCGTCACATATCATATGCGTATCGCCCATCCCGGCTGCGGCAAATCCGCCAAGGGCAAGGGCTACAATTCGGTTGGCATCTTCTGCGAGGGCTGGGCCGGCAATTGCGGCGAGGGCGGCAAAGGCGCCTCCAGCTGGTTCCTCATGTGCGACGCCTGCCGCGACAAATATCTGGCGAGCAGTCGCAGCGCCAACAATGTCAACGCCGCCGCACAACAAGCCGCCAATGCAGGTGAGTGAAAGCGTGAATTCGATCATGTTTCTTTTTCCCAATTCTCTTTTGTGCGGCATTCGTAAACGTTTTCGCCGACTGTTTGTTTGATCAAGGCACAGCCAAAATATCGTTAAAGCTTGAAAAGCTGCAATTTTTAACAGTAATTGTTTCAGCTTTTCGCAATTTTTTCACGCTTGCGGTTGAAATTTACCAAAATCAATCCATCACATAAACTAGGGTCAAAATTTCCGCTTCCCAGCTTCCCGGTTTGAGCTGTGCGTTGATCACCAATCAGTTAGTCAGTCAATCAATCAGTTAGTCAGTCAGTCATGCGATCAATCAGTTAATCAATCAGCCATTCAATCCGTCTGTCAATCAGTCAGTCAGTCAGCCAGACGATCTGTCTGTTAATCAGTCATTCAAGCAGTAAATCAGTTAATCAACCAGCCAGTCAATCTGTCTGTCAATCACTCAGTTAGTCAATCAATCACTCAGTTAGCTAGTCAGTCAGTCAATCAGTTAGACAGCGTGTTTTACTGATTTTGAAAAGTACGCACTACGGCCTTGAAAATACTTGCGTGTATATCACAATAGTATTATTTATAGAAGTTCCTCTCAAGTGTATCTATAAAAAAATTTAGGAACCGACGCTTGATATGAAAACGTTGAAAACGTTGCAAAAAAATCAATGTGATCGATTAGTGGAAAATTCGTTTAAGTTCGGTGCTCGACAGACTGTCTTGCCTCTCCAAAATGAACGCCTCATAAATCTAGCTATAACTCGGATTGTACGGGGGCTATTTTAAGAGTTGAACATTCTCGGTTTGTGTATTCCAAGCGAGAGCCTGCATACCAAATTTGGTGCCCCTAGCTCTTAAGATTCTCGAGCTATCCCTATTGAATATTCACGTTATAAAGATGTTTTATTTAAGGCTTTATAGCGTCAATTTGCTGGACTTTTAACATTAACATTGTGTAACATTGTTTTGTTTTCTGTTTTGCAGCTGCGGAATTGAATCTGTTTGGCGTGAAGACAACCACGCTGATCGCCAACTCGGAGGTCTATACCACCATGCGGGAGAATGCGACATTTTTGCTTGAGCTGTGCTCATCGTCCGCCTCCTCCACGGGCAGCCTGCAGCCCCTGACCGCAATCGCGGGCAGCCAGAAGCGATCGCCCCAGCAGCAGCAGCAGTCGATGGGCATGCCGGTTGTGGTAGAGCATCAGCATTTGGGCATGCCCGATCTGAATCTGAGCAGCAAGCCGAGCACCAGTCGCGCCGACTCGGCGCGCAACAGTCGCATCGGTCGGCTGAGCGGCAAGTTTACGGCATATCGGAAAAGTTTTGTGGGCGTGCCGCCGGCAACGCCGGACAATGTTTGGCTGGCGCCCGACAGTTTTGCCTGCTTTGAGTGCCTCGGCACCGGCATCCACGAGGATCTGCCCTACGAGATGTTCGGCCTGGGCGCCAATGCCAATGAGAACGGTTACGATCGGGTGAGTCAGGGCAAAACGCCTAGGTTATTTTGTAATACCCTGTACCTATGAAAAATGGCTAAGGAAAGGGGTATATTGGTTTTGTGCAAATTGTATGGAACAGACAGAAGATAGCGTCTCTCCGAGCCCGTAAATTATATAGATTTTTGGCTCAGCATCAATAGTCGAGTCGTCTGTCTGTCCGTTCATAAAATTTCATTAAGATCGGACAATACAAACCGAATTAAATCACGAAAGCATTTCCTTTGCTTTGGGGCTAAGGGAAGAAGCAGCGCAGCAAGCGAAAGGAAACTAGAATTATTTTTTGGGCGGCAACTCGGCGCGGTGTTTGAGCTGGTTATCTGCATTTGACCCGGTCAAAGCCGGGTAATTTCCACCTCTAATACACATAATTTAATCTCGAATTTGTTGTCTATTTGCACAGCCCTTGTCGGAAATCTCGTACGAGTCGTGTGAGCCCAACAACTATGAAATGATGTCCGGCTCTTTAGCAAATCCGACCTCCACTGGCGGCACTTTGTCCAAGTTCCATCGCAGCTACTCAATGGGCCAGGGCTGGGCAGCTGTCGCACAGCAGCAACAGCATCAACAGCAACAGCAGCAACAGCCGCAGCTGCAGTTGCAGCAGCATCAACAGCTCCAGCTGCAGCAGCAGCAGCCCTCGGTGGTCGCCCTGCCGCTGGATGCACAACCGAAGGTTGTCTATCGGCGGCGCAACAATTCGACCAGCGAGGGTGACGGCTCGCTGCTCATCTGCTATCCGTCGGAGCATCTGCGTCGCCTGGTGCCGCCAAAGCTCTTGGCCAGCGTCGCCGTGCTGCCGCATGCCCCCAACAATGCCAACGATACGCTAAACAAGCCCAACCCAGCCGAGGGCAAGGAGCAGGCGACGTCGCAACCGCCGCTGCCGCCGCCGCCGCCTCCGGTTAGTCCGTTGCCGGAACATAATAGCGCGCTGCTCAGTCGACCCGCGATGGCGTTCATCACACAGAAACACGAACTGGATCGGCTGCGCGGGGCAATGCGACGCAGTCTACGGATCGCCGCCTGCCGCATCTATGCGCTGCAGGCGCTCAACTGGCTGCTGCGCAGCGTTACGCAAGGCGTTTGCCTGCACGATCTGATGTGGTGGTTCGTCAGCTCGCTGGCTCTGGGCAGCTCCGAGCTGGTCGATGGCAAGTACGAGGAGGCGGAACCGGCACTGGAGCATCCGGCTGCCTATACACAGATCAGCGGACGTTTCGCACACCTAATAACCCAGTCGCTGCATGTCCTGCTCCAATCGGTGGCAGATCTGACTTTGCACTTGCCGCTGGGCTCGCCGCTGCAGCGTGTGGCCATCCAGTGCTTTGGCATACGCTTCCGGCAGGCGGATCATCAGTTTCTGCACAGCTCGCATGTCTTTGGCAACATCTCCAAGATATTGTCCAAATCGGATGAGCAAAACGACGCCATGGCCGTTTCCACATTGCTGGCGGCCACCGGCGAAACGCATTGCGATGCGGAGCATAATATTGCCACCTCCGGCAATCAGCTGGCCGCTGGCAGTGTGCCCGGCGCCCGGGTCATCTGCTATACGGATCTGTCGGGCATGTTCGAGGTGACGGTCTCGTCGCGTCCGGCCATGGCCGAGTCCCTGACGGACAACTCAACGGAAACATTCTGGGAGAGCGACGAGGAGGATCGCAACAAGTGCAAAATTATCGAGCTATCCATGAACAAACTCAGCTATGCCTGCAAGTTTGTGCTTGTCCACATCGACAACAGCCGCGACATTCAGGTGGGTAAAGACAAAAGATCACGGCAACATGTCAAGCACACTGCATATTCTTCTTTTATTTTTCGTTATCTTAGTCTTGGTTCCAAGTCAGTTCTTTCTAGACCTTTCCAATTGTATTTCAGTGATGAGTCCAACCGTACCGATAGGTATTACATTAGCTCCCTATTTTCTTAAGGAGTATTCCTCAACGAAATACTTAGCTACTCACGACACTTGACATTCATATAAAGACTTTCTTTGGCTCCCGGTACTGCACTTGATCGGTAGGGCCCTGTCCGTTTTCTTGTTAATGTTAAGATAGAATATGATGCAGTGCATAAGTCAGTAACAAGGACCTTTTAACATATAAAAGAAAAGCTGCTGCCTTGTTTATTTATTGCTTATTGTACCCGGTTTGCCCTCGTGTCATATTAACTTTATTGAATGTCTCTCTGTTTCAATTATTTCAAAGATGAGTATGCTTTTTGACAGTGCAGCTCGGTACTGCACTGTGGAGGAAGGTGCACTTTTAGTCACTACCAGAAAGTGGTATAAATACTCTTTTAATTAAAAGCTTGTAAAAGTATTCATAAGGTTTTGTTACCGCAAACATCAGGTGCTGATTAAGTCCCGGTACAGCACTAGAATGGTACGTCCGCATGAGGTTTATGTAGATTGCGTACTGAATTATTTACAAAAAAATCCAAATGGAATTCCGTTTCGGAGAGTATCAGCTGCAGCTAGTTGCTGCCGGGTACCCACTTTTCCGATGTCCGGTAGTGTACTTATGTTATTAGAGGAACTTTTAAAGCTAGGTACCCACCTATCAGCGTCCCGGTAGAGATCTATTTTGTTCATTAACGAACGGAAAAGAACGCAAAATTAAGCATGACAAAAACTTTCTTTTGAATCTCCACAGAACAAGGTGCTGAATGTGGTATTCTACGCGGGTCAGTCGCTGGGCGACACGAATCTCATCAAGACAGTGGACGTGGACCAGAAGGCGTGCGTGTGGATTACGGCCAAGATCAGCGACGAGACTTGCACGCACTTTCGACTGGAACTGCACGGTCCGGAGAATACGCTGCGTGTGCGTCAAATCAAGCTGCTCGGTCTGCCCAGCTACCAGGTGGGTGGCGCCGGTCATGAGGACCCGCCGCCGGTCGAGCAGCGGGCAAATGTGCGTTTGGCGCACGCGGCGCGCATCCAACAGCAAATCTGCGAGGCGGAAACGTTGCGCGTTTTTCGTCTAATCACCGGCCAGGTATTCGGCAAGCTAATTAGCAATGTGAGCGATGCGGTGACAGCAACTGGCGCAGCCACATCGGAGGCGGCAAACTCAATGCTGGCGGATTCGCTGGATCTGCGCGAGCACATGGTTGGGATTCTGTTCTCGCGCAGCAAGCTATCGCATCTGCAGAAGCAGGTAATTGTGCACATTGTGCACGCCATCAAAAAGGAGGCGCAGCGCGCCAAGGAGGATTGGGAGCTGGCCAATTTGGCGCATGTTCTCAAACATCAGCCTACGCCCCCGGCGCCCCCAGCAGCAGCAACAGCAGCGGGATCAGCCGCTGCCGCTACGTCCAGCGAGAGCAGCTCGGAGCGCAGCCGCGCACCGGACACCTATTGCTTCGAGATGCTCAGCATGGTGCTGGCCCTGTCCGGCAGCGTTGTGGGTCGTTCGTATCTATCGCAGCAGCACGGTCTGCTGCGTGACCTCTTGGGGCTGTTGCATACGGGCAGCGATCGGGTGCAGCGGCAGGTGACGGCGCTGCTGCGTCGCATTCTGCCCGAAATAACGCCCGAGAGCTTTGCGGACCTGTTGGGCGTGCAGCGTTTGCCGCCCGCCGATTATAGCATTGCGCATCAGAGCGCCAGCGATTTCGACATGAGTCGCTTGGGCTTGTTGGACATCTTTTTGGCTGTCATTGCCAAGTCGCTGCAGCTGCAGGTCAAGGTCAAGACCAACACAGGGAATGCAGCTGGCGGCGGCGGCGTCGGTGGGGGCGTGCCTGCGGCCAACGTTAAGTCTGGGCAGCTGGAGAAGACGCCCGCATTTGTGCGGCTGTGCAGCTCCCTCGATCTGTCCGTGCAGCTGTTGCGCTCACGTCCAAACACAGCGGAGCAGCAGCAGCTGGCGCCGGCGTCGAGCACAACCAGCGATCCGTTTCGCTTTGACTGCGCACCCCCCAAGAAGGAGTCCAAGCGCAATTTGAATCAACGTTGGTTCCTCAACGGAGTCATTTCCACCAAACAGGCGGAGAGCATCATTGGACTTATACGCGATCTGGCTAGCGTAAGAAATTTTATAAATGTTTCTCAGCAGACGCAAAGCGAGCTAATAAAACACTTTTCTACAGGGTAAACTGAGCGAGAAGTGGTCGCAGATCACCAAGGCGGCCATTGCGGAATCTGTCCTGAATCTGACACGGCTCGAGGAGATCTACCGCACACCGGAGCATTGTACAAAGACGGCCACACTCTGGCTGGCGCTGGCCAGTCTCTGTGTGCTGGAGCGTGATCATGTGGAAAAACTGTCATCTGGACAATGGTCCAAGCTCTGCGACACGCGACCCATGTGCACCAATCATGACGATGGCGAAACGGCGGCCATCATTCAATGCGAAACATGCGGTTCGCTTTGCGGCGATTGTGATCGCTTTCTGCATCTCAATCGCAAGACACGCACACATAAGCGCACGGTGAGTCAATCATTTTAGCTATCAATCAATCAACATTTCCGTTTATTGGTCAATCAGTTGCCCTGTCAGTCAATCAACTGATTAAGCACATTAAAGCCCAGCTTCAGTCAATCATTATATTAATATCTATAAATTGATGTATCAATCCTTCAGTCAATCATTCCATTTATATTTGTTAGTCAATCAGTTGCCCTGTCAGTCAATCAACATTTATAATTGTTAGTCAATCAGTTGGGCAAAGCTTCAATCAGTCATTCATTTTATACATATCGATAAATTTATATCAATCCTTCAATCAAGGCCTTATTGCACCAATTAATTAGACAATCAATAAGTCAATTAGTCGATTCTAAATCAAAAGATTAATTATTCAATCCACCAAGCTTTAAGAATCAGTCAACGAACCCATTGATTTTTCGAATCTTTAACAGTCCATTAACCAATTAAAACGTGTATTGATAAGGCCTACCATGAATTCGCCATATTTTTTAATCAGGCATGCAACTTATCAGCCAATAACTAATATTTTATTATTGAATATCAACCAATTTGTCAATGAATTAATCATATTATGCATTGAACTTATCAAATAACAAAGTATACATAATTTTTAATGGTCAATCAGCTTGTTAGGCAATCAATCATATTTGTCAGTCGTTCAAAGCTTAAATATATTATTTGTATATATATATTATTCTTATTTTTTGTCATCAATATCAATAAGAATGATGATCAATCAATTTGCCATTCACTCCATTACAATTTCAATAAATCAATCAAGTATTGAACTCATCAAAAACTCGAATTAATTATTTTCTTTGTAAAAAAGTTGATTTACTCATTCATCATTCAGTTTGTCATTCAATCAATCATATTTATCAATTTATCCATCTGATTGATAACATTATTCGAGAATTAATATACAATTTTTGGTTGTGAATAAATTTGTCTTTCAATAAATATTAATATATTTGCTGGCGTTCAATCAATCAATCAATTCATGTTTTTGTTTTTTATACCCTGAACCCATTAAAAATGGGTAAAAGGGGTATTATGTTTTTGTGCAAAATCCAAATGTATGTAACAGGCAGAAGGAAGCATCTCCGACCCCATAAAGTATATATATTCTTGATCAGCATCAATAGCCGAGTCGATCTAGCCATGTCCGTCTGTCTGTCCGTCCGTCCGTCCGTCCGTCCGTCCGTCCGTATGTATGAACGCAAGGATCTTAGAACCTATAAGAGCTAGAGACTTGAAATTTTAGATGTAGGTGCTCCTAGTGCCCGCGCAGATCGAGTTTGTTTCCGATAAACGATAACTTGCCCCGTTTTCAAGTAATCGATAAAAATGTATATCGAAATCCCGTGTTTTAAGCAATTATGGTAAATAATAAGAGCTAGAGTCAGCAAACTTGACATGTAGGTTCTAGAAAAGTATATATATATCGATTACCTTTCATTTTATACCTATCGCCAACTCCCCGCTACTCTCTATCTATAAGCGCGCGCTGCATTTGGTGATGGAATAAGATGGTTCAGGGTATCGCCTAGTCGGGAGCTCCCGACTAGAACCTCTTACTTGTTTTTTTATCAATTTAACAGGTTTGCAAGGAGGAGGAGGAGGCCATTCGCGTGGAACTGCACGAGTCCTGCGGCCGCACCAAGCTCTTCTGGCTGCTCGCCCTGGCGGACTCGAAGACGCTGAAGGCAATGGTTGAATTTCGCGATGGCAGCCACACGATCATCTCGGGCCCACAGGAGGCTGTGGGTCGGTGTCGGTTTTGCGGGCTCACCGGCAACTCGGGCCTGCTGGAGATTGGGAACGTGTGCGCCGATGCCCAGTGCCAGGAATACGCATCCAATTCATGCCTCAAGACAAAGCCCTGCGGTCATGCCTGCGGCGGCGTGGCCGGCGAACGCAAATGCCTGCCCTGCTTGCAGCATGTCTGCCATGCCCGCGAGAATGAGCTGGCCGAGGAGCTGCGCGATCCCAAGCTGACACAGGATGCCGACGACATGTGCATGATATGCTTCGTGGAGGCGGTCTCCTGCGCGCCATCCATACACGTAAGTGGGATGATGATGAGCCAGACAAATGCCAAGTCATCTCTAATCTCTACCTCTCTCTCTTTTTCTCTCTCCCTCTCTCTGAGCAGCTGGAGTGCGGTCATGTGTTTCACTTTCACTGCTGCAAAGCCGTGCTGGAGAAGCGCTGGAGCGGACCGCGGATTACCTTTGGCTTCTCGCTGTGCCCCATCTGCAAGGCGGACATACAGCATCCCCTGTTATCGGACATATTGGAGCCAATCAATGGACTCAAGCAAGATGTCAAGCGCAAGGCGCTCATGCGGTAAGTCCAATGAATCAATCCAACATTCATTTTCAATTTCCACGAACAAGGGTAAAAACGGAAAATGGCTAAAAAAAATTGACCATTGGCACATTTTCTTGGCTAAAAGCAGAGCTAACGAACTCAAGCAACAAATTCACCGCCCAGTGCGAAAAAGGTGTGGAAAATTACTGAAAACTATTTCTCCATATGCATTATAGAAAATCTCGCTTATTGTCGGAATAAGGGTGGAAAACTTTGATAATTTTGTAAACCTTTTCATATGGCTGCAGAGGTTGTAAAATCTGTTAGAATTTTACCACGAAATGTGGTATTATGGAATGATCGGAAATTGAAACACCAACTTTTCTGTTATTCAAGATATCTTCGGCTTTGCATTTCCCCTAATATATCTGCAGAATTGTGTCAAATGGCTTGACTTCATAATATGGCAACACTTCCAAGCCATATTTATTTCCAGTTCTTTGTCATAGACACTAATTGGAGGCGTTTTCGTAAAATTGATTCTTCTAAATTCACTTTCACATTCGGAAAAGGGGTGGAAATGCATCAAAACCATTAAAACACATACATATATATGAGACATACTCGCCTCAAAGTCTGGGAAACTCAGCTAATTTTTTCTTTCAACTGTTTAAACCCCACCACCCAAAAGCATCAAGTACGAGGGCGTGGTCAAGGATACGGACAACAAGGATGTGACACAGCTGGCAATGGATCGTTATGCGTATTACGTGTGCTTCAAATGCCAGAAGGCCTACTATGGCGGCGAGGCGCGCTGCGATGCGGAAATTGGCGAAAAATTCGATCCCGAGGAGCTCGTCTGCGGCGGCTGCTCGGATGTGGCGCGCGCCCAGATGTGCCCCAAACATGGCACCGATTTTCTCGAATACAAATGCCGCTACTGCTGCTCGGTGGCGGTGTTCTTTTGCTTTGGCACCACCCACTTTTGCGACACGTGCCACGACGACTTTCAGCGGCTGACGAACATACCCAAGATCAAGCTGCCCCAATGCCCCGCCGGGCCCAAGGCCAAACAGCTGCTGGGCGACGAGTGTCCACTCCATGTCATCCATCCGCCCACCGGCGAGGAGTTCGCCCTCGGCTGTGGCGTTTGTCGCAATGCTCAAACATTTTAGCAACTGCGTGCTAAGCAGCTGCACCTGGATCTTAAACTGGAACTGGAACTGGAACCGGAACTGGAACTGGAACTGGATCAGTCGCCAGCGGAGCCGCCGCCGCCGCCAGAATACGAGCGCAGTGAGGAGGATGCTTAGGCATATACACAAATATATATACATATGTATGAAGAGAGAGAGAGAGAGAGAGATATAGAGAGAAAGAGAGAGAGAGAGAGACAGAGAGAGAGAGAGAGAGAGAGAGAGAGAGAGAGAGATATAGAGAGAAAGAGAGAGAGAGAGAGAGAGAGGGAGAAAGAGAGAGGGAGAGCGCGGGAGCGTGAGAGCGCAATTAGGCATAATAATTATATTACATATGTATGTAAATTATCATAAATGTTTTTTTTTTTAATAACATATATAAAATATATATATATATATGTATATTTATTATAATTCAAAAGTTGCAATTTTTAGCTATATGTGTATTTAACTAAATTATTTATTTATTCTAATTGTAATCTAAACGGGATTTTTTTTTCTTTTATTTTTATTGCTTTAACTCAATTTGACACATACTCACACACACACACACACACACACACACACACACACACACACACACACACACACACACACACACACACACACACACACACACACACACACACACACACACACACACACACACACACACACACACACACACACACACACACACACACACACACACACACACACACTCACACACACACATACTCTTAAGTAGGAACGAAAGAAAAGGTTACGGGAATTGGGCGTGGTTCTTTATATTTGTATAAAGATTGATAAAAGAAAATATATGAAAAAGTAAAAGTAAAAATAAAATAGAAAAAAAAAAATGAAAAAAAAAACAAGAAAGAAAAAAAAATGCATACACCGAAAGAAATATATTTACACACATGCAATATTATTTGTAATACTCACAGAACAGACTCATTTTCTTATCATATATTTTCCATTCGCCGAGAATGTTAACAAAATTAAAGCATATTTATATACAATTTATTGTAATAACTCAATAATGTTTATTATGAATGTGACAAGAAACCAAAAGAAACAATAAATAAAGCAGCAAATGTAATTAAATATATTAACAAGTTTACAAAGTTCTTCTGGTTTATTCCCCGAAGAACGCAAAGTTAACGAAAGGAAAAACACGAAAGAGGTTAGGTTTATGCAGTATATATTAGTTAGTATATACTACATCTAGTATATTTATATAAACCTTTTTGTACCCTTGTAGAGACATCTCTGACCCAATAGAAACTATATACATATATATTCCAGATCAATATTAACCGGGTAAGACGAATTGTTATAGAACTCGCCTCTCAGTCTTGAGGCTAGGTCCGTTTTCCTGTTGCAGCCAGAATATATGTCGAAACCGGCCGGATATAGCTGCTATCGGAAAGATCCGTCGAAAAGTTGGTTCAAATATGGAAACCTTATATTATATTTAGATAAGTTAACCAAGCTCGGGATTAATTAGTTCCATTATGATCCTCATATATTTGCCAATATGCCTTTAGGACCGATATAGGAAAGATCGCGGGAATACTAGGATATTATAAGGCAAAATATTCTGTTTTCGAAGGAATGGCAACATATCCTTCATTTTCGAGCTGCGCTATTCTTACATATCTACAAATGGGAAATGTCTACAAGGGCATAATATCTACAGCGTGCCGAAGATATTCCTACTTTCTGGTTATTATTCAAGATATCTTGACCATACCAGACATTTACGAAGCCTGACAATGTTTCTTACTTTGGTTTTTTTGGGGTAACCTATAAAGATTATATTTACAAAAAGTGTTTACTTTCCGGGTATTCCCGGTTTCCGATTCGATATCCTTCCTTTTAATTCGTTACGCTGTGTGACCGTCTAGCTTTAGCTTCTGTCCTTCTCTTTTGATAATAGCATTTATCATTTTATTTGGTCACACTGATCTTGTAGTTAAATTCAAATTCAAATGTTAAGCCTTCAATTCTAAGCCTTTACAGTACACTTCTATATTTTGTTCAGGATATCTTTAAGAAACTCAAGAGCTACGAGCTTAACTTATCCATAACTATATCATACAGCTTCTATAGGTCGTCCAAAGGTCGGAAAAGAGGACAAAAGGAAACATAAATTCCTTACTATTCGAAAATGAAACCAGTTTGAAAACATGAAAATAATAAAGTTTCCCTCTAGAATAATCTTTTTAATAGAAGAATTGCCATAAAAAATTTGCTTTAAACTTTCAGATTTTTCAATCAACCATGATTTGGGACTCTCAAGAACTTGCTGAAAAAAAATATCTTTTGTGGAATGAAAAAAACTCAGCTTGTTTTTAAAAACATTTATGTATTTCGGTTTTGTTTGTATTTTTGTTGTTGTTTTATTTCGTGTTTTTGTATACTTGCCATTTTCATCAGCATTTTTGTCTCATTCTACATTTTCTTTGCTGTTTTTGGATGTATTTATTTCATGTTTTTTTTTCTTTAAATATTTATCATAATGAATGCATACAGATAACATTTAATTTTTTTTTTTTATTTTATTATTTTTTTTTTAAATTATGCTTCCTCAACAAAGTCAAGAATTTACTAACATGAGTTTGTGTGTAGCTGTGTGTGTGTGTGTGTGTGTGTATGTGTATGTGTGTGTGTGTGTGTGTGTGTGTGTGTGTGTGTGTGTTAATATCAATGTTAATGTCATAATAATTCATTTACTATACACATCAATTACAGCAATAATTATATGATTTTTCAAATAAATTTACGTACTATGTTTTATAAATTTTTAATTTTTGGGAATTTACTTTAATTTTTTTTTTGTTTTCTTTTTTTTTTTTTTTTTTTTTTTTTTTTTTGGTATTTTTTGAATCTGTTGTTCATAAGTTCAGCTTTGTTGTGTCCAAGCATTTTGCGGTATTCCGTATTACCTAAATATGCATAATTGTAAATTTCGAAGTTTCGAAAAAACTCAATTTTGTTTACGAACGTACGATTATTGGATGAATCATTTTTGCCATTTTGTACCCTGAACCCAGTCAAAACTTGTAAAAATGGCGAAGGATAGCTGCTCCGTTTGTCTGGTGCGTTGATCCCAAGCTGCAAGGCCTAGAGACTTGTGATCTTGAATTTTCCATGTAATCGATAAAGAAATTTTGTTTTTTGAGCATATCTAAAGACTTATAAGCTAGATTTTCTATCAATTTGTTATGTAGACTCTCGTTTAGTAAGCACAGATCCCGAATATTTTACCTATTGGTTGGTATGTTACGTATTTTTCGAGGTCTAGACTAGGGCTTTGCTAATAAAACACATTTGTAGGGCATATTTATACCCTGCAAGTATCTTAAAGATCGGACCATAAAGACCGGAGTTCATCAAGAACACATTTATCATAGCAGGGAGCTAAGGGAAGAAGAAACAGGGTTGCTTCGCAAGCTGCTCAGCAAGCAGCGCAACACGCCGCAAGCAAGCAGTGTAGTAAGCAGCGCAGCAAGCAGCGTGCGTGCATGCGTGTGTGCTTGCATTAAGGGTAGCAGCTATTGCTAAAAAGTTTGTGATGGCAGGTCGGCGCTGGGTTCAGGGTATTCAGCTAGTCGTGCACGCCCGACTAGAGCATACACTGCTTTCACAATTTTAATTATTTTTTAATTGCCTGTTAATTTGTTTGTAAATGTACAAATAGGCAACTTTTGCATGTTCAAAAACAAAGGGCGCGTGTTCGAAAACATTTTCATGAATCCATTTTTCAAATTGTTGTATAATATACATACATATAGATATAGATATATATATATATCTCAATTTTGCTCATCAAATTGGTGGAAATTGTTTAACACTCGATTTCTTGGAATTGGTTTTCATTTTTCTTCATCATTTTTGTTTCTTGGTTGTCGATTTTTGTAAAATTTTGGTTCTTTTTTGTCTAGAGACTAGAAACTAGCGTCTAGCGCGTAACGCTTAGTATTTTGTTTCGGTATTTTTTGCAGTATTTTTTTGTTTGTTCTCTTTTCGCTATGCTTGCCAGAAGTGTTGGGGCTCTTCAAAAATTGAGGCGTGTGTATTTTGGTATTCAAGTGTTTAAGGCTTTGGTATTTTGTATACACATATATATGTATGCATGTATGTATATATATATATACATATATGTATATAGTATGTATAATTTAATTACAATCCATTTAGTTTTTGTATACATAATTCATAATAAAGTGGCATGTTTTTGTTTATGTTTTTTCTTCTTTTGGTATTTGTTAATTGGTATTTTTTGTAGTTGTTTATCATATTTTTTGTATTTTTTTAGTATTTCTTCTTTAATGACTTTGCTTAGAAAAAAAATTCTGGCGTATAAAAGCTTTTTAAGTTACATATACATATATATTTTTTTTCGGTTTTTTTTTCTTTAATCGTAATATTTTGTGTTAATCTGTTTAAGCTTTAAAGTGTTTTGTATGCGGTATATTTAGTATTTCTTTAATGTATCTTTTTTGTCAGTTTGGCGCTTCTAAGCATTTGAAGCAGCTACATATATCCACATGTATACATACATATATAGTATGTATATATATATAGTGCTTACATGTTTATACATTCGATTTCTGGCATAAATTCATCATAGGCTTGTTTAATTTCTTGAATATAGTCTAGTATCTATTAGTATTTAGTTGGGTGAGCCTGCTGACTTGGAGTTCTTCGCTTTTGTGTGTGAGTTACGCAATTCCTCGTCTGTCTGGTGTACACTAATTATATACACATATATATGTATGTATATTGATATATATATGTATATATGTATATATAAATATCATAGGCAAATATCTGCTCTTATTTATCATAAATTTTACGTTTAATATAAATTTTGACTAATTATCGCTTGCATTAAGCGCGAACTATAAATTGTAATTGCACCTTAATTTGTTTGGGTTCTTTTTTCAGTTTTTTTTTTTTTTTGGTATTTTTTGTATGTATGTATTAAATTTGTTTTTTTTTTTTAATCATGTATATCATGTATGTGGTTAATTGGTTTATTCATAAGTGTATAAGGCTCTGTGTATTAATTAAGCACCCAAAACTCTCAAAAGGTGACAGCAAAAATACCAAAAAAAAAAAAAAATACTAAACTAGTATTTGAAAATTGGATGCCGCTGCGAGCTATGAGCTGGAAGCGAAAGCGTGGCGCAAACGCTGTTCATTAGTTTATGTATTTTTTATGCGTACTATTTTGGTATTTTTTTTATCATATACATATATTGTATGCAAAGAAAAGTCCGTTGAACAAAGTTTCAAAAACTGTTATACAGTTAACTCTAGTACCGCTAGTCATATTCATCTATGCTAAACTATGCTATATATGTATATATATATAGTTGTATATATATTTGTGTAGGTAAGTTACCTCGCCATGCTTCTAGCCTGTACCATATGCATGGTATATACCAAAAAAAAAAATTTTACTTTTTAGTGTATACTTATGTTTGTTTTTTAATGCTCTAACGCTAGTTGAGTCATTCAATTTGCCATTTGACTGGTGCGCCTTAAACTGAGTAGTTTCTATTAATATAAATATTATTATTAGTATTATTTATATTCATATTTTGTTTGTGGACTACTAAGAAAAAAAAAATACCATACAGCTATAAACCTTAAGTTCTAGACTATGTATGTATACACAATGAGCCCACAGCTAGTTTCTGTTCATAGTACATATACATATAGGTATATATAAATTTGTATAGATGTATATATATATACATACATCGTTTTTTTTTTTTTTTTTTTTGGGAATTTTTCTAAACATATGCAACAAATTTCGAATATATTTCGTGTATTTTTTTGTTTTTTTTTTTAACTTTTTTTTAACATTATTATCAAAACTTTTGAATGAATATCATTTTATGTAAAATTTGAATTCTATGCCATGTTTTTTTTTTATGTGTACATTTTATAATTAAAATTAAACTCACTTTTTTTTTAATACCACTTGAATTGCTTTTTGGTTGCTGGCAAACAAAATTTTGCAAAACTTAAAGAAAAAAATTGAAATCTTTTCTCAATAAACTAAAAATTAGGAACATTTTGAAAGGTAATTTGTATGACAAATTGTTTTCAGTGTACTCGCAACTGTTGAAGAATCTTGAGTGCGATTTGGGCTATGTTTATGTATGTTGTTTTTTTTTCGGTTTTAGTCAGCCGGGTTATGTACAACTAAGTTTAACTAACTAAGTAACTCGCTACAGTCCCAGAACTACAGGGGAAGACAAAAATTCGTATTGCTTTATGTGTGTGTGTGTGTGTGTGTGTGTGCGTGTGTGTGTAGATTGTATATCTTGGACTGGGTTCTAACTAGAAACTAGAGAACTCAGACTAACTATGGAACTCACATAATGCCAACTATATAAATCTGAATCATTCAAGTGGGGCAAGAGAAAAAATATGCGCTTAAGTGTTATGAAACCTTTGCAATATATATATACATGTATATATATATATATATGCATGTGTTCTTGTGTGTGTGAATTCTATATTGTTTTTACGCTCTGGAATATGTCCAGTTTCAAAAGTAAACAAAAAATTGTATTATATCGTTAAGTTTCTGATGCTCGAATTTATCAATGATTTTTTGAACAAATTTTTTCTGTTTTCTCGTGTGTTTTTCTTCACCTATATTATCATAGACTATACGCAAGTGCAAGCCTTTTGTTAATTGAATGTTTAATTAGTTTTTTTTTTATAGCATTTCACTTTCTTCTTATTATCACAAAGTATGTCATGTATGTGTTTAACAATTGGAATTTGTAATTAACATTTGTTGTATTTACTCGTTACTTTGTTTATATTATTTGCCCGCCTTTTAATTTGCATTTAAAATATTTACATAGACAAATATTTTTTTTTTCTTTTTCATTTTTTTTTTTTTTTTTTTTTTTTAGCATATCATGTAGATGTTTGTTTTTCATATAAATATGTATGTACAAATGTTTGTTTGTTTTATTTTTAATTAACTGCTTTTTTGGTATATATTTTTGGTATATTTTCGGTATTTTTTGGTATTTTTTCTCTATTTCTGTTTGTTTTGGGTGTTTTTCGATTGTCGTTTCGTTTTGCGGCAACATTTTCTTGTGTCTATGTCTCGTCTTTGTTGATTTTCTCTTTTGTTTTTGTGGCTGGGATCTTTCGTATAGTTTGTTATTCTTGTTAGTTAGGGTATGTTTAGCAAGTGCTCAAGTTGTATAGGACGGGTATCATGACAAGAAAAACCAGTTGGGGGGGGCTAGCTGGGCCACGCCCCCAGGCATACATAAACAACTGCAGTGAGTACAGCTAAAAAAAAAAGTACTCGATGCCAAGTGCTTTGAGTATCTCTATCGAAGCTGCCGCTGGGCAAAGCTCAACTGAGTCTTCGGCAAGAAGCTGACTGAACACATTACTTTTTCAGCAAGAAACTCAGCGATTCGCTTAAATTTTTGACATTTCCATGAAGTCGCGGCTTTAATTGTTGTACGTTGTCTTTTTTTACGGCATTTGCACAATTTTGCTACAAATTTCTTGTTGGCTATTCCCCAAAAATTTGGAGGTTATGTTCCGCAAACGGAACTGAATTTCACTTAAATACAGACACACATATATTATACTTTTAGGCTGGCTAAACAAAAGGTGCAACAGAGCTGGTTAATTTTATAATTTTGATTATACATATTTTACTTAAAAATCCTATAATATCTAAGCCAGTTTGTCACTGCAATCGATCCATTATAATAACTTTTCGTGGAACTGAGTCTCAAGTGAGATTCGAAAAATGACATCTATATATATATGTATATATGTATATACCAAAATTCTGCTGGGTTCGGCTCGAAGTAACTATTTTTTCTTAGAAGCGCTGACTTCTCTTAGTTTCTTGTTTTTTTTTAGCACATTCTACTTGTATGTACAATTCACTGGCATTTTTTTTTTCTGTTTGCCTGCTTTAGCGTTTATCACAAAAATATTCATTTACAACATGTATGTACATATATCATGCATACATCATGTGTGTGTGTGTGAGTGTGTGTAGTATAACTAGTTAGTTCGCCTCTGATCTGATCTAATATAATATTGTTCGTATATAAAGGTAAATAATTGCAGTAAATGTAGCAAATTCGTAAGCAATATGCTATATGCTTAATGCCTTAATTCATAATCAAAAACGAGCATCTCAGCTCCTACATACATCATCAGATACATCAGAGATAGAGACAGAGAGAGAGAGCGAACGAGAGAGAGAGAGAGAGAAAAATTTGTACCGCTTGCAAAATGTTGCCTGCGAGTCAGGATAGAGCGAGAGACATAGAGAGAGATAGAGCATTAAGTGCACGTGTTATGAGAGCGATAGTATGAGAGCAATCAATCAATCAATCAATCAATCAATCAATTGAGTGCCCAAAGCGTCAGCGAGTTTGTTTAGTATAAAAAGAGACACTTCCAGAAATAGGTAGGTAGATAGTTAGTGTGAGTGTACGTGTATCTAAAATAGTTTACAGCTGCACATACATCGTGTATACATAAATATATATATATATATATAGGTATATATAAGTATATATAAATATAGAGCTATACATCATATAAGGACTTGGGCATAGACACTAGTTTGTATGCACAATCTATGGACTAGAGACTAGCTAAGCGTATGCATAGGCAAACTCTTAATGGCTTGGGCCCCCGATCCGCGTCAGTCGGCGCAAATTTTACTGCTCGAAGCTGCTGCTATCCGCCGACTGATGGCGCACCAGTATTTTGGGCTAGAGGAACTCCCGCTTGATGCTTCGTCCGCTGCCCGTTGGCGTTGTTGTCGCGCTTGTTGTTGTTGTTGGCGTCTGTGTGCCGGCCGGCGGTGTTCCGCCGGTGGTTGTGGGCGTGCCAGCCCGACTGGTCGGCATCAGCTGGGCGGCACTGAAGTCCTCCTCGAGCAGACGCAGATGCAGCAGCTCGACAGCGGCAGCTGGAGTCGATGCTGCTGCTGTTTCAGTTGCTTCTGCAGTTGCAGACGCTGACGCTGTCACGCTCGTCGTACCAGATCCAGTGACAGATCCAACAGCACCCGTTAGCGTTGTGGCCGTTGCGGCGTGTGTCTGCTTAGGAGGCGCCGGTGCTTTCCTGCTCTTCGAGCGTCGCTTTTTGAGCATCAGCGGCCCCAGGCCGTTGCCTCCCGTGCCCGACACAACTTGGACGCTTGGATTTAGTAGACCGCTGCCAGCGCCAGCGCTCGCTGTTGTTATAACCGTACCTCCACCAGCTGTCGGCGATGAGATCGTTATCACTGTGTCCACCGGTGTGCTGGCCGTTGCCGTTGACGTTATCGGTGTTCCCGTGGCCGTTGCTGTTGATGCTGCTGGGGCGCTGCCAGCTCCGCAGCCGGCACAGATCTCGTCACCGGGCGTTGTCTGACCGCTGCTGTCCATTTGCGGCGCCACCCGCTTAACCAACTCACCCAGCAGATCCTCGATGCGGCCGATGCGCTGCTGCATGCGCTGCAGCTCGAGCCGCACATCCACCTTCATGTCCAGCACGGTGGCAATCAGATCGCGCTGCGCCAGCGTGGGCGGCGTCTCGCGCAGCCCTGTATCGTATGTGTCCGATGTGGTTGCCCGCGAGCTGGCCATCTCGATCTGGCGCTCCCGCTCCAGCGCCAGATTGCGCTCCTTGCCGACGCCACTCGTTGCTGCTGCTGCTGCTGCCACGCCGGTCGCACTGGCCGTTGCGCCAGGCGCCAGCGTAGCCGTGGGCACCGTGGCGACAGTTGTCACGGCGCCGCCGTCGATTACCACCCGGCTGTCCCGGCTGGGCGGCGAGGAGTCAACCTCGCCACCCTCGTCGATGGTGTCCTGGCGAGCCAGCGTCGCCTGGCTGGCCTGCAGCTTGGGCGCCTTGGGGAATACCTGCAGGGTGACGTATTTAATGGATGCATAGCGGGATGCAGAGGCGTTTCGGACAGGCAGTTAGACAGGTTGTCAGGTTGACAGATTAAAGGTGGTGACAGTTGCGATCGGTGACGATGACAGTTAATGGCGGGCGGGCAGGCGGGCGGGTTTTGGGGTTTGTTTAATCATTCGTTTAGTTTTGGGACAGGAGAGAAGTGAGAAAAGTGGATTTACAGTTATGTTAGGTTAAAGTTGCAATTGTTGTTGTTGTTGTTGCGCATTCATAGTCGGTGTTTATTGGATTTGTTGTTGTTGTTGTTGATTGCAAAAGGTTGTTAAATGTGTTAATGGTGCAGTTTGATTTCCAATCGGGTTGTTTTTTTGTTTTTTTTTTTTTTGCAGGTTGCGCGCATTTTGAGCGTCAAAGTTGTTTTCAGCATCCAATTCAAAGATCGAATTCAAGTTGTTGTTGTTTGTTGTAGCAAGGCAAGCAATGTTATTTTTTTGTTTATAGTCGTTTGTTTTTGGTTTTGTTTGCAAAAAGTTGGTAAGCAATAAACGAAAAATAGAAACATATCAATCGATTTAATAGTTATCGCAAGAAACTATAATTGGCAGCATTTGCTATCGTGTTCGGTGCATGCACACACGGACACATACATGCGCACACGACCACGTTCAGTGGCCGCGAGTGTGTGTGTGTGTGTGGGAGCAGAGCAGCGCGCTAGACTTAAATGTCAACTAGGGAAGGCAAACAGACAGATCGGCGACGCATTGCTGGCACGGGCAATATATCGATATACTTATCGATAGGCACATGCATACTAGTTGTAAGCCAAGAAGAACATCGCATAGCAGCGATCTACACTAGAGTTGGGCGACCACCTTCTTCTTATTGGAATATCGTATGCTGTGCAATTGCGTACTGAGCAGTTTTCAAATCAAAATTTGTGGTAATATTGAAGCTTTAAATTATGAAAGCAGCCCGAAAGAAGCAACAAAATAAGTTCAAAATAATAATGAAATATATGAAATAAACACCATTAAATTAACTTAAAAATAAGCATTACAAAAGGCCATGCGTGCCGTATGTGTGACATATTTTGTTGTGCGTGTGTCGCATTGCGCCTGATTTTTCCAATACGACTGGCGCCCATCTCTTAAGTGCAAACTATCAATTAATCAAATGCGTCGCTGTGCTGGCCATTGCGTGCATATAAATATCGATATACCCTGACCGATAGCGATAAACTTGGTGGGTTTTGGTGAACAAAGCAACTAAATATCAAATTGACTTATTTCGTTAGCAATTAAACAACAAATGATCGGTTCAAACTTACTTTGCTTAATTGTAAATGCTTTTTTTAAGTAATTTTTTTTTTTTTTTTTTTTGTTATTACCGATCGCAAGAGTTGAGAACAAATCGAATAAACGGAATGAAAGAAAAATGGCGAAGAGTTAGCATCGAGAAGAAAGAACAAAACGAAAACAGGTGAGCATTAAAATTCACTGCTAAAGTATATGTATATAAATATATATAAGTTAAATAAATCGTGTGACAAGAATTCGTAACAAATCGAATTATGAAACTTTTCTCTTTTTGCTCAGTGAAGAGTTTCTTGCATTCGTTTTTGCTAGTCTTTTTTTTAACGGTTGACTGTTTAATTTTGTTGTTATTAATAACTGTTTTTTCATTCTTTTCTTTTTTTTTTGGTGTTGCATTTGTATTGATTGGTTAACGGTAATTACTTTATTGCCTTGTCCACCATTGCTACTCGAAGTACTACTCTGCCTCGCTTGGGCAGTGCTCTCACGCAGACTTTCGCGGGCGCTCAAACTTCTCGAGACGGCTACCTTGGCGCTAGTATCGCTAGCTGAATCGACACTTGAACTGCCCAGAAGGCGTCCCCATTTGCTAGCACGGGTACTACGTGCAGATGGTGGACCCGATGAGGGCGAGGGTGATGGCGATGGAGAGGGTACGGCGGCGGTTGTTAGGATGCGTGAGTCCTCGGTTAATGTAAGTTTAGCGGGTAGCTTCTTAGGTACGTTGGTAAATGACAGTTTTTTTTTTTTTTTTAGGTTCGGTTTGGTTTATTTTCGAGCAATTGGGAAGTTTTATCAATGGAGTTTTGGTGAGCACAGGACAGCAGGCATAAAGAGAGAGAGAGAGAGAAAGAAAGAGAGAGAGAGAAGGAGAGAGAGAGAGAGAGAGAGACGAGAGAAAGGGAGAGAGAAAGAAAAGAAAACAGTGTCGTCGTGTGTTGTCGGAAAGGGGAGCGGGGGGTCGGAGACATACATATACGGTTAGAGTTGGAGTTGGAATTGGTAAAGGGAGGTTTCACATTTGGAAGAGTGGTTTTTTTTTTTTTTTAATGGAGTTTCAGTGTTGCAAATCGTGTTAATGTCAATTTGTTGGTTGTAGTCATGGTTGGTCGAGGAAGGAAAAATAATTTACAATTTTTCGTTAGTAATTTTGATTAGTTCATATATTCAATTAAGCCAATTGTCAACAAGATTTATACAGAAACAGAACAGTTTGACAAACAACAACAGCATGAAACAAGGAAAGAGAGAAAGATATAGACAAAGAGAGAGAGAGAGAGAGAGAGAGAGAGGAAGAGTGAAAGTGATTTTAAGTGAAGTTGGGAGTTTGGCGGAACGGAAGAAGGCATAACATCGATATTGAAAACGAGCGATTGGGTGCGTAAGTGAGTGACAAGCATATGTGTGTGTTTGAGCGATTGTGTGAGAGCGAGAGAGAAGAAAGAGGGAGAGAGAGAGAGAGGCAGATAGAGAGAGAGAGTTATGCAGTTAATGTTGTCAGTTAGAGCGAAAGCATGTGTATGGAAGACAAAGAAAGATATTCAACGAGCATAAGTCACTTGAATGCATTTGATGTAACAGTAATACGATATTTTCAAAAGGTTAACAGTTAACGCTTTAACGGTAAACGGTAACGGTAAACGTTTAACGGTGCCAGCTTGGCCACATGGCCCAACAAACCTGAGCTGTGGCTGTGGCTGTGGCTGTGAGTGGATTAGTAACGATAATGCTTCAAAAAAATAACGTTAGTTTAATTACTTTGTTTACAATAAATGTGGCAGATATACAGACACACATATACATTATTTTGATGTACAAAAACACATTTAATAGGTAGAAAACAAAATGAATGAAGTGGAACAAAAAACGTCGCTGGAACTAATAAATATCAAATTCGAAGTCGAATTTAAGTTCAAAGAACGTAAATTCGAATCGAAACTCAATCAAAGAAGGCGCCACACAAAAAGTACCAGGCGAGAGAACCGGAAAGTCACAGAGAAAGAGAGAGAGGAAGTGAGTGACAAGACGCGCTCTCTCCGCAGGCTCACGTTTTGGGTGTGCACTCAACGGGAACAAAATGGAACCGGATGACAGTAACAGAATATGAATAACGGCAACGCTAACGGTATGACAACAAACAATTAAAAGCATTGCACGAAACACAACGGAAACGGAATACGGAACACATGGAATTCGAAACAAGCAAAATAAGTCAAGTTTACTAACCTTGGTGCGTTCGACCTCGCCATCGCCTTTCTCGATATCGCTTTGGCCGGAGCCAACGTGCTCCTTGCTTCCGGCTTGAACCTGGGGTGTACGCCGGAATTTGGAGAAGATTTTGCGTACAAGATGATCCTGATTCTGGGGCAATTGCGGCTCATTCTTACGCCGTTCGGCCAATTCTTTTTCGCGCTTCACATCGGCCACCTTGCGAAAAATCAGTCGATGTCTGAGATTGTAGGTGAGCACCAGATTGCGTGCAAAGCTATTCGCAAATGCCGAATAGAAATCGAGGACTTCGAGCAATTTATCACGTTTGATGGCATGCAAATCACAATAGGTCAGTGCACGGACATTGGCGGCACTCTGGCCAACGGCCGAGTCCTTCCAGAATTGATCGCCGAAGACGTCGCCTTTGCCTTGAATGATATACAAGGTTATCGAAGATGATCGATATGTATGTCGATTGTGGAAATCGTCAAGTTGCGGCTCGTCAATTTGTACATACCCAATATTGCCACAACCTCGTCGTCCTGTATAACCTCCAGACTGCCAGTCACAATAAAACAGAGACTATCGATACTCTCGCCGGTATGATAGAGCAGATCCCCCGGCGCCGAGTGGGACATCATGAAGTGCATCGCTAATGCGCGCAGACAACCATCCGAGGCCAGACGAAATGCTGGATGCTCGTTAAATACTTTGCGATTTAGATGAACACATATGTCAGCCTTCATATCTTTCGGACAATAGTTTAGTACCTGCGAATTGTGAATGAGTTGCGAGTTGCGTTGTGTGCTCTGCTACTCTTTATCGTCACCAGTAACCCGCAACCCTCCCTCCCCCGGATCGGAATCGTAACATCCACCATGGGATTGGGTTATCGGGAAAGTCAGGAGGTGGGAATTTTATTCGGTTCTATCTTTGGTTTCAGGGAAAGGTACGGACATTGTCTGCGGGCTCTGGATGATGGTTAGTCAAGTTATACACAGTAGAGAGAGAGACACACACACGCACACATACACTAATACACATTAACAACATTGAACAGTGTACAAAAGACTTGTGTCTGTGTTTCTGTCTAGGTGTCGTGTTTTGGCTACTTTCTGGGTGGGTGTGTCGGTGTGTGAGTGTGTGTGTGTGTGTGTGAGAGTATTGGTTGTGTTTGGATTGGTTTTTCGCTTAGTTAGGACACCAAGTAGCTCAAAACCTTTACAGACGGATATCAGCTACTATTTTGTTTTAGTGTATTGATTCAATTTAAACTAAAACTGACCGACATTTTTTGGGTAGAGCTGGACAAGATTGGGCTCTATTGCTTTCTTTTAAACTCTTGCAGAGAATATTATAAGGTATTTAATCAAAACTACCATGAATTGTGTACCTATCCGAAATAAACCCCGATTAAGATCTACTTCGGAGACTGGACTATTTTGCTTGAAGTCGTAACTGAACAACTCTGTTCACTAGTTTTTCTGACTGATTGATTGGCGATCAACGCACAGTCCAAATCGTGAGAGCTAGGAAATTGAAGGCAACTCCTCTTATGATGATGCTGCACGCTAAGATGGGGTTTTGGAAATTCCATCCACACGAAAAAAAGAAAGATATGTTTATTTTGGGACTTCTCTCCAAGCCTCGTTGGTGAAATTCGCGGTCAAAGTTTTGTGGATGAAGTTTCGGGCTAAAATTCATTGCCAAGGATCTTTATAAAAATTTACTTGTGACGTGTCTTAAAATTTTTGAATTGAAAATGAAGGTTAAAGGTTGTATGGGCGATGTTTTAAGGTACGCGACATCGCCAAAAAGCTTGTTTTCAAAGCATACGAACTTAATGAATACGAGTTTCAGCTATATTGCGAATTCCACCCACAACTGTGGAAAATTGGCGGAAAACGTTTGTATGCAAACATTGTATAAACGAAAGTCTTTATGGCTCTAAAGTTCACATCAATGAATAAAAACAGGCAGGAAATGTTGACTCTAACTTTTGGTTACTAAATGGACTTTAAACTAACTTTCAGATATTTATCTATTTCTGCCAAATATAGTTTTTATATAAAAAATTGTCTCAAAAAAAAAAAGACCGATATTATTTTTGTGGCTAGTTCGTTTCATAATACGTCTGCAAGGGTATTCAAACATCGGCTAGCCGAAGTGGTTTGTACTTTCCTAAATGTTTGTTCATTGTTTTTTGGTTTATTTTTTTGTGTTTGTTTTTATTTGATTTTTGTCGAATTGCGGCACAAACTACAGTCAACGAAATAGGTATAAAGGTCAGTTGATTTGCTTCGGGCAAATTATGAATTGTTTATGTAAAATTCAATTCTTTTACTTTGTTTTTAAACCAAACATTTCAGTTTTTGTTTCAAATATATATATCAAACGTTGGCGTTTGGCGTTTGGTTTAAGTTCATCTAAAGGCATGAATTTGACGGACGCTTTTCGTTTTGGCACGGATTTAGCTCACGCGCATCGAATAAAGAGAAGAACGGTAGAAATTTCAATGGAATTACAATAAATATTGTTTTGTTTTTAATAAGATATGGTTTTTTTTTTCTTTTTTTTTTTTATTGTTTTTTTTTTTTATGAGTACTCTGGCACAACTGCCAGAGATATGCACAGAAAGAAAGAGAGAGATAGAGAGAAAGAGAGAGAGAGAGAGAGAGAGCTTACCTCGACCTCGACCTCGAACTTGACTTGGACCTGAAGCTGTGGCTGGACCTTTAGCTGGTTCTGTACCTGTACTTTTCACTTGAACCTTGAGCACTGTGCTGCTTCTTGTTCACATGGCTCTCAGTTCACTTAAATTTAAACTTTTGTCTTTTTGCCTTGCGTGAAAATTCGCAACTACTTCTAAGTTTCGGCAACATACTGGAAACGTGCCATTGGCAAATTTCTATCGTATCGCATATATATCCTCTGTTTGTTGTTGTTGTTGTTTTATTTATTTATTTTATTTTTTTCAGTTGGGAAAGCGTTTGATTCAAGTTCTAATATTTTGCTTAGAGCGTTTGCTGCTAGATGCGAGAAGCGATTTCAACATAAGAGGAAAAACAAAGCAAACAGCAGCGAGCAGCGGCAAATGGCAAAAGCAGTTTACCCATTTTCATTTTGAAAGTACTTGAGAAATGTGAAGAACTTTGCTGTAAGTTCGTGTACGTCGATTTGTGACTGTGTAAGAGTGTGTGTGTGTGTCTGTGTCTGTCTGTCCTTGTGTTGTGTGAGTTTGCATGTGAAATTTTTGGTCTTTAAGCACAGCAACTGTGATACAAAGCAAGGGTCTACACTTTGCTCTTGTTAGCGAAAGTAGCGAGTGGGTTATGTGAGCGGCGAGAGAACATAGGAATGGGTTTATAAGCATTTAGATACAAGCTTGAGAAAGATGGTAAATATTGATAAGGTGTTAAAAATAAGAAATTATGCAGCATAATTTCGTGCACACATAGCCACAGACGAGTTGCTTCTAGCGAGTAGCGAGTAACGAATAGGCGAATAGTAACGAGTAAATCACACTTATTTGGCCGAGTAACGAGTTAATCAGTCTTATATTTAGCCGAGTGACGAGTAGACCGAGTGTTTACTGTCTGTAAGCAATTCTCGTTAGTATTTAAATAAGATTGCAAGTAATTGCATATAATAATGACTTTCAGGCTAACGAATGGGCTTAGAGAATAACTCGTTGTAAGACTCTCGTGTTAGCAACTAGTTAGGAACAAGTGCGTTTTCACAATATATTTTCCTGGATTGGATCAATAAGTTACAAGTAACCAGTAAATTACTCGTTAGTGTTAACATTAGCTTGTTGTGAAAGTTTATTTATTTTAACAAGCAAGAAGCGTGGTGAAAGCTGCGAGTAGCCCGTGGGCCAAGAACTCTATTAAGCCACTCATAGATAGATGATAGATTACTATTTGGGATGTTTAAGGATCAAAGGAGATTGGCGAGTGATTCTTGCAGCGAGTAAGCACGTTCGATTAGTATGATTTGTGCCTATTTATTTAAGTCAGTATAAATATAAGCAATGAAGAGTTAATGCAGGAGTGAAATGATGCTTTAGTTGTGTGTTTGAATGTTGGGCGCAATATTTTACAAGCACGCTGGCAAACTAAAGTTAAATTTACTACAAAAACGCTAAGGAATTGCGAACTACTTGTTGGATTCTTTTATATTATAGACGATTCCACGGCCCAGTACCCAAGTCTCTTCAAACGTAATTGCGCATGGATTTGGATAGAGTGGTTGTGGTTGCCAACTACTTGGCCGCACTTACCTTTTCGGTATCGAGGCCTTTGGTCATGGCCCACGTGGAGACGACATAGTCCATAACGCGCTCGCTAAGCGCCTTCGGAACCTCGTGCAGCTTCATAAACTCCCGCACATTGTTGAGCATATCGTGGTACTTGGCGGTGGCCGAGGTCATTTGCTGAATGATGGTTGTCACATGACCAAAGATCGTCGCATAAAGCAGAGCTATAATTGATATGCGAGAGAGAGAGAGAGAGAGAGAGAGAGGGGAGAGAGAGGAAGAGAAAGAGAGGTGTGGCATTGAAAATAAACGAGCGTGAAAACGAACGAGTTGAGTCACAAGATTCGTTACATTTAGACACGCAGAAGTAGCGAGACAAGTCTACTCGTTATGTTTTTTTTTTTTTTTGGTGCCAGGTCTTTTATGTGTGTGTTTGTGGGTGAGCAACAGTAACGAGTACAAGATGTCAACGAGTTGAAGACAGAGATTTAAGGCAGAGTGTCAAATGAAACGCGCAAGCGCACAGCTAGAACGGTAATAAATGCGAAGAATTGGACGAGCGACAAAGAGATGGAGAGAGAGAGAGAGAGCGAGAGAGAGAGAGAGCGGAAGAGGAGGAGTAACTGATAGAGAGACACATTGCACAGGCGCACCGGGGGCGTGGCTGTTGAGGCTATAGCCCTACTTTAAGGGTTGACGGTGCGTATGTGCAATATGCTCAAGAAGTTCGACTCTATGAATAGAAATATTGAATGGAATTAATGGATGCAAGCTGGATAGATATGGCATCTTACAATGTCTGTTATGGTAAACATCGAAATTGAAAATAAAAGGAAACACGCACAACAAATTGTAACGAGACGTAAATTAACGAGAACTCACACATGGCGACGAATTGTGCAACTAGGCGTGTTTTCAATCGGTATTATTATCATTATTTCTCTTGGTTATACGAAAAAAAAAAACAAACAAACAAAATAGAATATGTGTTAACTATCAAAACTTGTAACGCTTTCGAGTGGGCGGGGGGCGGGGGCGGGCGCTAGATGCTTAGATTTGTAGGGCGTGGCACTACCATCGATGAGATGGACATATAGCAAAATGACTGAAGGCATAATGAGTTTATGTCTTTGCTTCTTGGCTACACCAATTCCGGCAATTTATTAGTTCTAGCGGCGCTTTAATTGTGTCTAGCTTTTGCAATGAGAGTATTTGCATATAGCTAAAGCGTTGCGGGTTGTTAGCGGGTTGTTTTTGAGAAACTTGGACGCGGCAACGGAACGTGTTTGGACACAGCACCTGCAATGATCATCATGCAGATGGTGAACACCTTCTCGTTGTCTGTCTCCGCTGCGACATTGCCGAAGCCCACCTGTTAGAAACGAGAGAGCAAATATTCACATATTAAACAAACTTGGCCAATTGCATATCGCCAGCCATTTGTTGGCCACAGCGCAACTTACCGATGTCATGCAGGTCATGGTAAAGTAAAGGGCCGTCACATACATGCTCTTTCTGGATGGACCATTGACGAGCTCAGGGCCCGTATCATTACTCCATATATAGGAATACGGCGATTGAGTCACATTCGCCAGCTTCCACAGCCAGCTATATTGGATCTGTGGCATGGAGCTGGCTTGAGCAGGAGAAAGCCGAAAATCAATTGGGTACAATGACTTACCCCATTATCTGCATCGCTGCGCCCAATGGAATACCAGATGCAGGCCAGCCAGTGAGCCACCAGCATATAGAAGCACAGCAGTAGTATCAGCATGGCCGCACCATACTCCAGATATCGGTCCAGCTTGCGTACGACACGGCCCAAACGCAACAGACGGACCACCTTGAGGGCGCTGAAGAGCGAACCGATGCCGTCCTCGTCGCGATCGAATGCATTGAAGACATCGTAGGGCAGACAGCTGAGCAGATCGATGATAAACCATGACTTCAGATAGTTCATTCGTATGACCTTCGGATCGCTGACCACCTCACCGCCGGGTCCCACAAAAGTGGTGTGAAAATTTAACACTAAAGGATTTTCACTCTTAATATATACGCATATATATAGCTTGGCTGGACTTACCAATATCTATGAAGAAGATGACGTCAACTATTGAATCCACAACGAGCAGGGAAACATCCTCTGAAGTTTTATTTTTAAACGCTACATTATATGGCACCTGTCGACAAGAAAACAAAATGTAATTAGCTTGAGTCAGGGACAAGCTGGACAGCTGGGAAACCCGTTGAGGTACTAAGGGCCCAAGTCAGTCGGCGGTCAACTTAAAGCTGCTTAGCTGATGTTGACTATGCAACAGGTTGGGCCAACAGTTTGTTATCCTTAATCCTTAACGTTGTTATGTGCCACTCCCCCAAGTTCTTAAGTGGCATGCTACAAGCCTCTTAGGCACAGTTCTCCGTCTCTCCGTCTCTCTGTCTGTCTTGGCTTCTATCGTCCTCTCCTCTCTCTTGGCGAATATTAATTTAAACACATAAAACATATACACGCCGCATGGCCAGACAGCGGCAGACGCAGACGCAGACGCAGACATAGACGTAGACGTAGACGTAGACATAGACCCAACCCCCGGACGTTGGAGCTTAGGCACTTGGTCATGTAAATGTCTGCACTTGTCGCAGTCCGTGTAAATGTCAGAGGGACGAGACTATTATCTGATTTCTTGACTTGTACTTGCTTTTATCTGGCGAATGGGTGAAGAGCACTTAATGCAATACCTCTAACTGCCATCCCGGCCACGCAACGCCCCCAACGGCGAACTGTTAGTGCCAGTTATGGTCGGGCGTGGGCCAGCAACAAGTGCGCGAGAAGTGCCTTAACGAGGCCAATTCGTTAGATTGCCCCACAAAATGATACACAAACATTTAAATATTAACTCCCACTCTTATTCCACTGAGATAATCTCTCAGCTGAGCAGCAAATGCGCAAGCTGCTGAAATCTGGTAGGGATTTGATTTTATGGACAGAAAACAATTGCTTTATTTCAAGACACTTGTTTGTTCTCTCTAGGGGGAGAGAGAGAGGGAGAGAGAGGGGAGAGAGGGGGAGGCGAGGTAAGGCTGTATATTTGGTGGCCTAGCTTAGGCTCTAAGTCTTAAGTACATTCAAGATAGCTTTGTGCAAAATTATGTAACAGAAGTTGGCATCTTTGAGCCCACCCGAGTAGATCTAACCATGTCCGATTCTCTCTCTATCTATGATAACGACTATTTTAAATATATATTCCTGTATAATATAATAGCTGATTATCGTTTTCTTTTCTTATTGAAATTCCCTCACATTTTCATAATATCGATAAATATCGATTTCGAGCATAGGTTATTCAAGCATAACTCGAGAATTATAAGAGCTATAAAGACCAAACTTGGTTTGTAGGTTCGCGTATGGAATATGGAATATGAAAATAACTCCCCCCAGTCCTTTTTCAAAATGCGAAGTGGGGCTTTGCCTGGCGCTATGCCACATTTCCACAAGGATCGAACTATAAATTTCGAAGTAAATTAAGTATGCAGTGTATGTAGGTAAAGAGGGAAGCCAGAAGACGGAAAAAAGCATGAAAGTATCTCCTAATTGGTATCATTATGTAGCTGAGCATAATTTATATTACTATTGCCAGCGAATTTCGGAAAATGCATTCGCAATCTAATGCTAGCCTTGACATGAAACCACAATCAAAGTAGCGCAGGCATTAAAATGCTTGGAAATTTAAAAGGAATTACCGCTCACAGAATATTTCGCAATATTCTCGACAGGCCTTAAGGTCTTAAAAGTCTTAAATCTGTTTTGTGGAACTGGAACCACATTCATTTGGTCATCCTGTCTAAGGGAGCTTTGGCTTTGCACAACATTTTGAGCGTATCTCAAAATCGTTTCGCCTCAGTTTGTTTGGCTTAAAAGTTGTTTTCGGCTATTGTGCTGTCGGGGACTAAGCCGAGGCGAGAAGCCGCAGTTGTTCCCAAAGTTGGAAACGGCAACAAAGTGCGGCGTCGCCGCCAAATTGCATTAAACAATAACAAAACATATGTGCGAATGCACCAGGCGAGTGCGAACGACTTGCAGTTACCCTGTAGCCAGCCAGCCTCGAAACTCTGCTTTAGCTTCTCTCAGCCTCAAAGTCAAGAAAGAGTGTAAATTGATTTTGAAATAACTTCAGCCTTTAGTCGGCATTCGTGGAGAACTTTTCAGTGCTCTGAAATGACATTTAAAAGCGTGCACATACCCCAAATCCATATATATGCGTTTTTACTAGCAGAACTTGCCCGGCGTTGCTCGCGTCACATGAAAAACTTTGCAAATTCATGCTGTACTTTTATTTGTTTTGATAAAACTGCTCAGGGATAAAATCTGGGCTCGTAGATGTTTTCTGCTGTCTGTTGCATACCTTTACATAATTTCAATATACCCTTTTTAAACATTTTAAATGCGTACAGGGTATAAAAACAATGTAAAACCGATTGCGAACAGAACAACAACCGCAATTCGCAAACTAAAAGAGCAACAAAGCAACTTTCGAACCCAAACTCTCTCGAGGATGTTTACCCCAGCTACACACATACACACACAGGGTATGTGTATGTGTGTGTTTGTGTGTGTGTGTGTGTGAGTCAAGTTGGTTGTGCGCAATTTAAGCGAAAATGTTAACATCTTGTTGACGGAAATAGGCACAATTTGAGTAGACAAGCGACGAAACAACAGCTGCCCCGCTTTGCGGCATGTGGCCTGTGGCATGTGGCATGCGGCATGCGGCAAGTGGGTGTAGTTACGCCTAAGTAGCCAGACCTATAGCACCGTGCCAGAAAAACAAATGAGTCAGCTGTGTGTGGTTACAGCCAGGCCATAAAGCGGAGCAGAACTTTGACTGAGATGAAAAATGTCGCCGATAAACGGAAACAGCCAACTGCATATTACAGGGTATTATTAATGTGTCAGAAAGCGTGTAACGCCAAAGGAAATTCATGTATCTATAAATGTCTTCTAAAAATTAAGCCAAGACAAGAATTGGAATAGTCAAGTAAATGATGCTGAGCACAACTTCGTCCTACTTAAGTATAAAGCGACTATTGGAACAATCAGGACATAGAACCTAAGAATACATTAGACCCCAAATGTTTCAATAAACTCTGGCTATTTATTTAGGCTGGGGGCTTTACTTACCATGATCGCGGTATAAAATGTTAAGCACAATATCACCCAGTCCCAGATCGCTTTAAATGCACAATAATGCAAAAGTATGTGTGGGGGCGTCTTTGGCGCTTCCTGTCTGTACTGTGGCATAATATCCGCGCTTAGTGACATCATCTGCAAAATATATGTTAAGCGAGCCATGTATAAGTATATTCCATTCTAGCGGGTATTACCCGACTTAGCTCGGGCTAAAGATATTTTCACCAAAATGTGAACTTTTTTACCCATTTCTCGCAAGTGAGAAAACTTCAAAATTAATTTTAAGAGAATTTTGAATTCGATTTAAACCCCGTCTTTTCCACCAAGAAACGTGGATTTTGAGAAAATTGTGCAACAAATTAAGAACCTGGATAGGTAAATGCGTGCGTTTTCGCTAGTTTTCCACGGCTGCGTGTGGAATTTATAAAATCGCTGAAACACAATCATTTACTATGCAGACCTTTGCGAGTTTGAGCTTAAAGCGAATCGGACGACAATCGTAACTTCGCCATCTGGCTTCCATAAAAAAGTTGCACACAAGCGTTTTACACCAATTTTTCACTGGCTCTCGTGGATTTTTTTCACTTCAACACTAGACGAGGTAATTAAAGCCTTTACGATCAGTTAGTATAATAATATATATATATATATATATATTAGAAAAGCAGAGATTGATTAGAACTTACGTGCGCCAGATTCGACTGCTTTGTTGGATCCTTGAGCGTAGGCAAATGAGCGCTGAACTGGCGGCTGCGTGTGACGGATCGCGCCAGTTTGGCGAATTTGGAGAGACCTAAAACTGGAAGGAATAGATTAACTGCTACGATATGGACAGACACGCACAGGCCAAAGACAACAGAGAAACAAGCAAAAAATAGACAGAGACAGAAAGAGAGAGAGAGAGAAAGTTAAATAATAAAGTAAATGGCAAACGATACAAAGAGACGAGACGAGCGATAATTCGATAAAGCGATTGATAAAAGAAAAATGCAAAATCATCAAGAACATTTATAGACATTAGATATATACATAAAGTACATCGGTTTAGTTCATATACATATATGCATACATATGCACAAAAATATAAATATATAGTATTATATACGGATATTGTACAATGCGTAAGCGTGTGTGCGTGTGTGCAGTTTTTGGATATCGGGATAAATGTTGGAGAAACAGAGACAAAAGAGAAAAAGATAGTAAAAAAGTTAAGTGATGTAAATTTTGGTTAAAAATTGAGAGAGAGAGAGAGACAAAGAGCGCAAATTGTAGCAAAGAGTACATGCGCGGACGCGACTGAGAGAGAGGGAGAGAAAGAGATTGCAGGGGTGTGCAGGGGAGTATGCGGGTGTGTGTGCAGTGCAGTGCAGCATAGTGTAGTGTATAACCAATTCGTTGAGGTGATTTTAAACAAATTTTCAAATTGTGTGTGGCATTTGGCTTGGTTGCAATCTGATCCTTGCAATATATATATACATATAGGCACATATATAGAGATAAGGGGGTGTAGACTGATTTTGCGGGGGTAACGGGGTGCCGGACCATAGAGCTGGATGTACTTACCACCTTTGGTATCCTCGCTGTCGATGGGCTGTTTCAGTGCCGTTATATCCCGAAACGTTAATAGGAATAGCACAACCAAATCCCTTTCGTTGCGTATGGGCGCCACCTGAAGCAGCAGCCATAGCGGTGTTTCTGAGAGAGAGAGAGAGAGAAGAGAGAGAGAAAGAGAGAAAGAGAGAAAAAGAGAGAGGGAGATAAAGAGAGAGAGAGAAAAGAGAGAGAGAGAAAAGAGAGAGAGAAGTAAAGTTATTAGTGAGTGTAAAAATATTTGGCTTAAAAACCCTCTTCCTTGGAGCATTTCCAACATATTCAAGTTAAGAAAAGTCCTGAGTACTTAAGCCGTACTTAAGCAGCCTAGTTTAACTAATTAAAATGGGTTTTGGTCAAGATATCTTGGTAGACAAAACAGTTTTCCATACAATAACCTTATATGGCAGCTATTTTAATTAGATTTTGAATACTGACTTTGGTCATGATGATGTCTTTATAAAAAAAAAAGTTTGCCATGTAAGAACCGACTTTTCGATTGATCGTTCCTAGGGCAGTTATATGATATACTAGCCCGGCTATAATTCGGCCCTGAGCTTGGAACGTATAAGATAAACCCCTCTCAAAGATCTTTGAAAATGAGTTTAAAACCGATCGGTCGGTAAGCCAATTTACCACTGTTGCGGGGGAAAGTTCCTAAGTTTCCCAAGAACTAAAAATAAGAATAATGTTGGCAGATTTAGATTTCAAATTGACCTCGTGAAAATCAGATGAGATTTGATCTAAAGTTATGAAGGTGGCAAATTTTGACCTATGTCTATATGGGTTATTTGAGGATACCATTTTCGCAAGACCAGGAATAAAGTTGCCAGATTTAGATGCCAAATTGATCTAGAGGCCAATCAATGAGCAAAAAAGCATATGAAAAGCGAGCAGCAAACGCCACACAAAATGCTGCTTAAAAATTTTGTTTAAAACAATTTTTGATGTAAAATAAAATGCTTTAATTTTGCTCGCAATGCATAAATCCTATTCAATATACGAATGCGTATCGCCTAACTATCTTCTAACTCTCAGTCATATTGCCTAACACGCCGAACGATTTGCATTGAATGCAAATTATAAACGAATTGAAAACAAAGGCACGTAAACAAACAGATTGATGTGCAAAAGTTTAACTAACTTTGAACAATTGTTGCAATTGTTACAATATTTGCCTAATGTTATTTATTGACAGTTATCAGAAAATTGAGAATTAATGTGAAATTTAAGCAATTATTTAGGGCAAGTGCTGCAATGCACTGAACTATAATCGAATCGCAGTCGAATGCATTGAGGTCACAATGGACGCAGAGGGAAACGGAAACGGAAAGGGAGAGGCGGGTGTGTTAGAGGGGAAGGGGAAGAGGCACGAACGTGCTTAGTTTGGTATTGCAATTACGGATATGACGCGCGCGAGGCTCAAAGAATTGTTAAAACGATGCCCGACTGCAGAGTGTGAGAGGGTAAATTAAACGCACACACACGCGCGTCTTATGTGAGTGTGTGTGTGTGTGTGTGTGCGTGTGCGTGTATCTGTGTGTCCAATCAACAATAATTGCAATTCAATTTGCATTGGCAGCGCTGACCTACGCGGCGTATGCGCAATTGTTCTGCTGTCATTGTGCTGATAGAGCTCAGCGAGGGGCGAGTGCAAGGGGGAGGGGCGTTTGGTGGAGGTGTTTGAGAGGGGGACGGCGGCACGTGCCTGTTGTGCGGGCGGCATATTAATAGCATAATTATTGGCTAATTTTATGCACAGTTTGCTGTTAACATTTCCGCTGTCACTTCCGTTTCCGTTTGCCTTTGGCCTCACATTAAATGAAAGCTTAAAGAGCGCGCATCAAATAAAATCTATATCTATGCTATTACATATATATGTAGCTATGTATCTATCTGTGTATCTATGTTTGTATATGTATAATTTTTTATTCGACAGCAATCGGCCAAACAAGACAACCATAAACTTATCCACGGCGCCCCAGAGACACCTGTCAGCCAATTCAATTTGTTCGCATATCGAATTGCCGCCACATGGCAGCGCGCCTCCTTTTGTGGCAACTTTTCAAAGTGCTACGTGCCACACACATATCCCACGATTATGCCGACAATAGGTTAGAAGGGGGGGCAAAAAAGATAATATATATATATAAAATGTAGTAAACGAGGGAGCAAGGAATAGCTAATGGCAATGAAAAACTGAGCCAGAAAGAAGTGTGGAAAACCGAAGTTCAAATACGCTTGGCGTGCAATATTAGCTTCTCTTTCGATCCTGTTTATATAGTGTATAGTATATAGTGTATAGCAATCCGATAAGATGCGGTTAAGATAACTTGAGAAGGTCAAACAAGAGCTTAACATTTATCCAAACCTTAACCTCAACCTGAATTTCAAACTCAACCCCAACCTCAAACTTAACCTTTATCTTTACTTTACTTAACCTGTCTTTACCTCTGGCAGCTATATGATATAATGCTTCGATCCGGCTGACTTTGACATACATATGTACTTCCGTGCTCAGAAAGAGGAATCTATGCAAAATCTGATGAGGGTAACTTATAGCTATATATAGCTATATATCAACCTAAGCTATCAACTATATAGACATATGTATATATCTACTTTATGTGCGCGGAGATATCTCCCGCTATGCGTCACATATTTGCTGACTAGCTTACAATACCCTCCTACAAGGGCATAACAAAAGCTAGTCAAAACAGAAAAGCGACCAAAAGTGTGACTCAGCTTTGATGGAGCACTTTTCTTTTCGATGGCCCGCTCTAATATTTAACAAATATGTAGGTGCATTTATTTTTACATGTTCTACCCAATAATCAGAATAATATTTGATAAGCAACAGTAATTTGTCCCTCAATGCATTACTTTACTGCATTCAATTAAATTTTCAATTTTCCACAAATTTCCCGTCGCTTACAATTTGCGGCGTACGAAAACTATTAAATATTAATTTTTAGACAAGCTCACAAATATGTTTGCCATCAAATATTAATTGGAATTACACGAAACTGAAATTAAAATTGATATATTCCGACTGCGTCGAACTTTAAATACCCTTGCAAGCAAGCAATAAATTTATGGGCTGTATTAGATTGTTTATAGATTGTTAAGTTATTTCTCAAATGTTGAAATGGCTGTCATAGCTATTCGAAGTTTTTGGCTCTTTTCCAACTGAAAAACGGTAAAACAAATCCACGCTATAAGGGGGGATTTTATTTGAAATCCACGTGCAATTGTGGAAAGTTGTTGGAAACCGTTCAAATGGCCGCCATATTAAAAAGAGTCTACAAATATTTACAATTGCATGGATAGCTTTTCCTCTCTACATCTGGAGCTGTAATAAAAATCCATGCTAGGGTGGCGTTCTTTTCATTCCACGCGACATCCGCGAAAATTGGCGGATTTAGCTAATTATCAAAGATCTTGAAGAAAGCTTATCTAAAACGCATTAAAAACCTTGCGTAGAAAATTATTTACAACAATAAGAAAGTTAATTTCGCATTTGTAAGTTCATTTATAATATGATCAAGGTGCTTGGAAGATAATCTAAAATTTTCACTAAGACTAAGACTGGATATCAGGAAATTCCACCCGCATATGTGGAAAAATCGTGAAAAACGTTGGTATTCAACTTTTTTGTCTCTCGATACGATCGGCTTATACTCATTTTCAAAGATCTTTATTCAAATTAATTTCAAAGATGTTTCACACCTTTCAGAATATCCCGCCCTCCTTGGTGTAAAAGGGGGTCAAAGATTTGGTGGGTCAAATAAAGAGTTCAAATTCATTCCCAGGATCTATATGAAAACTCACTTAAGACATATTTCACACTTTTCGCAGAATCCAAGCTTTCTCGGAATTTGGGTAAAGATTTTTTGGGGGAGTAATTTGAGATAACATATAACAGCGTGTATAATTTAAACGGAGACATTTTATTCTTTCAAGCTGCCCTCAAAAGTAGGCTACAAATGCAAGAACATGGCCAAAGTAAGACCGTGTTTAGTTTGCCTTTATGAATAAATTTATAGAGACTGGAAACTATTTGGCTTAAAGGCATTCGTTTTCCTGCCCTTCTTTTAATTACTCCATTTTTTTTGTTGCTGTGTAGCCTTTTTATGAAGCGTGCATCAATTTGATTAGCCGTAGCATATTAGTTAATCGAAGCTTGAGACTCTTTTGATTTGGTCGCTTGCATAATGCATAACAATCGATTGGTGTGTTGATACATACGCACACACACACACACACACGCACACACACACGCGGATACACCCACACACGCACGCACGCGTACACCATATTGCAATTGATTTATGCATATTTTATGATGATGCCCTCCAGTTGCCAGTTCCTAACATTGCCAATAAATACAAACAGAAGGCGACTGTGCTGCGAGATGCTGCCAGGCCAGCTGCACAATCACTCTTCGATATATATGTACATATATTTATATGCATATATACATTCGATATACGATAACTAGATGAGTGCTTTGGTTGTACCTTGGGTTTGTGCCTTGCCAAACTGCGAGAGGGCGCAGCCACATTGTATATCTGTAAATTGATACCCGAAGGCGTTAATCCATTATAATTGCGAGTTCAAATTGGGAAACGAGCGAGCTTCAACTAGCAACAGTTTCGCATACATCAGCTGACTTCTAGGTGTCTGGCGGCGTAAGCAGGGTGTGTGTGGTCTTAAGTTGGAGAGGGGGGAGCGGGGGGTTGTTGGGGTTTGGTGAGGTGGTCTGCCTGATTGATGGGCGCCACTCAAAAATTGTTGCGCCACTTCAACTTGTTTGCATTATAGAGCTGGCATGGAGAAAAAAAAACACAAAAACAGCAGCTGCCAGAAAAACAGACGCAGCCAACAAATAAAAAGCGGGTAACGAATATAAAGTAGCGAGTGGCGAGTGGCAAGCGGCGAGTGGCGAGTTGAGGGAGTTGTTGAAGTGCGAGTTGGATTAGAGTGGCGTAAAAAATATATGAATATATAAACAAATATGTGTGTGTGTGTGTGTATGTCTGTCTATGGGTATGGCGAGTGACAAGTGGCGAGTGACAAGTGGCGAGTGGCAAGCGGCGAGTGGCGAGTTGAGGGAGTTGTTGATGAGCGAGTGGGACTAGAGTGAAACAAATGAATGTATGTATATATGTATATGTGTGTCTGTGTGTGTGTATGTGCATATATCTGTCTTAATGTATATGTGTGTGAAAAGGGGCGAGTAGCGAGTAACGAATAGCAATTGGCGAGTCAAGGGAGCTGTTGAAGTTGGAGTGGGATTAGGGTGTCATGAAAAATATGAGCATATATACATATATGTGTATCTGTGTGTGTGTCTGTCCATGTATATGTGTGCGTGTGAAGGGGCGACCGCACACAAAGTGCAACAATTTATTATGGAGTAAGGGACGCAACATAAATCTAAATCGTCCCTCAACCCTTCCCCCACAATGGGTTTGTTTTTTGAGTAGGGCAATTATGTATATATTTCAGGGCACGTGTCTACACCTTGATACCGCGGCTAATTAAACATAGTGAAGCTTACGTTTTGGCTTAAATAGCTTAAATAGAGGTAATTATTTAATTAGCCAGTTATAGCTGCAACTACACAAAGGGGGAGAGAGAGACGCATACACTCAGAGAAAAAATCAATTTTCTTGGCTTAAGCATTAATTTTCAAATGTCGCCATTTATCAATACAAGAGCTGGACAGTAAAAAAAATAAAAGAACGAAAAAGTAAGAATAACTACGAAGACTTTAAACTTGTAGACATTTGCCTCACGGTTTGGCAGATGTTGTGAGAAGGGTGAAGCGAAAACTCATTTATCTACCGATTCCTCCTATACTGCTATATAATATAGTAGTGTGATCTTGAGAAGATTTGGTTCATATAAAAGCAGCCTAGTTTAACTGATGAATGTCGGGTTTGGTTAAGATATCTTGATAAGAAACAAGTAGAAACAGACAGACGGACGAACAGATGGACGGATGGACGGAAAGACGGACAGATGGACATGGCTATATCAACTCGGCTCCTGATGCTGATCTGCAATATATAATACTTTATAGGGTCGGAAATGTCTTCTTCTTTAACTTACACATTTGATGACAACCTGATAATACCCTCTACATAGGTATACAAAAGTTTTACGCCTGGAAGCAACTTTGGGTTTGGTTTGTGTTTTTGCATGAGACCAGATCTTGGTTCAAACCTTGGTCTGTCATATTTTTCAGGGTTCAGTTCATGTTCAAAATTTAATGATATCATATTTCAAGCTCGAAAATTACTTTGGGAAAATCGTAACTTAAAAGGGAATATCTTCTACTTGATATAAATTGATTTCTCTTAGTTTTCTCGAAACATTGAGCCTTACAATATTGAAATCAGGAATGATTTCCAATAAATACAATTATGATTTCTAGGGCTTTCTAAAGGTTTTTCTCTGAGTGTATGTTCTATTGGGGAATCGCTGTAATAGTTGTTATTTGATATATACTCACTGTTCTTCTTGTAGAGCAATATTTCGAATTGATCCTGCTGCTGATTCTCGAGCGTATACTCCAGACGTCCCACCGTCTCCTTGTCTGTCAGCTCGCCGTACATGAAGCCGCATCTGTTGTGTTGAGTTGGGGAATACACAAGAGCAGAATATCGCACATATACGAGGTATTATTCTTGATTAGTTTTAGACTGCGGGGAGCAGTACATAAAGCACGCACACAGAGTTAATTATTATGATTAATTATAATTAATGTGATTAATCTAATTAGAACATGCCGAGAACGTGAATTTGAGGTAGCGCAAGTCGCAGACGCAGCAGCAGACGTCTTACCTGAAAGCTGGCTATGAACTGGGTCAAAACTCTGAGAGCTCTTGGCCTTCTTTCATAATTTAATAATTCCAATTTGTGCCTAAAAGTTCTTCTACATTTTAATAAGCCAAAAGTCTAGAGTGTCAGCCACAGCTCTAAAGTGAGCTCAGATAAACTTGGAGTTGTCTATAGAAACGGGGAGCTATTGTTTCTAGGCTATATATGTATATATATTTCTAGGCAAAGTTGCACTAATTAATTGATTTTTATTAATTGTTTTCTTTCCCCCTAAAATGATCTGTTCCAGGGAAACATGTTAGATAATTACTAATTAGACAGATAGATGGGTTCCTAGAATTATTTCTCCAACTCAATTCAGTTAAGAGGAAATTATTTGCTGAGTGGAATTAACTTGGAACTAACATTTTCTGGAAACTATAAGCGATTATTATTTCATGTACATTTCGCAGAGATTGTTGGAGTAAAGTGTACTTTTAGCTGTTATTTCTGGTTTAACATCCATTTGGTTTATTTGCCCCCTTTTTTCTCTTTCTTCGAATTAGTTTTATTAGGAAACGAAAAACGGATTTACAAATTGGATTTAAGAAAGTTTCCAAACTTCTATTCGCCACAGAATTGAGTTAGGCACAAAATGTTGTTGCAGCAAGTATTTGTTTAGCTAAAAAATGAACTATGGCTAAAATGGCCAAAAAACTAACATATTCAAAAATTGTAAATAGAACATGTTTATATAAGGGAATACACGATATACTGTATTTGATTGAGCTTCAGTGAGAAACTATTTCATATTTTCAATCTATTTTTGCTTTGTTTGGATATCGTACGGCACAATGGCGGGGAGGGAGGGGTGGGGCTTTCAGAAGTGTTTTATTTAAAATGCCCGAAATCTTTCTTTGTTGAGAGTAGAATTTAAGTTGAGAGTAGAATTTGAGTTATGCAGAAATATATTTTTCCTCTTTGAAATAGAAATCAATTCCCAGAAATCTTTGAGCCGATTTTGATTTGCAAAGAGTTGGCTTGAGATAATAAATACGAGATTCGCAGAAATCTCGCTCTTTCATCTAATAATTGAGTTAACATAAGGTACAGCATATCCTTTGCTTTTCGTTTGAAGCAGATATATGCAGATATATATTCATTGGTGACACTCCTGTGCTGTCAGGTCAGGTAATATGCTAAATTTGCCTGCCTCTGGCCACGGTGGCGGCCATTTATTTTGGCCAAGTTGACACCGAATGGCCGTCGAGCACGAGCGATGATGGAAATTA
Organism: Drosophila ezoana; assembly: GCA_035045725.1. Classification (NCBI taxonomy): domain Eukaryota; kingdom Metazoa; phylum Arthropoda; class Insecta; order Diptera; family Drosophilidae; genus Drosophila; species Drosophila ezoana. Next base: position 4,677,499 of record JAWNOU010000058.1, read on the forward strand.
CCATATCGTATGGCACATCTTCTAGCTGATGGCTACTACACGGGCTGGCGGCCCTCTGCTGCGGCTGATGCTATCACATGCGCGGGCAAAAATACTGAAAAATAACTTGAAAACGAAGTGGAAGAGGAACGCGGAAAAGCAAGTGAAATGAAAAATAGAAAACCGTTGCCAAGGCAGCGCACGTGCTGAGCTACAAGCAGAAAAAAAAAGAGTGGTGAAAAAAAGTGTTGCATGCTTTTAGGGCGCGCGCAAAAATATGCAAAAATGGCCAAGCGCTCAGCGTGCGAGCAAGCAACTAAATGTCATAGTGAAGGAGCGAGCGAGCGAGTGGCTGCAGCTAAGTGTGAGAGAGACACGGTCGATTGGTAAGGTTGGTAGGGAGGGGCAACAGGGGCAGAGTGCGCAAATTGCAATGACGTCAGCAGGCAGCATTGGGTGAAGGCGAATTCGAATGCGAGTGCAGAAGGAGACACAATAAAAACTGTTAATTTGTATTTGGCGCTGCCGCTGCCGCCGTCGCCGTCGCCGTTGCAGTCGCCGCCGCCGCTGTTGTTGTTGTTTCTGTTGCTGCTGTCATTGCATTTAGACGAATGCTGTTTATGAGCATGCATTTGTGTGTGTATGTGTGTGTTTATGTGTGCACTTGTATTTATTTATGCCATGACAAAGGTTCAACAAACTGCGACGGCGGCGGCGACGCTGGCGTCGGTTAAGTCGCCCAGCGACGTCACGAATAGAAACGCAAAGCGACTCATTTCCTCTTCGCCGGCCATTTTGTGCAATGAACTGTTTTGCTGCAGTAGATATCAATGCACGTGTGTGTGTGTGTGTGTGTGAGGGAGACAGACACAGAATTGGTTTAGAAGGCAGGCAACACAAAGGCCCGAACAGGTTAAAGGGAAGCGTTGGCTAAGGTCCCACTTTGTAAACTCTAAACTAACAGCAGAGCAGGCGGCAGAGGGGTGAATGCGCTGGGGCGGGGCAGGGGCGAGAGGGTTAGAGTTAGCAGGCGCCGCAAACTGGCAAATTGAAAGAAAGTGCGCGCAGTTAAGCAAACAGCAATAAACAAACAAACAAACAAACAGAAAGAAGAGAGAGAGAGAGAGAGAGACAGAGAGAGGGCAACAAATAAAAGGATTTTCTTTTTTGGTCAACCTTTTGCTTGGATTCTCTTTTAGCGCACGGTCACACACAGACACACACGCACACACACACACAGCAGCAAAGTAGGTCAAAGCGCAACAATAAATAACTGACACACACTCACACACAGACACACTCTAGAGTAACAGCGATGAAGGGCGAGAGGGAGCGGGCAAGATAGCGCAGTCAGCTAAACGCCTAGATTGGCATTACAAAAGTTTGGCTTGTCCGAGCAAAAAAAAAAAAAGACAAGACCAGCCAGAAACGGGGCGGGGAGGTGGTGGGCCGCTGGGGACATGGGGCAGGGATTGCTTGCCTGTTTTTTTTTTTTTTTGGCTAGGCCAACCGTTGTGGCAATTTTCGCTTACAAATTATAAAGAATCCGCTGGAGAATTTCACATTGTGCGCAACTTTACAGTTTTGCCGCCACTTGGGTCATGCAACAGTCGCCCGCCGACCCCACTGTTTCTCTCATTTTTCAAGCTTATTTGCCAGCTGATATGCAACAAAAAAGATATAAAGTAAATGTATTGAAAAATCGCCTGCTTCACAATTTCGGCTTTGGGCTTTGCTACCTCTACAAACACAACTTGTGTTCATTACACAAAAGTTTGCTCACAGCCAGTAAAAGTACATTAAAGCCAACCGCATTTTCTTTGCGTCCACTTTATGCCCCGAACCCATTGAAAAACTGGCTATAAAGGGTATAGCAGGCTTTTGTTAAATGTTTGTAACAGGCAGAAGGGGGCATTTGTGACTTCGTAAAGTAAATATTTTCAATAGACGAGACAATCTAGTTATGTCTGTCTGTTCGGAGTTGAAAATGATCGATTTGAACATTTGAAAGAAAATCTAGAGGAAATTGTAAATGATCGATAGCTCGTGTCCATGAAATCGATAAATATCGATATCAAAATACTATTTTTGAGCATATGATATACATATAGAAGCTCTTATGGGATTTTTCGACATCTTACCCTACTCAAAAAAACATATCGGACTTAAAGGATCACAGTTATTGAAGAAAGTGGGGCTAGGGAAAGAAGAAGCAGCCAGCTTGTGTGCGTGTGTGTTTCAGTGCATACATAGAGGGCAGCTAGGTGCAGGGTATCGTCTAGTCGGGCATTTTTTTTTTCATTTTTTTTTAATTGTGCCGCAGTCTCGCATGCAGCAACCAGTGAATATCGCCCGGCGGAAGAGCACAGTTAGCCGGAACTGCGGCGTTTTGGCCTTTAATGCCTACTTAATGCCCTGATAAATGGACTCGGGGGCTACAAACTGGCCGTGAACCAGCTGTCTGCCGACTTTTGACTGAAATCTTAACGCTTTCGTAGTGCGCTGTCACTGTCAATCCGCTTACTTGTCAGCCATAAAATGAGCACAAGTCTGTTTATAGTTGCAGCAGGAGGACGTTTTTAGAGCCAGTGTTAAGTAAGTGCGCAAAGGGTCGAGCTTAAGTGTTCGAATAAATTAAAACAGTTCTGTTCACAGTTGAAACAATCTAGTGTACTAAATGGATCAAGGCAACTTTTAAGGTAAAACAAAGAGGTAGAAGAGGAATACAAACCAAATCTAAAGCATCAAAGCTTATCTAGCTGAAAGGTCAGGAATCAGTGTTGGAAAATAACGCAGAAATAATTTAAAAGTGTTGGAAAAGGGTTTTGAAACAAAAAAGATCAGCTAAACAAAGATTGTAGATTATAACTATAAAGCGAAAATGTTGTAGATAAATCTAAATTTGATATAGATACAACTTTATTTTAATACTGCGAATGCAAAATGAATCTAAAGGAGTAAAAAACTAGACATGCCATATAAAAACCAAGCAAAAAGAAAGCTATATAGCTATTTATCTAATGGGTTGCAATCGATAGTAAGAGCATTATCTCAGACGAGAAACACTCTGATTTGCTGTGAATATGAGAAAGAGACAGATGAATAGATAGATAGATCGGCAGAGATAGAGAGGGAGCGCGCGCGTTGGGCAGCTGTTGAGCGCAAGAACTGCGTGGAATACAATACTTAGGCTAGGCAGATACATATATATGGATATATGTATATATAGAGATAAACAGAATTTAGCGAGAGAGCGCAACAGAGCGAGTGAGTATAAATCGGCAATACGTACACATACCTGCACGACTTCTGCATGACCTCGGCTCGGTTGTAGCCGCTAATCTTGCAGAAGGACTCATTGCAGTAGACGATCGGAAAATCAACGATTTGTGCGTTGGCCAATAGAAACGAGCTGTCCGCTGTAAGAGAGAGCAAGAGAGAAAAAAAGAGAGAGAAGTGAGAGTTAGTGGTATTGCGAGAAAGTTAATCAAATTAAGAATGATTCGTTTGCATGATGAAGATTAATTATATTTCTATCGAGTACTTATCTTTCGCATATAGAGCACTATTAATCTTAACTTAAGCTACAATTTGGGCATACGACTTTTGAGCATTAAATTGGAATCTTTGCTTATTTATAAATTAAATTAAAAATACCTTATATAGTTAGGAAATATTAAACTGTTTACCTGAATGGATGTGTTTGACAACCTTTGAACTGAGAACTAAGGCTTACTCTCCATACCAAGGGTCAGATTTCGATTTATATATATGTATAAACGTAACCTATTTGTCTGGACTGACTGATTGACTAACAGGCAGACAGACTGATTGATGATGAATACACTGCCCAAGCCATAATAGTAAATAAGCAGAATTGTTTACCGTAGTTATTTTCACCCGCAACTGTGGAAAATTGGCGGAAAACCTTCTTAATTTTTGTTGTTAAAATCCCTAATGAAAATTGATGTAGGACGTGTCACACACTGCAAACACAAATTAATATTTATTCATTCTAAATAGAAGAAGAAATTAAATTGAAGATCAGGCCACTTATCAACACTACCCAGCACACTTAGTTACGATAATTATCGCTGATTATCGATAACTGTCGCTGGCACTGTTTTGCCTGTGTTGACATTGTGCCCACGCTTGAACGTGTCACTCACTCAGTCAGTCAGTCAGTCGGTCTGTCGGTCTGTCGGTCTGTCAGCTTGTCATTTAGTTAGTGAAGCAACGCGCATCTATCAAAATATTTGCGCGTAATTGGAACATTTCAAATGTTGTCATTCATAATAAAATGCCATTTGATAGTGCAGCCCGCCACACCCAACCCTCCTCCCCCTCCCGGTGATCCATGCCGACACTCAACTAATGGCGGTTGCTATTGGCCCTGTTCTTGTTGTTGTTGTTGCTGCTGTTGCTGTTGCTGTTGGCCAATTCGGGTGCAGGTAACGTGTTACAACGAACTGTGTACATGGAACATGTGTTCGTGAAAACCACGCGCTGGCATCGCATGGCTTCCAATATGCCATTGCCTGACTTCATGTTTGCCTTTTCCGAAGGGAACCTTCTGGTTACTCTTGTTATTGCAAGTAATTGTTGTGGCACACGCACACACACACGCACACACTGTTGTATGGAGCTAGTTACTAGTTCCAAAGCTAAACATTGCTTTAATGTCGCAACTAGTTCGAACTAGGTTTCAGTTGACTCTTGAATTAAACCCAGTTCATGAAAGATCTCAGCTTATGTTCACATAATCTTTCTCGTAGTTCCAATAGCGCCACAGCTTAAAAGTGATTCGGTTCTAACTCTTGTGGTTCATGAACTAAAATGTTCCGTTTAGATGCGTAAATAAATTCTTTTAAAGCCCAACATCTTAATTGCATTCAAGTTCAGAAAGACCCAACTTAAAGGCCTTCATAAAATTCAACGGAACTAGTGGGCGGTTCCCAAAACGTTTTAACTCTGAAAAGCCCTTGTAAATGGCTCAATTCTGAACGGTTTTTGGCAACAAGATACATTCAACAAGATGTTTTTTCCGTAACAAAGCAATCGTGAGCTACATTTAATGGTTCGGGTACCTAAGCATAACCCTGAACGGAACTTAAGAATTTGACAGAGGAACCTGTGTGGTTCCTTTTATAAAGCTTGCATCATGAACTGTGCAAATATATTTGCGGCTTCTTAAAAGCTTAATCTGTTCTTTGAGCTGTCAATTTCCAGACATAACATTTACCCAGTTTATAAACTAGCTGGAACCAGTATGCGTGTGTTTTGGGAACTGGTTCTTTGGAACCAGCGCGCCCAACGAAATGAGCTGCCAAATCGACAGCAGTAAAATGCAATATCGTTCGACATGCGACAGTTGAAAATAAGTTGACGTTGAATATCTACTCTATTTTTACAAACACTATACTGTTTGGGGGCGTGGAAAGTAGGCAGGCGGATGGTGGTGGGTAGAGAGGGGTGGGGATCGCAGGTGGCCGCCAGCAGGTGCCGTGTGCGGTGAGATGCATGCCAAGCGGGCACAAAAGCAGCACAGTAACCCACATACAAATACATTCAACTATTTAGATGCACAATTCACATGGCCGGCCAATGAATACGTGAGTGTGAGTGTAGAGTGAGTGTGGATGTGGGTGTGAGTGTGGGAATGAGTGTGTGTAAAAAATATGCACATGCAATCGCTGGCAGTAGGAAAATGGGCAAATGCATATTTATGCGATAGACACATACACACCCTCACACACACACACCAACACACCCAAAACAACACACACCCAAACACACACAGAAATTAGAAGAGCAACAACAACATTTGCTACTTTACAGTGTCAACAGTTGCTGCGCGGCCCGGCGCCATCGCCAATGCCTCCGCTTGCCACGCCCACCTGCGCTTTAGCTTTGGTTCTGTCCGGATCCAAAACTTGGCCTGAATCTGGGTGTCTAGTCCAACTAGAGATGAGCGCGTGATGGTTGTGCATGAAGCACAAGCACGACTTGACAGCAGGTCAGCCAAGTAATATTTTATTTACTTATATAATATATTTATTATATAATGCAAATTTGCTTTTTACCAAAAGTTGGAAACTTATTTAGTCCAAAGTTGTATTCAATAAATAATGTATACAATTTAAATATCAATTTAGTCTGCATTAATCTATAAATCAAAAATATATTCCTCCAAAAAATCTAGTTAAGATCATTTCGAATGCATTTGAATCTTTTATGCGTTTGAATCTTCTCCAATTTTGCCTTCCCCAAAAGGTATTTTGATTATACTATGTGAACAGCGTGTCACGAGTTTAATTGCTAACTATCGAGCACGTGGCCATCGCTAATCGTAACGCTTCGCATTCGAGTATGTTTGTTATTATAGTGGCACTCACTCACTTAAGCCTGTGGGTGTATCGGTGTGTGCGCGTGTGTGTGTGTGTGTGTTTGATTTTGCCATTATGTCAACGTCACGACATTTTACTGTATCAACTGCCACTTGCAGAGTGGACAAGGGAACTGATATGGGCACGCAGGCACCAGCCAGGCAGGCAGGCAGGCAGGTAGGCAACCAGGCAGCCAGCTGCACTGTACAACACTACCACTACACTGCAGTGTGCACTACACAACACTTAATGGCATTCAAAGCTGTTGGCTGGCAAAGTTTTGCAATTTGTGTTTGGGTCATTTGACAGACGCGATTTATTTTTAAGCCCGATGAGCCAGGCACCACATTTAGCCAAGGGGATAGCCGAAGGGATGCCAAATGAGCCAAAGTGCTTCATATATCCAAATGGGTGGGTAATATAAGGTTGTTATGCATACAGATTGCTCGCAGCTAAGCTCTAAATGGAGACAGACGCGTTAAAGAAAGCACAGATTAGTTCGATTCGCATGAGCCAGGGCTGCAAACAAGAATACGAAAATAGTCTTTGTCTCTGGAAAATAATATTCTATGTATATAAGTCTCAAATTCCAAGTGCCACAGCTTCCACACTTTTGTGATTTGATTTTGAAAGTTGAGCAAAGGGAAGAGAAGGAAGAAATCATATGGAGAGTTTCGAAATACAAGTTCTGTTTAAATGTGTTCCTTATAGACATGGAATCTTGGACTTGGGCTATACGGAAACACAAAAATGCAGTCAAATAAAGATAATAGAATTGGAATAAGGGAAGAACTTGGAATTAGACACGGTTGAAGGTCATATGCAATTCCAACTAGTCTCACATGGTAGACATGGTGGAAGGGCTTTATAGAATGGGATGAATGGAAGCAGTTGGAATAACATAAGTCCGACAAGGTAGGAACTGTTGAAAGACTAATGTTACTAAAACTAGTTCCATTCTTTTCACTCTTTAGATACGGAAGACGGGGTTTTTTATTTTCTACACCATGTTGACCCAACGAACTCAGGAACTACAGGCGTTACAGTCAGCAAATTTGGTCTGTGGCCTGCTTTATATAAAATTCAAATAATTTTAAGTTTTTCCATGGCTTTCTAACAAAAAGGGTAGCAGAAAAGCAGATATGTTTGATTGAGAGTCATTTTAATCTCTTTATGATACATATAATCATTGCTTTACTCTTTGCTCCTGTTGCACATTTGTGTTAACATGAATCAAATGCTGCATAAATGTCAGCAAAAAGCCACAGTCAAAGGTCAGGCCGCAGTCAGTTGGTAATTAATGCGAGTTTCATGTCACAACAAGCCAACAAAAAATAATGTACAAAATGGATATAAATAAAGCTGCAAAACGCGAACAAAGAGCATTTTAATTATAATAAATTCAGCATCAATTTAACAACTGGCCACAGCAGGAGCTCTGCCAAGGATATGACAGGACTCGCACCGGGGCAGGCATCGAAGCCATGTGACAGCTCCAGTTGAAATGTCAGCCCTGCGACGCCGCGCATGATTGATGAGCTGCTCTGCTTACTCTAGTAACCACCCACCCCCCCACTCCCCCGCCCTGTTCGAGGACTACACTTTAAGCAGGATGTTGGACGGACCATGTGCGTGGGCGTGAGCTGGGGCGGGACTGTTGATTGATTCGACTTTGGTTTTGGATTTTGGTTTTTGTATTGGCTTTAGCTGGTCGTAAGTGGTGCGCTTTTGCTGGCCACTCAGCAGCAGAAGCACCACAAAACTAGTCCATTAACTAAATACTATATACACACACACACACACACACACACACACACACACTAGCACACACGTCGTACTGTGTGTGGTTGCAAGTTGTTTGCTGTTGCATAAAACTTTCATTTCCGCATGGACGATGCGGCTGATGCTGCTGCTGCTGCTGCTGCTGCTCGCCAGGATTTGTGCCTGCCTGACTGCATGCGCCTTGGTGGAGGCGTGTGTCTCCTACTTCTGCCCTTCCTCTCCCCTCTATACTGCCACAGCAGCTGCTGTTGCTGCCTGTTGAAGCCATTTTGTGTCATTATTTTCTGTGGTTTTGCATTTTCCAACTTGTCGTCGTTTGCCTTTTGTTTCGTGCTTGCCACACCCACACATCAACACACACATACCACACACACATTCGCATACAAAGACAAAAGCTGGTTTTAATGACATTAGCAAGCGCTCGCCGCTTGTTGCCTTCTCTTTCCTGCCCCCACAGCGCGTGCCTTGCAATTATCCTTTATGCCACACACACACATACACACACTCGCTCACACACTAACTTGCCACACATAAGTGGGCACTGACAAAAGCTGGCTCCTGTTGTACCTCCAGCCCCCCCTCTCTCTTTCACTCTCCCTCTAAGCTGTAGCCCCCTCCCACGCTTTGTTTTTGTCCGCACGGCTGGCGATTAGGCCACAGATTGCCAGCTGGGCATGTCATTTAGTTGCGCTTTGTGCAGAGCCCCAAACCCCGCACCGCAGCCCCGCCACCTGCCACGTCTGATACACCTACACACGCTTTAGCTCTGGCCTCAGTTTGCACAGTCGAGTGCATAAATTTTATTGTCCGAATTGTAAAAAAAAATACAAAGTAAGAGTGCGCTAGTCGGGTGTGTCCGACCTAGAGATGCCCTTCTATGGCTGTGCTTCTTCTCTCCTTCGCCATAGACTACGCGAAATGTACTCTTGCTTGAAATGTACTCGGTGCTTATTGCCCGACTTTGTGAAACTTTCAAAGCGTGAAACGTGATCAAGTATAGCTCATGTGTTTTTTTTTCATGAGTTTTCCTTTATAAAAAAAAATATAAGCTAATTTTTCCCATTTTCAATGGTCGCAAAGTATAAAAACTCGAGAACTAATCCCTTTTAGCAACGGGAATTAATAACATGACAACGGGATGGGGGGAAAAGACAGGTGAGGGGCACCTGGGCAACAGATACAAGACTCGCAGCTGCAGTGGTGTTAGTGAAGGTGAGTTAGGGGGGTGTGGTAGGCAGATAATAGGGCTATGGGTACAAGGTAATATGCTTTAGTTGACGGCGCAACAATTCCTTGGGGCATGCTTCAAACGAATTGCAACAGCCTCGCAACAACGAACTTTTTTTGCCACACTCCCCCCCAAAATGTCACAACCCCCGCCCCGCCCACAAGCCGCACAACCCTTCACTTAAATGTTACACACATCTAAAGGACAAACTATGCTGGCTCTTGGCCCTCTTTCCCCTTCCGCCTGGCCCTCTAACTGCTTTTTCACGCGCTCACCTAATGGCATTTATAATAAACTTCACACATGCCCCCCTCTCTCTCTCTCTCTCTCTCTCTCTCTCAGTGCGTGTGTGGCACTTTGCATTGTTATTAAATTTGCATAATTAAGTGCAAACCTGCCCAGAGATGCGTTGCGCTGCCAGCGAGTGTTTGTTTTTCTTTTTCTTTTTTTTTTTGGGGTCTTTTGTTTTATAATTAGAAACTTTACACATTGGAGTGGGGCGATTATTTGGCTTATGGGGGGTGTTACGTACATGTTGATAAATTTCTGTTGCATTATTAAACACACGAACGAAAAAAATTGCAGTCGCAAAGCTTTAATCAGGAGTGCTTGGTTCAAGAATATCCTTTCAAGCGATCCGAAAGCCAGGTGTGCTTGTTATTAGAAATTGCAAAGACTTTGGGCGTGCAGAGAGTAGATTTAATATTTCATTTGAAAACTAAATACGCTTGAGAAGTGCGTAGAAGGGCGTTTGTAGATACAAGAGTCTTACTCGCAGATTTCTGTTCCTATTGATGCCATATGATATGAAAGTCCGCTTTCATACAGTTGGAGTCCAATTAAGTTGTAAGTTTTCGTCTTTAAATATCTATTGGCTTCAGCCAGTTGCTTGGTTAGCGAAGCGAAAGCGCCCTTCTACGCACTTCTCAATCGCATTTAGTAGTGGGCTCGAAGTTTGGGGATCGAAACATTTCGATTATTTTGCAATTTCAGTTAAAGTCATGTTTTCTATTTCTGCTGAAAATCAAATTTAATTTTTGCACCGCGTTGGTTCCACAAATTTCAAGTTTTGGACTGTGTTGTTTTTTTGTTGGCCTATTTTGCAATGTGGCCAATTCCGAATTTGGACTGGGGTTCTGCTTGTTGTTGTCGCAATTGCCATTAGGAATTCAAGGTCAATTGTGTTTTCGTGCAGCAACTGCCACGCCCAGTCATCATCTGGTTCAAAGTGGGCGCGTGAAGAGGGCTGTAGAGGCGAGGGGTGGGGGCGTGTGTCGATTGTAGTAGCTGCGGGGGGTGGTCAGGTCACATCGGAGAGTCATCATTTACATTTGGTAACCAGAAACTCAAATTATTGCCATTTCGCAAGAGCTGTGTGTGTGTGTGTGTGTGTGTGGGTGAAAGTTTATGTGTAATTGGTCACATGCACACACACATACACACACAGACAGACACACACATGCGGCGCCATTGGTTTTCATGCTTCGCAGCTTTTGCTGAAGTTTTGTCCTCGTTTCATTTGCCTCATTATCATTTGTGTGTGCGTGTGTGTGTGTGTGTGTGTGTGTGTGCTGCTCTGTGGCTCCACATTTTTGCCAGCTCCGCCCCACAAGCTGCCCCCGTCGCTAGCACAAAAATAGTTGATTGCGTAAACTTTCTGGCTAAAAGCAGCAAAAGCAAAATTCAAGCAGCAACTTTTCCAGTGGCCGCTGCAAGCGCTATTTATGCGTGTGTGTGCGTGCGCGTGTACGAGTGGGGGGGGGGTGTGTGTGTGTGTGTGTGTGTGTGTGTGTGTATGTGTGTGTGCGCTGAATTGTTGCTGTTTTGCATTTTTGGCAACTAGGACGGGCGGGTTGCGTGCAGCGAGCGAACCGAAAAGCGTGCAATACTTTAACCAAATTAGGCAACACACACACACACATACACACGCCCATGCGCCTGTATACGTGTGTGTGTGTGTGCGCCTTGTGCGTGCACTTGCCTTCGTTTTTTTCTGGGTTACCTTTTCATATTTTGCGATATTTGTTGGCTTGGGGCAGCGTCAACTAAGCAAATTCGTCGCTCTTCGGCACGCGAGTCGCGACGCGACGTCACAAAGTTCTTGTGAGTGCGTGTGAATCAGTTTGTGAGTAGCATATGAAAAGTATATTAAGTATTCATAGTGGCAAACTTGACTTCACGCAATAAAAATAACAAAAACTTTGTTACTTTAATTTACTATTGCATGATTTCCATAGAACTTTGTTAAAGAAACATTTTCCAAATGTTAGCATTAAGTCATTAAGATTCTCGAAATCTTAATTTCCTAGTAATCTTTTTTGATTCAGCTACGTCATTAAAATAGTGATCCTTCCTTCCTTCTGCTCATGAGCCCTGTTCCTAACTGTTATTTTCCTGTCATTATCTCCCAGCTCTTAGTCCTTTTTGGTTTTTGTAGAAACACACTTATCTATGCATATGATTATTTTATTATTGTATTGAATTACATCCTTGTTGAAAATCATTGTTCCACCAACTTCATTTGAATCCTAGTCAGAACTGGTTCAGGTGAATGCCTGTTGTCTGACACTGATGACTATTCATGGGCTATTCAAAAGCCATTTGAGTACCAATGTGGTTTGCAGTTGCTTCTGCACTGCTTCAATTGGAGCATGACCTCAAGTGAATAGTTATGAGTGTATTCATGAGTGCGAGCTCTTGGCTTGCGTTTGGTCTTTGGCTTTTATGTGGCCTCATCGTCAGCCACGGGCCGGCACTTAGGAATGACAAGCTGATAGCAGCCCCCCATTACACCCGCCGTTGATTTACCTCCACCTGCGCAACACCTGACGGCAAACACATGACACACCACACAGAAGCCCCCACCCGCCAACCATACAAAACAAAAGCGGCAGCAACAACTTAATCCAATTTGATTGGTCTCACCAGCTGGTCTGGAGGGTAGTTCCACTGTGGTCAATATACCCCACCACGCTACTGCCCTCTCCCACAACAGTTGCAGCAGCTCTGGCTGTTCATATTTGATGAGCATAGCAGGCTAGCAGGGCCGCCCGCCGCCCAACCTCATAATCATGTTGACCCACAGACTGGGGGCAGGTCTTAAATGGCATTTTATTTAATGCTAAGTGTCGCTAGCAATCCAGGCCCGATCCCAATGACCCCTCCATGCCCGCTCTTGCTGTCTAATTATAGCGGCAACGCATGTCGATTTTATCGAGAAATCCTGTTATGATCCAATGCAATATGACGGGCCCGAGACTTGACCACAAATCAAATGCTAATGAATTATGTCAGTGCTTAAGGTTAGGGCTAACGTGCGAGCCCTAAGCTGGGGTTAAAATGATAGAGGGACAGGTAAGTTCAGGGAATTAGGTAGTTATATATAGTGGCGGGACGCGGGGGCAACCTACGGAGTCAAGGTTTGATGTGAAAGGCAAAGCGTGAAGAAGGTCTAGGGGGTTAATAAGGTATTGAAGGCCAGACAGAGTCAGAGACTACGGTTAGCGCTAATGATTAGAAGGTGCCGGTTGGGTTAGAGTATGCGTAGGTAGATTTGGAGAGTGGGCTTAAGCTACACTTTATGGTAGGAATCGGGGGTAGAGTAGAAATAGAGTGTGAGGTAGAAAGAGAGGGTCTGGAGTAAGGACCAGGACTGGAGAGCTCGTGCTGGGAGATAATGTAGTGTGGGGAGACAAGGTTATATATAATAGATTGAGGGTAAGGAAGGGATAGAGGACAATTGTGGACTTTAAGGTGAGATAGAGTCTGAGACTGTGGTTATTGCTAAGAGTCAAAGTATTGGTGTAGTAAGAAGATGAGGTAGGGTCGAAGAGAGACGTTGAACTAGACCTTGGGAATAGGTGATAAATGGTGATAGAGTGTGGGACAGAAAGGGGAGGACAGGAGTTACAGCTAGGGTGAAAAAATGAGGGTGAGGTAGAAAGGGCGGGAGCGCAACGCTGAGCCAAATGGTGAGGTAGAAAGGGAAGATCAAGTTGCTTCAAACGATAGGGCTAGTTCTAGATAGAATAGTGGGAGGTAGATAGCCTACTGACGTAGGCGTAAGGAGTTAGATAGAGGAGTAGGAAGGATAAGAGTTGGGAACCTTGAAGAATAAGATGCTGACGTAGGGGTTGAGCGTGAAGTACGATTGAGGAATGCATGGGCAGCTGGCTAGTTTTCGCTTACTCTGAGTCCTGAGTCCTGCACTTGCTCAATTGAACTTGACTACTGTCTTCAATCACTGAAACCCTTAAGCTATTTATGGGCCTGCCCCTGACTCAGCTGTCAGTGAAAGTCGTTGAATCAAAAGGTCAAAGCAAGAAAATCGTCTGAAAAGGGACACTTCGTGAAGGTGCTAAGCACCAACCGGTGCTTTGTACCACATGGCGTATGATTTACGGGGCACTAACCAACTCATTAGCCATGTTTTATACTTCTTTTGACGCAAAGCCAACTCTCCATTGGGTTAACCGAACACTCAGACAAGTTAGCGCTATTCTTACTGCTCCGGCTATGGCGACGTTTGACCTTCTCGGCCAAGAGTGGAGCGGGGGTAGCAGAAGGAGGCCAGGGTACCGCACTCGCGCATTTCCGGGCACACCCCTCTGCTACCCAAAAATAAAAAGGGACAAAAAAAAAACGCAGAAAAACAGGTCAAAGACGCAACCACGTCAAAAGTTAAGTGTCACAAAGCAAAGTAAAGTAAAGCAAAGCAACGCTAAGGTTACAAATGGCACAGCAACAACAATAAACAATCAACAGCAACAACAACATGCAAATGGCAAAGCCAAACCGGGCGACCCACCAAAAATCGATAAATGTAATGGCAAAACTTGAAGGCAGCCGCTGCCCAAACCCGTATCCGGCAGAACCCCAGTTCCAGCGCCTGGCCCCACAGCCGTGATAGTCAACGTTAATTTACACGGCGACAGCGAAACAGCAACAGCAACAACAACAAAAATAAAACACAACAAGCTAAGGAAAATCAATAACTCGCTTGGCTAAGAGCAGTCGAAGTATTCCACTGGACGGACAGCCGGTCTGTCGGTCGGTTGGTCGGTTGGTCGGTCGGTCGGTCGATCGGGTCGGTCCTTCTGGGGGTCAGCGGTTCAGTGGGTTGCTGTTGTCTTGCTGTCGTGTTGTTGTTGTTGTTGTGCTGTGTCGTAATTGCAATTGTTAACTGCTGCTGCGCTTACATTTACTAACCGCCCCCTTCGCCCCCACCCCTTACTCTTCTGCTTCCTGGCAAGCCACCACCCGCTGATATCCTTCGCCCACCTGCAGAGACATTCAGTTTCACGGGGCTTGTTGCATTTGACTGTGGCTGGGTGGTTGCTGATTGCTTGATTGCTTGACCGTGTCCGGATACGGCCACTGTAACAGTTTCGCCAGCGTATCCAGCGCGGTGGCGGGCTGGGAGCTGGTTCGGCGTGCGGAGTACCAGAAATGCACGCATTGAAATATTTATGCACAAACGGCACGCCGAACTGTGCAAATGTTTGGCCAATCAAAATAACTAACTAGAGAACGAGCCGGCTCAAGCCCCAAAACCTCAGGCGTGCGGCTAAATTTCATGTTAATTAAACCGAGTTACTCGAATGGCATTTGCTGTTCACTCTGTTTTCACTGTCTGTTCGCTTAGCGGGCATTCAGTACGCACTGCGTGCCCCTCGAATCGCATTCAATACTCATCTATGAGTTCTGCCCATTTCGTCTTGCCCATTCAGCATTCATCAGAGGCTTGTTCAATGGGCATTCACTTCTCAGTTACACATCGGTTGCAGCTGTTATTCAATGTTGTTCAAGTCAAAACTGTGCTGGCTCATTGTCCTTCATTCGGGTTTCCATTCAAGGATCATTCACTGACAGTGCCAACATTTCTTGATCAATCAGTTCTTCACAACTTGGTTAGTTTTCGCTCTGTGCTCATTTAGTATTTATTACTTGTCCAAATATTCGTTGGATTTCAGCTATATTCTTTTAAAGCGCTTATTCCGTAGTCTTTCTTTCGGTTCCCATTTAGTTGTCAGTCATTCAGAGCCTATTCATTTTTCATTCAGTGCTCAATTAGTGTCCGTTCTTGATACTTATTCCCAGCACATTCAGCTGTCACATACTACTCGATTGTTGCTCATTCCAAAGGCAATCAGCGCCTAATTGATTGTCATTCAGTCATCATCATTCCACAATCATTTCATGTTTAATCTGTTCATATTTATGACGCGATTATTGCTTTCAACTTCACAATGGGGCACTTTGAGTCTTGCCAAGTCACTGAATTCATTGAAAATGGCTAATAAAAGGGTATATTATTTCTGTGCTAGTGTATGTAACAGGCAGAAGAAAGCATCATGGAAGAGTTAATTATGCTTTTGATCAGGAGGAGGAACTGAGTCGTTCTAGGCAGGTTCCTCTGTTCGTCTGTGTGAAACAATAGCGAAATGCTTGTAACTTAAATTACATATATATATTTTAATGTATGTCACGCAGAACGGGCTTAACGCCATATTTTCCATTAGCTCCTGTCATTTCCATGATATCGATTTATAGAGAATTATTAGAGCTTGATCCAACTTAATTGGTAGATAGCTCAGATAGTTTATATTAATTGACAATATATCACTTTTTTTATCCCTCGCCCTATTTTTCCTGAAATTGCAGGGTATTGCCTTGTCGGGCACTCCCGACTAAAACTCTTTATTTGCTATTTGCTGCAACTTTCCATTTTATTTTCTTTGGCTTTCAAAGCATATCGCTTGCACTTTAGTTTCTGAAACCCAACTCTTTAAAGCTCATCAAGGGGATAAGCCAGTTAACTTTCTGCCTGTTATCGGAGCTGTATGTGAAACGCCTTTGCACATGTTCAATGTCAAAGGCTAAAACACTTTCGGAACCACTAATGAACCAGTGTCGAGAGCCAGGGCCAAAACTGGTTCACAGTGTTTGAACATGACCTATGCAAATTTTTGCGTTCTGCTTTGGCTGAGTAAGCGGCAAACAAACATGAAATTGACCTTTTCTAATTGGCCCAAGCCTAATCGTTGGTCACACACACACAAAATCCCAATAACAACAACAACAACAAGTGAAAATCTCGAGCTACGGCAGCAAAATTCACAAAAGCGCAAAGTTGACAAAAAAAAAAGAAAAAATGAAGAAAATTCTGGGAAAAAATATGTGTGAAAAGGAAAACTTCAAAGCTGGCAAGTCAAACGAGTGGCTGACACTTTTCTGCACAATGTTTTTGTTGTTTGTGGCGATTGTTGTTGTTGTTGTTGCCGTTGTTGTTGTTGTTGTTGTTGCCGTTTGCCACTGGCTGCTGACAAAGATCAAACAGCGCGTGGCCGAGGCGAGATAAACGTGCGAGGCGCACCGCAAAGGCGACAACACAAATTTCAAACATTGCCAATGTTCAGCAGGGTGTAAGTGTGTGCATGTGTGTGTTTTTGTGTGTGTGTGTGTGTGTGTTTGTGTGTGCTTGTGTGTGCTTGTGTGTGTCACAAGCTGAAAACCACGGTACAACGCTTTGGGTCCGGACATGGCTGGGCGTGCCGAGGCTCGTTTTTCTCGGGTTCAGCATGTGAAAAACTTTTGGCCTCAATTTCGACTTTAATGAGTTTGCACTAAAAAACAACAAACACCAAACTTCTGTGTGTGTGTGCGTGTGTGTGTTTGTGATTGGCAGCAAATCGAAATGCTCACAGTTTGGGCCACAACTTGTCCGGCCCCCCCATTGCGTCCCCCTTAGCGTTAATGCCAACACATCCAACGATAATTAAAATTAGATTTTTTTATTTTGCACTTGGAATAAGCACTTAAATCTTAAAACAAGCACTCAAACTCTAGAGAAAACAGAAAAGCTTTTAGTTAACAAAATTTGTTAGCTGCGCTTTTAAGTATGTGCAAGCTAGATACCCTGTTACTTGAGAGCTGCTCGGCTGCTAAGATGTAGCATAAAAAGATTTTCGCGATATACTGCTTGGAATTTTTGGCTCTAGATAGCTTTTGACGATGGACTTTACTCCTTAGATGGATGTTTCATTACGCCAAATTTCTAATTCAGTTTTTTGTCTTCATTTCTTCATTTCATACAAGCAGACAGCTGCGGAAGTATTCCACAAGCCAAAGACCCATAAAAAAATTGATAGCAAAAAAATGAATATGAAGATTTTTCTGAGCTTCAATTTAAATGAAACTTAACAATTTATTAAACCGAGACTTTCAAGTTTTGTTCATAATATTTGATGATAATTTAACTACAGCACATACTCTACATACATTTACATAAGTACAGGGTATCTGCTGAGCGAGTATTATTGATTCAAACATGTTTAATGTTTATAAGGCAAGCTTGAGCTTGACGCTCTAAGAAACACCGTAATCATCGAACACATAAAAAGGGTTGAAAAGCGACCGTCTTTCGTTTCTAATTCCCAAATGGTTTAAGCACGGACCGCAGTTATGCCCGACTGAGCTTTACGAGCACCGTCTGCTTCTTGATTGGGCTAACCACTTAACGTGGAGTCAAAGGCGTTGCGAGCCAAACATAAAAGTCACTTTAGCCGAAGGTTTTAAACGAGCTGGTTATTTGCCTGGCACAGTTAAAGCCGCTTGTCTGGGCCAGACAAGGCCTTGGCCAAGCAGCTGTCGCTGTGGCCGAGTTGTGGCTCGTTAATAACTTTGTTGTTATAATATATTGCATTATGGCCTTAAAGCTATTGTGAAAATGTGCGCTGCTCAGTGGGCGGCTGTTTGACGATTTGTTAACGTTGCTTGGAAAAACGCCTCCACACAAAAAAATACCAATCGACCCAAACAAACAGCAGGCGGCTGAGGGCGGGGTCGGGCCTGGTGGCATGATTGAAAAACCGTCGAAACGAAACGGTCGAACAGTCCGAAACGGAACAGGCTGCGTATACGTAATGTGCCTGCTCCGGAGTCTCGCGATTCGATATGCAAATGTTTGGGTGAGCTGTAGCCCATCTCCCACCACTTTTTCCCTCATCCCACCCTTAACCAACAAAAATACAGCTAAATGCATTAAGAAGTCATGGGAAACGGCAGGGCTCGGAGCCAGCTCACATTTGTTTTCTCCTTCATTGAATTACAAGCTGCAAAACTGTGAAGTAGCCCTGAGCAATAATCGAAAAACGAAACTCAAATTGCGGCATTGCTTTCGCCTTCTGACTGTGGCATACACACAGCCCTGGACAGAGGGTCCGCCAGTCCGCCAGTCCGCTGAGTAACAGCCCCGGGTAACGTGGATGTAGAGCAATACGGCTATAGCTAAAGGGCTCTGAGGAGGAGAGGGGGAGCGGGGCCATACACAACATGAAAATTCCTTTATGTTCGCTATTTTTCGTCAATTTTGTATACCCTCGCTGAATGGATTATTGCAAGGGGTATGTGCAACGCACTCAAGTGGGTAGCTCCGATTCTCGAAGGCAACTGAGCCGTGAAATCTAGCATATGTAAGGAGTATGCAACATATATAATATATCTGATTGAACTCAACTCAATGCGTAATTTCTTAAATTCGTTTTTAAAGCGGTATCACTTATATAAACCTTGTTCGAGCACCCTACTGCGTATCATTACGAAATATAATATTTGAGCTACCGGAAAGAAATATAAAAAAAAAAGATATAAATGTATTATCTAACTGAAAAGGGGAAAAAAGCGTAATTGGATACAGCATAAATTATTGCAGAGGGTGCATTTGATTGCGTAACGAATTGCATTTGTCCCCATAATATATTGTTGGCTATTTGGTTACCTTTATAATACTTATATAAAATGTCAGCTGGCTCAAGTTCAAGTTCAAGAGTCAAGATCTTAACTTAAGTAAAGTAAAGTTAAGTAAAATTGAAATAAAGTAAAAGTAAATTCATATTCCTATTTCTAAGAAGGTTACTTTCTTTTATCGCTATTTACTCCAATCACAAGCCTCAAGCGAGCGAAATCTTAGCATACTCCCAATATATATATTTATACATATGTTCTTATATCAAGTAGTCTCTCAGTTTTAAAGATATTCTCGTGACACTTTGTCTATCTGTATCTGTCTATATCATAAAGCTGCCATTGCACTGATATGTCGAGCATTAAGTTCTCATATGAAAATCTTTACTGTCTTCTTACATATAAATCAGAGTAATATCAGCATCGCTGTACTATATCATGAGAAAGAATCGGAGGAAATCCTATCAATTTATCAGTCTATATTCTCTTAGTTAATCCCTGTCAAATCGAACTACTTCACTTTTATAGCATTCACAGGAACAAGCGTTCGTATAAAAGCATTTGTTAGTCTAGAAGTCTATTTAATCTTGCGAAGAAAACTTTCTGTTCTCTGCTCGCTTTGTGTCTGATGCTCAGGTTTAATTTTACTCGGACGTAAGAAATCGCATTAAAAGGGGGACTTTCTGATGGCTGCGGCGTGCAACAAACGCAATTTACTTGTCCTAATATGCGACACTTCCTTAACTCGCTGTGGCAGCCACAGCATCCATCCAGCACCTCCATATCCTTTATCCCCATGCCCGATGCGCTAGCATTTTTGCTTTTCCCGGTTCTGTTGCGTCTGTGTGCATTTGCTTTATGTCAGTTTCATTTAAAGCTCTCGAGCAAAAAACGAGCCGAAGAAGAAAACGAAAATGTGAATAGACAAAAAGAAAAATAAATGTGAGATAGTCGCATATTTACGCAGTTCGCTTGGCTGTGGACATTAACTAGCCTTTATCTCTCTATCTTTCGCTTTTTTCTACCTGTGCTTTTATTAGTTGGGTTTTCACTTTGTCCTGCCCGGCAAATCCCTTTGAAAAAGGCTTTATGCCCGATTTGGCTGCTCGGTAATCCGCTTTCGACCAGCTCAAGTCCCCTTCTCGGAAAAAAAAAAAATAATAAAATAAAAATAAAATGCATGCCCAATCACCCACCTGCACGTGCACCCACCTGATGACGCACATCGCCCTTGAAATGGTCTCTTTGACATTGTATGACAAGCGGTATGCTTAAGTAGACATCTCTATGAAATGTGACTGTCAAACTTTCATAGTCCGTGCTCACTTCAAATTGTATTAGCAACTGGGGCGCGCTTTGGTCAACATTCGAGTGCAATGCAGCAGCGGCTTAGCAGTTTTTATGCAAAGCAAGCACTTAGTTATCATTAGCATTGAAAATTCCAAAATGAAAGACTCATTAACATAATAGGCTTAGCATATATAAGCTTGTGCAGCAGAAGCTTAACACATCAGACTAACAGAGTTTGTTCTGGCTGACTGACTGACTGACTGACTGAATGACTGACTGACTGACTGACCGACTAGCTGACTGACTGACTGACTGATTGAATGACTGATTGAATGCGTTTGAGCAAAACTAGTAAATTCCGGGCTTGGTTGATATATTTTGATAAACAAAAAAGTTGTTCATACAAGAACCTTCTTTTCGACAGAACGTTTCTATGAAAGCTATATGATATAGTGTTACGATCCGGTCGACTTCAAGATATGACCTGCCTGCAACAGAGAGGCGCAGCTAGGCAAAGTTTCAACAGGACAGCTTTAAAACTGAGAGGCCCTCAGTTCGAATAGAAACAACCAAAGGGACAGACGGACGGAGATCTCGACTTGCTGCTGATCTAGATGATATGTACTTTATGGGCTCGGAGATGTCAGTTTTTTACGTTACACATTTGATGGCCGAATAAGAGTACCCTGTACCCTTACAAGGTTGAGAATTTCGTTAGGGTAGTTTCTCTATAGTACTATATCTCAAATCGAGTTGAAAATCTCAAGTCCAAGTCTTAACACCAGCTTGATGGAATAATAGCTGGTAGCACTTTCTCACTGAGAATGTGTGCCGTTTGTTTTATTTGTTTCTCGAATTCGGCAACGCTTTGAGCTCAACTGATTTTGTACACAGACTCTGGTTATTTGCAGTCATTAAGAGCGACAACACCAACCAGTGCCAGTGCGATTCAATGCAACCGCCCAAACGGCCGGACAATAGTCAGCCATCTGCTCCGACAGCCAGTCATGTTGTACGCGCAATCATTTGACAGAAAACAACTGCAACAACAAGTGCAACAACAAGTGCAACTGCAACTGCAACTGGAGCTGTGTCTGTGTCTGTGTCTGTGAGTGTGACAGCAACAACTGCATAAATGCCAGTTGTTTGGTTGTGTGGTTCGCCTGAATTGCGTTGGGTTTAGCTTTGGGTGGCTTTCAGCCATCAGCTTGTTAATTATCTGCGTGTTTCTGTCGCTTTGCTGTTATTGTTGTTGTTGTTGTTGTTGTTGTTGTTGCTGCTGCAACATGCCACGTTTCACATTGTGCAGCCGATCAAACCCGACGCATATAATTGGTTTATCCAGCAACATTCTCCCATACTCCACCTATGGGAATTCATTTCCATGTGTCACCTCTTATTGGAATTCCCATCAACATTCCCCATTTTCGACGTAAATTCTGCCATGCTCTGATATGTGCGCAGATATACATATATGAGTCTCAACTATCGATTGGAATTCAATTTCCAACGAAATTCCACCTTATTGGAATGTACTTCCTGCCGAAACTGCGCTCGCTCATCCTTCCCTTCCAAATTCCTTTTCTCCATTCTTATTCATTTTGACCATTTAGTTCTTATGCGTATCTATATTCATATTCGTATCCCTTTTCCTACCCTCCATTCAAATCGGTTCTTCCATTCCCATTTTTGCATCTGCCTGTCCTTATTTCCACTTGAAAGTCCTATTCTATTACTATTTCCTTAACTATTCCACTTCCCATTTATTTTTTATAAGGCTCCATAACCAATGGAACAAGAACAAGTGGATTATCCGCCAGGCTAATTTAAGTGCTTGCAACTTAAACTTCTTGCGTTTTGCAAACTCGTTTCCAATTCGGCTTTAACTTTTTATCCAATTTGAAACTCGATTCTAGTTCTTGAACTTATTGAGATTGCCATTTCTGTTTGAAGTCCCTTTGTCTCATTCCATTCATATCTTTATTGACAATCCGTTTCAATTTCCTTCTCCTATTTCAATTTGAATCTCTTGCCTGTGAACATTCTGGTGTTCATTTCGGAGTTTATCAATGCATTATTCTCTCCTTATGCTGCTCTCCCAATTTAATTTTCCTTTCCTAGTCTCAGCTATTTTCGATAGCATTTCTTTGGTTGGCTTAATTCGCACATCTTTGTTAAAAGTTCTATTCACCTATTTTTGCCTATTTTTTTTTGCCCCCCTCATGCAATTCCTATTCCTATCTGTATTTCCAGTCATGCTCACATTTTAATTTCTATTCATTCCCCCTGTTTCAATTCGTATTCATTTTACCTTTTCAATTCACAATCCTATTACTATTCCCATTTCTATTCTCATTCTCATTCCCAATCCTCATTTCCTATTTCTCCTTCCATTCTCAGTTGGTCAACAGGTTGTTGCCGCCGTTTTAATTGGCCCAGCGGCGACGACAACCCGCAATCGACGTGTGCTTCTTCTTCTGTGTGTGTGTGTGTGTGTGGGTGGTTAGGGGGCTGTGTGGGTTGGCTGTGTGCTGGTCTATTTATAAAGCTAAGCGGTTGCGTATGTGCTTTGCCCCTGCGCCCCGCTGCGCCTTTTTTCGCACACACGCCCGCTGTGCGCGCTGTGTCTGATTGCGGCTGAAGCTGCAAGCGTTGACAACTTAACGGAAAATGATTTCACATTCCGTTCCATTCCACCTGGCCATCCCATTCAATTCTATTAGCCGTCAGTTGACAACCGCAGAACTTTTGCCCACAGCCGACCACAAATGAAAGAACCGTCCCTAAATGCTGGATGCGGTGTTGAAACTTTGCGTGGGCTCGTTGTCAACCCTCTTCGGGCACCTCACGCTTTCGCCCCAACACTAATTTAAACTGACCTCAGAGCTCGGCATGTATGGGATTTTTTCACCTGAAATTCTGGTCTGCTGTGATTCCAATCCTATGCGAAAAATTTTAAATTTAAGCAAAGAGCTTGGAAAATTGCTTTAAGAATTAGTTTCACAACTGTCCAATTGTTATCGGTGGCTTAGATTGATTTGTAAAATAATTTATCGATAGCAGTTCTGGCAAACTTAAGATACTTGCTTAGACTAACATTGAAAAATATCGATAAATAACGATAATTAAGAGATCTCATGATAGCCGCAACACACTTATACGTTTTTATATTCAACTTATACAATATTTATACATACAATACATTTATATTTTCGATAGTCGCCGCATGTTATCGATCCATATAATCATTATGGATAATCGCCACATTAAAATGTATTCAACTGTTTATCGAAATTTCTACACATTGAAATGTTAGACGGAATTTTCGTTAAGTGCTTGTGATAGTTTTGATCTTAGCGTTATTTCTAATGGAGGACAGTTGCCCGGATCAACACCATCAAACACTTTAGGTATTCACTTTAAATGATGATTGCGACTCTCGTTAGTTCACTTATCGATAACTGTGTGAGTAGCTTTTTTTTTTTTAGGCAATTCGAGTTTTGTTTGTTTTTTATTTGATTTGTTGTTAATTAATTGCTGTATTTTGTGTACTTACGCTGCGAATTGGAGCGCCGTATTATATTCTCAAGGAATGTGTTCTGTGGAGCAACAAGTCCACGTCGTCCGCCAGGCATTTTGGTGCGTAATCGGTTGCGCTGCGTCGCCGCTCTGCGATGACTGAAAGCTGGCACCTGAACCGCTTAGCCGCTAGCCTACGGCGGCCGCTGCGCAACTTAGCAGAGGATGGATGGATGGATGTGGCTGCCTGGTTACCGTGTAGCTTTCTCTATCTCACACTCTCCCACTCTCTCAGTCGGTCCCTTTCTGTTGCGCTCTCTCTCTCTCTCTCGCTCTCGCTCTCGCTCTCGCTCTTGCTCTCGCTTGCTCGCTATGTGCTGTGGGCCGCTTGCTCGCTCGATCTTTGCGCATTCGTTTAGAGCAGCATCGCGGCGTCGGCGACGACGTTGCTGAGCAGCGCTGCATTTTGGCTGCGCCGGCCGCCCGCCATTTTGATAGGCACTCGCTCACACACACTCGCAAACACGAACACGCACACCCACACACAAGCACACGCACACGCACACGCACTGACACACACACACACACGCGCGCGCAATGCAACGCGGCGACTAGATTGTTAGCTGCTGCTGCTGCTGCTGCTGCTGCTGTTTCAGTTGCTGTTGTTGTTGTTGTTGTTGACCACTTCACACAGTCTTATCGGTTGCATATGGCACTGCAAAGATAGGCAAGAAGAGGACAAAACAAGACTAATTTATAGCATACTTTCAAGAGCAAGTTCATAGATTGCACTGATAACGAGTACGAGCGAGACAAATGGATAGAATGAGCAAATAAAAAAAGAGTTCGTTTTGCTGCTTTGTCAACCCCTAAACATATCCCCCTTGTCAAGCACAGCCCACGCATATACGTACTTAATCCTTAATCCCCCCCTCCC
The DNA here is from genome assembly GCA_035045725.1 of Drosophila ezoana. Lineage (NCBI taxonomy): Eukaryota > Metazoa > Arthropoda > Insecta > Diptera > Drosophilidae > Drosophila > Drosophila ezoana. Next base: position 4,702,364 of record JAWNOU010000058.1, read on the forward strand.
TCATCCTCCCTACTCCTCCTCCGCAACTCTGCAATACTTTGAGTATCACATCAGAAAATAAAGGCAAACATTTTCGCAAAATATCATATATCAAAAATTATCACATCAGATTTTCCCCCAGCTTAACACTGACTGAACCTGACTGATTTCAACTGCAGTTACCTAATGTCATGGAGGTGCGCGCGATTTTGAGCGATTCCACCCGCATATGTGGAAAAAAAGCGAAAATTTGTATACAACTTTTTTGTTTACCATTCGATCGACCTCAAACTCATTTGCAAAGATCTTTGCTTCAATTCTGATACGTTTTTTGATACTTTTCGGAAAATCAATTTCTCCTAAATGGAAATTGCGCTCATTTCCAAGGATCTATATGAAAAATCATTTGAGACGTGTTTCACATTTTTCGCAGAATCCAAGTTTTTTTTTGCCAGAAATGCGGTTCAAAGATATTTTGGCGTTTTTATCCGATTTTCTATAATATATATTTTCAAGAACTGAATGAATACCTGTTTCAGCGATTTGGGAAATTGAGGCTTGGACTTGCAATTTTTCTTTTGATTAAAATTGAAATTGACTCTTGAACTTGAACTTGAGCTAGCCGACATATTATATAAGTATTATAAAGGTAACCAAATAGCCAGCAATATATTATGGGGACAAATGCAATTCGTTACGCAATCAAATGCACCCTCTACAATAATTTATGCTGTATCCAATTACGTTTTTTCCCCTTTTCAGTTAGATAATACATTTATATCTTTTTTTTTTTATATTTCTTTTCGGTAGATCATATTTTCTATTTCGTAATGATGCGAAGTAGGGTGCTCGAACAAGGTTTATATAAGTATAAGATAAGAAAATATTTAAAATCTTTGTCCCAACTGACTGACTGACTTATTGGTGATCAACCGTTAGAGCTAGGAAGAAATGTTTAGTGTAGCTACTTTATGTGATGTATGTGCACGTTCAGACGGGGTTTCGGGTAATTCCACCCCCAAATGTGAAAAAATCGCGAAAATCGCTTCAAAAATCGCTGTGAAAATTTATCAGCTAAGAGTTTCACACTTTTCGCAGAATCCACCCTTCTTGGATGATAATCATCCATGTATGTAAATGTGTGTATGTATGTATATATTTATATGTATATGTTCATGTATGTATGTGTGTATGTATAAGTGTGTACTTATGTATGCATTATGAAGTATGTATGAACGTATGTGAGTATGTATGCACATATATATATATACATATATATATAAAAAAACCTTGCTAATGCCCTACTATGCGATTCTCACAAATTTCAAAACCTCTCATATGCTTCACTTAAAAGTAAAGACGAAAAAGACGTATGCATGTTGCTTTGTATGTATTTGAATAAAACCGAGGCCTTAAAAGTTTCAAACATTTCCTAAAACTGCTCTCTAAAAATCTCACCGAAACCGAATTAATGCAAATTACTCGTTAAATACCATAAATATATAGTATATATAGTATATCAATTAATATGCATGAAAGAGAAGTGCCAAATAATATTGTTAAATCGCATTGCAATAGGTCGCGTAATTGAAGGCAAGTGGGGCAAATCGTGTTAGATGCAGCCCGTTGTCAGTGGTAATCGGCCATGTCTATTGTTCGGCTCGAATCGCGCCTGTATTATTAATGCAATTAGTATGTGATGCCTATGCTCGGCTCGGCTCCGCCCCGTTTCGTTTCCGTTTATCTAATCACATTGATTTTGCGTGTGCATTTATGCAGAAATTGTGCAAATCGGGAGCTTGTTTCGCAATTAATTATGAAAGCATTTGCCGTTGACGTTGCACCGGGCGTATACGCAATCTGTGCTCATGCATATATGTATATATATATATATATATATATATATATGTGTGTGTGTGTGCATATGCATAGCTGGATATTGGAATATGCGGTGGCTGCGGCTTTAATTCACTGACAACTGACAACAGCACTCAGAACAGCTGCGGCTTTATTGGGGCTCAAGCCAGCGCAACGCCCGAATATAATAAACGCAATAATATCCATATGCATCTAGATGGATTTCTCTTAGCTGCACTCGACAATGCTGCCACGCGCATTGCAAATGGTTGTTTGTTGTTTTTAGCCAGAAATCCATTATAATTGGTCATTATTTATTTACGTGTAGTATGCTTCCATGTGCGTCATCAGGTTGCATTATGCCTAATGAGCGGCTTATCCTCGCCCACGCATGTAACGTGTGCCTGCAGCCAATATTGTTTCGACCCCAATTAGTTTGCCCCAAGACTTTTTTATTTTATTCTCCCTCGCTTAGCCCCACTCGAACTGTGCAAGTGCATGTGCCAGGCAGTAGGAAGCATCTCTGTCTGTCCGCATGCACGCGCCGAGCTCGTTAACTATAAAAGCCAGCGATTTGAAGGCTTACACATAAGTGCTCTGTAATGACGCACAGATTAAGTTTTCTAATGATTGACAAATAGATTTAAAAAAGAGAAGAACCTTTTAAGGTAATTTTCAGGCGCTAGGGACTTACACTTCTGAGCGTAGCCCGAAAAGATCAAGTGAAGAAATCGATGGCAAAATCTGTGAGCTAAGTGAAGCCAAATTTCGTATAGAGATCAGGCCTAATCGACATTTCGCGTACTTCAATAAGCATAAAAGAAATTTTATTTACTAACTGAACGATAACCAACGCATAGCCAAAGCCGAAAGAGCTACGGGGGAAAGTTGCTGGCTCAACTCCTGCAGCAAATGTTTGCAGTTTGCAGTCCTGATGTCTTGGGTCTGTGTGGCTTAGGGTTCTGAGCGTCGGATCAACGAAAGTAGCTGGTTCAGCTACCGCAGCAATTGTTAATAAGCGTGAAATATAATAATACATTGCATTTATAGTTTTACGCGGTTAATTGCCCGCAATTATCTTTTCTTTTCAACAGCGGAAATGGGGTCAATGCTTGCGTTTAATTATTACCTTGTTAACCAAGACATTGATAGGGGTACGCATAAATGCGGTGTAAACCTTTCGTCGGCCTAATTAAGACGAAAGCTGGCAAAAGTTGAGTCAGAAGATGCAAGTATTATATATAGTATATATTACGCGTAAAGAAGGTCGGAGATGCTTCGCTGCGCCACAGTTAATTATGGGCCCCTAGCAGGCATAGCCAAAGGTGTTAGTCGCGGTCTAATTATAGCCTATTAATTACAGAGATGACTCAAGTAAATGTTGCAGCCAGCGGAAATTGGAGGAAACAGCAAGAACCGAGGCAACTCAACGAGACAGGAAACGCCTCAGCTTGTTGCAATTAAATGCCGAGCAACTGGCCGCTTGGCACCGTGTTGGCTCATTAAAAACTTTTCAACAATTTTCCAGCGAAGCGCAAAATGGCGACTAACGCATTCGAACCAAGCGCCATTTAGCTGCAGCGCCCTCTGTTGTTGTTATTATTACTTATGATGTTGTTTCAGTTGTTTGTTGCTGGCTCCGTAATGTTAAATTTCATTAAAATGCAAAAACAACAAGCGACAGATTCTCTTGTGCCAAGCACATTGTTCTTGTTGTTGTTGTTGTAGTTGTAGTAAGTGGCTTATTAGTCGACGCGCATTTTGGCCAAAAAGCGCTCTCAGGCATTCATGAGTTTGTAGCTTTAGAGTCTGGCGGCAAAGTGCATTGTGGCGCCGTTGACCTAGTTAAGAACCTGACTCAAGATGCAGCTTATTATGCTTTAAGTGGGCTAAAAGCAAAGCGTGTATATTGGCTTTTGTGGCGAAAGACTTCAACATTTCAAGTTTCTCGCTCAAGTTTTATGCATCAAGAGCATAACAAAAATGTTGTAATTCTCTTGCGTGATCGATAAATATCGTATTGCTGTCTCTTTCGATTTGTCCTAGGCATTATGGCATGACTTTACCAAGTACTTTGTACTTTTCCAAAATCGAACTGAAATATTTCAAGAGATAATGACTATTGATTTTTGTTCTATAAAAGTTCATTTAAGTACCGAAAATGGTTTGCCTTTTCGATTGGGTGTGCGCATACAGGGTATATGCCAGTCGGATAAAGGTATATTCACGAGCTCTCCCCGCTTTGTTATAAACTTAATTAAGGAGCAACAGGACTTGTGGCTACAACAACGACAACCACATCAGCTGCAATCAACTCGGGCGCACAATATTAGCCGTGACGTCAGTGGGATTTACATATATTTTTCGTTTTGCCTGTCAAAAATTGGTCAATATTTCAATGTGGGCGTGGCAGGTAGCCTTAAACCGACGCTGTCAGCGGCGCATGCATTTTAAATGCGAACCGCAAAACTGTGGCCCCAACTCCCACTGGAAAGGCGGCTTGATGCTGTGTGACAGAGCATGATGTGGGGTGGGTAAGGGGAAGGGGTTGTCGAACAGGGGGGAGGGGGAGCGGCTGGGGTTTTGGGCATGTGCTGCTGCCAAGAACCACAACTACTTTGGCTTTAGCTTTGGCCCGTTAACGTTGACGTCGTTTGGCGACCAAATGACCGACCACACGGCGTTTTGCCTCTGACGTCGACGCCTATGCCGATGCCGACGCCGACGCTGACGTTGCTGCCGTCGATGGCTCTGACGCTGGCGACAGGCAGCACGCGTCAACGTTTGGGTCTCAGCTTTCACCTTGCCCCACAAAAAAGTGCACACAGCGGCAGCAGCTGCTGCTGGCCAGCTTTTCTTGGCCTCAATGGGTTGGACATACATTTTAATTATACCCTGTTCCCACAGAAAATGCTTAGAAAGGGTTGTGATAGTTTTGTTGATATGTATGTGACAGCCGGAATATATATGACATCTCTATATATGTACATAAATAATCTTGATCAAGACGATAAGGTGTCTGTATGTCTATCTGTCTTGGTTACCCTTCAAGCTGTAGAGCTTATCAAGCTTATCAATATGTTTACACAAATCAAATATTCAGAATCTGAACTACGATTTGGATTATCTCCCCTTTGGTATATATAAGACTTGAACGTTTCAATAAGTTCGGACAGTAAACACCGAAGTTATTAAAGAACACATCTCAAAAAGTAGGAAGTTTAGGGAAGATAAAACCGAAGCGAAGTGCATTTGTGTGTGTTTGGGCCTATCTATGTATGTGTGCTTACCTCTACATATGCACAGAACGAAATTCATTTGAAACGGAGCAGGGTAACGGCTAGACGGATACTCCCGACTGGGGCACTCTAACCTGCTTGTGACTGCGATAGGCCACCTGCCCCGTGCCGTCCGTTCGCGCTGCTCGTTCGTTTATTTTATGGCTCACTTTAAGCACGTCATAAAAATTAACATGAGTGGACAAGGCCAACGAGCCAAGTGCACCAAATGGAGCTACAAATTGCCGTGCAACAGCATCGCAATGCCACAGTGGCAATGTCAAAGATTTGCCGATGTTGCAGGGGAATGGACTTAATCCTTTTTGGTATTTCCTAAAGCTCCTTTGATAGAGCCAAATTAAATTCCGGCTAAGATGCGCACCAAGATTTCGTTGACTTGCCGCTGTCAGTCTTTTCCTGGGAATTGAGGCCCTGATTAGTTACCCTTTGGCAAACTCCTAAGTTGAAAAGATTGCTTATCAAAGGATATTAAAAAGGGGTTGGACCCGTTAAACCTTTACCTGTTAACTCCCTCGGTTGAGCTTTGTCTAATTGAGATAGATTGAGTTTTCAATTCGAAGTAAGCTACAAGTTGAGATGTTTAAAGTTATCGAAAGTTGTTAATGCCAGAAACTCCAAATATTCCGAAATAAAAGTGCAAAATATAAATTATAAAGGACGTTTCAGGCACAAATCGAATTCCACTAGCAAACCTCTGATAGCAAGAAATCTATAGAAATATCTCCTCTATTTCATGGATGCCCCAACAGTCAAGCGGAAGATTTGGATGCGTCTTTGATGAGCTGCTTTTCCGGACAGCCCTCTGACTAGTTGAGAGTATGCGATGAGCTTAGACTTTATAAACATATTCTTAAAACCCTCTTTTCTTTTATTCACAACCTCTCTTTATTACTATTCCTATGCTAATATCTCATGTTATCTAGTTAATCAAGTCGAGCAGTTCATTTGGGTAGTTAAAAGGGATTTGTAACTTCCAAGGTGTCGCTGATTCCAGCATATTCAATATTTATGCACATTCAGCTTATAAGAACGCAAAGTCTAGAAGTCGCTGTCATAAGTTCAAATGATTTCTGTATAGTAGAGAAGATCTAGACAGGTCTTCCCTGGTTCCTGTACACCCAAAGGGGCTTGGTGAATCCCTAATTTGTGACCCACAAAACGTTATCGTTGGTTAGATTAAGGATTGAATATATAGTTACTGCCACCGATCGGTTGGTTGAGCTCATCTGAATCGGTTGGTAACCGTGCCGTTAGCCAGTGTATGCTTCGGTTAGACTCTGCTCTTCCTACGTGCACACATTTAATTTCCGGTGGGTTTTAAATATTAATAGAGCATTCGCATTATTTATGAGAGTTTGTCATCAAGTAAATGAAGCAGCCAACGGGCTGGCAGTGTGGGAGCATGCGTCCCAACGACAGACCCAACAACTCTGCTCCATTAAATCCACCCAGTCGACCCGGCCGAGTGCTCATCTTGAACGTCTTCGGCTTTGACTGCCTCACCTCTGGCCATTTCTGATGTTCTTGGCTATTTAAAAATTAATAAACTTTTGGGGCCCGTTTCGCTCTGTTGCTCTGCTAGCTGGTCCGGGCCAAAGAGCCCAATCCAATGCTTAAAGTTATCTATGGAAGAAGATGTTGCATAAAGTTGAGAGCAAGCTCACTTTTTGCCGGCACACATAAAAACCCCAAGTGAAATCGGTGCCAAGGCTGCAACTTTGACTGTTGCTCTCATTCCTTCTCATTAAAGTTATAATTTGTAGCATAGAATAGCATAGCTTTTGGTTCTTCAGTTTCCGACATGAGCTTAATTTGCTTTTGTTGCTGGAGCTGATTTGTCTTACAGTCAAGTAGCCAGCTTAACGCCAACTGCTTGAGCTCTGGAGCTAGAACAGAAACTCCTTAGCGCAGCCTGCGGTTTGTTCTATTGCTAAGTGAAGTTTCCAGGAATTCCTTAAGCACTTTAGCTCCAGTTGCATGCACTTTGCTGTGGCATTTCTGCTTCAGCTTGTTGAGTTGCGTTAAGGGTTCTACACGGAATTATCTTAGCTTTTCTTGCACTTGACTAATTGCTTGATTTTTCCGAGCTATCAACCAACGCAGCCAAGATCTCTAAAATTTTGCCCTGCTCGCAACTGGGTTAAGCCAACCCCGTCTTCCATCCCACAGCAACTCAGGTTGTCGTGCTGTCAATGTGCCTGACGTCTTCTCAAATGCGTGTCTCTCTGTGTGTGTGTGTGTGTGTGTGTGTGCTCTACTGTTGCATGTGCATCAAAATGCAACAATAACATAGATATAACATAGATATAACTCTCTGTTTCCCTCCCTTTCCCGCTCGCCGTTCCCCGTTCCTATTACACGGCATTTTTACGCTAACCAGGCAACACTTGTTGTATACCCATTACAAATTGGTTGCTTTAGGGTATAATAGTCTTAAGCAAATGCACATTACAGGCAGAAGAAGGCAACTTCGACCCCGTTAAAGGAGTAAATTCTTGACCCGAGTCTTGCTCGGGAACCATAAAATCTAGAGACTTAAAAAATCGATTAAAATCGATATCGACACTCAGTTTTTTTTAGAATAACTCGGCGCTGATATGAGCTAGAATGTAGACTCTCGTATTGAATACAATGTATCCATAATATTTCTTTATTATATTATGAGGAAGTATTTCTATTCCTCCACATTCTCAACAAAAGTGTAAGCACCTTCTTTTTGTGCTCCCTAAAAATCATAACGATCGGATAATAAATACCAAGGCAAGATTGGGGCAATGGGAAGATGGCTGGAATGCTTGTCACAGGGCATCTTCTAGTCGGGCACTCCCGCTCTAAGGGCTCTTGTTGTCGCTGCTGCTGCTGTTGCTGTAGCATAGCTCGCAGCATCGTGCTACATAATATGCTTTGCTTATTTGTTTTGGCTTTGCCCCTTTGACCCTTACGGCTGCCGTACCCCCGGCTGGCTCTCTATCTGCCACGTACACAATTGTTGCAACAATTACACAAAACACAACTCAGAAAACAAAGAGCTCACAAAGACAATGCTTGCGCTGTGTGTGTGTGTGTGTTTGTGTGGGTGTGGGTGTGGGCGTGGCCAGGCCTGGCTCGAACTCAGCTGGAATATAGCTAACAGAATGAATGCCGGGCTAGGGAAATCAGTTGGGGGCGAGTTCAGCACACAAGCCATCGCAGATTGAAATACATGTGAGCTTGATATCCCTGAGAGGTAGGGCGAAAGAAAGTCCGTTAGCGGAAATTAAACGGTAAAGGAATTGCGGTTAGCTGGGAGCATGCCAAGGGATTTTTCAAAAATAAGCAAGGACTAGATTTGAGTTTAAATTTAGATGCCTGCCAGTTTCTAGCACAGGTAATACTTGAGAGCACAGAAAAGTCTAAAGGAGGTCTCCACGCTTGGAAAATGGAATAAGGAAGAGCAAGGCTTGACATGCGACTTGAAAGAACTTAGCTTTCGACCGATTGTTCCTACAGCCGGGCTTCCAGGAAAGAAACACAACTAAACACAAGTCTATGGATAAGTCGTCTCACACACACAATGGATCTCTCCAGCTTTCTATGACCTCTATTTGATAGCCCTGGTAACTAGTCAATTGATTGGTGAACGGCACTTGATTCGAGGCCATCTAAGTCATGGGGCTAACGAAACCCTAATCCGACAACCAGATGGAATAGGTCGCAAAATGAACCATTCCATGTTCGGCATTGTACTAAAAATGAGAACTAGGCACGGCTGCGAACAGTCGACACAGAATGTTCATTTGGTAAAACGGGATGGACTTGTGCCGGGGCTAGCCAATGTCAGAGTTGGCATCCTTTGTGGCCGCTTTGTGGTTGCTGTGGTTTGCACACAAATGCGGCTAAAACGATGCTTTGCGTATTAGCCGGATGCTTTAGCTATAGACCAGACCAGATAGGCCTCACCTCCCATCAATGGGTGAATGTTATGTGCGGCCCACATGCATTCAATTGTTACCAAGGAGACGTATTTTTGGGCATTGTTTTGGTTCACTGTGAACGGAAGTCATCAATTCGGAATTATTCAAATAGCTTGATGTTGAAATCGAGATTAAAGCAAAACACGAATGCAGAGCATTACGAATAGGCTGATTGGGACTTCATATTCGAAGATTTAATTATGGATGGCCAAACTCCTGAAGATTAGGATTTCAAATTCGTCAAGGATAGAAACTGAGATGGTAGGACAAAATTATAAGAGAAATTCTGTTTTCCAATTGGAGCTGATTAAACAAGACAATTCAAATCTCTTATAGCTGCAGAAGAGACTTTATTATACTAAAGTAAGCGTATAATTTGCTTTTAGATCACGCCGTAAGCGCTCGCAGTGGCTTCAAGTCCAAGTCCAAGTCCAAGTCCAAGTCCAAGTCCAAGTCCAAGTCCAAGTCCAAGTCCAAGTCCAAGTCCAAGTCCAAGTCCAAGTCCAATGGTCGCCATAGGCTCAGCTAATTGATTGGCATTTCCTATCGTTTCGCGAGCAAAGCAAAAGCCCAAACTAGCAGAACCTATATCTTTATCTATATATATATACATATATATAGGCGTGTGCATTTGCTTAACCTTGATTGTGGCACGACGGCTTTCGGGGCCCGGGGTCAGGAGGATTGGGCTTCTCTATTCACGCTGCGTGTAGCTCGCCGCCGGCCAAGCAAGTTGTTCGGACTGCCTTGGGCCTTCATCTGTGTGGGCCAGGCATTTGATTAACCAGCCACGATGAATGGCAAATGAGTAAAGTGTGAGCCTAGCCGAAGCTGTCATACTCTACGCGTGCTGCAGAAATATTCCTTAATGAATAGATATCAATTACTTAGAGAGCTCACGAATCAGAGAAATTATTCCTGGATTGCATTTTCCATGTCAAAAGCAAAAGGCATAAGCTAGCACTAAAAGGCTTGCAGTGGAAATATCCCTTGTCTGCAATGGAATTCCCTAGTTAATGAAAACTCTTAGCACAAATCGATGCACCTTCGGAACTGTTAGTTCCCTAATATACCTAGAACATACCTAGTGTGAGGTGCAAAATGTATCACATCGATACATGGAATAAAGGGAAACTCTGGCACAAAGGAAACTCAGCTGCTTGGGTCCAAAAAAAGAGCTGAGGGAAACCTGACGACAAAGAAAACTATCCAATTTGCGAAAAGTTCCATTCAAACAAAGCAAATCCCTAGACACGCGTCGAAAGCTACAAGGTAGAAAGGAAATTGGAAAGTTTGAAAAAAAGCTAGGACGAAGAGGTATATTGGATTTCAAGCCTATTTGGAAATTTTGGGAAATCTTGCAAAAGGCTTGCTGCAGTAAATCTTTAGGAACAGACTAAGTCAGTGGTTAAAATGAAAACTGAAGTGATTTTAAACGAAATTGAATTGAATTTGTTCAGACTTGATTAGGATTGGAATACATTCCTAAATACCGCTGGAATATCGGAAGAATCTTGAGAAATAGAGAATTAAGATAAAATCATTGATAAGGGAAGTCCCTAGGAACAAATTCAGTCCTACAGATTGCTGGAACTACTGGAAGATCTTGAAAAATGCCTGGGATTAGACATCATATTTAGCTTGGATTGGGAAAATCCTTAGGATTAATGGAAAAGTGGGCTTAACCGGAATTTCGAATGTTTGTATGTATGGACTTTCTGGAAAATCTTGAAAGATTCCTGGGAATAACCCTATCATTCAAGCTCGTTTGGGGAATAAAGGAATGAAGTTCTTGGGAACACTGGAATTTCCGGTAAAACCTTGCAGAGCTAAATTCCATCGAATTATCCACGCGTTGGAGTTGATTTGGTTGTAGGTTGGAGGTGCTGCAAGTTTTCGCAGAACTAAACCCCCTGACTGGGTGTCCATTGAATTTGCCAACTGGCTCGTTTGCTAGGCTATTAAGCGATTAGAGATGGCTTTGGCCATTATATCCTTTCATGCCGCATTCGGGCACGCACAACGGCATCTAATCACATGCTCATTCAATTCAGCTGCACAGCTCTACGAGCTCCTCATAAATCAATCAAATTTTGTGAATTGTGAAATGAAAGCGAGTGGCAGCCAGCTCGGCGCTTGGCGCTTGGCGCTTGGTTAAGGGCTTGGGCTGGAACGTGATTGGACTTGATTTGGTTTGATTTGGTTTGATTTGATTTGATTCGGTTTGACTTGACTTGATTGTTGCGGCGGCTTATCAGCTTTTCGATGGCCATGTGCCTCGCTGCACGCGCTTCTGCTGCAAATTCAATGCGTCGCGTTGCGAATCGCCTTGCCACGCCCCTTTTAGCCGCCATATCGATTCGCTTTGACCCAGAGACCGGTTGAGCAGCGCGTCTCCCTATCCAATTAGAACTGTGCCCAAAACGTGCAGAGCAATAAAATACACGGACATACACAAACACAGTTGTACACCTGTCCAAGTCTTTGCACCTTGTATATCCCCCCCTCCCCGCGCTACCGTTGGACTGCAGCGCACGCAAGGTCAGTGCGGCGCACGTAAGTATGCAACACATAATTTTCTCTTGAGTTCATTTTCTTTTTCATTGCTTTTGCGCTGCTGCTGCTGCTGCTGCAGCGCGAAATTGCAAAACGTCGTTTCGTTTCAGTGTCTAACACTGCAACGCCAGCGCCTCGCCACCTCCTTGTGCCACACCTCTGCCCCGCCCCCAGACCTGCCCTGCCCTGCGTCCAGTCAACCCCCCCGCGTCAAGCCCAGCACATGACATGGTATTTCTTTGCATGCAACTTCTTTGCATTGGCCCCAGCGACATATTTCGTATCCTTGTGCCGCTTATACGCTCGCGCGCTGGCCACGCCCACACTCGACGCCCCAGTTTTGACGCCCCAGCTACAGCTAAAAATAGCAGACAAACCGAAGGCGTTGGGCGTGGCGCCGTGAAGGGTTTGCACGAGGGTTTTTCGGCAACCAGGCCAGGCTGGAGCCAAGATAGCCACAGCCTTTGAAGTTCGAGAGCCCCAGAACCTAGAAAACCTAGTCCCAAATCGAAAATCGAAACTGTGCCAAGCAGCGGGAAGAATGAGAAGTGGAGGGAGAAGCAGAAGAAGAGTGTCAGCAGTAGCTGATAAAGAAGAAGCAGCTGAGGAAGCGGCAGCAAAGCAAATGGCAAACACAATAGAAAATTGTGTCATAAAAACTTTTTCGATTGCGCGACGCGACGCGACAACAAAATGAAAGAAGAAGCAGAAGGGGTGCAAGAAGAAGCAGAAGAAGAAGAAGCAGAAACAACAACAGTTATCTGCGTGCGGCCAAAGCATAAATACTCTCTGGCAAACAAAAGCGGGGAATTGTGGAATTCCTTAAAATCTTCCATTCTATATCAACATAGCGTCGGCAAAATGGAAGCTTCGGAAAACTGGGAAAATCTTTGAGAATGCAAAAACAGTTCCCATGACAGCTATATGATATAGTAATTTCGATCTGTGTAAGATTTATCAACTTTTCCAAGATCTCGAAAAACAAAAAAGTTTCTCTGACAGGAATTTTGATCTTCGATAGATAGCTTGATTTCGCTTGGAATATCATGAAAAGCGTAAGAAAAAGTACTTCTTCCCGAAAGAAATTTGATTCTTGCTGGAACCACGAGAAGATTGATGATGATGACTGACCGATAGATCCACGCACAGCTTTTACCTTCAGAGCTGGATTAATTGACTTATCTGGTATAAGTTTACTTTAGGATAATTCCACCCGCAAGTGTGGAAAAGTCGCGGAAAACGATTTCGCGGAATTCTTTAGCTTACCGTTTGGCTTTAAACTCATTTTAAAAGGTCTTTTTGCAAATATTTTGGACCAGTTTTTCACGCTTTTCACGGCTTTTAAAATTTCCACGAGCGGAATAAAGATAGCCATATAAAAGGGCATTTAATTTGCCTATCTGTTAACATAATTAATAAACCCTTTGGCAGGGTATATAAAAAGAACAACAGCGACAGCTGCTCTCATGGAAAAACTTGGAAAAACTTCAACATTTGGATGGGGCGGGGAGGGGAAGGGAGGGTCTGAGGCGGAGGCTGCGACGAAGACTTTGACTTCGACTGCGATTGCGACTGGGCAAGCTGTGCTTTGTTTCAGTCGAGCTGCCATATTTACTTGTCATGTGGCTAAAAGCAAAGGCTCACGCCAAAAAATATTGACACAGTAAGCAAACACACACGCACACACAAACACACACACACACACACATGCGGCAGGCAAACAATGGGCCAAAGCAAGGCAAATACGCGGCAAAGGCAACAACAACAGCATCAGCAGAGACACGCCCAGCCGCCCCAAAGCATGCCACACAACAAGCACAAAGACCCCGCCAACAACAACAACAACAACAGCAACAATAACTGGGTGTAATAGTTTTACAGCGACAGCCGAAAAGTATGCTGCGACTTTGCGGCAGACGACAAGCTGGCGTCGACAGTTTGGCAGGCACTGCAGCATCGGCACCAGCCCAGCCAAGTCGGATTGCTTTAATTTTTAATTATAGCGAGCGTTTTGCCAACTCCGTTCGCTGCTTGGCATTGCGCCTACACACAAGCCCCCTTGCCCCTCCTTACTTCCTCTCCCCTCCACTGCCCTCCTATCCCCTCCTATCCTGCATTGCCGACAGCAGCGGACAAAGTCATAAATTAATGCGTGGCGTGTTGTTGGCTATTAAAAGCAATGAGCAAGCGAGCGCATGTGAGCGTACAAGCTGCTTAGGCAGCACACACGCATACTCCGACACACAACAACACACCAGCACACACACACACGCACACACCAACACGCGCACACACGCAGAAGAGCAAGAAGCGTAGTCCCAAAATAAAAATTTACATATTGGGCACGTGCTTGACCGAACGGCGCTGAAAAGTATGCTACGAAAAAAGGCGACTTCGCGGCGACGGCCACGCACCGTGGGCCAAATGTGCGTTTTATATGCCAAAAATAAATAAAACAAAATAATAGACGTAATTATTAGAATGTGAGTGTTATGTGGAAAATGCAAAAATAGGTAAACAAATAATAATAAATACTAAAAAAAGCATATGCAAAAAACATTTAAGAAATAAAGAAAACGAATGTTTTATGTATTATAATGAAGTTAAAAAATATTTATAAAATAAAAGTTTCAAAATAAATAACAAAAAAATAGAAAATAGAGACACCCACCCAAAACGCGAATATATACTTTACTGTTACATTAATTAAATACAGCCGAAACAAAGCGCTTAAAATAATTTAGCACCCATTAACCAAAGCAAAGACCACTAAATGAGCCCATAAAAGAAGCTAATTAAACTAACGCAAGTTTGGCGTTGATTCTCGCTACTGTAAACTCTAAAAACTGCAACGTTTTGCGACGGCTGTTAACCTAACAGCTGTTAAGCGATAGCTGTTACGTTAACAGCTGTAATAAACAATATTCCAATTTTCTTAACATATGTGTTCTCTCTTTCACAACTATAATAATATTTGGTGCGACTAGAACTGTGCTTTGCTGTGCAGTGCCGCTTCAACTGTGACTGAAGCTGACTCTAAAACCTACGATTAAAAAATATGCCTCTTAAACTGTACAACTGGAATCTTGTCTTTCTATTTAAAATGTTAACTTTACCATAATTACTGTAAAGCTTAATCTCTAAAACTGTGACTCTCCAGCCATCCATTTAAAACTATCAAATCAGCTAAGTGTTTAATGCTATGACTCTAAAACTATGGCTGTAAAGCTGTGACTAAAGCTTTCACAAAGATTATGACGCTAAGACTGTGACTCTGGAAATTATGGTAGTTAATAAGTGATCAATACTGTGACTCTAAAACTGTTAGCCATGAGCTGTGACTATAGCCATGCTTAGTCGTGACAGTTGTAGACTCACACTATGAATATACTCTTCTTTGTGTGCATACTTTAAACATAATACTATTGTGACTCTAAAACGGTCACTGTTCAGATGTCACATACTCTTAAGCTGTTACCTTACAACTGTGCTATCCTTTTGAAACTATGGTAGTTAATAAGTGATTAATACTGTGAGTCTGAAACCGTTGCCCTTGCGCTGGGACTCTTTAGCCATGGTTATACTCTATAACATACTAACTGTGACTCTAAAACTATCGACTCTAAAACCTTTACCCTTCAGCTGTGGCTGTATATAGACTGTGACTTTCAAACTGTAACCCACAGACTTTAGAGCCTTTATATGTATTTTACCAATGGGTTCCGGATGCCTCCTTCAATCTGTCACATAATTCGCCATCTAACTATTATCCCCCATTCTGGCCATTTTCAATGGATACAGGGTATCAAAATGACCGCAAATCGTGTGCAATTAGTTGATGCCGCCCGCAAACTGTGCCAATATTTGCCCATTGTGTGGCCCAGTGCACAGTGCTGCTTAAACTGTCGCCGCGGGGTTTGACAGGCGCTGTCGAGCTATGCATACACATGTGTTTCCCTGTGCCGCTGGGGAGCTATAAAATTCAGCTGCCAGTGGCTATTGGTTTGATGGTGAAGTAGGCGTGGTAGGGGGAGGGCGAGGGGGAAGGGGGGGGCTGTATAGACTGTTAATAAACTTGTTTTGATACGGCGGCAGCGGCAGCAGGCACGACAATATCTTTGGGCCGAGCACTTGACACAAGGTCAACGAGGACAAGGACAGGACAGGACATGCCAAAAAAACAACAGCCAGGAGGTGGTCAGCACGCGCCACACCCTCCCCCCCTCCCCCCGCGGCACCACGCGCAACAGTGAAAATGCATTCGAAATGCAGAAAAACAAATATGATTGGGTGCCGGGCGAGAAGCAGGGGGCATTAAGCCTGGAAGCAGGAAGCGGCCGGTTAGCCGGTGACCCCTGCGGAAGCGGAAGACAGATGGCCTTTCAATATGGCCAACGGATATGGCGAACCTGCAACATTTGTGCGGCACAAACAATGCAGCGGGCCGGGGCGGGGCGGAACAAGCTGGAATTGATTTGTTTTGCGGTCTGTTCGGCCCAGCCCCAAACCCCCCGCAACCAACCCCAACCCCATCGGGCTTGTGACACGTGGCAATTGTGTGCACGAAAAGTGCATAAGACCCTGTTCTCATTTATTTGCCCACTCGAGTCGATTTCTATGCCAAAACAGAAATCCAAAATATTTGTGGCATACATTTTGGGGCATCATAAATTGTGCCTTGCTGAGGCGCACATCCGCTTCGTGGGCGGGGCACGTGATAAACTCAATTTGTTTTCTATTTTTGACAAAAAATGGATTTGTTTTTCTTTTCACTTGATGTGGCCAATCAACGTTTTAGACCTACTCAACTTGGACTTGAGTAATTTCTCAAGAGGAGGGAAAGAGAATCCTTTTGGGAAGATTCCGTGGATGATACCGCTTCTTCTTCTTCCTCTCTTTCAATTCCTAGCAGGCCAGGCCTCAGTAAAAATAGTACGTGATCTCTTAATGCATTGCAGATCCTTCTAAGGATCTTGCTTTGTGCTCCTGGTTTCGGCATAAGGAGAGGTTCTTCCAGTTGGGGAACCTCTCGATGGAGCTTATTCTAAGGATTTAACTTTGAGTTTTCGTCTTCGGCCAAGGCGAAACTCTTCCACTTGGGAAACTCTTAAGTACCTTTTAATGCATTGCAGATCCTTTTAAGGATCTTGCTTTGTGCTCTTGCAGCGCCTACTTACATTTAGAATTCAATAATTCAGCCATGACTTACTTAAATGTGTTCTGAATTTCACTTTCGCCTCAATTACGCAAAAAACATTTTTGCAGCACACTTCACGGCGCTAAAACTGCGTTGCTTTAGGCATACTTTTCAACTCGACAGCCAATTACTAGTTAGACTAACGTAATATATAATATAGAAACTTCTCTTAAGTACCTGTTCTCAGCTGCACTTTCACAACACTTTCTCCATGATATCGCCATGAATTCGCCAACAAATAGAATTTGCTTTGGACTGTAAAGAAAAATGGACAATCGGAAAACGAGTTGAATAGAGACCTGTCATGGATTTCCTGGTAAGTTTCCCCTGGACGACTCCAAGTAGGTAAGTATACAATTGAACGGAATAAAAAGCTCTCAAATTGCTTTAAAACTGTTCAAGTATATAAAATGTGAATTGAACTACTTCCGAAATAGATCTTCAATCATATTTTTAAAAGCAATAGAGCTTTAAATTTTAACGACAATACGACAAATGTAAAACGAACCAAGCGATTGCATTGCTTTTCACGCTCCGCTTATAATTCCCAACCAGTTAAAGCGACGAGTCGAATAAGAGATTCTGAAAGTCATTGGCAAAGTCAATTTAAACTGTTTGGCTTGTGCTGCTGCTGCTGCTGCCGTTGCTGTCTAATGTGCTTATTTGCACTGTATCATGCGAACCCCTCTTGCCCCCCCTTCTCACACTCCCTGTCTCTTCTGGTCTGTGCCTGCAACGGATTGTGGCAAGAAGCAACTCAATTTCGGGCAAATAGCATGCGTACATTTCTGGCCGTCATCGTAGAGATGATTGGACAAACGGACTCCACAGATTTCATTGCCGCCTCCAGTTGCTGGCCAAGCAGCTGCTGCTGCTGCCAGAATCCTGCCCCGCGCCCCACAACCCTTCCCCTAAAGAGACCAACCCCCACCCCCCAGCCTGGCTGGCGAAACTGATTGATTGGCTTTGGGTTTTGGCTTTTGATGCTGGCCTCAGCGTAGCGCAAATGGACGAGGCCTGCTTTGGAGGCCTTTGGCTTTGGTTATGCAATAAATAAACATGTGCAGGCCAGAAAGAGAGAGGAAGAGAGGGAGAGAAAGAGAGAGAGAGGGTACTAGTTGAGGCGCTACGACTTTGGGCCTAGTCGAATCAGTCAAGCAATAAGCGTGGGCTACACTTCATTAGGCACAGCAACTGTCGCACACACACGCACACACATGATCACACACACACAAACGCACAAATCGCATTTACGAATTGTCATATTAAATATGCAAAAAGAAGCGAACACAAATTGCGAGTGCTTGCGACTGAGCAGCTACCCTGTAAAGCAGCTCTTGCATATAAAGCGAGACTCCATAAGCATCCAGATCTTATTGACTTTGAGTTAGGTACATAACCTAACCTAAAACTTATATTCATTTTGTAAAGTAATTTCACATTCGATAATTATCGATAAATGCTGTTACTGGAAAAGTTATCGAAAGGCTTTCTTTGCTTGGGGGTAATAAAAGCCTGCATTGCAGATGAAATATCTACAGTAATTATAATCTCCACGAAATGGTTATCAATATACGATCGATATTTATCGATTTGGCACAAGAATATATATACATATATACATATATACATTATATATTTGTCAGACTTTTTCCATCTTCACTTCCTTATCTTTATGTGGAACCATATCAAAGATTTCCCATGACTACAGGGTATTAGAAAGTCCGTATAGTCGATTTTCCAGTGGCGCCTAAAAGCAGGCAACATAAAAGCGAACATAAAAAAAATCAACAACGAATTTTCATGCTGTTGCTGTCACAACTTTTTTCGCATTTTATTTATTTTATGTTAACAGCAAAAAAAACCTAACCAAAAAAAAGACAACACACACGCTCACATATACATATAAGGACTCACCTACCCCCCGCCCGCTTGCTTGACCCAACGTGCGGGCTGCTCGTTTGTTGTTGTTGTTGTTGTTGCCAATAGATTTGCTTGTCATTTGGCTTTTGGTGTCTGTTTTTTTTGTTGCTTATTTTATTTTTTTGCCATTGTGTTTGTCACACATTCAAACACACACACACACACAGACGCACGCACAGGCGCCCCTTTTTTGCAATTGCTTTAAATATTTAAGTAGTTTTCAGTTTCAGTTCCTGTTTTATTATTCTCGCATTCTGCTAACCGCACACACACACACACAAACAGCCTGCATGCGTGTTGTGTGTGTTAGTGTCACGTTGCGTTTCACTCAACAGCGCTGTCAGCGTCAGCGTCAGCGTCTAGCGCTAGCGTCGCAGCCGCTGCTTGTTCTTGTTCTTGCTCTTGCTGTTAACCCCTTTTGCAATTTGCTGCCACGCAACATTGGCGCACTTCATTCCGCTGCAGTGGCTCTCAAACTGTACGCATGCTGCTGCTGCTGCTGCAGTTGACACTTATGCAACCGCAGCGGCAGCGCTCTCTTTGATACTTTGTTGCTTCTGCATACTTTTCGGCTGCACTTGAAAAAGAAAAAGGCGACCAATTGTTGTTGCCATTTTGCTGACATAATTGTGCTCTGTGTGTGTGTGTGTGTGTGTGTGCGTGTGCTTGGCATTCCTTTATGCCTTAACAACTGACACACATTTCAGCCAACAACAACAACAAGAACAACAAGAACAAGAACAACTACAACAATAGCTAAAAGTATTCAAAGTTTTTGCTTTGTTGCTGTTCGAACTTTTTGCCTAGCGCGACAACAACAACAACAACAAGAACAACTCTCCAAGACAACAATTACAAGTGTGTTTATGCCGCTCGCTCTCTTTCCCGCTTAGTCTCTCTCTTAAAGTGCCGCACTACTCGCACACACACACACACACACACACGCTGTGCGTAACTTTCGCACATTTCGTTGGCGGCGTTTTGCTCCCTGCCCCCCACCCCCCTCCCCCCACCCCCAAAAAAAAGTATAAGAAGCAGCAGGCGGCAGACGAACTCAACTTCATTACACAATACATGAAGTACTAGAGAGAGTGTGCGACAGAGAGGGAGGCGAGAGTGGCTGTGTCTGTTTGTGTATGCGTGTGTGCGCGTGTGTGTGCGTGTGCGTGTGTGTAAGTTAGCGGCAATGGCTCTTTAGTGATTACCTTTTGTTGCTGTTGCTTTTTTGATTGCTTTTTTGCGGATAATAATAATGTATTCCTTTTTGCTTTGCGCTCTGCTTCGGCCCGCTTCTTGCTTTCTTGTTTTGTTCTCGCTGTGTGTGTGTGCCTCTTCTTCTTCTGCTTCTGCTTCTTCTGCTGCTGCTTCCTCTTCTTCTTGTTTGTTGTATTAATTTTGATTACTCTTAACGCGTCTTTCGCCTTTCACTTTTGTTTTGTGTTTTTTTCTTTTTATTTTGCACTGCAGTCGTTTCGAAGGGAAGAGAGAATAAACAATGAAAATATATGCATACATGTATATATTTAGCTAGATCTACGTGGTTCGGATGTCACCGCAAAAAAAATGTCAAAGAAAATATGTGAAGGGAAGCTGTTGGCAAGCTTGTAACGGGAATTAGCCAGCGGCTCCGTTATATGCAACAATTGCCGACTTGAACGTGGACTCTGACCAGGTTGCAAGCTTAATGTCCCCTTTTTGATTGGCACGCGGCGCGCTCTGTGCCACGCTTTTGGCTTGGCTTGGCTTGCTTTGCTTATTACTGAGTTACAAAAAAAAAAAAAAAAAAAAAAAAAACAAGCGCAAAAAAAAAAACAACAAAAAAAAATACGGCCACCAGTACAAATGGCACAGCACACCGGAATTTGTTATATTTGTATTTCTGTTGGGCAACGCTTTCAGTGTGAGAGAATTCGCTTGAGAATTGGCTCAGATGGCGTATGTTGCGCGCGGCTACGCACCTAAAAGTAGACTACGAACTCGTTACGAACTCAAGCGGCGCCGACAACAGAAGCTCGTGCTCATCGCCACCTACTCTCTCACATTCGCACTCGCTCTTACGCTCGCCCACTCTCTTTCAGTGTAGACTTCGTTCGAACAGCTGTAGCTGTGAAAGCTCCAACTCAAGCTTAAGTTCAAGTCTTGCTTTGGTAAACTTGAGCGCTTTCAAGAGCTGCTTGGCGAGGCTCACAACCAGACAAAAGCTCAGCTTGAGCTTTCACTGGTTAGCACCACCTGGCGTCCGTTAGCCGAGGCTTGCGCCTGCGCCACTTGCCCGCTTGGCTTGGCTAGGGTGGGTTTTATTGTATATGCCCCTGCCACAAATGGCAAAAACTACCCCAAACCAGGCCAAGTTGTGGGTCCAACAGTTGCAAGACACACGCAGGCCACGGCAGGCACGCAGCTTGAGGTTCTAAACCGATTAAAGATATATCGATTAACGATTAACCGCCAACTTAACGCATGTGCGTGTGCGTGTGCGTGTGCACGTGTATGCGTGCAAACCTGTGGCAATTATTTACATATAGAGAAAAAGTAAAAAGTCAAGTGAAATTTGCTAATTAACAGCTCTGTTATAACAGCATTAATTGATCGACAGACAGTTAACAGTAAGATCAAGATCAAGCTAAAGCAAAAGTAAAAGTAAATGCGTAAAGCAAAGCCAAAGCAAACACAAACTGAGCCACACACAACAAAACGTACCATATGCAATAACAGCAACAACAACAGCAGCAGCAGCAGCAGCAGCAGCGGCAGCCTCAGCAGCAGCAACAACTACAACAACAACAAACGGTAAACTGGTTTGCTTCGCATTACCATCATTTATTTACATACATATGTATATTTATTTGTGTGGCGACTGCGACAGCGAGCGCTGCCGCGACGCAACTGAAAGCGGAGACGCCAACAATTTGGACGGCGTTGACGCTGAGCGCCGTGCGCCGAGTCCAAAGTTCACAACATACAAGCTGAGCGCAACAAGAAAGTAAACAAGTGTCTGGCCAATGCAACAACACGAACTGCGTGTGCACTTACCACACAGAGTGAGAGCGAGAGCGGGAGCGAGAGAGTGGGAGTGTGAGCGAGCGCGTGTGCAGCGCTTAAGAGAGCGCGCTTAGCAAGTACTTAGTATGATTAGCTGTTATTAGCATTGAGCGCAAATTAATCCTGTTGACTGCTTGAGTGCTTTTATAGCTGGAATAACTGCACATTGCTCGAACGCATTCAGTGTGATTTATGCTATACCCTACATGTATTTGCGCTGCTTCAATCCTGCGATAATTAAGAGAGTCCAAATTTTAACGTATGTATGTATGTATATATTTAAACAAAATGTGCTTGCAATTATTTTATTAGTCACTAGCGCAGCACTTTGCCCTATAAATACGTTTAAAGACACCTTGACTCAGTTGCTGTTTCTAGAGCAATGTTTTTTATTTATATATACATACATATATATTTTTATTTTTTGTAATCAAGCAAGCTAATCGATCGAGACTGTGACGAACCAAATTCCAACGAATTGATAATTTTTCACAGCCACGTTTCTGATTGGACACCAACTCGATGACAAAGTCCTGATACACTTGGCAGATAAGTGCATTCGGAATGAGAAAAAGAAAAGCAAAAGATAAAACATGATACAAATAAAACGAATGCAAATCGAGCTGTTTACACTGTATATGTATATGTGTGCGTGTGTGTGTGTGTGTGTGTGTGGGTAAGACTAAACTGGCCTTGAGCTAGAAATACCTCTCCTTCTCTATCTCTTTCGCTCTCTCCCTCCCTGCCTCTCTCACGCTTTGTGTTCAGCGACAAGTATTTAAATGTGGCTATTGATAAAACCACGGATCCATTTCCCATAAAATGCTGTAACTCGCCGCCAGGTGTCGCCTTACGCATCGCCCGCAAAAGTTGAATGCCCTCCGGGCGCGGGGAACAGGCGCGGTAACCGTGGCGCAGGTCCAGCCGAAACCCAGGTCCAGTTTTCGGTTTCGAATTTCGGTGCGTGTCTTTTTTTTAACTTTTTTTGGGTTTTAATTTCGTAGGACTTTGCACCGTCCGTAATCCCAGGTTTCACTTGCTGATTAGACCAGCGTCTGGTTCTATCTAATTTACACTTTCTCGGCTAATCAGCTGCAATTGGACATCTGAGCTCGCCCATAAACGTATGTACATAATTATTATAATAACAATCGTAGCCGAGCGATAAGAACTTTGCAAGTCATGCCCACAAGGCCGAAACGCGCCCGAAAGACAATAGATGGCGATAAGGCTTATCAAGGTAGAACTCTCGTTGGGGGTGGAGGGGCGGGGTGGGGTGGGTTGGTTACATGCTATGTAATATATGCTTGTAATTGTCAATAAACTTGTTGATGTGTGTAACGTGGGAGGGGGGGTGTTGCCAGAGAGGTGACTGCAAGTTTTGCAGAACCCCCCCTCTTTCTCCAAAATGTGTACATATTTATAGATGGATTCCGGGAATTGGGTTTAGAATGCGAGCAATACGAAGCGTGTTTAGAGAATTAGGTAACATAATAGATGAATCATGCCAAACTTCGACTAATGCCAGAACCGATTTCTTGAGTTGATTCTTTTCAAATAAGTTACAAAAATAAGATACAAAACTAAAGATCCCAGAATAAACCCTAAATAGATTCTGTATCTTTCATCTTATAGTTAGGACATAAAAACATTTTAGGTATCTGTAAAGTCAATATCTATCTATACATATACATATTAATGGGAAATTGTCGCTGTTTCGAACATATGATAAGTTATAACAGATCCGATATCCTTAATCTTTGCAATTATAACAGATTCTATGAAAATACCCTCTAATTAATATATATATGTGTGTATGTATGTATTGATGTATATGTATGAATGTGTACATCAGTATATTCCGAAATCCAACCTAGCAATGTTTGCAGTTAATGTTAATAAGTATGTATATACACCTCTTAAGTGCGTTTTATAGGGTATTACAATGGGTGTATTTGTGCAAATTTTGTTTTACACCCGTGTTACATTTGACAAAACGTGTTAACTAGTGACAATTAACAATTAATATCTGAAATATGTTTTATTTGTATCAATCGTTAAATTCCAATTGAAGCAGAGCTTAAATTTCACACATGCATATGCACACATGCGCATACATACATACATATCTACATGCCTGTGTACATGTGCATGTAAGCATGTGATTTTACTCTTTCAGGAATTTTAATCAACACATGCACTCACATGCATGCCTACATATGTACATACATACATATTTATATACATTTGTATATCGAAAATAGTTGAGTGACAACTCGATTCTGCTTGCAGTGAATGCATAAGAGAGCATGCACACAGCAACACACATGCACTTACTTGCGAGCATGCTAGACTGCGATGACAATAAAATTACTAATTTTATACACCCACACAGAGAAACAAATATATGTATGTATGCATAAAATTGCATCACTGACTTACAATTTACTGTTACAGATATGCAGCCAGACAAACTGAGAGCGTAAACAGCATGCGCCACTCAAAGAGCGAGAGAGAGCAAGAGAGAGCTAGCGAGCGAGACTGATCATGCAGCTCCAACACCAGCAACAACAACAAACATGCACTACAATATGAACGCGTAGGCGCAGATGAGCACAGCGTAAAACAAAACAAAAGAGAAACAACAACACACGCCCATTTCGAACGCCAACGCCAACGCGAACTGTTTGTGTGCGTGCGCGTGTGTACACGTTCGCTTGCCAGCGTATTGGTGGGCCCGGCGAGCCGGCAACGTTGCCGCTGCGACGCCAACGGGCAGTCGTGCCTCAGCACTCCAAAGCGTCAGACGTGTGTATAGCAGCCAGCAGCCAGCAGTAAGCAGTCAGCAGTGCAGTCAAAACAAACTTAACGAATCCAGAAGCCCAACTCAAGCCAATTCCAATTAGTCGTTACATACGCGCGAGAGACTGTGCGGTTCTGACTGTAAGAGAGCCAAAGAGTAACAGAGCGAGCGAGCGAGAGCGAGAGCCAGATCGATTCCGAGCTAATCAATGAACATGTATCCAGCCCAGATGCTGCGCCTGCGCAGCGCCGCGAACGCCTTCGGTGCGGCAGCCGCACGCAGAATCACAACCAATCGGCGGCAGCGCAATACGGCGAGCGTTGAGCGCGCCCAGAGCATAAACGAACGGGACAAGTTTCTGCACTACAATGCCGAGGACGGCTACTACAAGACCTCGCCCTATGACCCCATCAAGGTGCCCAATGTACCGTTGCACGAGTACGTTTGGCGCGACTTCAAGAAGTGGGAGAACTCCACAGCAGCGGTGAGTGCACCAAACTACAGTGTTGTAAATGACTAAAAAAAAACAAGTGTTGAAAATTATTGATAATAGAAGAAAGAAAAAACTAAATCGCAGCTTAAATAACAAGGGCTTACTATCCCAAAAATATCTGTGAAAAAACTTTAACTTATTTTTGCCCGTGTTTCGTAAATCCAAAAAGTGTTTGTTAAGTGAATATTGACATGGTATATATAACTACTCTATCCTTCTGAAATGAGATAAAGATACTTTTTGTGAAATTCCTTTGAGAGCAACTGATCAGTTTTTAATATGCTATGGCAACTATATTATTCTTAAATGAGATCCGATGTGAAATAAATTACTTGAATTCCTGTCCGTTTTCTGGGAACCTCTAACTTTACTCCAAACTTTCCGAAACTTTTAAGATGTGATGGGTGTAAAAACTTTCCCGTAAATCTTCACATTTTCTATTTTCTTTCTCAACTTTATCAAATGTATACAAAAGTCTTTAAGAATAGAAAGATTTGTTTTCTTGAAGAGCTCGAACTTGTTTTTATCATCAAGTTTTCTCTAGAACTATATATATGTACATATATACATATGACTGTTCTTCAAGTTTCTTACGGCTTCCAAGTGCTTCTGTTCAAGTGTAAATATATAAGCTCTATACTTTATATATAGAAATCAGGTATTAGATGGAACCATAAAAATAAATGTATAGCAGCTCCTTGAGCTTTGTGTGAAATCTCAACTGATTAGATGGTTCTTCAACTGGAAAACCCTTGGAATTTGTTCGCCTAACAATGATAATGCAGGCCCCAAAACTCCATATAATACCCTTACTTTTGCGTTGCAAGCAGCCTTATCACGTCTTTATACATATATACATATGTATATATTCGTATTTTGTTTGTTTATGCCCAGTTTATTGAACCTGAACCTATGCCAATACCTGTGCGTTCGAGTATGTGTGTGTATGTGTGTACTTCACGTCTGACCAACTTGCTGTTCTATATATATATATATATATATATATATATATATATTTATATGTATATGTATGTATGTCGGTGTCTGTGCGTACGTTTGAAATCACGAGTCCAATCACGAGTAGATTCGCAAAAGAAACTTTGGTGTTTCAGTTCCATCGATAACTCACGACATCTTGTGTGTTTAACATATGTATGTGGGTCACGTCGCGGGGTGTACGTATATAGCTTATCGGCTGACTGATAAGACGACGTGAAATATTCAAAAAAAAAAAAGAATGAAGAAGGAGAAAAAAAACTTTGCGCAAAATTCTAGATAAGTGCGAATGTGAAATATCGTTGAATGTAAATTATAACCACTTTGCTACGTCTCGGGATGATTGTGGGATAATGCCGAGGAATACTGGCATAAGCCCCAACCCCACGGACTGCTGCGACTAATTTCACTCGAGTGTGAACTGGCATCAAATTGCTGTACATGCCTGATAAGAATGTGAAGGACTGTCGAAAGCGGGAAAGGGTGAAATGGGAAGTCATGACGCTGTCCAGCTTCGCCATAAATAAACATGCAAGCACGACTGTAGTCGACTGCGCAATGCTCTGTTCACAACATTTAAATCAGCCGAGAAGCGTTTACTTCGGAGGGCTTTAAAACCGCAATACAGTGACTCTCAAACTGTGCCTAGATAATTACAAAATTTGCCAAGTCTAGCTATAAAATTGTGACTTGAACACATACCTGCTCGACTTACCCGCCCCTCCCTAGTGGGCGTGTCCAATAAAAAAAGCGATAACTTTAGTCGAAGAGAATATACACTAACATACAAAACAAGTTTCGCCTCTTTAGCTTCAATAGCTGTGAAAAAGCACAAAAAAGAAAACACAATATACTCCTTTTACACTTGCGAACAGAGTATAAGAAATAAATGCAACTGTGAATAAACTAAATGCAAGGCCCAATGGCGACAGCAATAGGCTGTGCATGTGGGTGTGTGTAAGGAAGAGAGCGAGCGAGAGAGAGAGAGAGAGAGAGAGAGAGAGGCGCTGCTGATGCTATAAATAGATGCAGCGGGCAGCTCTTGGCTTGCATAAGCAACGCCCACGCTCAGTCCAAGCGATCATCTAATCGACCCCCCTCCCCCCCACCCTTTCCCTTCTATCAGCTTACTGCGCTTAACTAGCCCTAGGTAGACACACGCTAGCCAGCCCCCCTCGTCTCCCGCATCGCAGCGCATTTCGCTTTTTGCTCGGCAAAATCAAAGTGCAAATGTTGTTCATTGAAATTTATTAGCCTACAGTGGGGCGATATCAAGTTTTGTTTACACTAAATGTGTGTAAGGCTCGTAATCAGCGGCTTGTGCATGCACACACACACACACACGCACACACACACAAGCATATATGTGTATACATATGTATATGTATGCTATAAATATACTTTGATTGGCATGTGCTTGAATTAAATGCAATTAAATGCAAGGCACATAGATACCACACATACATACACACACACACACACACACACACACACACACACATACACATTCTTACGCTGTAAATTGCCTGCACAGTGGGTGCAAAGTGCGATTTGCGCCAATTGAATTTCGATGTGCGCTGGAAAATAGAAAATCATAATAAACACGAACTGCACAAACGTGCAATTGTATCGCTATACGATATACCCTATACTATATATCATATAGAGTATATGTGTATGTGTATATACATAACTGTGCTATTTTCAAGCGACTTGAAACTTTGAAACTACACAGCCATCAATTTGATCACACTTGTTTATGCCGCAGATAATTAAATGTGTATATGTGTATATATATATATACTATATTATATGGTATTCGAAACCCCCCCTCCCCTCTAACGATCCACCCCTCGCCAACGGGTCGCAAGTTGGCAAACTTATCAGCAAACAGTTGGCAATGTGCAAAAGTTTTGAGTAAATTATACGACAAAATTCTTGATAATACAAGCTAAACGCCCGATTCGCTTGACAATCAACTAGTTTTTGCCTTTCTTTTGGTTAGTTTAAATTAGCAGATAGTATTCGAGTATACAAAGTTCATATTCTTGTCTACAACTTTTTAGTATAGTCTAATTTTAGATGCTTTTTTTTATCAGTTACGTTTTGGCCTTTAAGTGCCTGAGTAAACCCAATGTGGAAGATTAAATAGACTTGTAGAGATACGGCTTGGGGTCTTCCAGTTATCTGGTTGTATACTGAAGCTCCTGATTGCCGAGTTTATTTAAGATATCTCGCAAAACAAAAGATTTCTCTGGACAAAAACTTATTTTTCATCCGATTTATTTTATAGACCTGTTATGATATAGTTATCCGATCAACTTCTAAAGATCCGATCGGCATATACATATGTACAATACATACGTGTGCGTACATATCTAATCAATTCAACTAAGCATAGGGTATTTGCTAGTCGACTAGTCCAATGTTCCGTTTGTATAGTAAGTTGTTTCCAATTTAAAATGCTAAGCGTTGTTTATTGTGCCCCCCTTCTTTATCTTCCTCTATTTATCTGTCTCTCTCTCCCTCTCTTGCTCTTCTAAAGACAAGCCCTTGAGTTTACCGCCAAAGAGCATCAAACTGTTCGCTGTCCAAATTTTAATATGCTTTTAATTGCCAAATTATAACTATAAAAACATGCAATCAAATAAACACACACATATACATACATACACATGTGTTTCCAATCATGCACACACACGCATGCTAATTGTGATTGTTTTGCATTTGCTTTTGCTCATAACGAGTGTCACCGGTAAATCAACTTTTTTTCATTTGCCTTTTCTGCTTTTGTTTTTGCTTTTCGTGGGCCTGGCCGCGGACACGGCCTCCGCTTGAGCGTGACAGTGGCAGTGGCGATGGCGATGGCGTTGCTTGAGTGGATTGACGGCGGGAGGGGGGTGGGTATAGTGGGTGATCGCTAACGTCACTCGAGTGCCTTTGAAATTTGCTGCTCTTCGTCGTTGAGTCGTTTGGGCAAACGAAAAAGTCAACAAGCGTCGCGCAAAGCAGCAGCAACAGACAACGCACACACACACACACACACATGCAAAGAGATCGAGAGAGAGTGAGAGAGCGTGCGAGAGACTGCTCTCTGGCTCTCACAGTTCAGTCTTTTGCAGACTTTGTACTTTGCCCCACTGAACTTTGATCAGTGGCCGCGGCGCGGCTCGAGCGGAACACAGAAACGCGTCAAATGCTCGAAATCATTTTTTTGTGCTCTTATTTTTTGAATTTTTTATTTCGTTTTCTTCATCTTTTATTTTTTTTTTTTTTTGAGGTTTAATTTAGTTGATTTCTTTAAATTCGACATTTTTTATGCGCTTGTTTGTCTCTGTCCCTCGTTGTGTTTGTTTGTGTTTATTTATAATTCCCAAAACCTACTATATTAATGTCAATTTGTGCTGCGTAAATAATAACAGCGCAGAATGGCCCCCTCCCCCTAACCCTAACCCCTCCTTCTGCCCAGTGAAGAAAAAGTGGGCTCAACCTTTAGCTTTAACTTGGCCTTGACTAAGGTCGTTGTGATATGAGGTGTGGGGGGCACGCTGCCAACTTGCTGAAACGTCAAGATTGAAGGCCAACGACCTTTGGTCGATCGTATTCATAAAGTTCTCAATTTTCCATACTGGAAACGGGAATGGAGATGGAAATGGGCAAGTGTATGGAAATCCGCTGAGAGAAAGAATACTGAAAAAGCTTTAATTACTGCGCATATCCAGTCACATAACAGATTTGATATCATGAGTATTCACTGCATATCTTGAGTATTTACTGCATATCTTGAGTACTCACTGCACATATTGAGTACCCACTGCATATTTTCAGTATTTACTGAATATCTAAAGTATTTACTGGATATCTTAAGTACTCGCAGCATATATTGAGTACTCACTGCATACCTTGAGTATTTACGATATGTTTAGCATGTGATATGTCTTATCTACATGCAAATATGATACTTAGTCTGTTAATTATGGGTGTTTAATGCATTCCATTGAGTATCAGGCTAGGTCATGGCCTTACCTAAGCGCTATTCATTGTAATAAATGCTTCCGAACCATGACCTATTCTTTGTACTGAACATTAGAGCTCGTACAAACGATATTGTTTCCCCCTATTTTTATGCTTACATACTTTGAGGAGCCTCAAGAAATAGTTGGCATTCTGTGTGAATCTTAATATATCATTTCAGAGTAAATAAATGTTTGTATTCCTAGTCTTTGGAATTGTGATGGAAATCAGGAAATAAACTAAATCCCAAAAGGAATTTGTTTAAAATATTTGTAGATACCAAATTAAAATTGTAATACCCAGATAATATATCTTGTGATTGTAATGCATTAAACGCATATCAATAATATTTGTTGCATTGTTTTCAACATTCAGTTCCATCTGTCCCGGACTTTTCTAGTATTCTATTCAGATTTCATTTATAAATGACCTCTATCCATAATCCTTTTATAGGTCTGCGTGATTACGGATCGTCAATACACCTATGCCCAGCTGCGCGATGCGAGCGCCGCCTTCGCGGTTCGTCTGCAGACCAAGTTCAAGCTCTTCAAGCCCGATGTTCTGGCCATTTGTCTGCCAAACATGCCAGAGTATCCGATTGCAGCTTTGGGTGCCATCGAGGCTGGACTCGCGGTGACCACCATCAATCCCATTTATACGCCAGGTGAGTGAGCTATTGCGATTGGGACTGGGACTGGGGCCGGACTGTGAACACGTGTCGCATCAGCTGAACGTCGCACTTGTGATAAGGTGACACAATTAAACGTTAAATCTCGTATAATTAGCTCTTATCACAGCGAGCATTGTAAACTTTATGGGCGAGCGTAGTCCAAGTCGAAAGATCACCGTTAAAGATAGCCCTCCGCCCAATTATTTGTGAGTGAATGCGGTGCGAGGTTGCGAACTCGAAAAGATTGACGTAGGTTTCTATAACAAGCTTAGTTTAAGAGCTAACGTTTACGAATAGGACACAAAGCAATTAGGCAAAAGCTGATTAAGAGTTTGGGAGAGCATGAGTAGAGCAATTGGGGGCCGCTTGAAGAGTGTAACTAACAGCTTGTAGGAGTATGAAGTAAAACACAAAACAAAATACCTGTAAGCTAAGCCAAAACGTTTACGAACATAAAACACAAAGAGAATGCGATAAATTTTATAAATCGAAGAAAGGCTTCAATAGGGAATACAAAATTGCAAATATTAAATGCGCTCAAAAGAGATTTAGCCTGAAAGAGAATAAAAGGGAATAGGATAGAAGAAGCATTTGCTTTTCGGCTGTAACGTTCACGAACGGCGCACAAAGAAGAATTCCCAAAATTAAAAAGAAAGCCTTTTGCGAGACATAACTTAAACCTTCTTCCACCTGATCTAATCCCTCGCATCACTCGAACACCCTTCAACTTCCAGATGAAATTGCGCGCCAGCTGACGTTCAGCGATGCCAAGTTCCTGGTGGGCAGTGCCCAGGGCTATGAGACGCTGCGCGAGGCGTGCAAGTTGAGCGGCAAGCAGCTGCCGATTGCGGTGGTGCGCAGCACGGCGGGTGAGGCGCTGCCGGCGGGTGCCATTGATTTCTTTGAGGTGATGAGCACGGAGAATGTGCGCTACGATGAGCTGCGCGTGGCGAAGGATGCCAGTCCCGAGGACATGGTCTTTCTGCCCTTCTCCTCGGGCACCACCGGCTTGCCGAAGGGCGTGGTGCTGTCCCACAACAACATCAGCAGCAACTGCGAGCAGGTGCAGGACGCGCTGCCCATTGACTCGCTGCAGTTCCAGGACACGCTGCCCGCCGTGCTGCCCTTCTTTCACATTTACGGGCTCACCGTGGTCATGCTCTCCAAGCTGGGCCAGGGCTCCCGACTGGCCACCATGCCCGCGTTCAAGCCCGACGACTTCATCAAGGCCCTGGACACGTACAAGGGCAGCATTCTGAACCTGGTGCCGCCCATTGGTAAGCGGCATACCCCCGCTCTTGCGCCCATCTGAAATTAAATAACTAATTCCTCTTTAATCTCGCCAGCGTTGTTCATGATAAACCATCCCAAGCTGACGAAGGAAACCGCCGACGCGCTGCGCGTCGTCATGTCCGGCGCTGCGCCCATTGGCCAACACGATGTCGAGCGGTTCATGCAGAAGTAAGTAAAAGCGCCCGTTAACCTCTTATAACTTCTGTTAACTTCCTGGTAACGTAAGAAGCTAACGGTAACCTCCTACTTAGCTCCTAATAAGATCCAGTTATCTATCTGATAAGCTTTTATTAGCCTCTTAACAAACTCCTGGCAATCTTCGGTAACCTCCGACTAAACTTCTGTTCTCAAAAGATGCTCTTGTTTACCTCCTACTTAGCTCCTTCTAATCTCCTTATAATCCTCCTGTAATCGGTCAACCAGTCAACTTCCTGGCAAGCTCCTTGTATTCAATTAGATCCAGTTATCTGTCTAACAAGCTTCTGTTAGCCTTACAAAATCTTGGATACCTTCTGATAAGCTTTTGATAGCCTGGTACCTAGCATGAGTTAACCTAAGGATCTATATTTCTATTTCTTATAAGCTCATGTTAACCTCTTTATGCGCTCATGTTAATTTTGAACAGGCTCATTGTAACCCTATTAAAAAGCTACTATTAACCTCCAAATAAGCTCCCATAAAGCTTCTGGTAATTTATTATATATCCATCTATAACTAAACATTGGCAATTGCCGTATTTCTCATATATTTGATTATAACTAATCCAATATTTGAACTCTGGTCTCTGTAGATTCCCGAAGACGCGCTTCATGCAGGGCTACGGCATGACGGAGGCATCACCCGTTGTCCTGATGACGCCCATGGGCAATACACGTTATGCCTCGACGGGCGTGTTGCCCGGCAGCACGGAGGCGAAGATTGTGCCGCTGGATGGGGCCGACTCGAAGGGCGTGGGAGCGCGCACCACCGGCGAGCTGTGCGTGCGCGGGCCACAGGTGATGTCCGGCTATTTGAACAATCAGGAGGCCAACGAGGTGACCTTCTATCCGGGCAAATGGCTGCGCACGGGCGATGTGGCGTTCTACGATGAGGACGGCTACTTTTATATAACCGATCGCATGAAGGAGCTGATCAAGGTGAAGGGCTTCCAGGTGCCGCCCGCCGAGTTGGAGGCGGTGCTGCGCGATCATCCCAAGATACTGGAGGCCGCTGTCTTTGGCATTCCGCACGAGCTGAACGGCGAGGCGCCGCGCGCCATTGTTGTCCTCCGCGAAAACGAGACGGCGACCGCCGAGGAGATTGCCGCCCATGTGGCGGCCCGTGTGGCCCACTACAAGAAGCTCGAGGGCGGCGTCATCTTTGTCGACGAGGTGCCCAAGAATCCGACGGGCAAAATACTGCGCAAGGATCTCAAAGAAAAGTATTCGGACTGAGCCAGAGACAAAATTGTTGCAAATTAGTTTTTTTTTTTTTTGTTGTTATAAATGTTTTTTTTTTTTTTTTTTTTAAATTTTGACTAGTGCTTGGAATCTACGTAGATCCAAAAATTTGGAGTCTAGCGGGCCTTGTGAGCATTGCATTTAGACGAGTGGCCCCCAGGGTGGCTGCGACAATAGCGAGTAGCGAGTAGCAAGTAGCGAGTAGAGAGTAGCGAGTAGCGAGTAGCGAGTAGAGAGTAGCGAGTAACGAGTAATAGTCACCGGATTGGTCCATAGCTTGTAAGTGTCGTAGGGCTATTTAGACACCGAACTTAGATTCTTATGCACAGCGTCTCAGGTTTGTGTGTGCCCAAATTGCAACAGAATATATTGTTATACTCGTTTGAAACAGTGGACCTGCATAAACTATATATATACAACCATTAATATATATATATATCAGTCCCCACCACAGCGGACTTAATCGTAGGATAAAGAAAAGGATACAGAAATATAATAAATATATGTATACTATTTTTTTTTTTTTTTGTTATCCATATATATAGATCGTAAGCTATAGTTACACGTGTATATTTAGTTTAACGCAACGATATTAATATATTTACTCGTAACACTCTATGTATACCATGCACGTCTATGTATGTATTGTGTGTATATGAGGGTTTTGTAATAAAGATTTTATTGACCAACAACGTCTAGATACGTTTAGATCCCATATTTTTTAAATGCAGCTGGTCTTTGCGATCCTAACGCTCGAAGTCCTTTGAAAATCTGCAAGGATATGGCAGAGCTATGGCTTTTTCTCAAAAGAGGATATTCTCGGCAATTCATACCTTTTTGAGCTCGCAGAAAGCAGGACTATCGAATGGCATTCGAGGATTTTCAGGATTCAAAACAATCAAATTCTATATTTTTTTGATATTTCTTGAAAATGCAATCACGTTTTTTCTCAAAATCGGGTTAGGTTCTAAAATCGAAACTTTTTCGATGATTTTTTTCAATATCTCGACTAAATATTGTCTGATTTTGAAATGTTTTACCTTTTTGATTTCGAAAGGATGCCTAACATCATTTGTCATTCAAACAAATTAAAAATCGATGGGTTAAAAAAGTTGTTGACCAAAAAACGATTCGTTAGTAAAGTCAACTTTTTCTTGATGATTTTTCGGAATATCTCGGCCCAATAATGTTTGATTTTGGAATGATATTCAATTTTGGACTCGAAAGGATCAGTTCCATCGATTGGCATTCAAGGATTTCCAGGTAACTACGATAGTAAATTTCACATAACAATTTTAATAGGGATTTAGTCGCCAAAATTGACCAAAACGCACAAAATCCGGGCTAACTCAGCCATTTTAAGGACTATCGGGATGTCCCTTTGCCAAGAGAATGTCATTGCGATTCAGAATATACAATAAAGACGACGAAAGTCCTTTGAACAGCTGAGAAAAAGCTTGCTTATATGGACCAGGGCTACCAACTGGCCAAAGGACATCCAAATCGTCCTTGTAGCTTATGAGATATTAAGAATTTTGGGTTTTAAGCCTTTTTCCCTTAGATTCTTAGATGACCTTTCATTTTTCAAACTCAGATCAATGCAATTGCTTGAAAATCTGCAAGGATATGGCACAGTTATGGCTATTTTTCTAAAAAATTAAATTCGCATTTTTCCATATATTTGTTTTATTTCTTTTCAATTTATTTATTTACGACAAAATACACAAAATTTTAGATTCGATTTATTTAGTTGTTCTCTTGCACTCTGAAACATTAATCAATTTAAGTTATTTGCGCTTAATATACAATAGAAAAAAAAATATATATACCATAAATATATATATATATATTCTTTTTTGCTCAAATATATATATATATATATATATATATATATATGTAAATTTATAGTTCTGTTATTTTGAATTGTTTGTAAATGCTTTTACTTTGCTGATTCTTCGGTTCATCTAGAGTTTGTTACTTTTTGTTACTTTTTGTTATTATTATTATTGTTTCTTCTTCTTATCGACAAATGCACAGTTTAACATTTTGTGTATTCGCATTTCGGCTTCATCATTGTCACAAACAAATTTGTGTGTGTTCTTTACAGGGCCGCAAAATCTGTTTTCGAGCTGTTAGGAAAATACAAAATATTTCCCAACGAACAAATTGAAGTTTTTAAAAAGATTTCTCAGTCTAAATGAGTCGTAAATGTATGAAATTTGAACCCATATTAGCAAAATTTCGCCTAGCGTGATTAAAATTTCTGTACCTTCAGTTTATTATCGTTCTCCAACTGAACAGTTTAAGGAGCTAGAAAACATTCAGATCCGATTAACTCGCAGCTCGCTGAATAATTATAAAAGAATTGCAGCCTTGTCTAATTATACTAGAAAACCAATTTGTGTCAAAGCAAAATCAATCGAACTTAGATTTAGATTTTGCACAAATATCGTATTTTGATAACTCCACAGAGTTATTTATTTCTCGTTACAGGGGACAATGACAATATGTGGACTTACAAAATTGCTTTAACTAAATTTAAATTGTTTAAATTGATATTTCGTTTAGCATTTTTCTTATGTTTTTCTTATAATTTTCTTTCTTTTTTTTGTAATTTTTGCTTAAATTTTGTATTTTTTTTTGCTAAAAACTAAGAAACAAATTGTGAAATGTTTTAAAAAATGGGGACAGAAATTGTTACAAAAAAAAAATAATATTAATTATAAACAATATAAATGAATGTGCATAATAAAAAGTAAACATTTTACAAAGAATAATAATAATTCGAACGCATTTTGTGAGAGTGTGTGTGTGTGTGTGTGTGTGTGGAAGGGTGGAAGAGCGGCGGCGACAGTAGCGTCATAGTAAAAATAGTGTTGTAAAGTGTGCACTGAACTAAGTGTGCGTAAGTGAAAGATGTTGCCCGTTGGTCCCGTTTGGCACAGTGGGACGATGTCGTTGTGATCAGGCAGTAATTGTAGTTTGAACTCAATGCGCGGTCGGAAAAGAATTTGTGGACAGTGTTGCACAGCAACAAATTGTTGCAACTTGCAGCACTGTTTCAGTTGATGCTCATGATAAAGAAACGTTTTTGGATGGTTTTGTGCGATTGTAGTTCAGCTTATGGGCTAAATGGACAGCGAAGACGACAAATACAAATACAGTTACGAATGCAAATACACATGTTTGTGTATGTGTATGTGTGTGTGTACGTATGTATATATATGTCTGTATATAAGTGTATCTATATGTAAGTAACTAACACACGACACAATTAACTTTTGTTTACAAAATTTGTTTGTTGGTATTTTTTTTGGTATTTTTTGTGTTTTTTTTTTTTTTGTATTAATTTTTGTTGGTAATTTCTGCTTATTTATCGAGAAAAGGCCACAAAATGCGTTTGCGAATGCGTGCGAAATGCATTAATTTTAGATATAAGCTTTAGCTCTAGCTGGATATCTGATTCCTTAACTGATTTATCCAATTATGCCCGGGCCAGGCCTATTGCCGTGGTGTGGCACATTCACACACTGACACACACATATATAATATCGGAGTACATTTTGCTATATGTAGACATATGTATATACATATGCATATATATATATATATATCTAAATATGTAAGATTATCGTTCGATTCCTTTGATTTCTGATGCGCTCGCCAGCTCGCTCTAACAAATGCGTTCTCTCTCTCTCTCTCTCTTTCGCTCGTTCGCTCTCTCTCTTTCGTTCTCATTCTCGTTTTCGGTTAACTCCTCTCTCGTCCTCTTTCAGCTCCCTCTCTCTCATTTCCAGTTGCAATTCCTTTGGGGGTTACGTCGTCAATGCCATTTGCTGCACATCCCATTCGATTAGGTTTCACGCCTTGGCGCCGGGTATCTTGGCCAGCACCTTGGACAGATCGACCCCGGTCAGCGCATTGATCGAGGGCGGCAGCTGTGCCACGAGGCGTGTCACATCGTTGGTCACATTATCGTTGCCACCAATCAGCACAATCTCATCCGTCTTGGCCAATGGGGCGGCCACCTCGGCGGCAATCTGAAAGCGCATATCAAAGTTGATCAGTCTCTTCCGCACTCTCTCCCACTCTCCCACTCTCCCTCTCTCTCGCTCTTACCTTGGGCAACGACTCCAGCACTATATTCATGATGGCCGCATCGCCGTACTGCTTGTAGACATTCGCCTTTATCCGCATGCGCTCCGCCTCCGCCTTGCCCACCAGCTCAATGGCATGAGCCTCCGCGGAACCGATCTTCCGTATACGCTCCGCCTCGGCCCGTGCACCCTCAATGGTCTGGCATCTGTGTTGAAGGGAAAGTGGAAATCGGTTAGCCAAAGGAATTACACAAGCTGTGTTATAGCACACTCTAGCAAGGATCTAGAATGTCCAAGCAAGGTTGCGCGATTGAAGGTTCGACTCATGAACCTGGTGATCCACATCTGTGAAGCCAGCTCTGAGTTCGAACCTCGGTCCTTTCATTTCCTTTGAATTTTTAAAAAAGCTTATCCATGTATTCTATTATGAAAAGAATAAAAAGTTCTTCCGGAAGGAAAGGAAGCTGAACAACTCTTCAATTTAATTGATTATACAAAGGGTCAAGAGTTCTTCCGGAAGGGAATTGCAACAATTCAGAGCTGGAAAGCTTCATATGGAAGTCTTGTATGGACTTTGTTGACTTACTGCTTGCCCTGGGCAATGGTCTGGACGCGATACGACTCAGCCTCGGCTGGCAGCTTGACGGTGCCGATAAGTTCCCGATCCTTGCGCTGCACCTCCTGCGACTCGATCTCGATCTGTTTGCGCCGCTCGACGACCTCGATTTGTATCTCCTCGTTCCGGATGCGCTGGCGTATCTTGGCCGCCTGGAGTTCGTAGGCCAGCTGGGACTCGGCCTTGGCCGTGTTGATCTCCTGATCGAAGTTGGCCTTCTGCAGCTTGTACATGCGCGTATTGTCCTCGATCTTGGTGTCCGTAGAGTACTTCACATCCATGGCGCTCTTCTCGCACTCGGCCTCCCGAATGCCGGCATCACGATTTGCCTCCGCAACGCCCGCATCGGCATCCCGCTTAACCACAGCGGTCTGGGCCTTGCCCAACGAGGCCAGATACTGCACATCGTCGTAGACGTCCTTGATGGTAAAGGACAAGATCTCGATGCCCATGCGGCCGACATCAGGTGCGGCCACCTCGCGCACCAGAGCTGCGAACTGGTCGCGATCTTTGTAGACCTCCTCGACTGTAAGCGTTCCTATAGAGAGAGAAAGAGAGAGAGAGAGGAAGAGTGGGAGTGAGATGATGAAAGATAGAGAAAGATCAATTTGGAATCAGCCCTGTTTTAGCTGTGTGGACCGCTTACCGTCTAACCACCAGCCAGGTGAAGCCCACAATCATGACCACCTTGAAGGTGCCCATCCATACCATGGACATGGCTCTGATCGTTTAGGCCCAGTTAGTCCCCCAGTTGAGTCCCCCAAAGCGGGCAAGTTTGTACTGACGGCAGCGAACACGCCTAATAACTGTTTTAATCTAACCAGACGCTGTGCACTTGAATGTTCTTCTTCTTGCCCTGGACTTTTAATTAAAACATTTCCTATTACTCTTGACGTCATTGGCGCAGTCTTATCGGCCTAGTCTTGGGCTTATCAGCGCACGTCACGTCCAAAACTTTTCACACACGCACACTTGGCTAGAAATGTGCTTAAAGCTTACACCCTTGAGCTTTGGTTAGAGCGAGATAGACACAGGGTTCTCTCTCTCTCTCTTGAGAGCTTTTATTCATGCACTTCGGTATTTGTCAGAGCGAGATAGATGCGCCGATCAGCTTTAATATTCATTAATGTGAATTGCTTTCAGTAGGCACCATTTGACTTGTTTTAAGTTGAAAGCTCTTAAAATTCACTTGAGCACAAATAAACAAAGAGTTCTCAGATTTTCAATATTTAGGCTTGAGGCTTTCGAGCTAAAAAATTTGTTTTTCTTTTTTAAAACTTGTTCGGCTTTTCTTTAGCTTTAGTTTTTTATATTTCTACAAAAAGTTTGTTGTTAATTTAATTTTTTGTAGTAATGTAATACTGAAATTCTAGTTGCTTGACTTTTTTCCCCTAGGTGGCAACTCTGCCTTTTAGATTTATGTTTTTTAACAATTTCTTTTCTTTTTTTTTTACAAGTTTGAATGTTGCATTTCCGTGTGTTCTTCAGTTCAAAGACAAAGTTAAAATCTGAAGCTTTGGGTATTTAGTTTTTTGTATTTTGCTAGAGCAGGGTTGCCACCTTGCTCGAGAAAAGTTGCCATTAAGATATTGCCACTTAAGCTGTGAACAGATTAACAAGCATCTAGAACTTAGGTGTATATAGATATATAGAAATATCACCAAATATTTGCAGGCAGTGCAAGATATGGTCAAGTTATCTTTACTTTAACAGATATGTCAGTATCAAGACTTGAAGCTCAAGTATATTTATTTTAGATTGTAGCCTATTCTAATGGGACTCCAAGTAATATGTTTGCAAAACTTTCATTTAACCTAAGTATGTCTATTATATAGATGTTGATCGGTGGTTTCAGCTATCAATTATATTCCCTGACAAAAGATTTTTCTATATATAGCTATGTATATACATATATCTTAAGTTTCTGAATAGTTATCAATTATCTTCCTGACACAATATATTTTTCTATTCCATTTAAACCTTTCAACACAAAACCTGATGACATATTCTTAGCTAACCTTTCATTTGGCTAAAACGGAAATTGGTTTGGTTTCTCAAACTATATATTCTGATATTGAGAGTTATGCCCTAAACAAGTTCAAGGTCAAGAACTAAACACACACACACACACACACACACACATGCAAACATCAGCTGTGCCGTTCACACGCGATTCCATTGAATGTTAGCTAAGCGACCTATTGGGGGCGGTGCGGGGCGGTGCGGGGCGGGGCGTGCCAGGCCGGGTCAATTGAGTGTGCGTCTGGCTATATACTTGAGACCCGCTCGGAGACGTCGCGACCGACGCGTTGCTCGACGCGCTTACAACTGACATAAAAAGTAATACAAAAGAAGAGAAAAAAAAAAAATTACTTAAGCCGAGAGAGCGGGCCGACTAAACTAAACTAAATTGAATTTGTGAACGTGTTGTACAAATGGAAATCGCCTTGAGAATGAGATATATACCGAGCTATATAGCTATATAGCTATATGCCGACAATAACAAATAACAACTATATAGCGATTATAGCGCCTGGGCTCTTGCCCGCTCGGCAGGGCAGTTCCAGCGAGCCGAGCCAAGCCACAATTATGCGCATTCATGAGTGCCATTCGGCTTGATTCGAATAACACTCACAGTTCGGTTGAATGCACTCGTAAAACCATTCAAGTTCAGTTTGGTTAGTGTAATCAATTGGCAGCCAAGGCCAGCTCGCGTTATACAACTCGATTAGAAGCTGATGATGGGAAGCCGATTTGAGACCCAATGAATCCACTCAAATTTTAATGATTCAATTGTTCTAACCAACAGCTACTCGAAAAGCTCAAGTGGTTTTCAGCCTAATGAATGCAATTGAGCGAGCTCTACAGCAGCGATTTGTTAGCTAGGTATTGGATCTAAGCTTAACTGGCTACTGACTTGAGTCAAGTATTTTCGGATGAGTCGATAATAAGTACTTGTGTTTAAAGATTCAACATCACCACCCAGTTTCCCCCCTTGTCGGTGAAATGCTCAAAAAGAGTGAAACACGTATCAAATAGATTTCCACAAAACTATTTGAAAACGAGCTTGAAGCCAATCAAATGATAAGCTTTAACGACGGATTTCCGCCAATATTTCACTGTTGCGACTGGAATCGGCCACAATATCGCCCACAATATCGTCTAATATCCTGATGCTATTAGCTCGCCTTATTTTCTGGTTTTTTCTAGCTCCTATATGTGATCATCAATCAGTGTCAGTCAGTTTAATATACAAATATTTAGTTTTCTAGCCTTTACATTGACCATCAATCACCATCAATCTTGAGTAACTGACTTATCTATTTGACAGTTAGATATATAGAAGTATGTACATTTTTCTTCGAGCTTTCTAGCTCTTTCATTGATCATCAATCATTGATTCAATCAAGTGATCAGTCATTCAGTCGGTCATTTGATTCAGTCAATCAATTAGCCAATAAAATAAATATTTATATTTTCGTGCTTTTTAGCTCTTGCGTCATCAATCACTGATTGAAACAATCCGTCAGTCAGTTTTGAATATATTTTGTTTCTAGCTTTTCTTCTGATCGTCAATCACTCAGTCATTCAGTCAGTCAAGATTATACATATATATATTTATATATTTTATCTTACCCAATATGGCGCGAAGATGTCCTTCCAGGGTTTGCAAAATGGTTTGCTTTATCTCCTTGACGCTTTTGCCCAAGAATTGCTCGCTGGCTGTGCCCAGCAGCTCGTCGGCCTGATGATGAAAATAATAAACATTCATCATCTGTGTGTGTGTGTGTGTGTATTTGTGTGTGCATGTGTGTGTGTATGTTTGAGTGTATATTGGTTTGGTTGGATGTGTGTGCGTGTGTGTTTGGATATGCGAATGATTGGTTAGATGGGTTGATGTAAGTGTTATTCATTAATTGGTATTTGTTGATCAACACGGCACACAGACAGAAAGAGATAGGAGAGAGAGAGAGAGAAAGAAAGAGAGAGAGAGAGAGAGAAAGTGACACAGACAGAGCAGCACAGCAGCCACAGCGGAAGTTGATGATCCAAAGCCACAGCCAAATAAATGAGTAGTTTTGAGTAATTGTTGAATAGTTATCGGGTATTTATCGAGTAGTTTTTGATAAGTTTGAGTAATTGTGATTAATATGGACCCACACACACACACACACAGAGGCACACGCACACACATTGAGCGTTGACAACAGTAACCATAACAGTAACCATAACAGTAACCATAACAGCAACCATAACAGTAACAGTAACATTAGCAGTAACATTAGCAGACGTTTAGCAGTAGGCGCAATTCAATCAGATGATGTTGTTTAATAATATTATATATTAGATTTGTTTTTTTTTTTTTTTTTTTGTAGTCAAGCGATTTGTTAATTTTGTTTTGTTATCATTTACAGTTGAGTTTTTTTTTAGTCGGATTCGTTTGATGAGTTGAGTTGATTCGAGTCGAGTTGAGTTGAGTTGATTGGAGTTTGATTCGAGCGATTCGAGCGCAGGGTAAGTGTTTGGTAAAAGAAAGTAGAGAAAAGGTAAAAAAAAAAACACAAATGTCAACAAATTTCGACTGTATATATATATATATATAGACTGTAGACTCCATTGAATAAAGCTAGGCACGAGTATGCTCGTCTTATACTCTAAAATGAATGAATCAATACTGGCTAACTATGTGTTACAAATCATAATTCAACATTCAAACGATAAACATGCAGCAAATGATATGGCAACTAAAAACAGGACTTTCGAGTTCAGATCTCTGAGTTCCGATTTAAATGTGTGCACGTGTATGTGTGTGTGCGTGGATGAGTAAGTGTGTGAATGAGTTATTTCTGCATGAATACATCGAATAAAGTTGATCAACCAAACCGAATCGAAAAGCAAATATAGCAGAATAACAAGAAGAAGAAATAATGTAAACGCAATAAACATACCTCGTTGTTAGCATAATCATTATTTTTATACGAAGATGACTGTAATAATGAAATGAAATAATTAAGTAAGAACATAATTTCGAATCATTGAATCAAGTAGGTTCAACTTTGCGAATCAAATCGTAAGTCAAAACCATTAACTAAT
This sequence comes from Drosophila ezoana, assembly GCA_035045725.1. Classification (NCBI taxonomy): domain Eukaryota; kingdom Metazoa; phylum Arthropoda; class Insecta; order Diptera; family Drosophilidae; genus Drosophila; species Drosophila ezoana. Next base: position 4,745,685 of record JAWNOU010000058.1, read on the forward strand.
ATCTGATAGGCGAGCGTGTGTGCGATTACGTATGGCAGCATAAAAAGGAAACTATCGAAAACAATCGATGTGATTCACAGCCACTGTGAATAATTGAATCGTAGGTACTGTGATTATTGATTCACGCCGAACAGAATATGACATAGGTACTCCAATTTACAATAATGCTAGTACGTCAAATACGACAGTGCGAAATGTAATTCAATTCACAGCGGCTGTGAATGAGTGAATATGTGTGAAAAATGATTCAAATGGGTCGCACTCGATTTTCTAGCTTAGCTGCTGCCAAATACAGCAGGAGCTTGTTTACGGTACAACAATAAATCGATTCTCAGTAACTGTGAATGAATGAATCATTTGCCAAAACTGTTAACTATGATTGATATGTGCTCATCTGCAATTCCTAGTTGCATGTTTCACAGTGTGATTCGAATCATTTGCTTATCTATTTGCTTATTTACAGCAATACTTGAAATGACTGTGCGACAAATGATTCACAGCGACTGTGAATACTGTGAATGTTGTGCATACTAGTTTCAGTGCGAGTCACAGTAATGATTCAAACGCTTTACTCGAAACTATGTGAACTGTGTCGACTGAGTTTTGTGTGAAACTAAAGAATTTTGACAAATTTATGATTCATTCTAAACTTACTTTTGATGGATCAGATCTAATTCGCTTGCAAGGCTAAATATAATTGAATTGAATTTGTTTTTGTGTTTTTTTTTGTGTTTTTTTTTGTGTTTTTTGTTAGGGGGCGGGGGATTGGAAAAAGTTAAAACGTACATAAAACAAAACAAAATAGCTAAATGGGATTAAAATAAGTGTCAATATATTTATATAATATTCATTGAAAATAAGTTACATTTGCTCAAAGGAAGCCAAATTTCAGACGCGTTTCTACGTAGCTACCAAAATGCATGCCAAATACAAGAGTTTAGAAAGGTAATTAATAAATACGATATACGCTATACGATATATATACGATATACGATATACGATATACGATATATATATGCATATGAATATCTGTAGAATAGGGGGGAGGGGCGCATAAATAGAAGCTAGGAAACTTGCACAACATAACTCAAAAGCTGCAACAATACTTCTCTCACTCGGAGAGTTGCTAGGATACTCGATGAAGGTGGCTAAGAGGAAATTGTGGCTAAGGCTGGCGCCCGCCCGCCCACATACCTTCATGATCTTGCACTGGGCCACGCCCGTCACGGTCAGCGGCACGCCCTGAGCCGTCTCCACGTTCTCGCACAACGGATCGAGTGTCATCACATTCAGCGAGAGCCGCTGCACGTCCGTCACCAGCCACCAGGCCCAGGCCCAGCCGCCGACGATAGTTCGCTTCTTCGTCGAGCCGCAGCAGCCACCTGCAAAAAGAGAGCGAGAGAGCGAGAGAGAGAGGGTGAGTGAGTGAGTTATTATTAAATAGTGCAGGCAATTTAGCCTTTTTAAAGCTAAACTTGTAAATGCATATGAGATCATAATATAAGTGCTAGCACATATATTATATATATATATTTAAAGCATTTTTTATACAAATATTTCCATCCCATTGTTTATATACCGATTAAATGTACTTTAAAAGAGTGTTGGACAATTTTTAATTTTGATTATATACATATGTATACATATATTCAAATATATATATAAAAAATATCATCTGATGATCAGAGAGCTTTAATTTTTGATTCGCAAATAAAAACCGTTTCATATTGAATTGATATTCATTTAAAACGTTAGCTTAAAAGCTTTGAACGAACTGAAAGCTTCATTTTACAGGGTATAGCAATAGTCTGTACGCGCTTTAAGCCAAACTTAGCTGTTTTACCGCTAACAATTTGGCTACTTGCCGCAGCTAGCCGTTCTCTGTGAGCACTGCTGACGTCATTGGGGCAGGCCAAGTCTCTGCCGAACTGAAGCTGACCCACAAATGTCGCACGCACTTTGTTTTGGCCAGGGGCGCAGCGTCGCAGTGGCTTATATAGTAAGAGTGAAAGCATTTCGCTGTCGCCAAAGCTCTGCACGCGTGTGTGTGTGTTTGTGTGTGTATTTGTATGTGGGCTGTCTACGTGCCAGCAAACACGTCACGACGCGTCAAAAAACTGATGGATGAGCATGTATTGAGCCAAGAGGGTCGGCAAGAGCGGCCAAACAGGAAGCGATTGGCCATTTGAAGTGCCAGCTAACGGGTCAATTCGCCCGCTGCACACAGCACAACAATGCACGCCGTTGCCTGTTGACGTCGCAGCCGCCGCAGTCAAACCCACTACGCCAAGCCAAAGGGCAGCGCGATGGCTGCGCAGCCGCAAAGGCGCACACGAACAAGCTTCGACTGTGCGTCTGTGTGTGTGTGTGAGAGAGAGAAAGAGAAAGAGAGCGTTTTCAAGTGGCCATTTCTAGCTGTGGCTGTTTGGGCTCAATGCCTCAGTTGCCCAGCGAACGTCGCAGCGCGCGGCCGCAGTTACCGCACAGAAAGAAAGTGTTAAAGAAAGCGTTCAAAAAAGCTTAACCATACGCACGCAGGCTTAAAGAGTGAGCAAAAGCACAAGCCAAAAGCAGCAGCAAGCAAAAGCTTTGACTCCTTTGACAGAAATTTCAAAGCGCAAGTGAGTAAAAAGAAGGGCAAATTATAAGTACACATGAGTGTGAGTGTGTGTTTGTGTGTGCGTAAACAAACACAATCAGAATGCAAAAGTGTGCCAACGGCAAAAAGAAATCAAAGTCAACAAAAGTAGCGACAGCGGCAGCAACAGCAACAACAAGGCATGCGCAGAAAACAAAATTCTAAGCCGACGCATGCGTAGCGGCGACAGCGACAGCGACGCCTACGCCAGAGAAGCTTTCTCAACGAAAGTGATTCATAGTCGCTTCGTTAAATGTTCGTTGTGATAACTGTAACTGTTGTTGCTGTTGCTGTTATGCATTTCTCTTTAGCGCTGTGTGCTCAACTATTTAGCGGCTATTCGCATGCCGCTGCTGACTGCACAAAAGCTGCGCTGCCGCTGCCGCTGCCGTTGCGGCTGCTGTGCTTTGGCATTTTTTTTTTTAAGTATTTTTTTTTTGTATCTTTTTCGCTGGTACCTTGAACTTGAGCAGCGCTGCGCACATTCAACTCGGCGCAGTGGCAACCTGTTTGCAACAACAAGTTTGTAATTGTGATTACAACAACAACAACAACAACAAGAGCATGGCTAGTGCTGCCACACTTAGCCGTTAGTTTAGCTCGAAGCTAGCCAAAGATTATGCAAAGTCAGCGACAGGAAACGTTTTTGGCATTCCACAAGTCCAGCGCCTATCGCTAGGGCGGCTTGCCACGCCCCGTTGCAAGCGCAACAAACTGGTTGCATGCACACATGCATATATATACATATATATGTGTGTGTGTGTGTACTAACAACAATTGTTGCCTGGCTTTTTGACCAGAAATAATGGAGAGAAAAGCGACGTTCGCTGGGTTTTTATTTTTTATTTATCTTCTTCTTTTTTTTGAGGTTTTATAATAGCCAGCAAAGATTTCACTTTTATGCGGGAGGCCTTTTACCCCAACTCCAAGCTGTGCCCAAGTCCATGCGAGCAACACGTGCAACAAACTTCGGTTGCGCTTACCTCAGCCCGTTGTTTCCCTAATTAAATCGCATGAAATGTTTTCCATTTTCATTGCTGGGAGATTTACAAAAAAAAAACTAATATATTACTTTCGAGTTTTTGACAGCTAATTAAAAAAATAAACAAATGAACTAGGAAGTAGTTATTCCTGTCGTAAATGTATCTTCCAGGCGACTCCTCTTCCTATGTGATCTCTATTTAATGTACCGCCAATGTATCTTCCAGGCGACACCTCCTCCTAGCTTTCAGACACTTTGCTTTTTGTTTCCCAATGTGATCTCGATTTGATGTATCGCAAATGTATCTTCCAGGCGATACATCTTCCTATCTTTCAGACACGTTTCGTATTTCCCTATCCTCTATTTTATGCATCGTAAATGTTTCACCCAGGCGACACCAAATCCTATCTTTCAGATCACGCTCCCTGTTTTCCAAACATATCTCTGTCGTATCGCTAATGTATCTCCCAGGCGACACTGTTGCATAATGTCTTCACTTTCTCTGGATTATTCGACAAACTAAAGGAACGAATATCGCTGGAAGATGCAAAAGCGATAAAAAGGCAATACTCGGCGATACACTCACCTGCCAGAATCCTATTCCTATCCCTCCTAACTAGCTAAAGGATGAGGTTAAGCTCCCAAGTCGCCGCATGCATGAGAGCTTTCGCAGAATCAGTAGAGCTTTAGCGTTGAGTAGAACTAGTTCATTGAGGTTAAGTCGAAGGCTCGTTAAATTTGAAACTCCATTCGGATCGTTTGGCTCTGATAAGCGAGTCGGGCGTGTTGCAATGCCCTGTTGGGCAAAAATGGATAGGGTATGCATGACAAATGTCAGCCGCGATCGGGTTACGAAATCGCCGAAATGCGGCAAGTTCGTGATCGAAATGTTGAGGCGCGTGAAAAGCTGCGTTCCCAAAGCAAGCGAATCGCCTAACCCGATTACATACATTACAAACGTGACTTTTCATGACATATTCACCGTGTTTTTTTTTGGTTTATTTTTGTTTTGCAGACACGTCGCGTATTGGAAGATCGCCATCGGTTGACTTGGACACAGCTTGATCGGTGGAAGGCTTCCAGCCATGAGCTCGGCTATTGTGGGCGCTGCCTCGGCGATCGGCGGCGCGGTGACGGCGGCGACCAGCAACAGCTGGTTCATACCCATGCTAATGGCAGCGGTGGCCTATTTCCAGTACGAGGAGATCATGGATCCCGAGTCAAAGCCCAGCGATGTGAGCAGCGATGACATATTGGATCACTATGATTTCATAGTGATAGGCGCCGGTTCGGCCGGCGCTGTGGTGGCCAATCGCTTGACCGAGGTGGAGAACTGGAATGTGCTTCTGCTCGAAGCGGGCGGCGATGAGACGGAGCTGACGGATGTGCCGCTCATGGCCGGGTATTTGCAGCTCTCCAAGATTGATTGGCAGTACAAGACGGAGCCATCGGGCAAATCGTGTTTGGGTAAGCCCCTTAAACTCAACCTTCAACAGAAGTGTCCTCCTTCCGGACCTTCCAAAAATGTTCTCCCTTTGCATTCACTGCTAAGATTTTATGCAAGGATTTCAATTTTGAACTTGTCCTTTGAGGAAAACTCTTTTAAGGAGCTCCATCCTTAAGGTATTCTCTATCTCTCCTTCTTAAAATGATTTCTCTTAGTATTTCCTGGTAAGAGTCTTCTAAAGGGGTTTCTTTCTTAAGTTTTGTATCTTGAGAAAGGTCTTCTAATGGTGTTCCTCTTAAAGGTTTGCCCAAAGAACCTTCTTTAAAAATTTCCCCTTAGGTTAGTCTCCCCATGGAATTTCCATCCAAGGAGCTTCTATGTTTATCATTTTCTTACACATCTAACGATCTGCTTCTTCCAGCGATGCAAGGCGGACGCTGCAACTGGCCCAGGGGCAAGGTTTTGGGAGGCAGCTCCGTGCTGAACTACATGCTCTATCTGCGCGGATCCAAGCACGACTATGACAACTGGGAGGCGCTGGGCAATCCCAGCTGGTCGTATCGCGACGCCCTGTACTACTTCAAGAAGTCGGAGGATAATACCAATCCGTACTTGGCCAGCACGCCCTATCATGCCACGGGCGGCTATTTGACGGTGGGCGAGGCACCCTACCACACGCCGCTGGCGGCCAGCTTTGTGGAGGCGGGCGTTGAGATGGGCTACGACAATCGCGATTTGAATGGCGAGAAAATGACGGGCTTTATGATTGCCCAGGGCACCACAAGGCGTGGCTCGCGCTGCTCCACTTCCAAGGCGTTCCTCCGTCCGGCCCGACTGCGTCCCAATCTGCACATCTCGATGAACTCGCATGTGACGCGCATTATGATCGATCCGGTTAGCAAGCTGGCATTCGGCGTCGAGTTTGTCAAGGACCAGAAACTTTACCATGTGCGTGCCACCAAGGAGGTCGTCCTCTCCGGCGGCTCGGTGAACAGTCCCCAGCTCCTGATGCTCAGCGGCGTAGGTCCACGCAAGCAGCTGGCCAAGCATCGCATACCGCTCATCAAGGAGCTGAGCGTCGGCGAGAATCTGCAGGATCACATCGGTCTGGGCGGGCTCACGTTTCTGGTCAATCAGCCGGTTTCCATAGTGGAGAATCGCTTTCACACCATGTCCACGGTGCTACAGTATGCGGTATTCGGCCAGGGTCCGCTCACCATTCTGGGCGGCGTTGAGGGTCTCGCCTATGTGAATACCAAGTATGCGAACAGCTCGCTGGACTGGCCGGACATTGAGTTCCATTTTGTGTCCGGCTCGACCAATTCCGATGGCGGTTCGCAGCTGCGCAAAGCGCACGGCCTGACGGATGCCTTCTATCGGTCCGTCTTCGAGCCGATCAACAATCGGGATGCCTGGAGTATAATACCCATGCTGTTGCGTCCACGCAGCACGGGCAGCATCAAGCTGCGCAGCAGCAATCCCTTCGACTATCCCTTCATTTTTCCCAACTATCTGGCCGATGACTTCGACCTGAAGACCCTCATCGAGGGCGTCAAGGTCGCCGTCGCTCTGTCCCGCACCAAGGCCATGCAGCGCTTTGGGTCCCGTCTCTCCAGCATACGCTGGCCGGGCTGCGAGCAGCTGCCTCCGTTCACGGACAGCTACTGGGAGTGCATGGTCCGGCGATATACATCGACCATCTATCATCCCGTTGGCACCTGCAAAATGGGACCCTACTGGGACAAGGATGCGGTCGTCGATGCCAAGCTTCGGGTCTACGGCATCCGTGGACTGCGCGTCATCGATGCCAGCATCATGCCCAAGCTGGTCTCGGCCAATACGAATGCGCCGGTGATCATGATCGCCGAGAAGGGCAGCGACATGATCAAGGAGTTCTGGATCAAGAATACAATAGTCTGATAAGCAAAGCTCTACCTGTGCGTGTATGAGTATGTGCGTGTGTGCGTCTGTGCGTGTGTGTGTGTGAGTGTGTGTATCTGTGTGTGTTTCCGTGTGTGAATCCATGTATTTATATTGTTTATTTTTTTTGTGCTCCTTAGACTTAACGCAAGTTCTTTACTCATAGTTTTTTTTTTTTTGTTATTCATAAGCAAATTGTATGTATTTATTGTAACTGAATGAAACATCGAACCAGTGTCCATTAAATCGAGTATTTCACTGAATTTGAGCTTTCAATGCAGAGGACAATCCAATTCGGACGAGTTCTCGATACAAATGCCTGACAGCTTACATAAATGTAAGGGCTGAGTTAGAATACATAAAGTGTTTAAATATACCTGATCAGCTCAAGAACCAAGTCCATATATATAGCTTATATATCTGCCTTCATCTGAATCAGTCTGTTCTACTTATGCTTATCCATAGAAGTTACGAACATCGCACTAGTATAACGTAGGGTTCTATAGAATCGGTTGGAAAGTGAGTTTTTGTCTGAATAAATTTTCTGTTTTTCAGACTAGGATATTTATATATCCGATAAAGCTAACTCATATGCCTTGTTATCCTACAATAGGCGTTGGGCTTAGTTTAAATATATATCTCTACGTCTATCGACTTGAAGAGGATTCGAACCAGCATCCTTCTATATGACAGATAAGTGAAAAAACTAAGCTAACGAAACATTTCAAAAGGCTTTTCCTTATATATACATTTTGATCAAGATATATACATATATTTGTTATATGTTTTAAGGTACTTTTCATTTTTGGAATAAGATCTTAGGATTAAGATTATTAACAACTTTATATTGTATTTTGTTAGCGGTTGTTATAACATAACAAAGGTTAGATACGAGTGATATCTGAACGGATATTCTTTTAGATATGGATATTATCAGCATATATCTCATATATATACCTATATACATATATATATATACATTTATTTAAATAAGTCGGGTTATATTCAGATTGGATATTATTGCTCTGTTATATATGGGCACAATCCGATAGTAGCTATATATATATTATAATTTATTTGACTAAGTGAGGGTATATTTTGCCCTGTCAGATTTTATACCCGCTTTGGGTCTTTGGTTCTATTGATTGCCATATAAGCTACCAGGTATTTCATTGGTTCCCGCAGCTGCTTGTGGCGCGGGAGGCGCCACGGATTGCTGCACCTCATTTGGCTGCTCTGGCTGCTGCAGTCGCTCCAGCTGCAGCTGATCCTCGCGTATCATGCGCGCCGCCTGCTCGGCAATCATCATGGTGGGCGCATTCGTGTTGCCCGCCGTTATTTCTGGAATGACGCTGGCGTCGACGACGCGCAGCCCGCGTATGCCGCGCACGCGCAGCCGCTCGTCGACGACGCCGCGTGGATCGTTGGCGGCGGCCATGCGGCAGCTTCCGACCGCATGCCACGCCCCCACATACATGTAGCGCATGTGGCACAGCCAATAGTCGTCGGAGTCCGGCGGCAGGGCGTCGCATTCGGGCAGCGGCGGCAGCCACAGCTGCAGGCCGCAGCCTTGAAAGGCGCGCGTCTCCGCCAGGCGCTGCACGTAGCGTACGTAGCGCAGCAAGGTGGCACGGTCGGCGGCATGCCGCGCATAACAATGCCGCACTAGCGGCGGCTGCCGCGGCTCCGCGCTGCGCAGCTCGACGTGCCCGCGCGATCTCGGCTGCAGCAGGCAGCCCACGATTTGCAGCATGGCCGTCTGCTGCAGTGCCGCACGCTGCGCCGCGATCAGCGCCGGGCGGAAGCCCAGGTAGCCAAAGCTGCCCGCGCTGCCGCGCGGCAGCAGCGTGTGCGCCGCCACATGCACATCCGGCTGGCACATGCCGCAGGCCGGCGCGCTGGAGTTGATGAAGCCCATCATGGCGAAGCTGGCGTCGCTAGCGTCGCTGCTGTTGAAGGCACAGCTGGGCGTGCGCGTGAAGCGCAGGTAAAGCGGCAGCATGCCGTGATCGTGCAGATTACGGCCCACGCCCGCCAGCTGCAGGCGCGGCTTGACGCCCAGCCGGCGGAGCTGCTGCCCAGGGCCGATCCCGGAGAGCATCAGCAGCTTGGGCGAGTTCAATGCGCCCGCGCTCAGCACCAGCTCTCGGCGCGACCACGCCCACAGCGTGCGATTGCTTGCCTTGTGAAGGTAGCTGATGCCGCGTGCGCGTCCTCCGCCGGCGCCGGCGCTGAGCAGCAGACGCTGCGCTTCCGCGCCGCAGAGCAGCTGCAAGTTGTCTTGGCCCCGGGTTAGATACTGGTGGGCGCTGCTAGCACGTCGATCCTGGTGGATGGTGGCGGGCACCAGGTGCGTGTAGCCGATGCTGCTGCCCGCCAGCAGGGGCTGCTGCAGGGGCGGCACGCCCAGCTCCGCGCTGGCGGCATAGATGAGCTCGACGAGCGGCTGCATCGCGGGCGACAGCGGGAACAGGCTGGGCTGCAGGCGCTGCTGCAGCTGACGGTAGGCGAGCTGCACCTGCGGCCAGTCCCAGCCGCGGAGGCCGAGCCGCCAGCGCCAGTCGTGGAAATTGGCAGCACTGCCGGGCACATAGACGTTGCCATTGATGGCGCCGGTGCCGCCGAGCATGCGTCCGTGCCACCAGCTGCAGCCGTGCGGCGGCTGCATCGCCTGGCAGCAGCGCGGACTCGGCTCCGCCTCGTCCAGCCACATGTAGCGCTCGTCGTGATGCAGCCGTCCGCTTAGCGCATGGTACTCCGCTTCCGGCGGCGGCTCCTGGCCCGCCTCCAGCAGCAGCACGGTCACGTTCGGCTGCTCCGCCAGCCGGCTGGCCACAATGGCGCCCGCGCTGCCCGCGCCCACCACAATGTAGTCGAAGCTGGCGCCGCTCGGCGGCGGCTCGATGCAACGCGGCCAATCGCTGGAGCTCTCGCCGCCAGCTCCTGCCAGCAGCGGCAGCAGAAAAAGTGCTGCCAATTTGGCTGCAGCTTGTCGACGCGCGTGTCTCATTTTGAACTGTGCGCGGCCGGGCCAAGGCTGTGCGCCTTGTGCCCATCAAATGTGAGACCAACAAATATGTTATCCGTATACCCTCACAGAGGGTAGCATGAATTTATCATTTATTTATTTATATTTCGAAGAATCATTGTCAAACTACGAGCTTCACAATTCACCTTGCATATCTTCAAAACCTTCTCGAATATCGTATAATTTCCAAAAATAAACAATCGATCAGACTTAAAGCTAAGCTATAAAAGCGCATCCGTTTGTCGGAAAGGGTATTGCTAGTGCGACGTGCCGTTAGCTTGCCCCACTCGTTATCTTTATGTGCGTTTTGCCTGTTTTCGGTTTCCGTTTGTTTGCACTGAGCTGTAAATAAGTCTTAATGCCGGCCAAGTAACAGCTGTGGATGCAGCCCCCCGCCACGCTCCTCAATCAAGCGCAATGCACAATGAACTCGACCATGAAAGAGAGAGAGAGAGAGAGAGAGAGAGAGAGGAAGAAAGGGAGAGAGCGTAAGCTTTCGCTGTTAATTAACATTAGCTGTTAAGTGCTGAGCAGCGCAGCGTTGACAGACGCTGTTAGCTGCAGCAGAAACGTTTTCTACAGCATACCCTGTACACACGAATTGCGTTCTAAGGGGTATGTCCAGTCACCACCATTTCGATATAAACGAATTATTTATTTATTTATTTCCATTTAACATCGCAAGAATGTCGTAGAAGCGTGCTAAGGTGGATGCAATGAAACTGGACACAGGGTATCTGCTAGTCGCAGCACTTTTTCTTTGGTTTTTTATTGTCTGCTTGTGCAGTTTTCGGGTTTGTCTTTTGTTTTGTTCGTCTTGTTTGCGCTTAGCGTTGAAATTGAATGCCCCGCAGTCTACTAATACAATACTTTGTATATATATAAAAACAAGTATTACCCGGCGTTGCCAGGCCAAGGAGTTTTATATTATTTATGGACATATTATATTATTTAAAACACGACTCAAATGAATTTTTGAGAAGATCTTTAAATATCGATCGGAAGCAAACAAGTTGTTTCGCTTTTCGCCCATATTTCACAGCTGCGGGTGGATTTATCTGCAATGCAGCCTTTGAGCTTTCCAGCTCTTACGATGTGACGATCATCAATCATTCATTCAGTCAGTCAGTCAATCAATCAGTCAGCTATATGTATTTATAAATTATATATATTAGGTAGGCGAGCTGTGAGCTTACAGGGTATTCGACAAAGCAAGCGACCCAATTCTAGCTGTGCGGTGGGTGGGGTAGGCAAAGTACTATTACGAAATGCCGGAGAGAGAGAGAGAGGGAGAGAGAATGTCATTGCACCCGTTTTGGCGGGGTCAGCGTTTTCGGGGAATTGCGAAGCCGCACGCGCTGGCTCAATTCAGTCCAGACTCGACTCGGTTCGAAGATGACGGCGGTGAACACGTTTGTGACCATGTGGCGGTTTCTGCTCATGCTGGGCCCCTCGGCGCTGGTCATCCTGACGCTGAACAAGGGCATCAAGGATCAGCGTCCGGATATTGTCGACGAGCTGCAGCGCGTGCGCACCACATTCATTGAGCAGCTGCGTCCGAGCTATGATTTCGTCATTGTCGGCGGCGGCTCGGCGGGCTGTGCGCTGGCGGCGCGTCTCTCCGAGAATCCGGCGTGGAGTGTGCTCCTGCTGGAGGCGGGCGGCGACGAGCCGCTCCTGATGGATTTGCCGCAATTATATCCGGTATTTCAGCGCAGTCCCTGGGACTGGAAGTATCTGACAGAGCGCTCCGATCGCTACTGCCTGGCCATGGAGGATGAGCAGTGCTTCTGGCCCAGGGGCAAGGTGCTGGGCGGCTGCAGCTCCATCAATGCGATGATGTATATACGCGGCAATCGGCGCGACTACGATCTATGGGCTCAGCTGGGCAATCCCGGCTGGGACTACAACAATGTACTCCATTATTTCCGCAAGTCGGAGGACATGCGTGTGCCTGGCTACGAGGAGAGCCCCTATCATGGCCATGGCGGACCCATTAGCGTGGAACGCTATAGATCGCCCTCACCGCTGCTCGACATCTTCATGGAGGCGGCCGCCCAGCTGGGCATGGCCCATCCCGATGGCGACTTCAATGGACGCACACAGACGGGCTTCGCCCCGCCCCACGGCACGCTAAGGGATGGCCTACGATGCAGCGCCAACAAGGGCTATATACGTCGCAGCTGGCAGCGACCCAATTTGGACATTGTGCTCAAGGCATTCGTGGAGCGCCTGGACATCGAGCCGGGCAGCAAGCGCGTGCGCGGCGTTCACTTCGAGCACGGCCTAGTGCAGCATCTGGCGCTGGCCAACAAGGAGGTGGTGCTCGCCGCCGGCGCCTTGGCCAGTCCCCAGCTGTTGATGGTGAGCGGCGTGGGGCCCGCCGAGCAGCTGCTGCCGCTGGGCATCGATCTGGTGCAGCATCTCCCCGGCGTCGGCGGGAATCTGCAGGATCACATCTCCACTTCGGGCGCCATTTACACCTTCGACAGCCTGATGCCGGGCAAGCACATGTCCTTCATAGTGCCCGAGCTGCTGACCAAGGAGTCGGTGGACGCCTTTGTCCAGGACCACAACGGCTTCTTCTATGCCATGCCCGTGAGCGAGGTGATGGGCTTTGCCAGCACCAAATATCAGTTGGCATCGATGCCGCATGCAGACTGGCCCGATGTCCAGCTGTTCATGGGCAGCTATGGCTACGGCGCCGACGGCGGCATGATCGGGCGACGCGGCGCCGCCATCACGCTGGCCAACTATGCCGACTCCTTCGAGCCCATACAGTACCAGGATTCGTTTGTGATCGCGCCGCTGTTGATGCGCCCGCGCTCGCGTGGCTATCTGCAGCTGCGCTCGCCAGATGCGCGCGTCCATCCGCTGATCCATGCCAACTACTATGATGATCCGCTCGACATGGCCGTCATGGTGGAGGGCCTCAAGCTGGCCCATCGGCTCGCCGAGACGCCGGCCATGCAGCGCCTGAATGCCACGCTCAACATTTACGAGTGGCGCAACTGCCCGGAGGTGGAATACCTCAGCGATGCCTTCTGGGAGTGCCTGGCCAGATATTATTCGCAGACCATTTACCATCCGGTCGGCACCTGCAAAATGGCGCCCGTTCAGGATCCGTACGGTGTTGTCGATCCACGGCTGCGCGTTCGCGGCCTGCGCAATCTGCGGGTCATCGATGCCAGCATCATGCCCACCATTCCCACCGGCAACACGAATGCGCCCACCCTGATGATAGCCGAGCGGGGCGTGGACATTATCAAGGAGGATTGGCATCATTATCCACACGGCGGTTGGCTCTAGGTTGGCCCCTTCTAAATCCAAGCTGTAGCTCCTATTTCTTAGCTTAAGAGTCTATAAATAAATGTATGAATAAACCAAAAAGTGTGGCATGCCGACGACTGAATACCCTTTAGGGCTTGTGGCTTGGAAGTGCCTTAGAAGGGAAACCTCTTCTTCCGAGCTACGTTTTCTATGGCAGCCATATGATATAGTTTGCTAAGTTTACTCAAGATTTCTTGAAAGACAAGCACTTATTCTTCTACCGTCTTCCTACTATTCTAGCAATGTGATATAGAAAGAAGACCGTAATAAGATTGTTCACATATATAAAGAGCATTCTGAGACTCGTATATGCCAAGCTTGGTCGGTATTCCGACCTTAAAGCACAAAAAGGTATTTCATACAAAAACTCCTTTTATGGCAGAGTCTTCCGATGCCAACTATATATAGTAAAATGATCTTAATATGAGGTTTACCAATTAAAAAGATCACAAGATTCGTATATGCCAAGTTTGGTCGAAATATGTTGAAAAAGAAAAAAAGTACAAAAACTCTTTTTCTCTATTCTAACTATCTGAAGTAGTAAAAAATATATATATATATATATACATATATATATTACAATACACACTTTATGGGCTCGAAGCCGTCTCCTTCTAAGCGTCAAACTTTAAACTAACATTGGCCAAGCGAAGGTCAATAGCTGTGTTTTTTAACTGGGCCAAAAAGCGGGCTAACAATAACTGTACTCGTGTACTCGTGCCGAACGGCAGGGGTCAATGCTGAGTTGACCTCTGGCGAGCTTAAGAATTGGCAGCCTTGTCCCATTCATGAGCCAATTGCTTGGCCTCTCACAATTGCCAAATCCAAATTCTAATTCGAATCCAAAACAACCCAGCTGCAAATGTGCACGTTCCAAAATCATGGCATTAGCTGGTTAACTAACAAAAGCTGAATGCTACAAGTCCAAAGGATCAGGCAGATCCAAAAGGATATTTACAACAAATTATGGGAAACGCATTGTCAATGTTATTCACAGACAGAAACTAAAAAAAAAGAAGAGCGTTGAACTAAGAAGCGAGAGGTCGCCGGTTCAAATCCAGTACTTATTAGTTTTTAAATTTGTTTATTTCACAAGAGAATAAATAATAATTTGCTTTAATATATTTCGCTTTGAGCGCACACAGCTTGAAGCTTAGGGTTCGAACCAGCGAGTAGACGGAAGACAGAGTATAATACGTGCAAAATTTAAAATATATGTGTGTACTTTGAGGCAAGACAATATGCAATTATATGAAAAAAAAAAATAAATCAATTATTCATTCATTCATAATTATGAAGCTTTTTTTTCCAATTCTCAACTCGATGATTATACAAAAAATTAAAAATAAATCAATGCCTTAGATTAAATTGAGTTATGTGAATGGGAAACCAGATTGGATCATAGTTTCTTTTTTTTCCTCTATTTTTTCTTTGTAGGTTAACTGTAATTGCGGGCGCGTAAAGTGGGGCGCGGGGGCGGTCAAATTGAAAGATCGATCAGCGCATTTGCGCCTAATTGTGCTCGAAATGTCAGCCGGAGCAACAGTTGCTGCTGCAGTTGTTGTTGCTGTTGGAGCCAAGCTGAAACAATTCCCAGCACATTCTGGCGACATTGACAGCAGGCGCCTGCAATTTGCCGCATATTGTTGCTGCTACATGTTGCTGCTGTTGTTGTTGTTGTTGTTGTTTTTGTTGTCGCAGTTGCCGTTTTGGCGTGTTTTATGATCGGGCGCTGAACCAAATGGCAAACGCGACAAGTTTTACCAGTTTGCCGACACACACAAACACACACACACACACACACACACACAGTTATAGTGGTCGGCTGTGCTGAAGTTTTCAAAAAGGTTTCCGAGATTTTCATACGGGCCAGTACCCGACATCGACTGCTGACAAAATGACGCGACCCAAGCTCCAGCTCCAGCAACAGCGCCAGATCGAACCTCGCCGACAATTGCAGCTGCTGCTGCTGCTGTTTGGGCTGCTGCAACTGTTGCCCGCAGCTGCAGCACGGCCGCAGCAACAGTTGCTGCTGGAGGCGGCACAATCGGAGACAACAGCAACAGGAGCAGCAACAGCGCCTGCTCTCAACGATCCTTCGGGTGAGTTACTCCGCCTGCGAGCGCTGTCGGGCTGCCCCTGGAAGGGAGCTGCTGCCCCAGCTTAGACTCTCAGTTAAATCTTATGATGATTTCTTTGCAGATCTCAGCGCTGGCCTCAATCTGTTGCCCGTGAGCAATTGGATTGCGGCTGCCGCCAATGCTGAGCCGCCGGCGCCCGCTCAATTCGTGCGCATCGCCATGAACAGCGGACTGTGAGACGCAGCCGTCGGCCGACAGATGGCGCCAGCTGCACTATCAAATACTCAACTTGTGTTTAAATTAACTTAATATCCCTTCTTTTTTTTTTTGGTACATTTATTTTTTTTTTTTTGAATGCCTAATCAGTTAGAGGCTGCAAAGGATACAATAAAATGTTGTGCATAGACAACAGTAAATGATAAGTGCATCTACAAGATCATAATTGGATAAACGGATAACTAAACCCTATAATTGTCAAGTGTAAAGCATCTACAAGATCATATATGGATAAATGGATAGCTTAACCCTATAATTGCAAAATATGAAGCATCACCAGCTCCACGCCATTTCTGTGATAGCATTTGCCAGGGTTGCCACCTATAGGTGTATATGTATGTGCTCTGGCAGCTTTTAAAGGCGTTTTCATAACATCGATAAATATCGATTTTGAGACTTGGTTTTTAAGGCATTACTCGAGGAGCATAGAAACTAGCTGCACCAAATTTGGCGTGTGGGTTCACGTATGGTATTTACGTACTTCAAATAATTCACTTTTTGGATATTATTCGCTATTATTCGCTTAATTGAAAAATACTCATTTGTTAAGACAGAGCCTTGCGCTTTGGTATGCGCATATATTTGGGTGCCACAGTTGGGCTCTGAAAATTTCATAAGGATCGGAGTGTTAACAACCAAGTTATATAATTAATACTGCATTTCGAAAGGTGTTAGACTAGTGGAAGAAGAAGAGGCGGGGTATTAAGGCAGTATCATATAGGTTAACAGAAAGAATAACATATGTAAATTGCCAGCCAACAGTTCTACGACTCTCTACAGGGTATTTATAGGCTGGGCATTATTTCAATTTACTTTATGTCAATTGTGTTGCGTTGACTTGTTGTTTAAAAATGCGGTTCTATTCTGGTGCTTGTTAAAAAGGCGCCTTTTATGGCTATTATAAGACAAAAACTTAAATCGGTCAGCAAAAAACTGGCAATTTGTAATGTCATTGTTTCTGCTGTTGAGGCTGTTGTTGTTGCTGTTGTTGTCGCTGTTGCTGTTGCTGTTTACAGAGTGCCTGTCCTTGAACGACATTGTCTGGGTCTGGGTTACACCTGTTTAACAACAGCACAGCACACTCATAATACACTAATTACAGCCGGTCGATTAAAAATGTGTAGTAAGTACTTGATAAGATGATAGTACTTAATATGCTTTAATGGACTTTCTAAATGGAATGTATTGAATAATAGAAAAATAAACTATAGGCTACGCCTTAAGCAGGTCAGTTCTGGCAAACTCGAAGTTTGAAGATAACAACATGCCTGAAGCACTGCCTTGTAATGCCAAAATTCAGGTACTATGCGAGCCGTTTTGTTTTTGTTATTCCTTTTTTATTGCCATAAAGCAATTAGTTCAACAAGTTTATTAAAGACTTAGGCAATTAAAAGCTTGTTTGAATTACGATTCAGAGAGTTTGTAAATATGGAAAATTCAAGATTATTCCAGACAATGCTAACAAGTAAGAACGACTATCCCATATATAAATAAATAATCTCCCAGATAAGTGCTTTGTTGGGAAAACTTTATTGCCGACCAGTTGTGACTGTAGGAAAAAATTGAAAAACAATGCGAAATTTTCCATTCAACAAGTCATCTTCTAACCAATTAGAACTCGTGAGTGCCCAGTTAGGGTAATATATCTTAAACAAACAGATAGGTTTCCCATACAAGAACTTAACTTTCGACAAATCGTTTCTAGAAAAACTATATATCATATGTCATAAACTTCCCAAATTCGTCATACAGAGATATGCGAAACATTCGTGTGAACTATATGTAGCCGAACCTTGAACTATTTTTAAAGACTGAAAGCTGAGCACAGGCTCTGGTTAGGCTCTCTACAATTAATGTCTGAGCTGGCAGCATGTTTTTGCGTTTAATTAATAACTTTAATACTGCTAACGTGATTTGTGGACATGCCATGTCAAAGACGCTGTAAAAAGAACGCTTGCTGCACGCAATCAGTCAGTAAATCCGTCAGTCAATCGGTCAGCCAATCAATCAGTCAATCAGTTAGTCAATCAGTCCGTCAATTGATCAGTCAATCAATCAGTTAGTCAATCAGCCCAGCTGTCAGTCACTCAGTCAAACGGTCAGCCAATCAGTTGGTCGATCGATTAGTTAATCAGTCAGTCAATCAGTTAGTCAGTCAGTTAGTCAATCAGTTCGTCGATCTGTCTGTCCATCAATCAGTCAATCCGTCGATCAATCAGTAAGTGAATCAGTCAAGCGTCCAGCCAATCAGTCGGTCGATCGATTAGTTAATCAGTCAGTCAATCAGTTATGAATCAGTCAGTCAATCCGTTATCGTAGCTGCGCACGTGCTGGGTCCCTGGGCAGACGACTTGGCATACATACGCAGCTCGTGCGATTACAAATAGTTGTTGTCACAATTTTTGTTGTTCTTCTGGTTGTTTTTCTGCTAAACGTGAAGTCAACAAAAGGCAAAGCTGGTTGTTTTTGCTGGCTAAGGCGACACTCACACCATGATAACTAGTCAGTCAGTCAGTCAGTAAGTCACTCAGTCAGTCAGTCTGTCAGTCATAGATAGTTTGCCATTCGGTCAGATGCCCGCTTATCGCACCTATAAAAGCAAAATGCATTCGCTGGCGTCGCCTCAAAGCGTACGCATTCCAAATGCTGGCAACAACTACGAACCAGAGCCACATCTTCAGTCCCGGCGATCCGCAGTGCACGCCGCCCGGCACCGGCCTCTGGAGCGGCCTCTTCCAGATGCTGCTGCAGGCCCTGCTCGCGGCACAGTGCAATGTGGCGCCGACCACGCTCTGGCCACCGGACTATGGCGAAGTGGCGGGCAGCGATGGCTTCGGCGAGCCCTACGACTTTGTGGTCATTGGCGCCGGCTCGGCTGGCTCCGTGGTCGCCAGTCGCCTCAGCGAGAATCCCAATTGGCGTGTGCTCGTCCTGGAGGCGGGCGGAGATCCGCCCGTCGAGTCTGAGGTAAGTCTCAAGCAATTCGACCCGTGTTTGCACTTGTTCCCAGCGGCAACTGTGTGAATTTGGTGTGTACACATTGCCAACTGGTCAACTCGCAGCCAGCAATAAACGGGATTGACATCCAAGCGGGAGCTATGCCCATATAAAATATTACACAGACACAGACGTAGCTAACTTCGTATGGTATGTGGAACAAATAAAAGGGTATCTCAAGTGATTAATGTGCTCAGTGTGTGCATTGACTAGCGAAAAACAAACATATGCATTTATATTGCCCTTTTGCGTAAAGGGTACTTCAAGTACTTCAATATATACTAAAATATGCGACGAACAAACGTGAATATTTTTATTGAGTACCAGAGGAAATTTCCGGTGCCGATGAATAATGTCAATGTCAAAAGGCAATGTTTGATTATAATTTGTTGTTATTGTTGCTTTTTCTGTTTAACAAAAAGTTACTGCTGCATTTGAACCGGCAACCAGCCGTCCTTCAATATATGCACAAAGAGTTTAATACAAGAAAAATTGTATTCATTTTTCATTTCCCCATTCATTTTTGTTATACATTTATTATTATTGTTTTTTTTTGGCAATTGAGTTCGAGCCTGCCTGAGTTCGAGCCTGCGACCTGCAACCATATATGTACCTTAAACACACGCACAAATTAAAGGGTATTTGAAGTACTTCAAGGCCCATGCACAATAATCGTAATACTGCTTTAGCCAAGGCAAATGCGGTAATTGATGTGTGATACCTGCTTTAATTCATGAGTTTTCCGAGTGCCCCACTTCAAGTACTGTTATCAGTTGCATGTTAACATTATGTTAACAGAACAGCGATAAGAATGCACGTAGAATTTATGGGGGAGGATTATTGTTAACTAATCTTCAGCTTATCAGCTGCTAAATTTATATTCTCATATGTTAACATTTACAAAACTCGAACACACTTGAAATGTAAATGGATATTAATAACATGAAGGAGTTGCTTACTGTAAGAAGAAGAGCCTCTGCTTATCTTAAAACAACAATTTACAAGCAATTGAACTCTTAACAAGACAAACGATTTCACTTATCTGAAGATATTACAAAAAAGAAAAATTATAACATTTCGCGCTGTTTAAAAGTTTATCTACATTATTTATAGTTAATTCTTGTATTTGCCTGTTCACCAACAGTAAAATTGATAGAGAAACTCTTTAGATAAGTTCGAACTTGAGTGGTATATAGAGAAAAATCGTAAAAATTGGTAAGATAAATAAAGACCATTTCACGTTATAATAAAATCCTTTATCCTGTTCCTTTTTAATTATTGTAAATTATGCAATATTTACGAATAATCAATAATTAAAGCTTTTATAATTGGTTGATAATGTTAATATATAAACAACTTATCGATATCGATCGATAGGGGAAGCGATAAAGTTAAAGGTGCATGATATTTTTATCGATTGCTTTGAAACGGGGCAAGCTACCACAGGGCACTGGGAGGGTCTGGGAGGATCAGCTTAGACCTCTTTTAAAAAGGTAGATTTTGGAACTATTTCGGGCTGTTTTTATATTATTTTTTCAATGTACTAACTGTCTCCCTTTCTCTCTCTCTCTCTCTCTTTCTAGCTGCCCGCTTTGTTCTTTGGGCTCGAGTTCAGCGAATTCATGTGGAACTATTTCACGGAGAACAGCGGAACGGCGTGCCAGGCGCAACGTAATGGACGCTGCTATTGGCCGCGCGGCCGTATGCTGGGGGGGAGCGGAGCCGCGAATGCGATGCTCTATGTGCGTGGAAATCGGCGCAACTTCGACAGCTGGGCGGAGCTGGGCAACACGGGCTGGAGCTATGACGAGGTGCTGCCGTATTTTGAGCGCTCGGTGCGTCCGGTGGGCAATGCGACCCATCCGCAGGGCTACATGACGTTGAACCCCTTTGAGCTGCAGGACGAGGACATACAGGCCATGATACGGGCCGGCGGCCAGGAGTTGGGCGTGCCCAGCGTTGCGCAGTTCGCCGAGGGCAGCTATGTGGGCTATACCTCGGTGCCGGGCACCGTGCAGCGCGGTCGACGCATGTCCACGGCCAAGGGTCACCTCAGTCGGATCGCGGAGCGACCCAATCTGCATGTGGTGAAGCGGGCGCAGGTGAATCAGCTGCACTTTGATGCAACCGGCGCACGCTTGGAGGCGGTCAGCTTTGTCCGTGGCGAGCGCACCTATCGTGTGGGCGTGGCCAAGGAGGCGGTGCTGTCGGCGGGGGCCATTGATTCGCCGGCGCTGCTGCTGCGCTCGGGCATCGGACCACGTGAACAGCTGGAGCAACTGCAGCTGGCTGTGCAGCACGAGCTGCCCGGCGTGGGCCACAATCTGCAGGATCATGTCCTGGTGCCGCTGTTCATGCAGCTGGACGAGGGTGTGGCCCAGCCCGCCACCCAGCAGGAAATATTGGACAGCATCTATACGTATCTGATGCATCGCACCGGTCCGCTGGCCACCCACAGCACCGCCTCCCTGGTCGGCTTCATCAACACGGCGAACAGCAGCAGCGATCCACGCTATCCGGACCTGGAGTTCCATCATTTGTACTTTCAGCGCGGCCGCCACGACTCGCTGGCCTTGTTCCTCAACGGACTTGCCATCCAGGAGCGCTACATAGAGCATCTGCAAGGCCAGCTAACCCAATCCCATCTGCTCTGCATCTTTGTCCAGCTCTCGCAGCCAGAATCGGCGGGACACCTGCGGCTGCAGAGCGCCGACTACAAGCAGCCGCCGCAGCTGTTCAGCAACTACCTGGACAAGCCGGCGGATCTGGCAACGCTGCTGCGTGGCATTCGCCATCAGGAGAGCATGACGCAGACGGCGGCCTACAGGCAGCGCCACGCCCAGCTGGTGCACGTGCCCATCGGGGAGTGCGACGGAGCGCACAAGTTCGGCAGCGATGCGTATTGGCGATGCTATGTGAAGTACTTTACCGTCACCTGCTACCATCAGGTGGGCACGCTCAAGATGGGCCCTGACACGGATCCCGCTGCCTGTGTCAATCCACGGCTCCAGCTGCGAGGCGTGTCCAATCTGCGCGTGGCCGATGCCAGCATTATGCCCAACGTGGTCAGCGCCAACACGAATGCCGCCACGGTGATGATTGGTGAACGGGTCGCCGACTTTATAGCCCAGGACTGGGCAGAGGCAGTGCAGCAAAAGAACCTGCATATGCACGACGATGCCCTGTAGGGGCTCGTCTGGAGTTGACTCGGCAAAACTGCATTTCTTCTCTTTTTTTTTGTACTTTTAATTAATATATGAGCTTTGTATTTATATCGGAAAATCCAGGCAAAATGCTTTTAATTGTGCTTTGATTGACTGAATGACTGACTGACTGATTGACTGATTGACCCACCGCCGAAACCGTGGGAGCTAGAAAGCTGAATGGTTCAAACTGTGTCACTTATGTGATGAAAGTGCGCACTAAGACGACGAAGAATTCCACCTGCAGCGGTGGAAAATTTGTAGAAAATGGTAAAAGTTACCGAAGCATTTTGTCTAAGGCCTTAATATACGCTCTTACTTTGCATATGATTGACTGATTGACTGACTGATTGACAGAGAACCCACCGCCTAAGCCTTGGAAATTAGGAACAATGGTCTCAATATTATTTTAAGGATCTAAGTTTGAGTCTCTATAATACGCTCTTGATTTGTATATAATGTAAATGATTGAATGACTGACTGATTGAAAACCCACTTTCTAAGCCATGGGAGAACGGAGTCCGCATTTTTCACAGTAGTTCACTTGCGTTATACAAATCTTAAGCAGCTTAAATGCAACATTTCGTTTTCCATCGGAGTAAAAGTCAGAGTTAATTTCTTTCGACAATCGATCAGATCGATTATTTGAGATCGATTAACTTAATTTATTGCGTAGTGAGTCTGGAGCGCGTTTCTTCAACAGCCGAGTCAAATATGGCACATTTCTGTCATTCTATTAGGCATTCTGTGTGTTCATTGAATTATTAAAATAGTTCCCGGCAGAGTTCACAAGCTCTTGAACCATCCGAATGCATTATTACGCTTTATGTTTTGCTTTGTGACTTCGCAATTGGATGGATTGAAATGCAAGTGCAGAAACTATATCAAAACAAATTGACAAAGAGAACAATTATAAAACCGAACTGAATCAGGAAATGGGTCCCACATTACCGAATTACTGATATTGTTTTCGGATTTGCAGCCCTGCCTCGTCATGTGCGTCCGTCCACCAAAATTAGAGCTGGAGACGCCAATTTGAAAATGTACGTTCTCTTATATTATACGTATATAAATAAAGCGATCAGCAAACCAGATTTTGCTCTATCATAAACGAGCTAAATACAACAATTTTATAGTCCAAACTCGATTGAAAGTGAGCATAACGGGCATATTAGTTTTGGGCACCTGTATGTAACAGGCGTAGGGAAGCATTGCTGCACCCATCACTTTTATATATATATTCTTGATCAAGATGACGATCTGAACAAGATGTAATATATAATATTCTCGTATACCATACCCAAAGTGAGTTTATCAGTAGATAAACCTTTTTGAATACCTTCACCCATCTCGCCCCTCATTCTTAAAGGAAGAGCCGCTTATGTGGCATATTAAAGTCATGAAATCCTCACGAAGATCGGACCCTAAGCACCGAAGTCAAACAAAGAAAAAAGGAAGCAGAAGATGTACGTATAGAAGAACACTAGAATGTTTGTAACGGCAGCTCGACGTCAGGTTCAGGGTATCTGCTAGTCGGGCAATCCCAAAATAAATACTCCTGTTTATGTAGTCTTGCAACAACATAGTAAACAGATAAAAAATATTTTAATTCTTAATATTGTAGTTTACCCTGCTCTCCGCAAAATGCAAACAAAATAAAATAAAAACAAAAGTAAAGTAAATGAATTTTTGAGCTCTAGCTGGATTTTTGGCACACATTTGACTACATTCTTGATGCTCAGAGAAGCCAACATCGATGCGACAATAAAACCAGAAATGATTGAGGAACCAGTTTTCCAAAAGCGGGGCTGGGGGACAAAAGCACAGGCCCAAGACAGCGGGCGGAGTCTTGTGGTGGGTAAGTGCGGGTGGGTAAGGAGCCAATGTGTTAAAGAAGAAGAGAGACAATTAGAGAAGAGAGGGAACATGAGAGAAAATAGAAAATTAGAGAAGGGGAGAAACTAACAGAGAGAAGGAGATAACTAGAGGAAGAGAAATAAGGAGAGAGAGAGAAAATGTTTGACAGAGCGAAAATGAGGGACAGAGAGAGAGAGAGAGGGGAGGGGAAGACAAAGATGGAGAGGGAGCTATTAAAACAGTGGGAGAAAGTGTTAAAGAGAGAGAGAGAGAAAGGGAGTGAGTAAAAGAGACAATGAAATAGAAAGAACGAAAGAGTAAGAGGAAGGGATCCACAGAGGAAAAGGAGAAAGCGAAAGATAGATTAAGAGAGAAACAGAGAGCGGGTGGGAATAAAAGGAAGAGGAAAGAGAGATTTAAAGAGATTTAGTGGGCGATCGAACGAAAGGGCAAAAGAGAGGGAGGGTGAGCCCAACCCCCGACTAGACTGCACTGTTTTGGCAGTGTGCCACGCGCGTCGCTGTGACCGAGCCCACAAATGTGGGTGAGGTTGTGTTTATGCCTGAACCAGGGGCGTGACAAAAGCGGACCACCGTCCGGCTCGTCCGCGCACAGTAGCGCATCAAGATACCGAAATGCCCAGCAAGTGGATTTTTGGCTTATCGGAGTCAGCGCTGGCGACTTATCAAAAGAGAGTAAGAGAGAGAGAGGGAGAGAGAGACTGAGGGAGAGATAAAGAGGCAGCACGACAGCTATGGACGAATGGATAGACGGATGGATGGATGGACTGGCAGGTGAAGTGGGATCATAAAAAACAATTTGAGGCCCATAATTGAATGGGCCACCCCACCGGCGCTTATCAGGGGCAACCTCCAGTCGGTGGTCGTTTAGTATTTTGCAGTCGTAGCTGCGGCTTCGCCTTAGCTCTGGCTGCACCCGCTCTCGAATGTCACATCTAATCTCTGTGTGGCAGTGATAAAGGCGCGTCCGGCAGAGCTTTGCCGTGGTCTATACACATATACATAAATACATAACTATATATATTATATACGCATTTGTGGTCTATTTGCAATGCAAATGGCGCAGGTGATTTACGGCGACGCGTGCGGAATGCGAATGCCAGCCGGCGGCCGGAGAGCGTACAAATGCCGGCTGCCGGCCACGGCCGGCGAACAGTAGCGCACGGACAGCGCCAGTGGGCAGAACGCCGGAGTATTCTATTTGCAACTATTTGGAACGAAGATGGAGTTTCTGAGCGCTGAGTGCGCGGCCAGATCGGCGGGCCCGGCCAATACGCTGATGTCGCTGCTGCTGCACACGCTGATTACCAAATTCTGCGATCTGAGCGGACAGCAGCAGTGGCCGGCAGATCGTGGTGATTGGCTGGAGCAGGCGGGCGGCTTTGAGGAACCATACGATTTCGTTGTGATCGGTGCGGGCAGTGCGGGCTCTGTGGTCGCTGGCCGGCTGGCGGAGCAGGCCAATTGGCGCGTCCTGCTGCTGGAGGCGGGCGGTGATCCGCCGATTGAGACGGAATTCGTTGCCTGGCACATGGCCACACAGTTCTCGAAATGGGATTGGCAGTATCATACGCAGCCGAACGGGCGCGCCTGCATGGCCATGCTGGGCGAGAGCTGTCACTGGCCGCGCGGCAAGATGCTTGGCGGCACCAACGGAATGAACGCGATGATCTATGCGCGCGGCACACGCACCGATTTCGATGACTGGGAGCAGAGAGGCAATCCCGGCTGGGGCTATGATGAGGTGCTCAAGCATTTCCGCAAGGCCGAGGATTTGCGCTCCACCCGAACGGACTATAAGCCCGGCGATCATGGCGTCGGCGGACCCATGGGACTGAACAACTATGTCTCGGACAATGAGTTCCGCTCGACCATACGGGCGGGCATGTTGGAGATGGGCTATGGCAGTGCGCCGGACTTTACCGAGGGCTCGTTTGTCGGCCAGATGGATATACTGGGCACCCAGGATGGTGGTCGACGCATAACCACCGCGCGCTCCCATCTGCCCAAGGATGCGCCCAATTTGCATATTGTGCGACACGCCCACGTCAAGCGTCTGAATCTAAACGACCAACAGAGGGCCGAGAGCGTCACCTTTGTCCATCGCGGCGGCAAGGAGTACACAGTGCGGGCCAGCAAGGAGATAATTCTCTCGGCTGGCGCCATTGGCAGCCCACAGATCCTCATGCTCTCAGGTAGGTGCAGGCCAAGCCAAACAATGTATTCCAAGGTAGTCCAAGGTTTTCAAGGTTTCCCAATGTCAAACTGCGTACCCCCAACTAATCGCTGCTCTCTTTAATCTTTGCCCGAATCGCATAAACCCGATAAGATAGTCAAAAAAAAATAATAATAGAAATCTAATGAATGAATAGTTAGAGGCTTTTATGGCCGTGATAAGCTTATCCGATAGTTGGAGGTTTTTGTAAGCCCGCAGAAAATAACTTGAGTAACTACAGTTTTTCTAATAGATAAAGCTTCTACATGCGCTTTATTCCAAACAAGACCACCCGACTCGGAGATACCTTTCTACATTCGTAGTGCTTGCTCAGTTGGACACACTCCAATACTCCAATTTGGATTGGCCTTCGTTAGAGCTTAGGACCTTAGATTGGCACTCGATTATTATCCACTTGCTATCTATTCCAATGTGTTATTCTCTGTTAGATCCAACTTACAAGCTATTCTTATCTGTGAAGGTCATCAGCTTAATGAATTCCGTATCCATCTTAGTACAAGTCAAAGGATGTTTAGCTTGGATCCTTTCTAGGATGTTCAGCTAGATTCGTAGCGCTTAGTTATACTCTTCCGCTCTTCAGCATTTTTAACAGTATTTTATCAGAGCTGCAGCTTTGCTTGAGCATCGTCTTATTGGGTTTCACTCGGTAAGGTCCAAGCCTAAACAAATTAAATATTTTAAGCTCATGACGCAGAAGAGGTTCATAATAACAGCGAGACTAGTGGGGTGAAAAGTTTTTGTAATACCTCTCTTAATCCTTTCCATCTCCTCCCTTTCTACCTCTAAAATCCCTGCTTGTATCCCTCATGATAATAATTCTCCCCCTACTTTCGGCAGGCATTGGACCCGCTGAGCATCTGAGAAGCGTTGGCGTGCCCGTCAAGCTGGATCTGCCTGTTGGTCACAATCTGAAGGATCATGCTAGCCTGCCAGTTATCTTCCAGATCGATAAGTCAACGGCCCGTAAGCCCACCGAAGAGGAGCTGGTGGATGCCATGTACAACCTGCTGATGGGTCGCTACAGCAAGCTGCTGCATCATGAGGCGACTGCCCTGACGGGCTTCATCAACACGACCTCGCTGCATGGTCCCAATCCAGACATACAGACAACGAATTTCTTCAGCCTAATGCAGAGTCCGGAGCTGCGTGGCTATGTGGCCGCCACCGGGTTCAATGAGCGCGTCGCCAAGAGCATTCTGTCTGCCAACGAGAAGTCTAACACGTATATCACATATCTGCTGCACCTGAAACCCTTCTCCGCCGGCCGCCTGGAGCTGCAGAGCGCCGACTATCTAGACGCGCCAATCATCGATCCGGGCTACATGACCGATGAGCGGGATGTGGATACCTATATACGCGCCCTGAACATCTACAAGCGTCTGCCCGAGACGCGTGCCTTTGGCGAGCGTGAGGCGAAGCTGCACCAGATCGACCTGGAGGCCTGCAATGGTCTGGCCTATCAGTCGGACGACTATTGGCGCTGCTATATACGCCACATGACCACCACCGTCTATCATCCGGTGGGCACGGCCCGCATGGGACCCGCCACCGATCCCACGTCCGTCGTCGATGCCCGGCTCCGAGTCCATGGCGCCAGCGGACTGCGCGTGATCGATGGCAGCATCATGCCCGACATTGTCGGCGCGAATACAAATGCCGCCATCATTATGATCGGTGAGAAGGGTGCCGATATGATCAAGGAGGATTATCTGGGTGGGGCCAGCCAGCACACAGAGCTTTAATTTGCCATCAAAACTCAACTGTGGAGTTTGCGAATCAGCCTCCGAGTTCTGTTCGGTTGAGGTAGCTGCAGCACACACTTTTATCATTAATACGATCTATCTTTTCTTTTTTTTTTTTTTTAATATTTTGTAGTTAGATAATAAATTGAGCAAGCTTCAAAAACATTTGCAGTTGTATTTGCACAGTTCCCACCAAGCTTTGGCGCTGTGCGGTTTGAAGCTGCGCTAAGGGCAAAATGTATTTGCTAAGCTCTCTTAGAGTAAATGCATAGCTTGGCGCAGTAGCTCTCAAAGTTTTCTTAAATTCTTGCACAGTGCTTCTCACATTGGCTTGCAGAGTACTTTGAGCGCTTCGCGCAGTGAGTCTCAAACCGCAGTTGCATGTGTTTGCGCATGGTTAAAGAATGCACTTTGAAGGCTTTGCAAAAACGAATTGCGCTTTGTCTTTGTGTTTATGTATGCAGTGGCTGCAAAACCTTGGTGGTTGAAAGCTGCGCTTAGTTTGTATTCAGTATATAAAGAGCGCAGTGGTTTCAAAAACATGATGCATGCTCAAAGCACAGTTGCTCTCAAAGCTTAACGACTAATCGCACAGAAGCGCTCAATGCAAAAGCGCGTTTTCTACAGTGACCCTTAAACCACGACGAGCGCTCTCAATCCCAACCACACGCACACTAAAGCGACTAGGCTACCGGCACGAATTGAGCTCTAGGCGCAGCACAGTGGCTCTCAAAACTCTTTGCATAGTGATCGTCAAAACTGAGTTCGAAAAGTAAGCGCTCGAATAACTTTCATTGCCCCGCAGTAGGCCTGGTAATGGGTCAGCACTCTGTTTGCATATTGACTCAGTTTGTACTAAAGCAGGCGGCGACACGGAAATTGTCAGTGCCCAAATCAGGAGTCCAGCAGAGAATTGTGAGGAGCTCATTCACCTTCTGAGTTTTGTAGTGCTAACATCTAAAATTGAACAAAATTCGTTGTGCTTCAAAATTTGAAATGTAAAAATGGACATCGATTTGGAATCAGTTGCGGGACCTTTGATCAGATTTGGTTATATAAAAGTGTCGGTAGAAGGAGAGAAGTACCAGAGTTGAAAGTTTCGGACATGTAGTTTGTTTTTTCTTTTTGTTGTTTTATTTGTTTACCAAGAACACGTGATAAAATATAAACACAAAGATAGTCCAAGACATTTTTTTGCTGGCCTTGCAAGTTTTAACATTGCTGGAAAAATGTCTTAATTAAAAATGCAATTGGGATTTACCTTTAACAACGCCAAGGTGAGTGCAAGCAAGCTGTAGGCAAAACGGAACTAGGAGGTAGCTACACACACATAAAACACACACACGCACACACACACACACACACACACACACACACACACACACACACACACACACACACACACACACACACACACATACACACGCTCAAATAGCTCGCCCCTTCCCTTTGCTCCATTATGGGATACGCAAATATGCAATATCCAAATATGACACAATTGGTCTATCTAGCTTTTATAATCTTCGAGATGTGCTCAAACAGATAATCTTCTGCGTATCTGCGTATCGGAGAAATGGAGATATCAGATATATATATATATAAAATACATTGGCTTTTTATCCGCTTCTTAGAATTGAATAAAAATATGCTTCCTTCCCTTGGTTTAGTTTAAACCGAATGATACATTCTACGTCAAAATATATCGTTTAGCTAACAAGAATGTGATAGGAACAAAACACGACTAAGAAACTCGATGCTGGCCTTGAAAATCGTGATTTTATATATCAGCATTAACTAATTTGCAGTTGGCCCATTTGGGCCTTATTGGCATTGGCATCAAATGGCATAGGCAAGAATGCCCATAAGGAATGGCAACATTGATTGGTTGTGGAGCAAGGTCCGAGGATGACGGATTCCTTGTGTTTGCTCCGCTGGACAAAATAAAGTTTGAAATCTAACAAGCTGAAAGAAGAAAACATTCAAGTAACTCTGCAACTCGCACACACAATGTCAAACCTAGTTGAAGCTTAGCCTTAAATTGCTCTTCTGCATGATTCTTTATATATTTAACGTTTATACAGATTAGAGGCCAGGAGGCTGCCGATATTAATATATTTGATAGTTTTTATACAACGCTGACCCAAAAGTAGCTGATTAACTGTAAGTCAAATTATTTTAATTTTTGTTATTGCTAAAAGCAAATTCCTTTAGTTCAAATTTCGTTTTATACACTAGGAATTGGAGCATGGTCCGAGCCTCGACTCGTGTGTGCTTCATTTCCAATTAGAAGGCAAGAAACACACAGGATTTTAAACAAATGCTTAAATCAAATTGTTGCGATAGATGAAATTCCAATCAATATATATGTGTAAATATATATATATACAATTCCAATTGACAAAGCAGGGGAGCAAGGTCCGAGGAGAAAGTCCCTTGTGTTTGCTCTCGGTTATATATATATATATATATCAATATCCGTTACATATATATATTATATATATATATATAACATATCACGTTGTTCTTCATTGGTTAGAACAATAGCAACAGACTCTCTGCAACTTGTACATAAATACATAATCGAACGAGAGAACGACAACAGCAACAATTATATAAAGAACTAGGAAGCCAGGAAATACACTCACACACACACAACACAGACAACATACAACACTCCCCACACCCACACACACATTAGAAACGAACTCCAACCCACCCCACCCCTCCCCCAAGAATCACAAGAGCAGACTTCCCCCCAGCCCCCTACCCCCTTTGAAAATCGAACGCGATGGGGATACTTGTTGATATTGGGGACAATGCACACGAGGTAAGTGCATATTCATAGTTTTTAAATTTTAACTGAAGTAATATCTCTACTTTCAGACATATTTACAATTGAATAAAATTTTTAAAAAATTTTTAAAAATATTTTCTTAATCGTTAGTTGGGGGCACAGACTCTGCAACTGATGCGCACAGGTGAGTGCATTCTCTCTTTCCTCTTTTTGCCTTTCTATGCGATTCTCAAGAGTTCAAGTAGAAGGATTAATTATATTAATACCCTGGCAATCTACCTCTTTCTTGCCTTCTCCTACAATCTTTTTCATCTCTTTCAGTTGGCGCGAATTATAAATATTTATAATAATTTTTCACTTGACGTCGTCGCTAATTTTCAGTTCACATCGCAGCAGCTGCAGCACAAATAACGCCTGTGGATTCGACTGCCCCCGGTAGTTCGTGTCTTCCAGCACCAAATTTATATATTTGTTATAAATATTTAAAATAAATAACAAAACAAGAGCTTATGTAATGCTCTTTTGTGGAGTGGGTCTGGGTCGGGGTCGGGTGCATTGCTTTTGCCAATTGATGAATAGCTTTCACTTTTCCCCCAGCAATTAATAGCTTCAAATTTTGGCTCATTGTTATGCCGCGAATACCACTTGGCGCCCCACAACACAGTTGGGAGTCTTCGCCGCTCGCGGCGTACAAGCCGATGGCAATTAACTGATGTATCGCACAATTGCCCCCCACGCAGCGAGGGGCCTTCAATTCGGAACTAGCAGCTATTTCATTTTGTTGCTTCAGCTACTTTACAGAGTAGTTGGCTTGAGATTGAATTTCAATAATGATTCAATTGACAAAACCAGCTCTGCTAGTATTATAATTAGCAAGCTGGCTACGCTTAAATTGGCAGAAATAGAAGAGAGTAAGTGCAGATACAAGAATTTAAGGAAGTTTGCCTCTACATGCTTAATGTAAGCTGGCAACACTGAAGTTTGCAAAAGTAAATGTTAGCCAACAATCTGCCAACGAAACATTAGATAGCAGGTGTTCGTGCCCGTTAAAGTTTTAATTCTTCAGCTGCCTAACAATTAAATTAAATTTAAAAATGGCTACAATCTGGCAACGCTAAACCTAGCAGAAGTAAATCAACAATCTGGCAACAAGAAATTAGAAAGGAGTAAGAAATTCCAATTCTACAGAATCCTAACAAAAATTTGAAATTAAATACATAATGTAGGTAGGTTTCCTCTACCTTCTCAATCTGGCAACGTTTACATTGGCATTAGTCACTGTTAGGCAACAATCTGGCAACGATAAAAGATTAAGACTCTTCAAACGCATGATGACTTTCCATTTCGTAAATCGTCTGGTACTTCAATGTAGCTCTCCAAAGTATATCTCCCAGAATATCCCCCAAGTAATTCTCGATGATAGCAGGGACGTTATCATTGGCATATGAACTGAACTAGTTCCACATAGTAAACGCTCTATGGCCAGGCCAGAGAATAGAGTTGGGCAATTGGCGCACACATAACGGACATAAGCTGTTGGCCGGGTTGGTAATACGAAATCGAGTCGGTTAGTACGCAATGAGATCCATGAGAGATGCGTTACGCAGATTTGACAATGAATTACGAGTGAGCGGGGCAACGATGACGGGCACAAATTCATTTGCGGGCATTTAGGCAACAGATTAGATGAGAGATGTCAGCCAAGAGCTACCTGTTGCCACAGCCACTGTACGTGTGTGCGTGTGCGGTAACCCACATGCGAGTACTACATATATGTATCTGTATCTGTATCTGTGTTAGGGAAGTAACATCCGAGTGTTGCGGTTGCTGTGGTTCACTCGTAAGTTTTGGGAATAGGTCACGTAGTGCTCGTGCAATATGCCACGCTCCGTTTGGCTTTGTGGTTGGTCTCAGCTGTGCGCACTTATATATAATACTATATAAATATATGTATATATATTGACAGTTACAAATGCATAGATACAGTTCGAGCTACAGATACATTTGAAGAGTTTCAGATACAAATGCATGTCGGACTTGCCGCTTTATGTTTGCGCCAACAAATTGCTTGTCATTTAATAAAGTTCATATTCGATTCATTCATTCAATTGCCTCATGCGCGCTAATAGAAATATGTACTGCAGTAATTACCCGGCGTTGCCAAGCTCAAATCAATTTAAACATTCAACTAACAACCAAAGTGTTTGTGGCTTTCGGGTCAATCGAAATACAGCCGACAGTATTTTAGTTGGTTAATAAAAATATTTTTAAGTATTAACATTTAAATTGAAGATAAATGCTGGATTTGAACTAGCGATCTCATGCTTGTTGGTCCGATCAACCAAAACACCATCTCCCATGCAAGAGCTTCTGTCAAAATTAACCATCAATCACGTCAAAATCTTTTGTATAAGTTTATTTACATATACATATGTATATATTCATTTATGTACATCGCAGCACAACTACTGCATCTTCTTCTTCTAATCACATACCATAATCATTGTGCGTCTTGCGAGTGTTTTTGCATTTCACTTTTAATTGCTTTTAAGTAAATTTCGGTGTTGATTGGGAAAGTGACAAAGAGCTAAATAGAAAACGAGCCAAAACGAGTACCGGAAATTTGTGTGCGCTTTATTAAGTGCCGTCTGTAATTGTAGCGGAAGTGGTTTATAGTGGGTCACTTAGCCACCCATGTTTCCCAACTATTTATCATCTCGTTATGAAAATGTTAAGTGTTAAGCTAAACAATTGCCAAGCCGGCGGCATCTGTTGCCATTGCATACCACTAAATGGAGAGAGAGAGAGAGAGATTTTATCCTAATTGAAAGCCTTGATATATTATATAATCATGAAACTCAGCAGATAGTTAAGAATAATATGTATATATAATATCTTAAGGGTAGCTGTGAAAATGAAAGAGTTGATAAATTATACAACAAATTTAAAATCTTCATTATAAACATTCTAAAGCCATGACAAACAGCGACATCTGTTGGGCCAATAAGGTATATGATAGATTGAGGGCCACGCAATAATTTTCAAACTTAAATAACTCGATTATTTATAACCCAAGACTTGTGAAATTTGAAACATCATTAGAAAAGAGATAACAATTAACGCATACCAAATTTCGTAAGCCCCAGTGCAATACATTTGCTTTTATGGGAGCAGCACGAGAGCTTGTTGCACAACTCCAGAGATTGCCCCCGGCCATAAGTGCCGCATGCGCTGCACATTCCTCAATGACATCGAGTCATAAATGCCCCACTTCTCAGCCCTTGACCATTCTTGGATGACAATAAACGACTTCACATCCCATTGAAGGGCCCTCTCAGCACATGGCCAAGCTCTACAAACTGTCAACTTTATTTGGTTAGTGACGTTTCATCTTTTTTTTGGTTTAACGGCGCTCGGGTAAAGCGTTTTTCCCCAGCGGAACTGACACATTTTCGCATGGAAAAGTCATGCAGAGCAAAGAAAATGCCCAAAAATAACATAAACAAAAACCAAACCCGATCGCCGTCTGACCTTGTGACATTAGCCATATCAACAGCTAGAAAAACAATCCCATCGCATATCGACCTAGCGTCGCTTCGCGCTTTTTATTGTCGCTCTGTTAATTTGCGGTTATTACATTTTGTCTCGTCTCTTCTTCTTTTTCTTTAGCCGGCGGCGGTGGCTCTTTGAGGGCAAGCACGGAGGAGCCTACACGCTGGAGTGCCCCCCGCTGCGAACCCCTCTCGTTTGATTCGTTTGCGTAATGGAATTCGATGACATTCAAGCACTTGATTGAGACATGTGTGCGCTGTTAAGCCCTAGACAGGTGATAGAGTACCGTTTTTGTATGTATGTTGCGCTACATTTTCTAATATTCATTTCGGCTGAAGAACCGTATCGAACTTGAAGTCAACTGAATGAGATTCTAATTGAGAATCCCACGCTTTAAATGCCAGCGACTGTTAATAACATTCGCCTGTTATGCATAACAGCAGTGATATGCGCTGTTGTGCCAACAGTAACAAAGCGAGCTTAACAGTTGTTTTGAAGACGAACAAAAACTGCTTGCTATATTATTATGAAGCTCATGTAAGTATTTTTAATCAAGCTACAATTCTTTGAAATCTTTTGGTGTATTATTATTTAAAGTGATAAGCACATTAAATATTTTAATAAATTTAAGCAACGATTCTTTAATAGCTTTTTGCGTATGATTATTACTTGGAAAACTTATCTTATTGACTTCAGCTTTATTCTGCATGTATTTTTTATAAATATTTCGACGTGTTACGTGCAGCTCTAACAGCGACACTTTAACAGACCCAGCTAGCAAGACCCAGCTCTGTTATCCTGATTTTACACACATTTGCTCGCTTTACGTATAACCGTTTAGGAAGTGCATGCTTCGATACATAACATGATGTATATACATATGTATATCAATATGCTATTAAAGTAAAGTGTGTGTAATTGTTATTCTGTTATATGCGCTTTAACAGCAACATCGTCACTTAAACAGCAATACGCTCTGTTAGTGAACGAGTTAGTGAAACATGAACATGTAAAGAAAATACATATCATTATATATGATTAAACATCATTCAATTCATTCGTTCCATTGAATCCAATTGATTGGCACACACCAAAATTATTGTTTTCCTGCGGGGTTTCCAATCATTTTGGCAATTGCGACTAAATTTTCGAACGGGTTTTTTGTTTAAAACAATTTATAGCAATTCTTCTGATACAATTTTTGCATCCGCTGCCTGAAGAGATGACGACATTAATTCAGTTCCTTATCTCCGCTGGCTTACGTGAACGCACACACACACACACCCCACACACACTCACACACACACACACTAGCCGGCAATCGTCCGCTAAGTGCACATAACTGTTAAGTGAGCATGAAGGTCGTTTGGTTAAGTGAAATAAAAAGAGATGCGAGTAAAGTAAGATGCGAAAGAGTCAAAAAGAAAACCACAAAAAAAAAATTCCCATCGGCAGGCGAATTGAGCTGCCGGAGAGCGCTGCGACAGGAGCGCCAATCGGTTGCCAAACGGTTCGCAAACGGTTATGCGCTCGCCATGATATCGAGCACAAGTACATGTACGTGTACTCAACCGTTTCGCAACAGCTCCCGCAGCAGCAGCAGCAGCCGAAAAGGAGCCAACAAGCTGGAACGTGCTGCTCTCTCATTGCGCTCAGTCTGTGTGTTAGTGTGTTTGTAGATTAGAGAGGAGCGCGTGTTAAATTGCTTATCAACGCCACAATTGATACAGATTTTGATTTATGAATAACCACATAAATGTATACCAAGTATTTTAAATATTTATTGTACAGCAACTATTATTTAGATAAGTTAGTATCTGTTTCATAGTTGAATTTGGGTTTAAAAGTCTATTATTGAAAATTGTTTGATATCAGGAAACAATAAACATAATATAGTTATAGAGAAAGAGAGAGATAGAGAAACAAATGGAGTGTGATAAGTACAGACCAATATCTTAGTAGATAGATAAATTAATATCTTCCTCTTCATTTTCTATTGATGCTTGACGTTCCACAAATCCCAGCCATTTCGTGCTTGACTCGTGTCACGCGCTCCGCTCCGCTCCAGCTCAGCTGCAGAGCGACAACTCGCAGACAGAGCTCCTCAGCTGACGAGCTGCGCAGGGCGAGCGCATGCGCAACCGCCTCGGCCTGAGCTTCAGCTGCGGCGGCCGCTTAAACGGGCTTGCAACAAGAAATGCGAAG
This sequence comes from Drosophila ezoana, assembly GCA_035045725.1. NCBI lineage: Eukaryota > Metazoa > Arthropoda > Insecta > Diptera > Drosophilidae > Drosophila > Drosophila ezoana. The sequence continues at coordinate 4,781,993 of JAWNOU010000058.1, forward strand.
CAGACAAAACGTCGCACACGAGTTGCGTTTGTGGCTCAGAAACGCAGCGGCTGCCAAACAAGTCGGTTGCCTGTTTTTTAGAAAACTTTTTTTTTTTTGAGAAAAACGCAATTTTTTTTTCGTCGATACGCCTCGAACGCGACGAGGAATGCAACGCGACTCGCACTTTTGTTTATTTATTTTTCAAAAAAAAGAAAGAAACGAAACAATATTTTCTTTTTTGTTGTATTTTCTTTCGATGCCCAAATGAAAGTGCACAATAACAACAATTGTTGATCGGTGAACGTGACGCGTGATTTGTGATTGTGAATGAAAGCGTGCAAGGCGAATTCTTAAATAAAAGAAAGAAGAAATCGAATAAAAGATGTGCTGAGTTCAAGCGGCCAGCCAAAGGAGCGACGCGAGCAGCGAGCAGCGTTTAAGGATAGCAATCAAAGCGGAGCTCAAGAAGAGAGAGAGAGAGAGAGAGAGAGAGAGAGAGCAGGAGAGTCCGAGGGAGAGTGTGATATTTAGAATTCGATATGGTTGTTGTGCCTGCTTTAGGCGCCGCCGCCGTTTCGGTGGGCGGGCTGCTCTTCAAGGCAAGCGCCGCCTCGAAGGCGGCTGCCGCAGCGGGCGTGGCAGCCGTAGGCGCCTCGAAACTGGGCCTGGGCATAGCCAGCGCCATTAAACTGACAACCGCCGTTGTTGGCGTCGGCAAACTGACAATTTTACCATTTCTAATCGCCGCGATAGCATACTATAATTACGATCTGTTCGATCCCGAGAATCGGCCGTTTAATGTGCCGCAGGTGGAGCTGGCCTATGATTTCATTATCATTGGCGGCGGCTCGGCGGGCACGGTGCTGGCCTCACGTCTGTCGGAGGTGCCGCACTGGAAGGTGCTGCTGCTGGAGGCCGGCGGACAGGAGACGGAAATATCGGATGTGCCGCTGCTCTCGCTCTACTTGCACAAAAGCAAAATGGACTGGAAATATCGGTAAGCCGCGAAGAACCTTCACAGTGACCCACTTTGCTCTGAGGGACGGACAGTCGAGCAACCAAATAAATATAATAACAACAATATAAATGCCGACAACAACTAGCCCCAAGTACACAATTGTCATTCGGTTTGCCACCTTTCGGTCAAGTCAAACAAAACACGCCCCGGCGACTGGGCCGAGTGAGTCTGAGTCTGAGTCTGAGACTCGGTCTGGGTCTGAGTCTGAGTCTGTCTGCTGATGCGTCACATTGATGATGACTCGCCATTTCCATAGCCATTTCCATATTCAAATCCATTTAGGCCAATCTCTTGGCTCTCGGCTCTTCACTCTTTGCTCTTGGCTGTTGACTGTGAAATGCCTGAATGGCCAAGAGCTGCGCATCGTTCATTGATTTAGACCTTTTTCTCATTGGATGCGTGTCCGAGTAAAACAACGTTTATTTCTGGCTAGCCAAACCAAGGCTGCAAACCGGTTCGCAGCGGGAATCACAATCTATTCTTTATCATAAACCGCACCGCAAACCAAAGTCAGGCGAACCAAACTATTTTTATGCCCCTAACCCAAAATCGTTTAGAGAGGAACCGAAATCGTTTTAGAGGATTATAGAAGCTAGACACACCAAACTTGGCATGTAGGTTAAGTAATATTTGTATACCCTGTACCCTTTGAAAGTGGGTAAAAGGGGTATCATGTTTTTGTGCAAATGTATACATTCTTGCTTGGCATCAGTAGGCGAGTCGATCTAGCCATGCCCGTCTGTCCGTCTGTCTGTCCGTATGTATGAACGTAAGGATCTCAATACCTTTAAGAGCCAGAGACTGGAAATTTTGAGCTTAGGTCCTCGTAGTGCCCTAGCGCATTACGTGTTTCTCAAAGTCGGGCACTAGAGAACTCTTTTATAATATAGAGCCTTGCGATTTGGCATATGAACTCTTTACTTTTCTAAATATCGAACGGAAAAGTTAATCAGAAACGCAGTTTACTTTTCATCATTTAGATTGAGTTGAATATGCGTATTCGCCATAATACACATATTTCTTATGATGATATATCTTAATGTCAACATTAAAGCAATCATAACTACGAATATACAAGATTAATTAATATTTTAGTTAAACAAACTTGATTACATGTTCATTGCTTAAAGCCAAATGTCAACTAAATTGTTGCCAAATCGTGTTTACCTTTGGCAACACATTCAGCTACAGACTTTGCTGGTGGGCTAAGCCTAGATGTGAGGCAAATTTGATAGGCTTGGGCAAGCAAACAAAGGCAAAGTTTGTCTAGTCTGGCTCTTAGGGCCCAGAGCCTGGCTGGCAAATCGAAATATTTGGTTTGATCGTGCTATTCATTTACCTGGCTACACACCTTCGGGCCCGACCGCAGCCCCAACGCTTGGCAACGCTTTCAGTTAGCAGCAATCTGTCAAAGTGTTTGGCTGTTGGCTATTTGCGATCTCTTTTCACACACAAATGGCAAATGGATTTTATGGAGAAACACTTTGCCTATAGACTGTTTTAATTTGCTGCCAAAGCCGCATTGGACAATGCAGATTTTTGCATTGAATAATGCATTCATAATGAACAGAAAAAAGCAAATAGATAAATAAAGCAAAAAGAGAATGCACTCTACAGTGTGCACATTGTGTAGCAAAAAGCCGCCTGTCATATTTTCTATTCACAAGAGGAGCATAGTCGAGCAACAGACAGAAAGTATCTTCAACTACATAAGGCATTTATCTAAAAGATGAAGATTACCAGCAGCTATTCCTCTCTATCTCCATTATCTCGAAGACTCTGATAGCTGGAGTAAGCAAATTAGGTATGTAGGCTCGTCGTTGTATCTCAAATCGATTAAGCTTGTGTTTAGGCACGCACAACTCCGAAATTATGAGTTATCCGAGGCCAATATTAGAGAATTATATTAGGAAAATGCATAACGCATTACCTTAAATGCTCGACAACTTTAGCTGGGAGCTTAGCTAAGCAGCTTGGCAAAATGTTAAGATCTCTAATAGACAAATATTATTAAAAGTTATTGCTAATCCTTTCCCTTAAGTTCAGACAAAGAGTTAATACATAGAAGGCAAAGAATAAAAGAGGCAAAGGATCAAGACTGTTGCTATGCAAACTAGTCTCTCAGTTGTCATGAAACTTTGCATAGATCCGTCTTTCTGTGCCACGTAGCGCATATATCCGGATTGTCCGTATACACTATATCATATACCTGGCATAGGAAGAATTGGTTGAAGATAAAATTCTTTTTTGAGAAATGTTTTTGTTATTCAACTTGATTAAACTTAGCATATAAGAGTTTTGCCATAACAAACAATATCTTATCAACATGGGATTACTTAATAATATAGCTTCTATGGGAAAACACTTTTATATCTTTTATACTATTTTGTGCTATTAAGGCTAAGGTGTACAAAGTTAAGGCTATAATACGACATTTTTTTTAAATTATGTTGATTAGATCAATGAGTCTTGGCTTAAAGAATTCTCGAGGTAGATCTTGTGGCTAAGATAACTTGGAGAGACTCAGCTTCAGCAAGCTTCATTCCCCCCCCTTAGCATGTCTGCAAAACCTCAAGCCACATGTGTTAAAGAGTATTAAAATGTCGTCATGCTGCTGATAGCTGTTCCAACTTGTTTTATTTGGTAGTCAAAAGTCTTGAGCGTTTGATCGCGCTGCCTACGTGACTTGCAGCTTGAATTGCTTGCGGTTTTTAGAACGAAGAGTCCCCCCACGAATAAAATCGAGCTTGCAATTAAATCATATTAATGTTCCTCACTCTCCCTCTCTCTCTCTCTCTCCCTTTCTCTCTCTCTCTCTCTCTCTCTCCTTGGCAGCCTCTGCAACGAAAACTCTCATGAAATTAGAACGCGCTACCGTTAGGAACAGTTTGTTTTTTATCTCAACTTTTCTAACTCTTGAACCTGATCACCTGTTGCTAGCCACCTGTCTGCTTATTATTCATGAGCTGGTGCTTATTTTGTGTTCGAACGCTTTTCAATACCGTAATCTATTTAACTGTTTCGGTAGGGCCCGGCTTGGACCCTGCCCTGTAGCGACCACAAAAATTTCACTTTTATACGAGCTAGTTCGTTTTTTTCTCTCTCTCTCGCTCTATATGTATATATATGCGTTTTTTTGGCTAGTCAGAATTCCATTGGCATTAGCATGCGACCAAAAGCTATTACTATAGACACACACACACACACACGTACACACAATTTCCAATTGGAACAGCGCAAAGCATTTCCATTTTTCATTTCATTTGGGCTTGCTTCGTTTTGCGGCGCCTGCATTTGTTTGTAATTGAATGCAACAGAGCGGGGCAGTTGCCAGGTTTGTTGCCTGCCGCCTCCCGGCTAAATGCATACGAAATCAAGAGAGAGACACACACATACACCTGCGCCTACATTGAATGGAGTGTGTGGCAATCAGCGCCTGTTTTCCGCGCCATTGCATCACTTTCGCGTGGCAGGGGCAGGCGGTGGCGGCCAATCAACAACAATAACAACAAGCTGCAACCCGCAGCGGCAGCACCGATTGCATGCTGCCACTTAAGCTGGCTTTAGCTGATGTGCGATGGCTAAGGCCAGAGCCCTGTCCCCACGGGCGGCAACCTAATCCCTGGTCCAGCATCGTTTACATATTTTGGTATTTAATGTTTGTGCCGCAATCGGCCAGATTCGAGTTGTGTGAGAGCTCTTAACCGAAACTGAAATACACTGCTTGCCACATCGTTTTTGTTGCACTTCAATGATTTGCATGTGGCAAATGTATTTCGAAATATGATACACAAATATTTGGAAATATATATTGAACATATTTCAAGAATTCGTGCATTTTTTTTTTCGCTCTCAGCCTCTTTTTATTCAACCACAAATCACATGCCATGTGGCAACGCTTTGGCGCGCAGTTTAACCAAATTACAATTACATTTTGTTATCTAAAAAGAAATGTTTAAGCTGTGCGCGATGTGGCAACGCTCCTGCACTGAGTTGCCAGTAGCCTATTTTTTCTCCAGCCTATTTTTTGTTTCAATTTACTTTAGGTTTATTTAACAGGAAGTTACATTGATATTTGCTTTATGCTTTTCTCTTAGCGGGATTATTTGAATGTGATAAACCATATGGCAACGCTACTCGCAAAGATGACAAAATTTGAACTATTTATATTTGTTTTGAAGAGAGAATATGATCTCAAGTGGCAAATTTTTAAATTTTGTGGCATCTGGCAACGCTGTGTCGTAGACTTGACCACAGTTCAACTTTTGTTAACAATTTTTGCGTTTTTTAAATTTGTTTTGAATTTTGACTTATCCTACTTGCGCTCATCAGGCAAAATTATAAGTAATATGGCAACGCCATTGACCATACAATGCTTCTTCTTCTATAATCTTCAGGCTTCCTTTAGATCACCTCAAAGCTCAATTGAGTTTTGTTGTGACATAAATAACCAGGTGGCAGCACTGTCCGCCTAACGCGTTTTTAATTGTATGCATATACAAATTATGTGGCAACATCACGTCAAAAATTTGGCAGCAGCTTTTCAAGGAATCGGTCAAATAAAATTCATAACATGCAAAAACAGAACTGTGTTTTACACAAACAAGACATTAGTTGGTGTTGCCATACATGCAACACACTGACAGGTGGCAACACTGCCTTCAGTTGACAACAAGATGGTGCTAAACAACATGTTAAAGAGCAAATGAGAATCAAGATAAGTAACATTCGTGGCGCGCTTTTTCATACGGTTGAAGAAGGGATTAGCTGGGGGTCTTAACTAAGCCTTATTGGGTTAATTGGCGGGGATTAACTATGTCATAAAATCAACAAATGTTGATTTTTTCTGCGCTCTTCGCAACATCTGACTCTTATGTAACGCAGCTGTGGGTAATTAAAATGCTGTTAAATTAATAATGTTAGTAATAACAGCGATGCTTAACATTTATTGTGATAATGAGTTCTTGGGCAACAGACAAACACATAGATTAGGAATACGCCCATTAGGTTCACACACACCCGACCCCAGAGATCAGGCTTGTCATCTCCTGCTGCAGATCTCCTGCTGTTGTTGTTGTTGTTGTTGTTGTTTCTCATGTTTCTTATGTAATGCCTGAACGACCCCAACAAATCGGCATCGTTTGGAGCGTGCAGTCATAAATGTCAACGCCGATAGTTAGCGCCCAAAAGTGAATACTCGCCTGGGCCGACAGCGAACACCCAAAGCAAATGCAGTCGGATGTTGCACATCAATCAGAAATGTTTGCTAGCCAAAACCATGAGATGAAATGCTGAAGGGGTGGCCAGGTGTGTGTGTGTGTGTGTGTGCGTGTTTGTGCGTGTTTGTAGAGGAACTTGCCCGAACCGGCATATCCTACAGCAATTTCTCAATCTAAATGCGACGAATGCCAAATGGCAAAAACCGGATCGGAGCACATAAAGTGGGTTAATCGGTTACAGGCTGGAAATGGCATGAAATGAAATGAAACACCAGACCAGATCGGAGAGGCAACAGCAACAGCAACAACAACAACAACAATAACAACAACAAGAGCAACAACTGCAGCGCTGAAAGTTGAAGCGAGCTGCCTGCGCGGCCTGTCTGCCCGGCTGCCTGGCTGGCTGGCTGGCCAATTGCAATGAGCACAATTGCCAATCAAAAATACATGAAACGCAAACAAGCAACAATGAAAACAACAACAGCGTCTCAGCTGGTACGTGAGCGCGACAGGCTTCAGTGAGTAGCTTTAAAGTGAAAAAACGCTCAGCAGAGACGCTCAAGAGATTGGCCAGTAAGAGATATACTAGCCGACACACACACACACACACACACACACACTGACTGACTCACACACCTGTCACTGATATGTCTAAAGCGTCATCAACAATTTTTATGCGCTAAAAAAAACATTTCACAATTTTCCTTTTTTTTGCTGCCTTTTTTTTTTGGGGCCAGTGCAAATCAAAAGACTTAGGACACGAACTTGCGCGCACTAACAACCAAATCAGGCAAATAGCAAAACATGTCAAAACAAGTGTTTGCAATTGTCAGCGTGTCACAAACGGAGACCTTGACTTCAGTTCGCGACATCTATATACATTATACAGATATATATGTAATGCATAAGTGTCTGGCTTTTTTACTGGCCAGTTTGTTCCGGCTGTCAATTGAATTAACATTTAAATGTGCAATAATCGAAGCACAAAATGTCGCTGAAATTAGTTTAACAAAAAAACAACGAGCCCATCATGCAAATGTGTCTCCGTTTAGTTAAGGCTTTAAATGTTAATGTGACGCTAACAGCGTGACGTTAACATAACTATAAAATAAAAAGCTGTTTAAATTCCCCTTAGTGTCAAACTCCAGCGCTAAAAACACCAAAAAAAAATCCAGCTGTTAGGCACAATTGTGTGTATTGAGGCTTAGCCAATACATTCTTGGCATGTAAGTGACATACTCAATAGATAATAGATCTTCTGGCTGTTAACAGAGAAGGGTTATTAAGGGGCATGTTAGTCTTGTGACAGGCAAAAGTAGGCTTCTGCGAGTTCATAATGCAAATATATTCTTGATCAGCAACAATAGCCATGGTTAATCTGGTTAGATCTGCTTTTCAAGATATTGTCATTACAGGCAAAGGTCTTAAATAACTTTTTCGTTCTGAGTTTTCTTATACTTCTTTAACATAAGCCTAATGTGCTGCATAGGCAGCCTAAGGAAACAGCATTTGTATTATTCCAGATAGTTAAAGAGTTGTCAACTGATCGCAGGCTTTAAGCTTAGTTCGAGTCGCGCAAGACTTAATTTATATGTTAATATGCAAGCGCCATGAAAATTTATATATATATATATAGATGACATATACACATACATATATATATTTATATATGGTTGACATTAGCAGGCTCAGACTGTGACTCCATTTAGTTGGCATTTGAAACGCATAAAAGAAGCGGGGCGAGCGCCCATAAATAACTAATGTGCAAAATAATTGCCCTCCAAGAGAGGGCACGCAAAACTGAGCTAACAATAATTGGTAACATTTATGTGCGCCAACTGTTAAATGGCTAATAAAAATACGCACACGAAAATTGCGTCACATGTAAAATGAAACGTGGACTGCGAAGAGCAGAGGGAAAGTTCAATATTTAATGACAGACTCCGGGCCAAATCGACTCGAATAACTCGAATGATTTATTGAGTCAAGGCGCATAGCCGAATGGCCAAACTACGCCCAACAATGCGGCACAGTGGTACGAAAATCGATGCCAACTGACAGATGGCAGGTGGCAAGTGGCGCCCAAAAGAAGAGGGCCAAACCAAATGCCAGCATATTAATCAAGCCGCCAGCTCGGGCAGGCGTGTGGAAGCGCAAACAATCAAAGCCAATGCACAATAAACAAACATAGATAATCAGCAGCAAATGGACATGAATCAATAAACCAGCAGCAACAACAACAACAACAACAACAACAACAGCAACAACAAAATGACATATAAACACTTTCATATCCGAAACTCGGACTCTTTAATCTTCAATTTGCTAACCGCAATCTGAAGTCTGCCGTCTTCCATCTGCATCTGTCGTTGTCTTGTTTGCATTTGACTTGACCAAGTTTTCCGCAACTGACATTTCGTTTCCTTTTTTCTTTATTGTTAATTATCAAATACCCCGTACATTTGCATTTGTAGCTGTCGGGAGGGCATCATGCGTTGTGTGACCTTGTCAAGAAGGTAAAAGAAGCTCTTGAACCAAACCAATTCACAATTGTTTATAAAAGATTCAATTTCATGTATCAAATTTTGGAAACATGTCGCAAGCCAAGTTTTGTAGCCAAACCTGAGCTCATCAGTGTGGAAAACCAGGTGCATGAGGCTCGAAGGGGTAAAGGCAGTTGGTTCGCACCGTCAACTGACCACTTTTTTTTTTAGAGATATATTATTATACTCCATTTTCAATAAAAATTCCAAAAATGATGCCCAGTTTTACATAGCCACTCATCCGACTTTAGCAATAGATCTTACAGGGTATTTGCTAGTCGAGTGCGCGTCTCTGGGGCATGCTTAATTGTTTTGTCATGAATTAAGTTAGCTGCAGTTGTGCTGCACTTGCTGAGCTCATTGTTGATTGTCGATTGTTGTGTCGATTGTTGTTATTTTCATTTGCTGTCATTCAATTTGCAGTTCGTGTCGCCTGCCGACTGCAGTTTCCTGTATGTTTAACAAACGCGTAACGGGATAATGGACGAAACTAATTAGCGCAGCGAGCGAGCGGAAGAAGGTGCGCGGCAGGTGGGCGGTTAATTAGACCAAAAGTTGTAGGCGTTTTGTACACAATTAATAGTCAAGCGTGTAGCTAAACATGGGCCTGCAGCAGGCAGCCGATGAAAGCCGGCCGTGGGAATGGGAGGAAATGCCTGACTAAAGTGTTGTGGACCCTCAGCGAAGCAAACATTTGGCAACGGATGAGCCCGACTAGCAGATACCCCGCACCCTCCTCTCTATACTATTTGTGGGTAATGCAGTCTTAGGTATAAAAAAACATGTCACAAAATTGATGTTTATCGATATTATGAAAATGTGTGGGCTTATCGAAAAAAAATGATGGGGACTTCTTTATTAACGTATAGTATATGAGAACATATATCAAAGTAACCCACATAGTTGGAAAGTTTGTTTGTCTTGATTATTGACAACAAAGTCAACAAAATGTTGAGCCCGAAGGCAAGCCCAAGGCAGGAAAACTCTCGCAACTATTCATTAATACTCATTGCTACTTATAATGAGTACTTTGAGTACTCTGGTATTTTAATCCTAAAACGTACGCTCTTGCCCCAAGGCAAACGAGTTAAATGCCAAATAATGCCGCAGATCATGTACAATTTGTGGTCTGAGTTTCAATTGCACAAAGCTTTTTCCTAATTAACAACACTGAAGGCAATTGTTGTTGGTTGTTGTTGTTAGTTGTTGTTGTTAGTTGTTGTTGTTGTTTGCTGTTGTTGATGCTGTAATAAAGTTGCCCACTGGCCAACAATTGTTGCACCGTCTACGTTTTGTTGCCAGCTTCTGTTTTGTTTGTATTACTGCCGCGGACGGTCAATGGCGCGTACAAAGTGGCTGTCGCCGCCGGGGAAGGGCGTGTGGGTGGGCGTGGCCCTTGAATAGCTTAGCTAATGCGATTTTATTGTCGTGCGATGTTTACCTGTTGATTAATGTTGAAAGCCCTGCCAACACATTCGCTAATTGTTTACGTTTTCTCTATCATCTCCATGTCTCTCTCTCTCTCCCCCTCTCTTACTCTTTCTTTCTTTCTCTCTCTCTCTAGCACACAGCCTCAGTCGACGGCCTGCCAGGCCATGAAGGACAAACGCTGCTGCTGGACACGTGGCAAGGTGATTGGCGGCAGCTCCGTTTTGAATACGATGCTCTACATTCGCGGCAATCGGCGGGACTTTGATCAGTGGGCGGAATTTGGGAATCCCGGCTGGTCGTTTGAGGAGATTCTGCCCTACTTCCGCAAGTCGGAGGATCAGCGCAATCCGTACCTGGCGCGCAACAAGCGCTACCATGGCACAGGTAAGTTCTCGTACAGTTAACCAACACTGTCCGATTACATATGTCGATGCTTTCAAGCACCTTTCCCGCTCCGCTCCTTGATAACCTTTTGGGCTTTCGTCCACCTTGAAATACTTAAATTAAAGCACATTCATTGCAGGTGGCCTCTGGACAGTGCAGGATTCGCCCTACAACACGCCCATTGGGCCGGCCTTTCTGCAGGCCGGCGAGGAGATGGGCTACGATATCGTCGATGTGAACGGCGCCCAACAGACGGGCTTTGGCTTCTACCAATTCAATATGCGTCGCGGTTCGCGCAGCTCCACGGCCAAATCGTTTCTGCGACCGGCCCGTTTGCGCTCCAATCTGCATGTGGCGCTCTTCTCGCACGTGACCAAGGTGCTGACAGATCCGCAGACGAAACGCGCCACCGGGGTGCAGTTCATCCGGGATGGCCAGCTGCAGAATGTTTACGCGACGCGGGAGGTGGTGCTGGCCGCAGGTGCCATTGGCAGTCCGCATCTGATGATGCTTTCGGGCATTGGCCATGGCGAGGAGCTGGCCCGTGTGGGCATTCCGCTGGTGCAGCACTTGCCCGGCGTCGGCCAGAATCTGCAGGATCACATTGCGGTGGGCGGCATTGCCTTCCTGATCGACTATCCGATCTCGATTGTGATGAAGCGCATGGTGAACATCAACACGGCGCTGCGGTATGCCATCACCGAGGATGGGCCGCTGACGTCCAGCATTGGCCTGGAGGCGGTCGCCTTTATCAATACCAAATATGCAAATGCCAGCGACGACTGGCCGGATATGAACTTCATGATGACCTCCGCCTCGGTAATGTCCGACGGCGGCTCCCAGGTGAAGACCGCCCACGGTCTGACCGATGAGTTCTATCAGGAGGTCTTCGGCGAGGTAAACAATCGCGACGTCTTTGGCATATTCCCCATGATGCTGCGGCCCAAGAGTCGCGGCTACATTAAGCTGGCATCGAAGAATCCCCTGCGCTATCCCCTGCTCTACCACAACTACCTCACCCATCCGGACGATGTGAATGTGCTGCGCGAGGGCGTCAAGGCGGCGATCGCCGTCGGTGAGACGCAGGCGATGAAGCGTTTCGGCGCACGCTTCTGGAGCAAGCCGCTGCCCAACTGCAAGCACCTGACCCTGTTCACCGACGAGTACTGGAACTGCTTTATCAGGCAGTACACGATGACCATCTACCATATGAGCGGCACAGCCAAAATGGGGCCGCCCAGCGATCCCTGGGCCGTGGTGGATCCACAGCTGCGGGTTTACGGAGTGCCCGGATTGCGCGTCATCGATGCGAGCATCATGCCGACCATTACCAATGGCAATATACACGCACCGGTTGTCATGATCGCCGAGAAGGGCGCCGATCTCATCAAGCAGCTGTGGCTGACGCCCACCACGAAGCCGACGGATCAGCAATGGCGCACCAAGCGTTCGCTGACTGCCGCCAACGAGACGCTCGCGGAAAGGGTGCGACAATGGCCATTGCCAAGCTCGTAGCAGGTGCGGGCGGCGGTTTTGGGGGTGAAGTTGTGAGCCGGCCCGGAGGCATATGCTGATCACTCAGTGACAGTTGCTTTATGTAGCTTTAAGCTTGAGAATAATCTTGTGGAATAGAAATGAGAGGCAATCGAAAGCGCATCGTGACCAGTTTGTAGAGCTTTTAACTTTAACTGAGCTCAATTGTCAGCAGTCAATGGAATTTAGCTTGAATTAAGCTTTAATGCGCTTTCTTAACCATTTCCAAAGCTCGTTTATCCTTTTTAAAGGCTCACTAAGAGCTTTCTTTCAATTTTTAAAGTATTTGTCAAGCTTTCATACTTGATATTGCGTTAATCTAACAGCTAACACAAAAAAGCTCGCCAAAAGCTTTCGTAAATTTTGATAGAGAACCAAAAAAAAAGTAATTATTTAATTGAAGATTAGGTTTCAATTTCAAGCATTATTTTAGTCAACTTAACTTAAGTGAAAGCTCACGCAAAGCTTTTTAAAACTTTCCCGCACATAAAATAATTTCTTAATGCTCATTCTGCTGTTGTACGAACAAGATTAATCTCAAGCTAGAGCTTTACTTTAAGCTCGTGTCATTGGACTAGGCTCTTTAACCGGGAATAGGTTTTAGTTAGTTAATTCTCGTCGCATGTGCGCACATCGCACGTTTAATTTATTAAGCTTTAGCTTGCTTTGCTGCTCCTATTTCTGTGCGTTGTCCTTAGTCAAATAAGCGCTTCTTGTAAATATCGAGTCATTTATGCTAATACGTTTGTTTGTTTTATACATGGATATACATACATATAAAAACTTTACTTACATATATATATATATATACTTTTTTTTTTTTTTTTGTGCGAGTGTCTGATACTAAATATGAACCATTTTTTTTTTTATACTTCGCCGCGTACACTTGGAGTACCTCAATTAGCACTTAAGTTGGATACGAAGTAATCAGTGTTTGAATTTAAATAGCTGTTATACTTAACGAATACATGACTAAATAAAAGAAATAAAAATAAAAACAAAAAGACAGGGATATATTATTTAACAGTGCTCCCCAAACCTGCGCATTTTTAGCGAGCGCACAAACCGTAATCTGCGATCAGCGAGCACACAAACCTTTAGCCTGAGTTTATTTTACGATTGATCTTGTTGCGAGATTTTGCTGTCGCTGCCGTTAGAAAAGCTGAGCTTAACATTGAAGCTTACCTGCAATAAAGAAATTTGAAAAAGTTTAAATAAGCTTTAGATAAATGCAATACATAAGGTATATAAAGCTTGACTTCATTTATACACTTATTAAGCTTTTGCGCCTTCTTCTTCTACTTCATTTAAGCCGAACCCAAAAGTATGCTGTACAAATTTTAGTTCGAATATGGAATTCGAATTTCTCAAGTTGAGCCTACTTTCTAGAGTACGCATTTAGTTTTAGAAATATCTTTCAATTTTATTAAAGTTGAAAATTATTTGATCCATAATTTGTTTTCAATTTAGCTCATAAATTTAATAGAAAAATATATTTATATAACTATATAACTGGATACTCTTTTCCGGTGTACTTTAACAATATGATAGAAAGAAGAAATATATGATATATATGATATATAATATAAAATATATAATAAATGATATATAATATTAGATACATGATATAATATATAAAAACTTTAAAAATTGCTTCAATCAAACGAAAACATTTGAAACTAGCTACTTGAATCAAGACTCTACAACTAATCTGAAATTAAGTTAAATTTGTATCCCATTCAAGATCTTTTAGCTTGGTTCGCGTAAAGAAAATCTAATTAAATTCTAATTGAGAAAAAAAGTACGAACAGGCATGCCTTTAAACGGTAGTTATATCATTCATCATTCTAATGTGACATTTTTTGAAAAAGTCTACACATCTGTCACGCAATATAAAATCTGTTCATCTGTCACGTCGTCGGCATAAGATACACGTTTGGGGCTTCGCAAGGAACGTGCAAAACTTATCAATTAAATAATTAAGGAAACTGTTGCAGCTGAATAAAAGCGTCAACCGCTGTCAAATAATCGATTGACAAAGGTAAAGATCAGTATTTGCCACCCACAGCTAACTTAACAATTCAACAACATTAATCAATTTCAGACGCAGCCAACTTAACTCGCCCCTTAAATTGATTAATGTTGCCAGATCGTTTACAAAAGATTTATGGCACGTTTCCTTTCTTGATCATTAATCAAATTTAGTAGGCGCAGCCAATTTAACGAACGAATCAAATTTTTTAATGCTGCCAGATCGCTTAAATAAACCGTTGGTAAATGTAATCTAAGATAAATGAATCCTAGAAAGCTAGGAAGCTGAAGACATCAATTAGATATATTTTATTGATGAGATATATGATTATTCATTTATTTATATTTTTTTTGATATATTTTTTATTAGGGAAAAGCGGAAAAGCCGCTACGAATATCCGAATAGCATTTTAAGTATGGCCTTAGGCAGATGTTACGCAATCTGGCCAGCAAATAATTCAAGGCAATAGATAGACTTTTCCTCATTGTACAAACAATGAGTGCGTAAATTAGCTAAAAAACCAATTAATTAAATCAAATAAGTTCACTCAATGCGTTGTCCAATTAGATGCGCCGGGGAAGCGTTAAATGGAATTCCGAAGCGATTGCAATTACAAGCTCATTTCGAAGATGATTGCAATTAGGCTTTACGCAGGAGGTTTTTGGGGACGGGGGCCGTACCGTAATGCTGATTGGGTCTGGTATTAAAAAAAAAAAACTTAACGATGCTTGAACAATGATACATATACGTATTGAATAATGCATTGCATATTTTGCTTTTCTTAATATTATTTTTGTATGAAGGTGGTGGCCATTCGGTTGGGCCTGGCCAATGATTTTGTTAACAAAATGCATTATAATTACATAGTGCAGTTAATACTCTGTTCTGAGCTCTCGAATGGGGTATATTGCAGCTTAAGGCCGAACGGTTGGTTAACAAAGATCTTTTATGCAACACTTTTCCACCAATTTTCCACATATGCGTGTGGAATGGGAACATGATAGATGGGGTATATTGAAGCTTAAAACTGAGCTTTTGGTTAGCAAAGATCTTCTTCCACAGATTTTCCACAGTTGCGGGTGGAATTTGGTTTTGATGCAGAGCCTTGATCATAAATTTAAAGACGATCGAAAGAAACTTAGAAATTCGCCCATAAAACATTTGACATTCATTTCCACCTTGGTGGATTTAGCAAAAAGTGTGAAAATGAATTTGATGCCTATTGAATGATAAACAGAAAAGTTATTATGCAATCGTTTTCAGCGATTTTTCCGCACATGCGGGTGGAACTTTCCAAAAACGCGAGCACTAAAATAAGGTAACTATGCAACAAGTTTCAGCATGGTAGCTTCAAGGGTTTGAGTAAGTTGGTTAACTATCAATCAGTCGGTCAATCAGTCAGTCAAGCTGTATTATATATAAAGATTTACTATGGAAGCTGGAACAAGCTGGAACAACGTTTAATAACATGAAGAATAAAATGTTATTTATTTCGTTTTTTTTTTTTAAACAAAGGCTATCCTCTTTACAAGAAATCAACTTCAGCCAATTTTTTATGTTTTTTACTGGGAACAGAGTATCGCATAGTTGGGCATCACTGGCATTCTGATTTTTACTCGTTTTTGCTTTTTTGATAATGGCCGCAATGGATTTGCCGTTCCGACTCCTCGACTGGGGCCTACGACTTAGGTCGCGGAAAATGGCTATAAATTCAATGTTGGAGCTGTGCTGAGGGGCAGGGCGCGGGGGTTGATTTTGCTGCTGCTAGAAATGCTCTCAAGTGCAACGCATAAATATTTATGCTGCAGCAACCAACCCCTAGCTCCCCCTTCCCCTCGGCACCAGCGACTGTCTGTCTGCCTGGCCAGCGCATTGACCGCCCAAAATTGAGCGAAACGAAAGTTTGCCAACTCCAAAAACAGCTCCAATGTCAACCGCTGGCCAAGCGGAGCAGCAGCTCTTGATGTTGTTTTTGTTGTTGTTGTTGTTGTTGTTGATACCATTTCACAGCTGCGACTCTCCGCGTGGCCAAATCCAGTCAAGCCCCAGCTGGCCGGGAAGTGCCGGAAGTGGCAAGAAATATGCGAATGTCTTGGGAAGAAAATTTATTTGACTTCATTTAACTAGCTAAATTGTGGGGTGTGCGTGTGTGTGTGTGTGTCTGTGTATGGGTTCAATGTTGGCGCTGTGATTCAAGCATGCTGCGAATGCGCTGAGCGTGTGTGTCCCCTCTTGGCGAATATCCCCAGAGTTCACAGAAAACAGAAAACAGAAAGAAAGAAGCAAGAAAAAAGCATTTCAAGCCACTTGAATGACTTAATGAATGAACAAATGAATGAATGACAGACTGAATGAAGATGCCGGCGGTGTTGACAGTTCGAGTAGCAAATGTGGGCAACATTGGTGCAAAGTGGGTTCACCAAATTCACAAGCGTTGTGTGGGTTTCCTCGGGGGGTCGTTCAACGTTTCAGCTGAAAGACATTGCACTCTGACTGTGAACCTCAACTGACAATGTCAAAGGTGGAGCTTATTGGAGAACGTGGGAAGATGAGATGGTGAGAGGGGGCCAGGGAGAGAGGGGGAGGGTAGAGAAAAGGAGATTGAGATTAAATTAATAAATATAAACTAAAGTTTATAGAGCCCAAAAAAGATTTCGCGGTAAAGAGAGATAAATAGATAGAGAGAGCGATAGAAAGAAGAGAGAGAGAGAGAGAGAGAGAGAGAGAGAGAGAGAGAGAGAGAGAGATAAGGATATGAAAGAGGAACAGAGATTTTGTTTTTTTGATTTTTGTAGAGCCTGATAAAGATTTTGTTGGAAAAAAGATAAAAGAAACAGAGGGAAAACAAGAACAATGAAGCGATAGATAAGTTTGACGAATGTACGTGATTTAGAAGAGCTCTAAGAGGATTTCGCGGTCAAGAGAAAGAAACAGAATAAGAATAAAAGAGAATGAAAGATAGGGAAAGAGAGAAGAGAGCGAAAGATAAAAAGAGAGAGAGGCAGAGTGAGCAAGGAAGAGAAAAAATAAGTTGATTATGATTTTAGAATAAGTAGAGCCCAAGGAAGAGTCAGAGGATAAGAGAAAAAAATCAGTTAGAGATGGGAGAGAAAGATAGCGAGAGAGCGAGAGCTGGAGCTGGAAAGGGGCAAAAGGGCGATATAAGAGCTAATGGAGCCTAAAGAAGAAGTCCAGAAGTGGAAAGCGCATGCAGAAACAGTCGATTCTATAGATCATCATAAAAGACAGCAAGAGACAACAGAAAGAAAAGAATTTATTTGGAGATATACGCTTCGGGGTATTGCTGATATGCGAGAAGAATTGTTAGGGTCAAAAATTCTCTTACCCCAAAAATCATTTTACGAGTGCTTTAATAGTCCAATGCTCAAAAGAGTTTGCTCATATTCAAGAAACATGGTGAAATGAAATATTAATCGTTTCTACAACATTTACATGATAGAATAATCCAATCCGACTGGTTTCCACATTTGTACTGCCCGCAACAGAAAAATGCCTCTATCTATGTGCTGTACAACACATGGAAAAATTAAAATAAATAACGGTATGAGAATAATGTAGGGTACATAAGGTATCGAGAACAAGCTCAAATGAATTTTGACAAGAGAGCTTAAGAGATCATGGAATGTAGAGTGTAGCCAGAAAGCAAGAGACAGGTGATGGGCGTCTGAAAGTAGAGTGTTCATATGCCAGGTAGCCAATAAAATCAGCAGGTGATCTAAGCATGCAGAGAGGAAAAGCAATCAATAATGTGGCCGATAAGCGAAACTGATCGTTTACGATCAGTGTCAAGTGTGGAGCAGCAAAAGCAAAAGCTTTCGGCAAAAGCTGCAAGCTCTGCGAGAGAAGAAGAGAGGGGCAGTAGAGAGAAAAAGAAAACCAGCTCAAACGTTGGCCAGCGCACGTAGACGAAGACGAAGCCGAAACCGAAGACGAAGACAAAAGCCATTTTGGATGAAGGAGCCAGAGAAGAGGCAGACGCCGACGAAGACGAATGAAAACGAAAGTGCAGCCGCAATGGTCAGGCGGCAGCTTTTGATGCGCTGCCTAAGGGTATTATAATTTTGTCGAAGAGTATGCAACGCATAGAAGAAGACAGCGCTGTGAAAGTGTATATATAGATATATATACATGATCAGCATGAATAGCAGGGAATAAGCCTGATCGGAGGAATAAAGAATATTATTAGAAATATATTAAGTTTTTGTAAGAAAACCTTTACAAGTTATTTCAAGCAAACTGACTTTCAGCTGATTTCAGTATTGAACAATCTTAACAAATTCCGACAACTATATCATATAGCTTTATAGGAACAATCGGTCGACAAATGATTGTGTTCTTTTTCAAACTAGTTTTACAAATTTACTCGTAAAAAGTTTCACAATTATTTTGCACACATGTACCAAACTGTAAAAGGGTATTTAATCTTCGATGTGGCGAAGCTCTCTTGCTTGTTTTGCTTTGCTTTTGGCGTGACTTAAGCGAAGAGCTTTATTTTTGATATATATATATATGTTTTTTGGGACTTGAGCGGCGACTGCGCTCAAGCGATTTGCTCATTGAACAAGACGAGCCCGTGGCGTGCGTATCGTACAGTCAGCGCCCGCTGTCGTCGTCCACGTCGTGACAGTGACTGTCAACAATTATATAAAAGAGACAATAAGAGGCAGAGAAATAAGCTAAAAACTAAATAAGTCGCTATCAGCTAAAGCTAAGCGTGTTGTGCATTAAAAATCCAAAGTGAACTTTGCATCGTATGCCCAGAAAACTTTTATTTCTTGTCGTTTTTTTTTTTGTGTTAATTTTTTTTATAAGACGTTGCACGCAAATAAAAAACAGTGAAGAGATATACCTATATATATATATAGAGAGAGAGAGATGTGTAAAACAAAGGAAAGTGGCAAGCGGTTGCGTTTGTGGTAACTGCAGACGAGGCAACGCCTGCAGCCGCAGACAACAGCAGCAGCGGCAGCAGCAGCGGCAACTGCGGCAGCAACTGCAGCAGTAGCTGCAACAACAACAACAACAACAACAACAACAGCGACAACAAGCGGAGGCAAGTTGACAAGGTGTCTTGTACTAAACACACACACACACGCACACACCTGCAGCTATCCACGCACTTGATTTACTTGTCCTAATTTTCACTTTTTGGAAAGCGCAAAACGCTTGCAATTCGTTTATGTAATCTTAAGTTTGACTTAAACTTTTTAATTTATATGCCAATACGCATTACATTATCAAATTCCTTCAGTTCATTTCTATAACATTTCCAAAGCATTTCCATTTAAGTACAATATTATTTCCATTTCCATTTCGATTTGATTTTAAAGTAACTCTATACAAATCCTAGAATATTCCAGTTTTATATCAGCTTAGCTTCATTTCCATATCTCTTACATTTCACTTGTATTTTGTTTCAATTCCATTTGTTTCTTATTCTAATTGCCATTTCTCTATTTTCATTTAATTTCATTATTATTTTTATTTCATAACGTTTTCATTTAAATTTACCTTTATAAGTTCTTTTTATTTCTTTACCATAATATAATTTTATTGTGTTCGTTTCAATTTCTTTACGATTCCAATTTAATTTTCCAAGTCAATTTTCAAGATGTTTCAATTCCATTAAAATTAACCAAATCAATTCCATTTTGATTACACTGAGTTCTTTTCCGTATTCATTCCATTTTGTGATATTCCGTATTGGTTTCACTTAAATTCACTTAAATTCAACACCATTTTCGATTTCATTTCCACCTATTATTCTATCTAATTTCAATACCATTTCCCTTTCCATTTCCATCTTTTTCTTTACCTAATTTCAATACCATTTCCCTTTCCATTTCCACCTATTTTTCTATCTAATTTCAATACCATTTCCCATTCCATTTCCATCTTTTTCTTTACCTAATTTCAATACCATTTCCCATTCCATTTCCATTTATTTCATTACCTTATTTCAATACCATTTTCGTTTCTATTTCCATCTATTTCTCTATCGAATTTGAATACCATTTCCCTTTCCATTTCCATCTTTTTCTTTACCTAATTTCTGTAATACTTCTATGCATAACATTCCAGAACGCTTCAATTTCACTTCCATTTCATTTAATTGTCATTTGTGCATATTCCATTTCATCTCAATATCCATTTCTATCATGTCATTTGATTAATACCATTTTGTTGCCGCTTTTATGCCCATTTCTCTACCATTTCAGTTTCATTTCCATTTTCAATTTCATTTCCGCTTCATAACCCATTCTCGACCGGTTCTTTGCGTCATTTGAATTCCGTGCGAGTTGCGCGTTCTTATGTAATTGCAATCGATGCCCCTTCCCCCACATACACCGCCCACCAAAAAAGCCCAGCTCCCTTTGGGCCCGCGAACGTGCTCGCTTGCAAGTGAGACTTTCTACCTTTCGGCTGTGCCGCCGCCTCGCACCTGCGCGCGCAAATTATTATCAATTTGTGCACGTCGAAGCTATAAATAGTCGATCATGCGGCTACCGCGGCATAAAAAAACGATTAAACGGAAAACCAGCCGAAAGGAAAGTAAGCGCCGATAAACAGGCAGACGTTTGAAAGATAGCCACAGTCACCAAACTAATATCAAAAACCCATAAACAACCGAAATGTCCCTGCTCGGGCGCCACTTGATTGGCATTGGCTGAAATCAAGTTCATAGCCAAGTTGGCGGATATAGACCAAGGCGTAGACCAGGAAAACTGGAAAAGCAAAAGGCGACAGCAGCTTGTCATGATCAGCCAATCTGGACAATGGGGAAAAGGCAGATAAGGCAGCAAAAAATTACTAGTTATGGCTGAGATCTTATCAATTACATGCACTGCACAGCTGCAACAAAAAAATCAAACGAGTGGGTGAATGATATAAACGCAAAACATGCCAGCTATTGCACCAACAAACGAAAGTTGTGCAGTAAACTTTTTCGACAACAGCAGCAGCAGAAATTATTGAGCAATTTAGGTATAAATCATGCTAGTTAGACGCCAGTTATCGATAGCATCTACAGAGCATAAGAGTGACAAGTTAATGAAAACTAATGGCCTAGTTGTTATCGATAAATATAGGTACTTGGTGCAACGACTCTTGCTAGTTAGGCGCCTATTATCGATAACATCTACAACACAAGAGTGACAAGCTAATGAAAAGTTATGGCCCAGTTGTTATCGATAATGAATGCTTTCAATAATGCGTGCCGTGTAATGCGAATAAAAGTGGAACGATAACAATTGTTATCGATAACGTGAACTTAACACCATCTACAGACATTTATATTTGTTATCGATAACATTTAGCGCAGGGCAACATTACATTAGCCAATGTTAGGGCATATGATAGGGAAATTGATGTAAAGAGAAACAAACCAAAAAAATATCGATAACTTGCACTTGTTTGGGGATGCATTGAAATAAACAAAATAAATTATGCCAAGTCTTATCGATAACATGTACTTATTTTAGGGCTGAATTGTTCTTTGGTGTTGGCTGCATATTTAATGTGTTTCTCTTTATGATGAGGAAAAGAAACATACAAAATATGATTACACTTGTGATCGATAACATGTTAAGCTTTAAGTTTAAGCTTTAACACTTCTCTCTGCGAAGTTCGCAAATAGATTGCCACAGTTGGTTTCGATAACATGTGAAATCTACGTGGACTGCATAGAAAGAGAAAATAAGTAATATTTACGCAGCTGTTATCGTTGGCATGCTTGGCGAATATTTGGAGCACAATTCGCTGCAACAAGGAAAAGAAACACTTTGCACAGATGTTATCGATAGCCAGTGCATGTCGCGTGAGCAATTAGCTATTGTTGCCGGTTGACAGACAGACTTGGCTAATGTGCCGCAACAGAAGCAAACGCGGCCGGAAATGTGAATGGAACTTGGCGCCATTAACTAACGCATCAACTAAGCCAGCTGACTAATTAGTCGCGCTCTTTTAAATAAATGTATATATATGTTTCGATGCGGCAAACGGCAGCGTGCGTGAGTCAGGTGAGAAAGTGTCAAGACCTGCAGCTGGCCGTTAACTTGGCTTTACGGCCACGCTGGGTGACCCACTAAAAAGATGAGCTATGCCAATAAAACAAACAAAACGACCGAAAATATGCAGACAAATGTCATCAATTATGAGCCGTAAACTAAGCCCAGCCATAATTAAAAGCTGTCAAATAATAATTGACGGACAGACAAACAACTGTCTATAGCTTCATGTGAACTGTGTTCCTAACAATGTGTAAATTGCATAAGAGAGCAACAACAACAGCAACAATGAACAATCGACAAGAGCTCATCATACTGGAGCTCAAGCCACAGACATAGTTCGCTGGTAGTAGCTGATGAGCAGGGGCGTAGTGTGGAGGGGGCGCTCTATATACATAAATAAGATATAAAGCTTGAGGCACACAAATTCAATGAATGAAGAAAAGCTGAAAATAGCCCGATTGCATCACCAGCTTAGCCAGCGCGAGATGGCGTTGAAGATGGGCTTTAAGTTCGGGAAGCTGAAGTTGCGGTTCGAGCCGGCTGAAGCTGGCCCAAATCACAAATGGGGTCTGTCCCAAGGGCGTTGCATAAATTAACATGTTGCATACAGCAGCAGCAGCAGCAGCAGCAGCGGCAGCAGCCGTGTTCGACGTTTGCCGTTTTACTTCATTTTTTTATGTTTTCCATCTTTTTTTTTTTTTTATTATTATTTTGTGTACTATTGCGTTTGGCAGTTAACGGCGCTTTTTGATTTGAATTATAGCTTGTTTGTGTAGATTTTTTTGGTATTTGGTTTATGGCTCAGTTACAAGCGAACCGCGCGACGCGACGGGCTCTGAACGCGACTCGGAAACTTCCAGACTTCAAGTCAATTACATTTTCACGTTTTCATTGCGGGTAATTAAAATATATAGATATACATACATATCTGCAAATGTTTTGTTTTTGATTGTTTTTCGTGGCTTAACGCTTGCAATTCTCAACCAGTTAAAGCTGCAAGCAGTGCAGACAATATGCTTGCCATCCAACTGTCGTTAGCTAAGTCTGTTAAAGAGCTTTTTTGTTTTTGTCGTGTTTATGCCTTGTTGTTTATTGGTTGTTATTTAAACAAAACATAAATTTGAGCTGTTTGTTTTAATATGAGCTAAGCAGCATAAATATGCTTGAACGCAAGTGCAAGTGCCCGACTCAGAGATATCGTGTACCCAGCGCCAAGCTGACGTTGTTTTAGCTTATGAGAATTGTAGTGCTTAAATATGGCATAGAAAAGTGTGTGTGTTTAACAAAGCACAAGACTTGGCCCCTAAAAATACGTTGTGGCAAAATGCTGGAAGGTATCCCAAATAGGAAATTTTCTGTATCTGTGTATGCTCAAGTTTAATGTATCTTGCCGTTAAAGTTTTCGAGCTGAGCTTAAGAAACCATGTCTCAAGTTCAATATTTATCGATTATACAAAAGTTTGTTCACTTTTATATGAAAATAATTGCCAAAAAATAAAGAAGTTCAAACTTTTGATTTGACCAAGGAGCAGGAAGTGTCAGGATTTCCCAATCTACCTACCTCTCTCCCTCTGTAACTCTCTCTCTCTCTGCCCCCTCTCTCTCTCCCTCCTGCTTGGTTTAGCCTGTCTCTGGCGGTCTGTGTGGGGTTTGCTTTCACTGGTATCGTTTAAATCGACCACGACAACATGTTGTTGCCGTGGACTGGAAAAACCACAGCAGCAGCCGCATCTAACGGACAGTGCGCAATTAAAGCTGACACTCGAACGGGCGGCGGCAGACGGCAAATGACATTCAGACAAACAAACCAAATAACGAAATTGCATTTTACGATAACTAAAACAAAAAAATACATATATATATATAAATGTATAGAAAGAAAAACCAGAAACCTCGAGTATTGCGAGACGCGATGCAAAGTTGCGCTTTTCCGGCTGGCGGCATTGAACTTGAAAAACTTGAACCGCGTGGCATAATCACAGCTCAGTAAAACCGTTAGACAAACACACACAGAGAAACAGAGGGAGAGAGAGACAGAGGGAGAGAGAGGGTGTAAGCGAGCGGGTAGAGGGGGGTTCGCGCATGTCTTTAATGAGATGCCGTTTTGACATCATTTGAATTTGATTTTCAATCTGTGATTTGATAACCTTTTTTCTATCTTTCTATCTTTCATTCATTTTCTCAATTTTTCGATATAAAAAAAAAAAAGAAAACAATTTTTTTTTTTTTTGGTTGCTTGCGAAAAATGTAAACAAGTTCGTTGCCTAAGTCTTTTGTTTGTGACCGCGTGCAGCGTCCGCTGCGCGTGTGCGTGCGTGTGTGTATGTGTGTGCTGGCCAGGCAAATGAACGTCAACAATTGGCCAATTGGATTGCAAAATAGGCATCATCGCTTCCGCGGTGAGCCCCCGTTAATGATTAGCCAGTTCAGAGAGCTCGAGGCGTGGGATTATGTTTAATTTTTTGGTGAGAATAAATGAATAGGCAGAAGAGAGGCAGAAAAAGATGATTTAACTTATCGGATGTTGATGGTGTCAGAAGCCAGACTGACTATATAATGAAAATGCGATATCTGGAAAGTAATTGGAATTTGCTTTAAGCTCAACTATTCAGCAGCCGATTAAAGCTGCCTTCTCGACATTTCGAGCTATACCCCAGAGTCAGGCTTTACTTAAAAGGGTTTACTATAGAGCGACAGCATAGTGTTTTATAATGCTGATATAAAAGCTCTTATGCATTTTAGAGCACCTTATATACAATATAGTTCTGTGTTAGCTAATCTCTCTATTTGAAAGCTACTTTATTAAAACTTAGCATAGATCAGCCCTTAAGCTGCCACAATGCATCCTATGCCAGCCTTGGCAACTATTTGTCCAAAACTTACGTAGTAGGTGTACTTTTGTGACTTAGTTTTAGAAGCAGTTTTGGGGTTAGTCCCTGGTTTGTTTCGTAAGGACAAAACCATGAACAACGCAGGGAATCAAGCAAGCGTTTTTTGTAGTGTGGGGCTATGGGAAGAAAAGGAAGTATAAAATAAACTCTCTTTTTATAAATAAAGCTTCGGTTTGGGTAATGTTTGCTTAAGGTTCGGCTTACAAGTAAAAATTACTTGCAATTTTGTTCTCGACGCGGTTTGGCTCAAAAGCAGCTTGTCGCTTTTCCAATCTGTACAAATCCATCATCATTAATCAAGAACTTGTTGTTTTTTTTTAAATTTGTTTTTGCAGTTCTGTCCATATTGCAGTTGAAATATGGGCCAAGAGGTATCGCAACAGCAGCAGCAACACCACAACCAGAACCAAAACCAGAACCAAAACCACAACCTGAACCAGAACCACAGCCTAAACCAGAACCACAACCTGAACCTGAACCTGAACCAGAAGCGTGGACAGCCGCATCGCAAGAGCTACAAGGATACCATATATACGCCGGCCAGCCAACTATCGAGTAGCTGCAGCTCGAACAGCACCGACGACTACGAGGCCAACTATAGACTACGCCACAAATACAATCTGAGCAAGCAGACGTACGAACGCACCAAGATCCTGGCCAATCGCAGCAGCCTGCCGACGGACAGCGATTCGCATTACGCCAAGCTGAACGGCAAGTATTTGCAGCGCAGCAGCTCCCAGAGCAGCGACAGTGGAATCTATAACTCCTCGTGCCACTGCTCGTCGCTGTCATCGCTGTCGGCGGTCAGCAGCAGCTCGGCGAGCTCGAGCAGCGGCTGTCCCAGTTCGCTGCTGTCCAGCAAGTCCGGTCGCTCGCTGGACAAGCAGAAGCACTATCTGAGCCATCATTTGTATATCAAATCGTATTTGGACATTTTGGAGGAGGACGAACGGGCACGCGCCCATTTTAAGTCGGCACGGCCCGGCGGCATACGCAACTATACGCCAAAAATCTTGGGAGGCGGCGATTCAGCGGCCAGCTCTACGCTCTCAGAAAGTGCTCCAGCTGCCAGTTTCGGTTATCCGCACACAAATCCGGCAGCCAAGCAACGGGCCAGCGTTAGCTCAAATTGCTCAGCGGCCGCTGTTGTTGGTGGCAGAAATTGTCCGGAAGATCCGTGGATTTGACAATTACTGAAACATGGCGTTTGGCACAATGACGTCTTTGCTTGGCATGATCCCGCTACTGGCGATCGGCATGAACTACTATCGCTATCAAAGCGTCGATCCCGAGAACAAGGTCCAGGAGCCATCAATCGTGAGTAACCAGTCCAAGCTGTCGCCTCTTCTTAATTGCAAAATATCCTTAGGAAATAACTTCCAAAGCATCTAAGACTCTTCAAGTCAAGAGCTGTTTATATTAACCCAGGAAAAGAAATCCGCGAAACTCATATAGTTCAGAAAAGTCTTTGCTAGTCGTTAAAAAATTTGATAGTTCAAGAGGAATTTCGATAAAGTAGCCTGTGAAGGTTTGACCATGTAAGGTTCCTTCCATTTAATTCAAGTTAAATTGGATTTCTTCCAGTTCATTCAATTCAAATAAACCTTTGTTAGGTTAAGAGCTTTTAAGAGGAGCTTAGGGAATTGGAAAGGTTAAAAAGGAACTCTGTTAGTGCCCCAACTAGCTTTGGTTGTCTGAAAGACATCTAGGCTAGACTGAAAAAAATATGATACTGTCAAGAGTCTAAGACATTTTAGGACATATTATTCCATATGAAGACAAGTTGCCCGAGCAGAGTGTTTAGGCTAGATCCGCAGAAACCACAGGCCCCGATTAATATTCGCTTTGAATTCTTGCAGATCCGTCGCCAGTATGACTTTGTGGTGATTGGCGGCGGCTCGGCCGGCGCCGTGGTGGCCAATCGCCTGAGCGAGGTGCGCAACTGGACGGTGCTGCTGCTGGAGGCGGGCGGCGATGAGACGGAGATATCGGACGTGCCCGCGCTGGCGGGCTATCTGCAGCTGACCGAGCTGGACTGGAAGTACCAGACGACGCCCTCATCGACGCGCCAGTATTGCCAGGCGATGAAGGGCGATCGCTGTTTCTGGCCGCGCGGCAAGGTCCTGGGCGGCAGCTCCGTCCTAAATGCCATGGTTTATGTGCGTGGCTCGAAGAACGACTACGATCACTGGGCCTCGCTGGGCAATCCGGGCTGGGACTACAACCAGATGCTCAAGTACTTTCTAAAGTCGGAGGATGTGCGCAATCCGTATCTGGCGGCCACGCCCTATCACGAAACAGGCGGCTATTTGACCGTGCAGGAGGCACCTTGGCGCACACCGCTCTCCATTGCGTTCCTGCAGGCGGGCATGGAGATGGGCTACGAGAATCGAGACATCAATGGAGCCAAGCAGACGGGCTTTATGCTCACCCAGAGCACCATACGACGTGGAGCTCGCTGCAGCACCGGCAAGGCCTTCATACGACCCGTGCGCCTGCGCAAAAACCTGGATGTGCTGCTCCATGCGGAGGCTACGAGGCTGCTGCTCGACAAAGGGAAGCGCACCATTGGCGTCGAGTACATGAAGGCGGGCCGCAAGCAATTGGTGTTTGTGCGACGCGAGGTGATACTCAGCGCCGGAGCCCTCAACTCTCCAAAACTGCTGATGCTGAGCGGGATTGGTCCCGCCGAGCATCTGCAGGAGCATAATATACCGGTCATATCGGATCTGCCGGTGGGCAACAATATGCAGGATCATGTGGGCCTGGGCGGCCTCACCTTTGTGGTGGATGCCCCGTTGACGGTGACACGGAGTCGCTTCCAGACCATACCCGTCTCCATGGAGTACATACTGAGGGAGCGCGGCCCGATGACATTTTCGGGCGTTGAGGGCGTCGCCTTCTTGAATACCAAATACCAGGATCCCGCCGTCGACTGGCCGGATGTACAGTTTCACTTTCTGCCCAGCTCCATCAACTCGGATGGCGGTGAGCAGATTCGCAAAATATTGAATCTACGCGATGGCTTCTACAATACGGTCTATAAACCGCTGCAGCACAGCGAGACCTGGTCCATATTGCCGCTGCTGTTGCGGCCCAAGAGCACCGGCTGGGTGCGTTTGAATTCGCGTAATCCGCTGCAGCCGCCGAAGCTGATACCCAACTATTTTGCCCATCAGCAGGACATCGATGTGCTCGTGGAGGGCATTAAGCTGGCCATCAATGTGTCCAATACGCAGGCCTTTCAGCGGTTCGGATCACGTCTGCATAATATACCGCTGCCCGGCTGCCGGCATCTGGCATTCCAATCGGACGCGTATTGGGCGTGCTGTATCAAGCAGTTCACCTTTACCATATACCATCCGGCGGGCACCTGCCGCATGGGACCCAGCTGGGATGTTACGGCCGTTGTCGATCCCCGTCTGCGCGTCTACGGCGTCTCTGGGCTGCGTGTCGTGGATGCCAGCATTATGCCAACCATTGTCAACGGCAATCCGAATGCGCCAGTTATAGCTATTGGCGAGAAGGCGGCGGATATGATCAAGGAGGATTGGGGCGCACGTCGAGCAGCCGCTGGCTAGCTGCACTCAATGTTGCTGTTGTTCGTTTCCATCAACTAGTCAAATGTGTTATAAAAAACGTATTTTTTTTTTTTGTTTTTGTTGCAGCAACATCTTGTTTAGTTTTAAGTTATATTTTATAATTTCAGCTATATTTTTTTATCTTTTTGTTAAATATTTATACGAATATTTTTATTTATTTCTATTTGATATTATTAAATGCAAATGCATATATTTTTATTTGCTTTTAGTAGCTATAAACGAATAAAAACTTTTAACTTTTAGAGTAATTGAATTTTTTAATTTACATTCTCAATGCCGCCTGCGCGTATGCAACAGTTTTATGCGCAGCGAATGCACCTACCAAATTGCTGCTCTGCACTTAGCACGTACATGCACCACAGTGATATGGCCAAACCGGTTTACATTAACATTTATACATTATTCATTTTTTACTATACTAATACTATAATTATAAATGTCATGCGCGTATATTATACAAATGGCGTTCGTTTCAATTTAGTACGTACACACACCGCAGTAGCCCCGTTGGCTGACTTTGTAAAATATATATTTTACCCGGTCATTAAGGAAATTGAAGGGTCTTGTGAGTATTTCTTATTGCCTTAAGCTATTAATATTTATTTATTTACTTTAAGTTTAAGTTCGAACAGTTTAAGCACAGATGTTGCCTGTGCTGTTCTGTCTGCTGTTTTATGTTTTAAAAGAATATTAATTAACAACGTCGCCCACAAGTATGCTGCACTTAATTAATTCAGCGACTGCACCTACCCAGCCACTTGTGTTCCTTTTAGCACATACATACACCAGCTGCCAGCTGTCACGTATACGTGACGTTGGCCATTTGAGCGTTTTTTAGGCTTCCGCTATTTGGTCAAAATTAAAAGCCTGGCCAAATGTCAAATTACCAAATTACTTGACTGGCAATCAAATGAAATCATAATACAATTTCCGTGTCTAGCCGCGCGAACGCTGAGGCGTGGCCATCAAGTATTTCCTGCTTGTACAACCGATTTTACCTATTAGCCTCTGCATCTGTTTGTCTCTCAAGCGCGCTCTGGCTCTCTTTCACTCGCTCACCTATTGTTCAACTGTGCCAAGGTTAAGCACTAAAATTAACGCATTGGCGACATATTTGGCAGCGCTCACGTTTTATTTCGTAGGTGTCAGCCGGGGAACGGCCCAGCCAACAGTTAAACCAGGCAGTTAAATCAGTTAGCGCCGTTAGTTGAGTTGGCCAAGCTAACAGCGTGCAGCTAATGCGGTCGATCAATACGCCGGGGCATGGCCCAATTGGTTGACCAATTCAATTGCAAGACGCAGCGCTAATTTTTGGCCTGACAGTGTCGTTTCCCAATAAACAATTCACAATTTGCAATTTGCGTGCGGTCATCAAAAAGAACGCCGAGCAGTGCAAATAACTAGACTAGCAGGATACCCTAAACTCGTAGCCAGATGCATCCAACTATGTTTTCACACACCTCAAAGGCCTGCAGATTTCAGATAGAGAGGCAGCTAAAAATGTCTGATATGATTCACAATCTAAAGCTAGTCTAGAATACCCCTCACCCTCATTTTGGCTTTAGCTACAGGGTATTAAAGACCAGAGCTGCACATAAACCACCCAAGGCGTTTCTTATATAAGGCCCTTTAGACAGACGCCGAAGTAAATATTTGATTTGATTTAAACGAAATGCCAAGTCATATTATGGCCAACAGAGGGCAAGCTGTGGGCGCACAAAGGGCAGGGCAGTGCAAAAGCTGGACGGTGGAGAGGGGGGTGGGCGGGGGAGGGGCGTGGTTTAGCAAAACGACGAAACGATGCGGCGTACGTGAGACCAAAATAAATGGGAAAGTGTTATGCGAAAGACGTTGGCTGGGCCAAAGCAGAAGCGAGTGAGTAAACAATAAAAAAGTCAACAGAGTCAGAGCTCATCATAATGCAGAAGACCAAGATGACAATGATGATGGCAATGATGATGATAATGATGTTGTTGTTGTTGTTGATGATGACACACAGTGCGAAGTGCTCGAAGTGTCTGTGGTCAGTGCGGCAACACGAATTTGGGTCATTAATCGACTGAGAGCGGCAGCCGCGAGCCAAAAACAATGCAACACGCAACTCGGGAACGAAAAAGCAATTGGCACATTTTTTTTTTTTCTTGGTTTTTGGTTTTTGATTTTTGTAAAAGATGTTGCCCGGCCAGTTGTTGTTGTTGTGGGCATCGCAAATGTGTGTTGCAAGTTGAGCTGGGCGTGGTGGACATGTCTTCGCTCTGTTGTTTTTCTCTCCCCCATTTCGCTGAGGATCAATACGCGGCTAATCCAACACCTAGGCGGAGGAGGCTTCAATGAAATGTTACAACACCAGTTCGAACAGATATTGCACGTCTGCTGCGGCAAATACTATGCTGCGGCTACGAGCTTTACAACCACCAGCTAAGCTGCCTCTTCATGGCAAATGCTAACTTGTGTAACTTCGGAGCTTATGGTCCGATCTTTGTGAAACTTTCAAGGCATAAATATGGCAATCACATGTCTCTCAAAATGGCATTAAATTGTATTTGTACTATATTAAAATATAAACAATTTTAATAAGAACACTCAACCTGGTCAAATCCCATTGAAATCGGTTTAATTGTGGCCAAGTAATTGAAGTTTTACTTAAGGTGAATTACTCAAAAAACCAAAAAACAATTTGTTAATCTTTAACTACAATCATTTTGATGAAATGAACAAAACATAATATAAGAAGAAAATAGGATAACTTCCAAAAACGACAAGGCAAACAAAAACCCATCGAAACGTCCAAATGGGCTTATGTGTGACAGAGTCACGAAAGCTGGGAGCAGTAAAAAGATCATTTACCAAGGGTTATCGAATGTCATGTCCGAAAGCCATCCGCCAGTGAGTCGCAGCCAAGAAACAATACAAAATGAAAAGAGGCTCAAATCAATTTGTGTGCGATTCGTTTGAATCAATCAAACGCTGCAGAGTACTCGAGTTATGGCTGCGGAATGCATTGGCAAATACCCTATATGAAATTCCACCCCATGACTATCCCATAAATGCCGCAACAGACGGCATCGAGTCGAGTTTATGTGTCGACGTGATGTCGAACACATTTGACGATGCAGGCAAAACAACAAAAAAATCACACCAAAATAAAAGTAGAAAAGGAAAACAAGTAAGAGTGCTCCTAGTCGAGTGTGCACGACTAGCAGATACCCTTTATTTGATGCATTTACACGACAATAGACAAGCACAGACAAGCTGCAAACTTTAGGCAGCGGCCTTACCTTCTTCCCTTTGACCAAGAATCCAGCTCTGATAATCTCTGAGATCTAGAAGTTTATACAGAAGCTTAGTACTTAATCGACTCAGCATTGAATGCTAGACAAGAATATATATTCTATATAGAATTAATATATATATATATGAACATAAACATCTTTATATACGGGGCTGAAATAGCCTTCTGCTATCTGTTATGTACACATATTCGCAAAATGTCAGCATACCCTGCTTAAATGGGGCACAGGGTATTAAAAGCGAAGCCGGCAAAAGCAGCTGTCTTCAGATACGGCACCAAATTGAATAATGTCTGCTTAATTTCGGTCAATTATGCCGCCCGAGTCCAAACCAAAACGAACCGATCCAAAACCGAACCCGAAGCAAAAGCGAGCCTCAATGCGAGCTGAGGCGAGGCCAGGCGGCACGGTATGATACCGGGGCGAAGGCGGGGGCGGGGGCGGGGGGCGGTGCAAGCCCCAAACGAATGTTGGAGACATGTAATTTCGTTGGCTATTCGGCTGTGGGTAGGCGGGGGGCGGGGCGGTGCGCAGAAATCTGGGAAACGCTTGGCAGCATTGTCAAAAAAAAATAAAAAAAAATCAGTTCATTTTTGTTGTATTTTTTTTTTTTTGAGCAGTTCGATGGAAATGCTTACGTCATGGGCAAAATGGAAGGTGTCTGGCCAGGCACTTGATTGGGCTCACGTAGGCAGCGCGACAGCGGCGGAAACTTTTGGTAACTGCCCTTAGCCAGAGCAAGAGTCTTTAGCTGGCCATTAATTGGATGCGGTTGCAGCAATACCAGAGCAGCTAGCCGGAGTGGCCAGCAGCAGCTCGCTCACAACTCGGTGGTTCATTCGCTTCCTGACGCTGCTCGAAGCGAAAGTACATTTTGACTTTGTATACCCTGTAGGTCACAAGTGTGCACCGAAAGGTTTAGGCTTCCAGGATGTGGTTGGGTTTTGTGCCGCATGGGAAAGAACGAACGAACGCAAGAGCCCTTAACCAAGCGATATACTCAAACCTTGTTCTTGTAGTTAGCTTAGATTAAGTCTTATCTCTGATCTCTTTTATACACAACTAGCAGAAATTACCCGGCGTTGCTCCTGTTGAAAAGCAGACCAAAAAAACGTCTGTGTATTTGTCAGCGTTATAAAGAGCTGACCGGTTTGAACCAGCAATCTCTTTCCTATTATTCTGACGCTGATGCGCTTGATTTGAGCCGGCGACCTCTCACTTGCTTGTCCGACGCTTAGATGCTACATAAACAAATAAGCAAAATTGAAAACATCTACTTGGTTTGAACCGGCAATCTCTTCCTTATTAGTCTAATGCTTAGAAGCCTAATAAACAAATTGAACAAA
This sequence comes from Drosophila ezoana, assembly GCA_035045725.1. Lineage (NCBI taxonomy): Eukaryota > Metazoa > Arthropoda > Insecta > Diptera > Drosophilidae > Drosophila > Drosophila ezoana. The sequence continues at coordinate 4,815,294 of JAWNOU010000058.1, forward strand.
ATTTAAAGTAACTGCCGAATTTGAACGAGCGACTTCTCGCTTGCCAGCCCGACGCTAAGACCGGTGCTCTTTTGAGACCAGAGGGTATCTGCCAGTTGAGCCAAGGCTTTCGACTTTTACCTGTTGGGCTTTTGGCCAAATTTTGAGGGCGTTCGCGTTTCATTTTTGCAACATTAGAGCAATGAATTTTTGGCGAATTCAGACCCAACCGCCCACCTACCCCCCTCCAGCCAAAAAACGCGCGCTAATTGCACATTAACACCCAACAGCAGCAAAAGCAGCAACAGCAGCAGCCGCAGCAGCAACAACAGAAGCGACAACAAGTTGGAAAAATATTTCAACACGATTTACTAAATCTTCAGTTTTAGTCGCGTTTTATTTGCCATTTTTTTCATCTCCAGATTACATAAATTATCGCCGCCAGTTGGTTAGTTGACAAAAAACAAGCAGCAAATGGAGCAAACGCATTTGCAGCCTGTCCGCCCGCCCGCCCCACTGTCTGCCCCACTGTCTGCCCCACTTGCTTGCCACAGCTTGTGGGCAGTTGCAACGCGTTGCCATATTGTGCCGAAAATCTGTGCTCAGCCAAAAAGTGAAAAGTAAATAACTTTATTTTCCATTTTAATCAATTTTCCAACATTAATTCATCTGCTGCCGGAGGGGGCTGGGAAATGCGAATGTAATTCGCGGAATGCGGTCACGCAAGCGGCACCAACAGCAACAACAACAACAACAACAACAGCAACAACAACAACAACAACAACAACAGAAATAACAACAACAACAACAACGACAGCAAATTAAGCAGCAGCAACAAGTGTGTTAACAACAATTTTGGGGGCAACATTAATTAACCAAGTTATGATCGCGTCTTCGCCATACGCAAAAAATTCTTGCAGATTTTCTTAATGATCCGGCAGATTCCGCGAGAATTCCGGTTGCTGGCCGAATGTCCAGAAGAAAATGTGTCATTCGAAACGAAAGAAGATTTCTTATCGATTTTATGCATAGAAAATCAAATCAATCGGCTTAAAAGTTAGGACATGAATTAATTGATAAGTTATCGACCTGCTTTTACCATAACTATTGATAAGTTATCAACTATCGATAAGCTCAACCAGCTTTTTAAATTAATTAACAAGTTATCGATAGGTCAACGAGCTTCTTATCGAAAACTTATCAATAAGTTTTTGCTATTAAAAGTTATCGATACGGCAACGACAGGCTATCGTTTATTTCTTATTTCCTTATCAATTATTCATTCTTGCTTTGCTTGCATCTCTCTTCAATTCTTATTCAGTTTCTACCTTTCTTAATCCTTTAAATCGACTCTGCTCACCTTTCCATTTGATGTCATTAACTTAACTATCTTCATAAGCATTACGATTGTTGTCTGAGTACAGCTTGGATTTTCCGGCAGACATTCTAAATGTTGGCAAGTTGTTTAAATGTCTCCTCATTTCTCTTTCTCTTTCGCATCATCAATTAAATCTAATCTTTATCTGAGCTTAAGTACTTAATTCTTTCGTGAAACTATTCGCACCATTCATCTCATTCTTATCTCTGTCTCTCCCTCTCTCTCTCTCTCTCTCTCTTTCTCTCTCTCTCTCTCTCACACACCTTTCACTCTGGTCTTAACATAATTATCTTAATTAGTTTTCTCTTTAAAATAATCATCATTACTAAACTTAGGACTTTTAATTTGACTTGAGTCCATCTCGGCTTAGTTGAAATCTACAAGCCAGATCGTAGCAAGTTCTTGAATTCGCAACCATTCTTCTCTTTCTTCTCCTCATCATCAGCTACTATTATATTCCTTTCTTTGTCTTGGCTCGTTTTCTGTTCCTAGCTTTTAGTTAGTCTTCTGGTCTTTTCAACTGTCTACATCAGCGTATTTTGAAATGCATCGCTGAATCTATGAATGATTATTAAATTATTTTATTATTATGTAATATTTATTATCAATATTATTGCAAGTTCTTCACAGACAAGAACATCTTTCGAGCACATATTCTTAATGAAAGCCAACTTCTCTCTCTCTTTCTCTCTCTCTCTTTTTCTCTCTTTGCCATCATTATCTCTACTATCATCATCATCATTATAAGCATCATCAGCACGTTTATTCGCTTGTCTTATCAGCGCTTCGAACATGTTTGATCGGCAACAAGTTTGACGCCGATGTGCCAATAATATGCAACAGCTGCTCGCTTGCCAACCATTTGTCGTAGCTGTTGTTGTTATTATTGTTGTTGCTGTTGTCATCGCAATTGCTGTGGTTGTTGTTGCTGCTGCTGCTGCTGCTGTTGCCAAACAGTTGCCGATGCTGCCGACGCGCCGTCGCCGTCGTCGCATGGCTTGTTTGCACGGATTTCGCGTTCAGTTGAAAGCGTGCAACGCAGCCGCATGGACGCAGAGCTCCACTCAGATCGATAACCGATATACATAAATCAATATTTTGTTGTTATTTTTTTTTGGTTGTTGTTATTTACTTGCTTTGATGCACACAGGATACGCCTGAGCTGCAGTCGAGAAAAACCGCTGAGGAAAACGAATTTTGTGTTTCGTGCGCGTAGAATTTCAAGTAAGCAACGATTTCTATCGATCAGCATGTGTGTGCGTGAGTGTGTGTAGATGTGTTTGTGTGCAAGGAAAGGCAGCTAAAGTGAAACCCTGGCCAAAGCACAGCCATATTATATCCGCTGCTTTAACGTAGGGACAGGTGCAGCACAGCTGCAGCAGCAACAGCAGCAATAACAGCAAAAACTTTTGCCGGACTTGTTGACATTGCTGCTGGCAAAAAGGCAACTCAGCTTGGGTAGTACCCTTCACAAAAATAATAAAACCCATATGCTCTGCGTTTTGGCTAAATGCAAAAAGGCACTCAAGTGCGACAACAACAACAACAACAGCAATTGCAAGCGGCAACATTTTGCAATCGCCCACAACAACTGAGCGCAGAGACACACGAGTGCGAGATACATTTGAAAATATATATGGAATACATGAGTAAAAGGAAAAGCAAGAAAAACATTGACGTAGCACTTTCCTAGATAAGTAGGCTACAGCACAACAGCAACAACAACAACAACAACAACCGAAACAACAGCAATCACACACTGTGACTATTTTTTGCAAGCTTGCGCAAACAACAATTCATCAAGCAAAGCCAACTATCCCCTGCTCCACATCAAACTTCGCCCACGCTTTAGCCTGCGCCCAAACTGTTTGCGAATTGTAAGCGTAAAAAGGAAATATGCAAGTAGTGGCAAAATAAGTGACAAGAATTTACGCGGCTAAATTTAACAACTGTCAGCTTTAAACGAACAATATATCAAAAAAAGGCAACGCCCAGACGTTAGGTCGGCAGCAGCTTAACAGCAAGTTGACAGGAAAACATCATTATTTCAATATCTTTATTAACTGACTAGAAGTTATAGTTAAAAGTAAGTGCCAGTTAGCGATAGGTTAGCTCATTGTGCAAGTGTGGCAACGCCGTCAGAGTAATGGTGCAATTATTTTGCCACAAATTGGCAGCGCTGCGCAGCTTAACACTTGTTGAACATGAGAGTTAATGAAATCACGTTGAAGTGCTTGTTAACTTTGACATTGACATTTGGCTAACGTATCTAACAGCGAGCAGAAATGGGAATGAATGAATACATATTAAGATGGCAAATTAAAGCGCCTGTTAACTTTATCAGCATGCTTAAAGAATGTCTTTCATATCTAATATGATCAAGTGCTGGTTAACTTTGACAGTAAGCTGCAGCAGCAACTTTCTACGTCTGGCAACGCTCTGCCAGGCTGAGTGGATCTCTTTTCGGTCTGCTGCAGTTGCGCTGCGCACAAAACAAAAGACTTAGGACACAAACTAATGAAAAGGCAACACGCAGCAGCAACAGAAACAGACAACAGGCAACAACAATTAAACATTGCAATTTACTCGGGTGCTGTTGCAGCTAAATAAATAACAACTAAATAACATAAATTTGCCGCAACGCACTCAGCTGTTAATTTTATTATTAAAAGCAACAATTGCTCTTGCAGCTGCAACTAAGAAAAGTTGTTGCTGCTGTTGCTGTTGCTGCTGCTGCTGCTGCTGTTGCCTTTGGCACATTGACCCAAGTGACACGAGCTGCGAACGCAGCCTGAACTGATTGCTGTGACTTTGTGCTTTTGACGCCTGCCAAGGTGACTGACACCTAACAGCCCCGAGAGCAGGCGACAACCCGGCAACTACTTAGAGCCCAGACTCGTGTTGTTGCTCTTGTTGTTGGCCATTGACTTTGGCCTCTTGCCCGACCAGCGTTTGGGTTTTTAGTTTTTTTTCGTCGCTTTTTATATTTGTGGCTTACGCCAAATTAACGCACAAAATCATTTTAATTGCGCGCACACTTAACAGCTGTTGTTGCCAGTCAAATGCCGGCGCATCCATCAGATACAAGATACATTTGTATCTATGTTGCGCGTAGGCGTGCCAAACTTGACAGTGCATTTGCTTGGCCTTCAATTGTTGGGCCCAGGAAATGCTACAGCTAATTGGCTGACACACAACAAACGCACACACACACACACACACACACACACGCACACACAGCTCATTTGGCAACAGCAAATGGCTAACAATAGCAGCCGCTTTTTGTCGAGATGCCCAACTGGTTTACCTGGCCTACCTGGCACCACAGGCAAACCCATGCCATGCCAGGCCAATCCATTCCCCCTCCCCCCATTCACTCGACCCCGTTTCCCCGCTATCTCTCGGCTAGCCCCCAACTTGGGTCGCCTCAGTAAACTCGTTTGCCGCTGACCCAATTTCATGCCACTTATTTATTTTTTTTTTCGACTTTTTACAAATATTTTATTTAGTTTTGGCTTTGGTTATTTTTTTGCACAACAACAACTGAATTTATCTGAAATGCCTGCGCTTTGGTCCCGGGTCTCAGTTTCAGTTTCAATTACAACTTCAGCCACAGCTTCAAGTCACAAAAAAATGCGGCTAGTTGCCTTAACGGCGAGGGGGGGCACCTGTTTTGGATGAGCTCAGACAGCGCTGAAGATCGAGCTAAAGCTAGAGCTGGAGCTGGAGCTGAAGAAGCAGCTGAAGCTGGTCTAGAGTTAGCTCTGGTCGCAGCCTTTTGGCCTCTCACTCGAGCGCAGTCGAGCGGCAAAAACAATTTGCCGGCAAAGTGGCAGGTGTGAATGTGGCAACAATTCGAAACCTACTCTAGAATACCCTGCAATTTGCATGCCTAAGGCCCTAGCTAGAGCTCTTCCATTTTCAATTTCCTGAATTCCTCTGTGTGTCGCATTCGTAAACGTTTTAATTCATACAAAAATTTAACAACAAAATTCTCAAGAAAGCTTGAGTTAAATATTTTTTAATATATTTTATGAATATTTGCAATTATACGTTTACGAGTAAGTGTAGAGAGATATTGCAAAGGAAACAACGTGTGCATATGATAAACAAGAAGCTGCTTTCCAACTTTAAAGGCTCCAACTTTACAAAGTCCCTGATGTTGCACAAGTATATCAACTGATAAACTCACAACTCAGTATACCCTTTTAGAAGCAAATTAATGGGTGCAGGTATAGCTATAGATATTACACACTATTAACCAATATTACCCATTAATTTGTACATCATTTGTCAGGTCAACAGGCTTAAGTATATGTAACTCTCTCTCTCTATTAAGTCTTTAAAGATTTTTAACCAAAATCTAAGAGCAGTTCTTATCTAATTCTATACCAAAGCTGGCAGCAGTTGAGCTCAAATAATTGGATAAGACTTCGGTTAAATGAATTTTGCTGAAATATGTCATTTCCTGTCTGATATTATGTTAATGCTCTATATATATAAAATGTCTAAGCATAATGCACAAGCAAACAATGAGGCTCAGCTCGTTACTTAAAAGGTAGTTTCTCATATCTTTACCGTTATTTACAGTGCATAATGCATGAATCAGCTGGTGGGAACTACTTATTTCCATATACCCTGGACATAGTATATGTGATTTGTGGACGTGTTTGTAAGAGGCAAAATTAAGCAGCTCCGGTTTCATATAATGTATATACTCCTGATCAGCACAACGAGCTGAGCTGATCAAAATCTACTTACAATTTTACATGTATCAATGTTTTCTTGTTTTCCACAAGCAGAACGAGTTTAACTTTTAATCTATCGATAAACATTGATTTTACGAGCATAGCTCGAAGATTATAAAAGCTAGATATGCCTTACCTTAAATGTAGTTTCTTGTTTAGTATAAACAGATCTTAAAGATTTCACTTTTTTGATTCAGTTCGCCCAATTTAAAGCTAGAGACTTGTTCCTTGGTCCGTGAAAAACTTTTGTACACTCAAAATAGTCCCTGAGAGCTTTCATATAGGTCGGACTTTGAATATCGAAGTTAGTTAAGAATGCTTATCACATATACATATAATCAATACCAATATCCATTATTCTAAAGGGATATCCATTATCCAAAGATAAAGGGAAGAAGAAGCATAGAAGCAGCTGAAGCTGGGCAAAAGGAGCCTACAATGTTTCTAATGGCAGCTTGACGCTCTTCAGGGTATCTCCTAGTCCTGCACGCCCAGCTAAAGTACTTTTACTTATTGTTGATTCGGTTGTTGTTACCCATGCTGCATAGCAGGCTAGTCAAATAGAAAAAAAAAAGCACAAAGCCAAAGAGCTTAACTGTTTACTAGACGGACAAACAACGCAATGCTGCACGTTTCAACACCCGCACGATAACAAGCCAACAACAACAACAACAACAACGACAACGACAGCTACAACAACGTGACAACAGCTGATGTTGTTGTTGTTCAGTCTTAACGGCTGATCGAGTGACAAGGCAAATGAATTATGTTTAGTCCGATAAATAAATGAACAACAAAAAGATATTTCGTATGTAGATTTGTAAAGTTTACCAATCGAGCGCGCGAGCGAGCGCCAATTATAACAGAAAGCAACAACAACAACAGTAAACAATTTGGTAGCTCTTACATCAGAGCTTGTAGATATTGTAATAAAAACGAATGGCCCCACGATTCGAAAGACAAACAATAGCAGCAGCAGCAACAACAAAAGCAACTTTTGTATCTTTGTTGTTGCTGCAGTTTTTAACGGCATTTTGCGTGGTTTACATTCATTACAAGCCGCATTTGTTGTGGCTGCCAAAGCGGTTGCCTTTTTTTTCAACACTTTAACGATATTGGCCGCAATCGACGTCAAGGTCGGCGCTGCAAGTGCCAAACGCCAATGGCCCTTTTCAGGGCAGACAGAGAGGGAGGTGGGGGACGGGACACTTAAATGCCATTGCAACAAAATTTGTAATGCACTGAAATCAACAGCAATGCTCAACTAATTGTGGATGACTTCGATTGCATAAAATGTAACACTTTAAAGGTAGCCGTACCGGTACGGCAGCTATTGAGTTTGAGGGAGTTACGAAGTTGCACACGGTTAATCGTTTTAAAATTAATTTATTAAATGAGTGCAAGCTGAACAGCCTCAACTGCCAGTTGGTAATGCAATAATCTACTGAAGATTTTCAGGAGCACCTTTTGACGGTAGGGCCGAAGTTGGCGCCTCGCGACCTTGGTGCTTGGTGCTTAGGTTAAGACGGTCCCTGAAATGTGAAAACACTTGGAAGTACGTTAAGTGCTAGTTGTTACAGCGTTGATAGTTAGTCGGTCTATCGATGATACCCACTAGCACCCTTTGACGGTAGAGCATCTTTACGAAAAGCCTCATGACATTGATTTTTAGGGCTTAGGTAAACACAGACACTGGATGGCAACAGTTGAATGTCTCTTCTGACACATTATAATAGGGGAATCTTTAAATTTAAGCTGATATATCGATGGCTCTGATGGGCACCCTTTAACGGTAGGGCATCTTGACGTTAAATCCTTGGTGTTTAGGTTTTGGATGAAGATAGTCACTGGATGCCAGCAGTGGAATATCCATTATGATGGGTTAGATCTTGCTTATGGATTTATAACTAGAAACTCCTATAGCTTTTTATGAAAACATTCAAAAACCTTTTGATCTTAACAAATTTATTTTTCTTACAGCTATCGAACGTGAAATAACATCAGCTCGTGTGAAGAAGCAGCAGCAGTGCCACACAGCGGATTGAAGGGATCAAGACGCCACGCCATGCACAAGAGAAAGAGACCCTAGAGAGAGAGAGAGGAAGCGAGCGAGAGCTAGAGACTAAATCAAAACCCAGAACAGAAAACAGAAAAACCCAAACAATCATTCGTTGCCATCATTGTCGTCGTGGAACCCGACAAATATGGTGCTAAATCTCCTCTTTATCACGACGGTCATCAAGTCCACATTCGGTGTGGTAACAACTGGACTCTGGCTGATACCCTTGCTCTTAGCGGCAATCACCTATTACCGCTATGATGCAGTGGATCCGGAATCACGGCCGTTGGACCAGTTGAACCTCTGGCCCGAATATGATTTCATAGTGGTGGGCAGCGGCTCGGCGGGCGCGGTGGTGGCCAATCGACTGAGCGAGCTGCGCAAATGGAAGGTGCTGCTTATCGAGGCCGGGCCGGATGAGAACGAGATCTCGGATGTGCCCTCGCTGGCGGCCTATTTGCAGCTGAGCAAACTCGACTGGGCCTACAAGACGGAGCCCTCGACGAAGGCCTGTTTGGGCATGCAGAACAATCGCTGCAATTGGCCGCGAGGACGGGTTTTGGGAGGCTCGTCAGTTCTGAACTATATGCTCTATGTGCGTGGCAATCGGCATGACTACGATCATTGGGCCTCGCTGGGCAATACCGGCTGGGATTACGATCAGGTGCTGCACTATTTCAAGAAGTCCGAGGACAATCGCAATCCCTATCTGGCCAAGAGCGCCTACCATGGTCGCGGCGGGCTGCTGACCGTGCAGGAATCGCCCTGGCACACGCCCTTGGTCGCCGCCTTCGTGGAGGCGGGCACGCAGCTGGGCTACGACAATCGGGACATCAATGGCGCCCAGCAGGCGGGCTTTATGATTGCCCAAGGCACCATACGACGCGGCTCACGCTGTTCCACGGCCAAGGCGTTTCTGCGCCCGATACGACAGCGTCCCAACTTTCATTTGTCCATGAACTCGCATGTGACACGCATCATCATCGAGCCGGGCACCATGCGCGCCCAGGCCGTGGAGTTTGTGAAGCATGGCAAAGTCTATCGCATTGCGGCACGGCGGGAGATTATATTATCAGCGGGCGCCATCAATACGCCTCAGCTGATGATGCTCTCGGGGCTGGGGCCGCGCAAGCATCTGGAGCAGCATGGCATACGTGTTCTGCAGGATCTGCCTGTGGGCGAGAATATGCAGGATCATGTGGGCATGGGCGGACTAACGTTTCTCGTAGACAAGCCCGTGGCCATAGTGCAGGATCGCTTCAATCCAACGGCGGTCACCTTCCAGTATGTGCTACGCGAACGCGGACCCATGACCACGTTGGGCGGTGTCGAGGGTTTGGCCTTTGTGCACACACCCTACTCCAATCGCAGCATCGACTGGCCGGACATACAGTTCCACATGGCGCCCGCTTCCATCAACTCGGACAATGGAGCGCGTGTCAAGAAGGTAATGGGTCTTAAGGAGTCCGTTTATCAGGAGGTCTATCATCCCATTGCCAACAAGGATAGCTGGACCATAATGCCGCTGCTTTTGCGTCCACGCTCCAGGGGCAGCGTTCGCCTGCGCTCGGCCAATCCCTTTCACTATCCGCTCATCAATGCCAACTACTTTGATGATCCGCTGGATGCCAAGACGCTGGTGGAGGGCGCCAAAATTGCGCTGCGCGTCGCCGAGGCGGAGGTGTTTAAGCAGTTCGGCAGCCGGCTTTGGCGCAAGCCGTTGCCCAATTGCAAACAGCACAAATTTCTATCCGATGCCTATTTGGAGTGCCAGGTGCGCACCATATCGATGACCATCTATCATCCCTGTGGCACCGCCAAAATGGGCCCCAGCTGGGACCCGGAGGCTGTTGTCGATCCGCGACTGCGCGTCTATGGAGTGCGCGGGCTGAGGGTCATTGATGCCAGCATTATGCCGACCATCAGCAGCGGCAACACGAATGCTCCAGTCATTATGATCGCCGAAAAGGGCGCCGATCTCATCAAGGAGGATTGGCTCAACAATCCCGAGTATAAGGTCAAGCGGCAGGATGGCTACAGCGACAGCGAGACGGCCGCCAGCAGCAACAGCAACAGCAACAGCAGCAACATTCACAGCAGCAGCAGCAGCAACAATTTGACGTTAGCAGCAACAGCTGCTGACAGCTTGGCAAGCAGTTAGCTGTGTCTGTCGTTGGGCAGGGGTCAGGTGTGCTCAGGGGTCAACTAGCTTTATAAGACTCAAATAACCGAACGGACAGTCCGACTGTCAGACTGTCAGACTGTCCGACTGTCGGACAGTCGCCTTCATGGACAGCGTGTTGCTTTTTTATTACCAAGTCCCGAACAAAAGTTTGCCATTGTTTCAATCTAGTGTTAAGACAAACAAACAAACGAACAAACAAAAGTTCGCCTTTTTGGGCTGCTATCACATAACGCCAAACAACAACAACAACAAATACAGCAACAATCAACAATAGTTGGCAACATCAGCAACAATAACAACAATAACAAACAGTTTCCCATGCAAGCATTTATCCCAAAATGATGTAATAGCATGAAAAGCATGAAATCGAGTCATAGTTATGTACCATATATAATTTCTAGACTCTAGTTAAGCTAAACATAATTATTGCAATTATAATTAAAATGTATTTTTTTTTTGTCCTATTTAATTTATAACTAAATATTTGTATAGTGAATATTTTTGACTATTTATAAGCATATAATTATTTATAAAAAAACATCTGAACTAAAGTTTATTTAATAAATTTCATTAATTGTACAACGAAATGGAATTGACAATGCTTGACTAGCGTACACCCTATTTATCAGTTTTATATTCATTTTCACTTTTTACAAAAGTTTTTATTAAAAATTAAAAGCGAGCTCCTTTCTGCAGGCTCTAGAAAGCCAGATCGAGCCACTTTATCATATAACTAGGCTAGAAGTTCCAGATTCAAAATTAAATATCCTGGACAAACTTGGATCTTTTGAGATTCACAAAGCTCCTTTTATATGAGCGAAATCATGATCAGGTCGGAATTCTATTACATAAAGCTTTATAGCAAGAATCGGTTGAAATATATTCATTCTTCAAGATATCGTGAGTTAACTCGGCTATGACTCAGCTTGACTGAAAATATCTGCAAAATCTGTTCATATGGGAACAGTTGGTGGTTTCTTTATCAATTCATATCCCTAAAGGTGTTTAGTCTACGACTTGCCGTTTTGGCTTAAAGCTGAAGGCGAAAAAATTAGCCCTAGTTTTAATAGACACGACCAAGAACAAATCAACTCGTATACGCTCAAGAATATAAATAATAAAACTTGTGTGCTGCCATCGTTTGCTAATTACATAATTCTATTATTTTTGTGTGTCATACTCTTTAATAGATATACCCGGCAACATTAACAGCAATGAGCCCCAAGGTTGGCCCAACCAATTCAACATTTTATGTCGGCCGCCTAAAAGCAGGCAACACAAAAATTGTCAACAGCAAATAACTGGGGTGTGTCCATAGAGATGGCAATGCACGTTTATGTGCAGCGATGACGATGAATAGCTGCCTCATACGATGAATGAATGCACGAGTATATAAGAGTACACACAAAGATACTTTAAAATAGGCAATGTTATCAATATTTACATAACTAGTACATTTAAATAGATGTTTTTATAACTAATTGTTATTCATTGAAATTGATTACATGATTTATTTACGCTCAATTTGAAGTAATTACTATGCCAACACTATTTGAATACGTTCATTGAATTTGATGACATTATTTATTCACGCTCAATTTGAATATTAAAACAATCCAACATTTACGTCCCCTTCCGTTCTTTAGTTCCAAACGATATTTGCGCCATGCGCATATCTAGCTTATAAGAAATTTATGTAGCCCAACAGTTGGGCGCAGTCATTAAATGATAAAGCACGAAATGACACGCAAATGCAAATTGAATGAAATAAGTTGAATTAATGGCTGGCTCGTTGCTTCAGGTTTACCAAAGCAAAAGCCGCACAAATAAACAAAGGAACAGAGAGACAGACCCTGGTATCGATGCCATATACGGATTGTTATACCCTGAACCCATTGAAAATGGGTTAAATAAAGGGTGTTATGATTTTGTGAGCATGTATGCAGCAGGCAGACATCTATATTATATACTCTTGATCAGGACGTTGAGCTGACTCGAACTAGGCAGGTCAGTCAGTCTGTCTGTTCCCCTATTTGAACTCGTCGATCTCGGAAACTACATTAGTTCTTGAGCATAGTTCGAAAACTATAAGAGCTAGGTGCACTAAATTTGGTATGTATGTAGATATTCATATGGTATACACATATCGAGAATATTTTACTATTGGGATACCTCCCCCAACATGAGCAAAAACTTATTTTAGAGATAGAGCTCTGTGCTTTGGGATGTTCACACTAATGTATGCCATATTAAAGCCCTAAAATTTTCAGAAGAATCGGACAAGAAACAGCCAAGTTATGCAAGAACATTTTATCGATAATGTGGAAGAGCATAGAGAAGAAGCAGCACAGAGGGAAACTAGAGACGAGGGTATCTCCTAGTCGAGCACACCCAGCCTGAGCACTGTTACATGTTTTTGTTATTTTTTCTTTTTAGCCCTGACAAAGGGCGCATCAGCAATAAATTCAACTTTGAACTTGGCCACAACACGAGCCACTCGCCGCGAACAACGCCCAACAATTTGGTCATAAATCATCTCAAGAGCTTAAGATTGGCGACCTTGAAGAGCAATTTTCATGTCCATAACTTCGGAAGCCGGAAACTCAATTGATTCAATATAACTTGACTCGACTGACTATTGACTAATCAATGCAAATTGCATTGGGTATTTTTCCGGCTAAGAAAAAACGGAAACACAAGGTGTTAACAGCTAAGACCCTGCCCGGAAAGCCTTCCCAAATGGTACAAGAAAACATTCCACCACAAAAAAAAACTGGCTCTGCGATAAAATGCTAATTTTGGTTGACTTAATTAATAAAGCTTAGCTAACAAAAAACAAAAAAAAACTGAGAGTTGACTCTTGACCATTTTACAGCTACATTTTACACTTGGCTAACGGTCAGCAGGCGGTTCAACACGCAGTTGAAGGTCGTCGGTGAGGTGCGGCAAAGCGAGCAAATTGTTATACCTGTTTATATACCCTGTACTCAGGCAAAGAGGGTCATGCAAATGTGTGCTGTGTGCAGGCACAAGATATTAAATAGCCCATAATAACATTAGGCTAAGCCAAGAGAGAGTACAGGGTATCTAGAGCTCAAACTATTTTCTCTCTTTTTCTACATATGTGGAGTAAACGATTACACTCAACTGATTGACTGAGTTTTGGAGCCCAGATCTTGAGATCTCTTTAAGGCATTTGTAGGCTCTATCTAGTACAGGGTATGTGAGTGTGAAGCACTCACAACTCTTTTAAGCTATCTCTTTTTGTATATCTAGTACAGGGTATATGTCTGTGAAGCACACACCACTCTTTTATGCTATCTCTGTTTGAATGCTATATTTAGTACAGGGTATATGACTGTAAAGCATTCACAACCAGAGCACTAAAAGCTGTTTAAGCATTGCGTATTTGAATCTAGTATGAGAAATTAACTCAGAGTTATTTTGGCATGTGATCTCTTGTGGGCGTGTGTAGGCTATAGCTAGAACAGGGTATGTGACTGTGAAGCACACTCAACTAGAGCATTTAAAATAGTTAACACATTACGTATACGTAGGTGCTATTAGACGAGCACTTGCAGAAATGAACTCGCCGCAGGTGGACTCATCTAGCAGTTTTTGTTACTAAGCCTACGCTTACAGAATAAAATGCATTTATTTGATGGTGAAGCACACGCCCACAGACAACACCTGAGGAAACCAAAAACTCGGAGTCTAACAGCGTTTGGGTTGGCAAATTTGGTCTGTGGCAGTTGATTGTGTGGATTTAAATACTTATAGAAACGAGCACAGAGCATTTACAAGCAAAGTTTACACATAATTATGGCATTTGGACAGATTTGCTTGGGCATTACGTATACGCAACGTTGCATGCAGACGCAGCACAGGCAGCAGGCAATTGGCTGCAACTGATGTTGGCTTATTCTGCCGCTTGTCACCAGTTGTGCCCTTCGCCGGGCCAAACATATCTTAGACGTAGATACATAAAAATTTGGCAATGCAAAGCAAAGCTAACGCGAGCCATTAACTGGGTCAATGGCTGACGGAAGTTAAATCGCATCGGCGAACTCAGCGCGGGCAACATGTTGTTATTGTTTTTTAGTATCGAATGCATGAACTTCCTTTTTTCGTTCGGCGTCGTTACGTGCCACTTAGAGGTTAATAAACTTGTTATAGTCTGATATGATTTGTCAATTAGCATTTGCATGCGAATCCGTTAGACAAGAGCCAACTCACGCAGCCCACCCAGTTGACCCAGACCCAGTGAACTTGATCTCTAGCCAAAAGACACAAAAACAACAACAACAAAAACTAAACTGAAAAACAAAAAAATATTAAGAATTTCAGGGCTAAGAAGTTTTTACCACGCACGCTTCGCAACCAGCTAGACTTTATGTTTGGGCTCACCTGTAAAGAAAGAGAGAGAGAGAGAGAAGTTGTGTATTAATTATTGAAGCTATTTTAAAAATTACAACGTCACATTGAAATTGTTATTAATGATTGTCTGTCGGAGACGGAAATGTTTTCGGCGCTTCAACAGAACATCTAACGCTCCATCCAACCGGTCTCCCCTCTCTAGCTTTGACCCTGTATTTAAGTAGTTATAATCGCCTCCATGGCTTACACTAATATAAGCATAATGGCAGCATAATCAACGGCATCATTATCAGACTTGGCATTTGGAGACTGGTTTACTAGAATTCTTAGCGGCGACCTTGACTCAATTTCATGAGCGCTGGGCGTTACTTAATGCCCGGAAACAGGCCACTTGCCCGCCAATTAAAATGCCCAACAGACTATATACGCATATCCATATACAAGCCCAGAACTGTTTCCCAAGTGTAATTGCTTTGTTTTGCTGTAACTTAATCGTTTATCTAATAAGTGCGTTTATAATCGCTAATAGTTCAATTGTGCATAGAGAATATCGTTACGTTGCATGGCCAATCGGATAATCGGACAATCGGGCAATCGGCTTATCGACTGCCGATTGTCCGGCCGATGACTGCCGTGACGAAGCACTTGAGGTTCACTAGCCCAACGTTTGGCAGTTGAACAACATTTTCGATTTCAGTGTGAACCCATTTGTATACCCTTCCAGAGGGTATTATAATATTTGCGCAAAGGGAAGACACAGCAAGTAAAATATATTACAAGATACAAGATTTGGTGGGTGAAGATATATGTCGTTTTTAGTTGGAAATAAGTTTGAACCCGAAACTACGCCCACCAAATCTTTGACTCCGAGAAGGAATCTATTTTCCGAAAAGTGTGAAACTCCCCTCAAATGAATTCGAGCAAAGTTCTTTGAAAATAAGTTTGAAGCCGATAAAAAATAAAGTTTTTTCACAATTTTTCCACACTAGCGAGTGGAATTTCTCGAAATACACGAATACAGCTCTCGAATACAGCTCTCAAAAAGAAAGAAAGAAAGAAAGTCGCATTTTCAGCTTTTCCACTTTCCAAGCTAAGTACCTTCAAGAAAATCAGCATTCACAAGCTATACTATTCTGCCCGCATATCTGCATAAACTTATCAAATTACACTCGCATAATATTTTTATAACGAAAATCGGAAGGGCATTCAAGCTTCGATATGTTGAAGTTAGAGGATATTTCGTTTGTTATTTGAACATATAATGCATAATTGCCAAGCATGTGGACAATTGTTCAGTTTGAATCAGATCTTAACTCTGACAATTGCCGATTGTCAGTCAATTGCCATTCAGTTGACTGGGCTCATAATTATTTTGGTAGCACTTTTGTTTGCGGTCAGCTCATGAGCACTTTAAAGTGTGCAATTATTTGAGATTTTTTTCTCGTATTTAACAAGCTGGAAGTGACGTCAACGGCTCAACGATCCGCCACATCAACTAAACAAAAATATACATAAAACATTTTTAAGTGTCGGTTTTCAGCAAGAATTCAAACACTTGCAGAACGGAAGAAGAACAAGAGCAAGGAAGTGCACAAAGTGGGTGCAGACAGCTGTCAAAATAGTTGTCACTTTCAAGATTATAATTATTATTTGCCTTAAAAAAATATATATGGAATGTGTAGCGAAAAGATTAACGATCTTTTTTACTGTCTCAATAAGATAGATGGTAACAAACACCTACACAAAAAACTATTTGTACTGACTGATTGACAGAGGGATTGACTGACGTATTGACTGACGGATTGGCAGACGGATTGACAGACGGAGAGCTCCTACTGTATTTACCCAATCTCATATTATTTCACGTTTAGATGACGTTTGGTTGATTCCACGCGCAAGTGGGAAAAAAGCGTGAAAAACGGTTTGGTGAAACATTTTGCTTACTCTCCGCTTGGTTTTAAATGCACTTTCAAGCATTCATTGTGATTAAGAACTTTTCTCCAGGCGGCTACAAATTTTTTTTTTTTGGAAATCAATTCCATTGGATGCATGTGTGTTAAAAGTATTCCACGTGCGGTAAATGCGTGAAAAAGTGCTGTTCAATCAACGGGCTAAGCCGATTAATACCCGCTATGCATGTGCTCTTATACTCAAAACTGATTGACTATCTTTGTATAAAGAGATTACACTTGAATATCTGACAATCATATTAAAATTGAATTACTATCCACAAAAATATAAGCAAATAAAACAAAAGCGACTGCATCACAAAAATATTAAAACAATAGCTCTGCGTTTTATATTCCAATGAATAAATTAATTTGTCACACGTCGAAAACCAGACACCAGAGATGGAAGAAACTGGTCTTGGGGTGTGTCCGTGGTAACAGCTCAAAAAAGCAGTGTATTCAGGGAGCAAGACATTATTATATAATTTATCGAGTAGCTAAGCTATCATTTCATAATTTTTCGAAATATCAAGAGAATTAGAAGCAATCAAATCGAGTTCTCCTCCGCAGCTTCTGCCATCATGGAATGCGGCGCTATGAATCTGTCCGTGGCGCCCAGAATGGTGATGCCACGTGGATGTGGGCTTGGATTGTCCCAGCAGTGTTTGTACCAGGCGGTCTGCTGGCGACTCAGCCCAAAGCCGGCGGCCAGGCGCTCGGTGCAGTAGACCAGGCAACGGGTCATCGTGCGCAACATGCGGCCCCAGCGCGAGTCCAGCTCCTGATCGTGCTCGGGGCCAACTGGCTGCTCAGCCTGGGCAGATGCTGCCACCTGTTCCTGAAAGCTGCCCACCTGCGAAAACTCACTGGTCAAGGCTGCAGCTGAGGGTCCCGGCTTTGCATGGAGCGCCCATTCCACTTGCTCCGGGGTGCTGGTCACTTCCTCCTCATTGCTGCTCCTCTTAATGCTGCTGTTTAACAGTTGCTGCTGCTGTTGCTCCTGCTCCTGTGCACCGGAGCTAGACATCTCGCTGCGGCTTGTTGTTGTAGAATTCACAGAACCTGGATAGCAGATGTTTGCCAACGATTTGATTGCTTTTCGGAATTTGAATGCTTGTAACTTCAGTCAGACAAGGCACAGCTTGTTGAGTTGTTGCTTTTTGAATTCGGTACTCCCGCCTACTAAAACTTGCTGGGCCCTACATTAACTCAGTGTACCACAAAGAAGAGTTATGCCACCTACTTTCACTAAATTAATCAAACCTTAAGTACTACCTAAGGTACAGTTAGTAGTTATGTGGTCAATCCAAGTGTGCCAAAATAAGTACTATAAGTTATAGCACATAGTAGCCTACCTTAACCGACGGTACGCTACTGTACCCTACATTAACTTACTATACCCTACTGTGCTCTACTGTACCTTACTGTACCGTACCATACCCCACTGTACCTAACTATACCCTACTGTGCACTAGTACCCTATAATATCTGATATCTTAATATATCCAGAATGACAAACGTATCGTCAAGAGCCTGAGTGACATTTGAGTTTCAGCGTCGGATTAACAAGCGGCAGGTCGCCGGTTCAAATCCCGCAACAATTTGCAACATTTATTACAGTTTTTATTGCCCAAAACATAAATAAATATAAAAAAAAATATGAAAAATTAACTGGTCTATACAATTATAATTAAAATGCATAGATGAGGAGTTGGAATTTTAGGGCAATATTTTACTATTATTTTTTCTAGTATTTGCACTATGTGATAATAATAACAATTTTCAGTTTGACCAGCTTAGATCTTAGATCTTAGCTAAAACGCAATTGTCACATATTTCTCTTCTCCCCTAGAATCTTCTTAAGGCAGAGACACAGCATCCGCTTCGTCAGATATGGAGTTTTGATATACTTTTTATAGATAATTTTGAGACACAAACTATCTATGCATTTATCCGTTGCGGTACTTCAAAACTGGTTTATTGCTTTTTACTACCAATTCTAACGTTCTCTCTCGCAATCAGCGTTAGTTTGTTTCTTTCTTGGTTTCTTGACGGAGTTTTTTTTTTTGTGTCTTTTGCTGGCAACCTTGAAGATTCTTTGGTAGAAGATTTGTGTGTTGGTTCGTTATTGCTGCAAAAAACGATTTTCATGTTTGCCTTTTTTTTATTTTGTTTTTTTTTTTTTTATGGTTGGTTTTTTATGTTTAGTCATATAACAGGGCGCAACTTCTCTCTACTCGAAAATGTGCACAGATATACATATATGCTTATTCTTCGGCTGTTTGCAAAATAAATATTTACGAGTGTCTACAAATCGAATCCATAAATGTAGCAAAACAATACACACGATTTTAAGCTATGCGATTGTGAAATACACTCATTAGCAAGAGTCAACTATACCAATATACTAGATATATACCAGTCTATATAATTTCACAAACATTTAGCTCAGCTACAAATTAATGAAATCTTTGCATTAAACAACACTTAAGGTCGCGGAATAATATACTGTCGATTAGAGCAACAATGTAGATTATATAGAGACGGAAAAAAGCTGTTCAAGCAAGTTTCCTTAAAGAGAAGAAAGTTTCTATTCAGACAGCACCAAATACAAAGAAAAAATACCAAAAGTTTACGGCTGTAACTCAGGAAATTGTTGGACAATATTAAATATTTTTAATAATTAGCTTTGTTTATGGCCAAAAAGGGTGCATACCAAATTTCATAACTCTAGCTTTTAGAATTCCCGAGTTCTGACATCAAATTGAGCTACAAACGCAACACTTTATGGCCACAGCTAAAGTATACCCCATGTTGCAGCCCAAACATCTACAGGGTATACAGAAAAACCCCAATAGTGCGTAGCTGCGTATAGTATGTAAATTGTGATTAATAAAAATAAGCCGCAACAGGCTGAAAACAAGTCGCACCCAGTTGAACACAATCAAGTATGCCGACGACTGTCGCCAAAAGAACAATCTACACGGCGACAAATTAATGGCTAGTGAGGCGGAGGGGGCTAAACCAAGATCAAAAAACCGTCCAGTCATCATCACTAGACAAGACTATTGAATCGCAGTTGTATTTTTTTATTTTTTTGCCGAAATGCTCCAGCAACAGCTGCGTCAACACGGACCTGGCTGATTGAGCCAAGGTATTGCAACAGGCGCAGAGTTCATGTTTGTGGCATGCCACAGTGCCACGCCCACGCAGACAAATGTCAGAGTCGCGTCCCCTAAACTAAAAAGACAAGCAAGAAAAAAAAAATGAGTGACAATTTCGCGCCATAAAAGGAAAAACAAAGACGAAAAACAGCCGCCAAACGCATTTGGCCGCAGTTTCGCCGGCTGAAAAGTCGGTCAAAGACAACGGCTAACAAAATTCTTGACTACTTAGCAGCAAATTGGCAAAACAACAACAACAACAACAACAGCAACAGCAACAACAACAACGGCAGCAGCTAACTATCGATTGTGCCGAAAACTTTAATTGCCGTTAGGCGCGCAGAGTTGCCAGCTATTGCGAAATTGCGCACCAGTTGGCAACGGCGCTACCTTGACTCGAATGCCGCCGCCTGAATGTCATCGATTCTTGTCAAACCTTGGTCGCCAACCAGCCAAGCTGCCAACGAGCCAACGGACCAACTAGCTCTGCCAAGAACTTGCCGGCAAGGTTCTGGCACAGCTTTAGCCGCCGACGCTTACCCTGCACAAGAATTACAACAAATAACTGAGCCCGAACAATAACGAGAAGCCGCCTACTAAATACCCTTGCCAACATGTAACCTGGCAATACTTTCATAGCACAGATTGTGTTTCTGGCAACAGTTTGAAATAGTCACACGATTAAATGTGACTTTGCAGATACTTTGGATATGTTAGGGAAATTGTCCAGCTCGCTATGGCTGAGTTTTGTCAAGATAACTTCGCTTTTTTGGTAAATTTTCAGCTCGGTATTATTCAGAATTTATGGGCTCAACTCAGTGGAAGAAGTTGATGCCTGGTATACAGATAAAGATGTCCAGCAATATTAACCATAGAGCTATAGGAAATAATAGTTCGATAAAGTCAATGGCATCAAAGGCAGCCAACTATTTGTAAGCATTTCGCGACAATATCATAATACCCTCTTCATAATGCCCTCTTCAAGGGTATATCAAATTCCAGTTAATCTGGTTCTTGACATAAGCTCAAATTTGTGGTTTTTGGTTTGTGATTTGTTCGTGTTGACAAACGAAATGAGAAGCTAACTTTGCGGCTGTTTATCTTGAGCCTTAATATTGTTTTTGCTTAGTTTTGCTTAGTCATTTTATTTAAAGAAGTTAACTTTAACTTTAACTTGATCGTTTCAGTATTTATAATGCCATATTAGTTCACACTTATACAAGAAAAATATTTAAATATGGAAACTTTGTTTTTTTTTATTATATTGCCTTTGAAATTGTTGTAGCTGAGTAAAATAAATTCTTTACAGATTTAAAGTTAAGTATAGAAAACTGAAAAACAACAGAAGAAACATTGCACAGTTTAATTTTCCTAACTTTCCTATGCAATTAGTTGAAAAACAATGTAATTGCCATTGTCATAATAACAGCTCTGTGCTTGCATTCTGATAATTTTCCATTTCCATTTATGGGTTATTAATTTCTAAACTAAAACCGGTTTGCATACAATGGAAAGTTTACAGACTTAAAGCCCCAAACCGCTTGCAATGTTTCGACTTTATGCTAAGTTGTAGAACCCGTCAAATGGGTGTTTACCTAAACAGTTGTTGGTATTTGATCAAACACTGGGTTATACAAATTACATATCTTCAAAAAAAACTTGAAAGATCTTTTCGGCTTTGTTTTTTTAGTATGTCATGGGGCGGCGCACGATCTGTTGCTTGAAGACAAATTCTACGATTCAATGCTGCGACTTCGGACGATGACAATAGGTCGCCCATTCGAAGCCCATTCGAAGCCCATTCTCTTGTTAAATAATTCACATGCAAACGGAAATAATTAAGAGATTTACAAAACAAAATCCAGCAAGTGATGAAACTCAATGGCTTCGAGGGGCAGCTGGGCAAGTTCTAGAGCGCATACAAAATTGTTGTTGAATCATGCAACTGATTGCAGACCAGCCTCGTCACAAGCCACGATCAGTTGCCATTGGCCAAGTCGTTTAGAATTTTGAATTTGCAATTTAGAATTTGCAATGCGATCTACTCGTGTTACAGGGCTTCAGACGATCGTGCGACTATAGCGATCCGGAAATGGTTCTCTCTTAACTTATCTAAAAATAATATACTCGGTCAGATCGTTTGCTTTATTCCCTCTCTATCTCTGTTAACATTATGCAATTGAGTTAAACCCAAAAGACATTTGTGTTTCATTCATTCAATTCTATTTAACTAGTTTCTTCCACAGATCTTGCTCTCTGTTCCTTGGGGTCACTCGAATTTACAATTTACAGCGATCCGGAAATGGTTCTCTCTTAACTTATCTAAAAATAATATACTCGGTCAGATCGTTTGCTTTGTTCTCCCTCTATCTCTGTTAATATTATGCAATTGAGTTAAACCCAAAAGACATTTGTGTTTCATCCATTCAATTCTATTTAATTAGTTTCTTCCACAGATCTTGCACTCTGTGCCTGGGGGTCACTCGAATTTACAGCGAATTTACAGATTCTCTTAACGTATCTTTAAATACTATAATCGGCCATGTTCCCTCTCTATCTCTGTTATTACTATGCATTCCAGTTAAGCCGACACGACAGTTGAATTTCTTCAATTTGCCTGCAATTCTATCTAATTAGTTTCTTCCACAGATCTTGCTCTCTGTTCCTGGGGGTCAGTCGAGCTTATCTGCGATTTCCGAATGCTAAAGCCAGCCATTAAGATCTTACTGAGACCTGCTGTAACTACCTGCTGTCCGCTGTAATCGGATATGTATATGTTGGCTTTACTGATCATGTGTATTATACTCTATACTCTATCTTTGGCTTGTCTCGATGTTTACACCTGTCTGTCAATTAATAAAACTTGCAAATGTTCGCCTTTAATCTGAACTTTTCCTTACTAATGCAACTGGATGACATTTTTATTAGCTTATTATTTATATTTTGTTTTGTATTATATTTTAGATCATTCTAAATGCATTCTGTTCACCCAGAGTATCTTTATAGGATTAATTAATTCTTTCCAGCAATCGTCTGTTATTATTTTTTTAATTTGAGGTGCAAATTGAGGTGGGAAAACGAATTATCGTATTAATTCCTATTGCATTCATGTTTTTGCAATAAATAACCGACTATCTTCGATACTATCGAATACGTATTTCGAAAGTTCTAGGCACAATAAAATTTGCATAGAAATTTATGCAAGAATCAACAATTTTCCCGGCAAAAATGCTTTAAAATCAGTTAAATTTCTCACTCGGAAAGAGCATAAGGTAGACCAACTGATAAATATGGTATTATTGATCGGGCCTGATCCATATGCCGTAATCGGAAATACTTAATAATATGAAATGCAAAATGTCAATCCAGAATCCAGTTTAAGTCTGTTAGGCACTTGGGGCCTGACACTAATCAGGCGTATTAAAGGTATAAAGTTAAGAGTGTGTTCTCTTCATTAATCATGCTCCTAATCGTAGCTAAGTGAATATGTATACAGTATAATTGCCGGTTCCATTGCCTCGCGAATCGCAATGTGAGACTCTAACCCCACCTCGAGCTACCCTCCGCAACGCCCGATGCCAGCAGCTGTTCGATGTAATTAAAACATCAGCTCGGACAAAAATGTGATTAACAACTATTCAATTTCCTTTCTTCTAATGGATTCTATTCCCGAACTGATTGTTGATTCAGTTGCTTGCTGTCAGCCCAACTCTCCGGATGGGCATGCAACTACTCATGCTGTGGCCACTGTGCCTGGTCTCTGCTGCAGTGGCCCAAAGCTACTATGGCAATGCCCTGGCCGATGCCTTGGAGCTGCTGCGACGTGGCCAAAATCAAATGGATCTCGAGGCCCTAGACGAGCGCGACCAGTTGCTCACTGAATATGACTTTATTGTGGTGGGCGCCGGCACCGCAGGCTGTGCCGTGGCCGCCCGCCTCTCCGAGAATCCCAAATGGCAGGTGCTGCTGCTTGAGGCTGGCGGACCGGAGAGCTATGCCATGGACATGCCCATTGTGGCGCACTATCTGCAGCTGGGCGAGATGAACTGGAAGTATCGGCCACAGCGCTCAAACAGCTATTGCCTGGCGATGAACAACAATCGCTGCAATTGGCCGCGCGGCAAGGTAATGGGCGGCAGCTCGGTCCTCAATTACATGATGTACACGCGCGGCAATCGCCATGACTATGATCGCTGGAAGGCACTGGGCAATCCCGGCTGGGGCTATGACGAGCTGCTGCCCTATTTTCGCAAATACGAGGGCTCGCACATAGCCGACGCGGATACGGGCGAGTCGCGTCCCGGCCGCCAGGGACCGGTCAGCATCAGCTACTCCTTCTTTCGGACGCCTATTGCCGCAGCCTTTGTGGAGGCCTCAAAGCAGTCGGGCCTGCCGCACGGCGACTATAATGGCGCATCTCAGCTGGGTGTCTCCTATCTGCAGGCCACGGTCCACAATGGCACGCGTTGGAGCTCCAATCGCGCCTACCTCTACCCAATCAAGGGCCAGCGGCGCAACCTGCACATAAAGAAGAGATCGCTGGTCACCAAAGTGCTCATCGATCCGCAGACAAAGACCGCCTATGGCATCATGGTTCAGACCGCTGGACGCATGCAGAAGGTGCTCGCTCGCAAGGAGGTGATTGTCTCGGCGGGCGCCATCAACACGCCCCAGCTGCTGATGCTGTCGGGCCTCGGTCCCGCCAAGCATTTGCGCGAGGTAGGCATCAAGCCGATTGCGGATCTGGCTGTGGGCTACAATCTGCAGGATCATGTGGCGCCAGCGGTGACCTTTGTTTGCAACGCCAGCTCGCTGAAAATGCCCAACTTTCTGAACACGGACGCGGTGGGCGGCTATCTGCGAGACCAAGGACCCCTGCGCAATCCGGGCGGCGTGGAGGCCATTTCCTTTTACGGATTGGACGATGAGGCGCGTGCCAAGGGCTGGGCGGACATGGAGCTCTTCATGGCAGGCAGCAGCCTGCATTTGAATCCGGCACTGCGGCTGGCATTCGGCGTCAGGGCGGACATCTATAAGACCATCTTTGGCGGCTTGGAGAACAGCAAGCTCGACTCCTTCATGATCATGCCAATGATATTGCGCGCCAAAAGTCGCGGGCGCATTCGGCTCAAGAGTCGCAATCCTCAGCAGCATCCACTGATCGATGCCAACTATTTTGCGCATCCGTATGATCTGAATATAACGGTGCGCGGCATCGAGCAGGCGGTCAGCCTGATGGATCAGCCCGCCTTCAAGGCGATCAATGCACGTGTGCTGGAGACGCAGCTGCCCGCCTGCCGGCATCTTGGACAGCAGACCCGCGCCTACTGGGAGTGTCATGCGCGTCACTTCACCTTCACGATCTATCACTATTCCGGCACGGCCAAAATGGGGCCACGCAGCGATCCTAGCGCCGTGGTCGACGCGCGCCTACGTATCCATGGCATTCGAAATTTGCGCGTGGTGGATGCCAGCATAATGCCCTATCTGGTTGCGGGTCATCCCAATGGGCCGGTCTTTTTAATAGCCGAGAAGGCTGCCGATATGATCAAAGAGGATCACAACTATAGCTAGCAAAAGTGATGCCTGAATTGTTTCCACCCTCAAAAGAATACAAAATGGATCGCATTACTCATATTGGCTGAGATCTTGCCGCTCACATATATAGATATCGATCGTTGTGGGCATTTTTTTTTGTCTGCTCTTCCATTTCATTCCAATAACAATTGGTGACAGTTACATAGCGCCTAAGTGAGGATCGAGCAAGTGATCTAGCCAGCGATCTTTTGAACCTTTTGTCTTTATATCGGTTCAATGCAATAAAACACAGCCCACTTGGTTCTACTTAGTTCATAAGTCATTCATTGTGTACAATATCCTGACTCATAAATATTTGCCAAAAGTCTTCTGATATTGTCTAATATTTATTTCCATACAATATCACTAAAAATTTTACTTTATTATAAGCATGTGAGTGATCTTGCATGCGATCTTTGAACGTACAGAATGGGACAGTTAAATAAGCCAACTAATAAATAAAAGCTCAAGACTTGCTCAGGCTAAAGATCGTGTGGATGATTTCAGGTGTGATCTTCCCGCTCAAGGATTTTGACTTAAAATGTCTCTTTCACAGGAGCTGCAGGTAAAAGATCTTATAAATGATCTTGCCTGTATAATTTTAAGCATTTCTAGCCAATGGGTTGACAAAGTCGATGCTCATTAAATCAAATTGCCTGTTCCGTAAGGAACCTTAATATGACTTTGCCCTTGTTCTTGTCGATCGACCAACTGTTTTCCGTAAGCGGAGTATGAATTAAATTAATTACAAACCTTCTGCAAAGCAGAAAACAACGTATAGGTGAACTTGAGTGTGCTCTTGTCGATCACCCAACGCGATCGTTGCAGACAATTTATGCGTTGCTCCCCAATGGGTTGACATATTGTTGCTAAATGGAATATTAAAAGAAAAAAAAAATGGGCTTTGCGCGTGTGGTGGGCCCTTCCGCATTGAGAGCATGGGCAACCGATCTTTGATCTTCGGGCCAGACAATCGATCGAGAATCGCCGCTTAAATGGATGTCAAAATTGGACCCTCGAGATTGCCCTTAGGTTGCCCTGCAAGCTGCAGACAGTTTTGCGTAGCTTCCGCAATTTGGTCAATATGGTCTGGGGCTGTGATCGTGTGAACGATCAGCTCAAGTCAATGTCAGTGCGTTCGCTCAAATTTCGCTTTCAATTTGGCTTTGTGAACGTGTCCACAGTCATGCCAATGCTGCTGCCGCTGCTGCTGCTGTTGCTGCTGCTGTTGCTGCTGCTGTTGCTGCTGCTGTTGCTGCTGCTGTTTGCCGCTCTGAAGATTCTTGGCAGTAATCGTTAACGTGAACAACGATCGCGCTGCCGATCGAGCGCGCTGCCGAAAAGATTCGCAAACACGATTCGGCCGAGACGGCAGCGCTTATATTTAATATTAAATTGAACTTGGCCAGAGCGATTGTCAGCATTACCAGTTACGAGTCCGATTGGGCAAGACGAACTAACGGCACGGGCCACGCATGCGCGCACAGTCCGTACTCAAAAGAACGTCTAAAAAAAACTATCCAAAGAACAAATTGAACACATATATAAAAACAATATTTTTTTTTTTTGTGCAACATCAAGTGAAGTGCTAAGAACATGGCTAAAGTGTATCAATGCCAGCTATTGGTGGGGCTAATGCTCGCCAGCCTAGCTCTGATCGCCGCCCAGAGCGACAATGTGCTCTTCGAGACGATCAATTTTCTGCGACGCGGCCAATCGGATGTCGAGCTTGAGAACTATGATAATACAATTGAAATGGAAAGCGAATATGATTTTATAGTGGTGGGCGCCGGCACAGCGGGCTGTGCTCTGGCCGCGCGTCTCTCCGAGAATCCCAAGTGGAAGGTGCTGCTGCTGGAAGCGGGCGGACCGGAGCGTCTGGTTATGGATGTGCCCATTGTGGCGCACTTTCTGCAGCTGGGCGAAATGAACTGGAAGTATCGCACACAGCCCTCGGATCACGCCTGCCTGGCAATGAACAACAATCGCTGCAATTGGCCGCGCGGCAAAGTGATGGGCGGCAGCTCGGTCCTCAATTACATGATGTATACGCGCGGGAATCGCCGTGACTATGATCGCTGGGAGGCGCTGGGCAATCCCGGCTGGAGCTGGAAGGATGTGCTGCCATATTTTAAGAAATACGAGGGCAGCAGCGTCCCAGATGCAGAGGAGGACTTTGTGGGACGCGACGGACCGGTCAAGATCAGCTATGTTAACTGGCGCTCCAAGATATCGGAGGCCTTTGTCGATGCCGCCCAACAGGACGGCCTGAAATATCGCGATTATAATGGACGCATTCAGAATGGCGTCGCCTTTCTGCACACCACCACACGCAACTCGACTCGCTGGAGCTCCAATCGCGCCTACCTCTATCCCCTGAAGGGCAAGCGTCACAATCTGCATGTGAAGAAGAGGGCGCTGGTCACCAAGGTGCTCATCGATCCTCAGACAAAGACCGCCTATGGCATCATGGTCCAGACCGATGGACGCATGCAGAAGGTGCTCGCTCGCAAGGAGGTGATTGTCTCGGCGGGCGCCATCAACACGCCCCAGCTACTGATGCTCTCGGGTGTCGGTCCGGCCAAGCATTTGCGCGAGGTGGGCATCAAGCCGATTG
Source organism: Drosophila ezoana (assembly GCA_035045725.1). Taxonomy (NCBI): domain Eukaryota; kingdom Metazoa; phylum Arthropoda; class Insecta; order Diptera; family Drosophilidae; genus Drosophila; species Drosophila ezoana. Next base: position 4,843,327 of record JAWNOU010000058.1, read on the forward strand.
CGGATTTGGCCGTGGGCTACAATTTGCAGGATCATACGGCGCCAGCGGTGACCTTTACGACGAATGCCACATCACTGAAATTCGAAGACTTTGCCGATCCCACCTGGCTGACCCGGTTCAATCGCAGGGAGGGTCCGTATGGATCGCCCGGCGGCTGTGAGGCGATTGCCTTCTGGGATCTGGATCATGAACGCGACGAGGATGGCTGGCCGGATATTGAGCTGTTTTTGGTGGGCGGTTCCATGTCATCCAATCCAGCCATATCGCGCGCCTTTGGCCTTAAGAAGTCCATCTACGATTCGCTGTTCGCCGAGATTGAGGACAAGGCGCTGAATGCCTTCATGATCTTCCCCATGATACTGCGGCCCAAGAGTCGCGGTCGCATCATGCTCAAGAGCAGCGATCCCTTCAAATATCCGCTGATACATGCCAACTACTTTGCCCATCCGTACGACGTGGACATCTCGGTGCGAGGCCTCCTGAAGGCCATCAGTCTGATGGAGCAGCGGGGCATGAAGGCCATCGATGGCAAGCTGTGGGAGCGCAAGATACCAACCTGCAAGCAGCATCCCTACAAGAGCTGGGCCTACTGGGCCTGCTATGTGCGCCACTTCACCTTCACCATTTACCATTATTCGGGCACCACCAAGATGGGACCCAAATCGGATCGGGCGGCGGTTGTGGATGCCCGCCTGCGTGTCCATGGCATACGCAATTTGCGCGTCGCAGATGCCAGCATCATGCCCGAGATCATGTCCGGTCATCCGAACGGACCCGTCTTTATGATCGCTGAGAAGGCCGCCGATATGATCAAGCAGGATTATGGCTATATCAAATAAATCCCATTGCAGTCAGCATGCTCTAGTTTAGGTTTAGTATCACATCAGGTTTGAGCTCCGTTCCACAAGTTCCAGTTAGCTGCGATTGATCCCGTTCCTGATCTTCGCTGGATCCGGAATCTTTTAGACGCCGAACGGGGCTTTAGTTAGATCTTGCCCGCATTCAATCTCTGTCTGTCCTACATAATGAACTGATTTTAATGTAAGCTAGCTTCTAAGACAACAATAAATATTTTTTAAGAAACTTTTAACAATAATCAACTGGTTCTTGGCGTTAACCCAAACCCTCCCAACCCCTTAGCAACAGGTCGATTCGTTCCGTCAAACATCTCGGAATAACTTTGGACTTTGCGAACAGGCCGGCACGAGCTCTTTTGACATTGACATTGAACTCTATTTTATAACACCTCAACTTTATCTGCAGCTGTGAGTATTTGTATCCGCATATATAGATATTAATATTGGTATGGGAATATTTATACAAATATTTCTCTTTTTTTTTATTGTGTATCTGTATCTGTATTTGTATCTGTATCTGTATCTGTATCTGTATCCGTATCCGTATCCGTATCTGTATCTGTATCTGTATCTGTATCTGTATCTGCATCTGTATCTGTATCTGTATCTGTATCTGTATCTGTATCTGTATCTGTATCTGTATCTGTATCTGTATCTGTATCTGTATCTGTATCTGTATCTGTATCTGTATCTGTATCTGTATCTGTATCTGTATCTATATCTATATCTATATCTATATCTATATCTATATCTATATCTGCATCTGCATCTGCATCTGCATCTGCATCTGCATCTGTAGCCGTATCTGAATTTCTTTTTGTATCTGAATCTATTTTTTTTCAGTATGTGTATCTGTATCTGTATTAACACCATCTATAACTGCTTTTTTAAATCCGCTATTCTTTCGTAACATTTATCCATATTGACAAACATACATAAGACATATGTGCTTCTCTCTATTTGTGCTTCTTCATTTTTATCTATATCTTATCATTTATTTCTTGTGCATCTGCTTCAGCTGTATTCGTTCTCATTGTTTTCGTTGTTGCTCACCTGCCTTTTTGCCAATTTTCATGCTAATCAAGAACAGCAACAACAACACATGCTAACAAAACCATCGAATTGAGAGCCATGAAGTCTGCGACTTCGCCCAAATCAAATGCCGCCTTTTTGTTTGTTGCTGAGTTTTTTTAGACTCTTTTTTTTACAGATTTATTAAATGCTGTTTTTCGACGTTTATTGTTGCGGAAACAATATGCGACCGGCATTCATATATTCCATTTGAGTGCCATTCGAATACTCTGTACGCACATAAAGCGTGTAACGAAGTGTATCATAAAGTTGTGCTCGTATCTGATATTTTCATCTTTCATCGAACTTTAAAATCATCTATTTGTAATTTTTTCCAATTTTTTATTCGCATTGTGTCCATGTCAAGCACATAAAAATTGTTTAATTCCGTCTACAGGGTATTTTCCAGTCTTTATTTCGCTGAACAAATGCATTGCTTCCAATTTTAGCTAGGCATCAAATTATCTTATCTAATTGCCGAATTCGTGTTAATTATTGAGTTTGTTTTATTTTTACTTGCCGTCCTTAGGGTAGGTAGTTCAAGTTCTGCCTTCGCCTTGACTTAAACTATTTCAAATGCGAGTATTTAACACAATTTTGTTAGATCGATAATGCGATATGTGTGTTTATCCAAACAAGTTTCAGCACTTCGTTTTCGGCGCTTGAAAGTATGCAACAAAATTGTGTTTTGAGTAAAAAAAAAAAAAAAACTTTAAGTGAGCGCAGCTTTTGAAACGCAGCTTTAAGCTCTGCAAATACACAAAGTCAATCGAAACAACTTCTAATGAATATACCCTTTATTCTCTGAAAATGAATACAAAGTTGCCGACTAGGGGATACCCTGAACTCTCTTATACCAACACCAAATGTCGCTCGCGCTACGAGCTTTGGAGTGCGAGGCTGGAGTTCAAAGAAAAAAAGGCTCTGAATTGAGGATTTTGTTTAATGTAAGTTGCGCAGCGAGTGTGTTCTTGTGTTAAAAAAGAAGTTTGTCATGTTTGATAAGTCAGGTCAGATGTGATAGGTAGAATTTTTGTGATAGGAAAATATAATTAATAACAAAATTGTATTTCATTTTTGTTGTAAATAAACCTTGAACCTTGAGCCAGCTTAATAACAATTTGTATTAAAGAGTTTATTTATTTCATTAGTATTTATTTAATTTAACTAATGAAAAATTGATTGATTAATTACTTTTTTGCGTACATGAAGCTTAGAGTACTTGTTTGTGTTTTATTCAACAAATGTAATATTTATAATGATTTGTTTTGCTTGTTTTATTTTATTGATATTTTATTTTTAATTAAATTTCACTTTAATAATATTTGTATTCTCCATTTGTTGAATACATCACCAAGCAACTCTTATTTCGCACCCCATTTCATTAACCCCGCTGGAGTTTTGAGTGCGGATGTTGTTATCTCGACTTTCCGCCCTCTCGGCACACTCTGTGCTCTTCCCCTGCTCAAAAGTCGGCACTTTCATTATCAAAGCATCAAATATTCATGAAATCAGAGTGGGCGTTGCCAGGGGCAGCGGTTTGGCAGGTGCAGCAGGTGCTTGCTGGGCATATGCAGGTGATTCGACTGGCAGGCAGACAGATTTGACCAAAACAAAAACCAAAGAGAGAGAAGAAAAAAACTGCGGCTCCCGGCCTGTCGGTTGCCAGTTGCCAGATTTGCGAGTGGTTGCCAGGGATTTGGCGCAATTGCATACTTATTTTCAATATGCCGGACAGATCGGACAAACAGGCGCTTGGAGGCATCTGTCTGCGTGTCTGCGTCCCATGGCACAGCCTCCGCTGTGGGGTGCTTTATTGCAGCTAAACAAAGGCCTGGCATAGGGTGGCTGTCAGTCTGAAGCCCGTTTAATCTGCCCTGATTGCGCACGATGTGTTCGTCGAGGTTCGTAATTATGTTTTCTTTCAACTTTGTCATGTGAACAAGCGAAAATAAAATAAAATCAAACAAATCACGGGCCTCTACTCGGAAGTGCCTGACTAGCAGGTACCCTGTTCACAGCGGCGAGCTGCGCTTACAAACATTCCAGCTTCCGTCTATGTAAACTGTCTGTGCTTCTTTTTCCCTTTGCATATAGCTTTTATAGGTACAACATGCTGGAATAGCTCGAGTGCTTATTGTCCTATCAAATTTTCAGGTCAAGCTAGATAACTTTTATAACGCCTGAGATCGACGAGTTCATATAGATGAACGCTAGATCGACTCGGCTCGGCGTGCTGATCATGAATATATATACTTTATGGGGTCGGATATGCCTCATTCTGCCCGTTAAATACATTTGCACAACATATATTTATAATTTTATAGGGTATGTGGAAGCTGGTGTAAAGTAACATATTTATGTCGTGCAAAGGCAGTATCTAAAATCTTTGAGATATGCTTAAAAATGAAAAAAAAACCCAGGTTACAAAGCGATATTTATCGAGATTTATTCATAAGGAACGAACTATCGAAAGTACATGTATGTATATAATTTGGTATAATCTCTTCAAGTCTGCGGAATCATTATCATTTTGATTTAATCTCAAAAAACGACGATTAAAATCGATATTTATCGATCCTGGTAGATGTCACCTACCGCCTTTTACACCCAATATACCCCCTGTTTGGGACACGTTCACTGGCTACAGGGTATAATAAATATTTAAAAGCAAAAAAACGCGTTAATGGGGTTGCTTATGGGGTTGACGGCTAACAAATCCCCTGGCACAAAGCCAGCTAAGCTAAACATTCAAAGACAGAGTCGGAGTCGGAGTCACGAAGTCAAGCACTCTCCAGTTGTTAGCTAACAAGTGTTTATAGTTTCCGCTATGCAGATAACGGCGGGCAGCACATAAACTGACGCAGAACCAGAACTACAACGAAATCCAGGCAAGCAGTTGGCAAAAGAAGCCGTCAAAATGCCAACAGGCCTGGCCAAATGAACCACGCACAAAAGCCAAGTCAAGGGGAAAGGTGGCAGCCAAAGAGACAGTCAGCGACCGAGTGATACATAGAGTAAGAGAGAGGGAGAATGAGAGAGGGAGCAGGCTAGACAATAAACGCTAATAGGCAGTTGGTAATAAAATGCGTTGAGCCCAAATGAAAACTAAGATGAGCCAAGCATCACGCTAATGAAGCCATGAAGAAGCCAACGCTGCACAGTGGAACAAAGTCTATTGAAAAAGGCAACAAAATGACTTCAATATGGGCAAAGAACCAGGTGAATTAAGTAAGCTAAAAGTGAACATGGAGAACAGAAATTAGCATAGAATCTATAATACTCAAAACAATGTGACCATGGAAGAATAATAATATACTTATAAGACAAGGTGAGGCTAAGGCTATTCATATATTATCAAATGAAGTAGGCTAAATGTGACCATGGAGGACGTGAAAGAACCTTTAGGCAGAGCAAAAAAAGACAGGCCTTCAATGAAATGTTTGTTGCGACAAGAAGAAGACTACAAAGAAAACATTGACTAGCTAAAGACAGATAAATATGACCATGATATATACAAATAAAAAGAAGACAATGTGACCTTGCTAAATTAAATACTACAGTTCAATACTCAATCGAAATAATAATTGTGAAAAAAGTAGAAACAATGTGACCATGGTGATGTCCTTCAGTACGCCAAAATATATATTTGCAAGGTAAAGGCAGAGCAGCAGAGAAATGTCTCTAAAGAAAAGTTTGTTGTGGCAAGAAGAAGACTACAATAAGCACTTTAACAACCTAAAATGAGGAAATGTAACGAAGAAGGACGTAAACAAACATTTATAAAAGAACGTGACAATGTCAAATCAAAAAGAGACTGCGATCTAAAGAGAATGAGAAATGTGACCAAGGAGGACGCAAAAATCAAGATAATAAACAGCTTTGGCAATGCTTGAGTTAGGTGAAGAGCTTTTCCGAAAAGTAGAAGTCAAATGAATATATTCACAACTCAACTTGAAAATTCATGCAATTCAAATGGGAATTGCCGCACTGTGCGCAGACAGCATTGAAATGGACCAGAGACCAAATTTCACCGGCACAGTCGCCAGCGAATTGGCCAAGCGTACGGTTATTCAACTATGATCGGGAGTCCGTTTCCACTGTGGCAGCTGCTGCTGCTGCTGCTGCCACTTACCTTGGCCCTGAAAACAAGAACAACAAACACACAGCAGCAGGCCAATCTGGAGCAGCTGCGTCAGCTGGGACTGGGCAATGTGATCAGCCTGCCCATCTACAGCGATCGTAAGTGATGTGCACCCGAATCTTAGTGCCAGCCCAATTCAAACAAATCCCTCAACAGTGCCCCGCGCCAATTACGACTTTATTGTGGTCGGCGCCGGTGCCGCTGGCTGCACGCTGGCCGCACGCCTCTCCGAGAATCCCGACTGGCAGGTCTACTTGATTGAGGCGGGCGGCGTGGAGAACATAATGCATTTGGTGCCGCTGCTGGCGCCCGCCCTGCAGCTGACCGCCTCCAACTGGAACTACCAATCGCAGCCGCAGCCACTCGCCTGTCGCGGCATGCCCGGCAACCGTTGCGCCCTGCCCCGAGGCAAGGTACTGGGCGGCACCAGCTCCATTAATTTCATGATCTACAATCGCGGCAACCGGCGCGACTTTGATGCCTGGGCCGAGCGGGGCAACCGCGGCTGGAGCTACGACCAGGTGCTGCCCTACTTCCTGCGCAGCGAGTCCGCCCAGCTGCTGGGCTTGGATCAGTCGCCGTACCACAACCACAGCGGTCCGCTGAGCGTGGAGGATGTGCGCTATCGCAGCAGCTTGGCGCATGCGTATGTCCGTGCCGCCCAGCAGGCGGGTCATCCGCGCACCGACTACAATGGGGAGTCGCAGCTGGGCGTGTCCTACGTCCAGGCCAACACGCTGAAGGGTCGCCGGCACAGCGCCTTTCGCGCCTACATTGAGCCCGTCCGAGCGCGGCGCAACAATCTGCACATTCTGACCATGGCGCGGGTCACTCGCGTGCTCATTGATGACGCCACCAAGTCCGCCTACGGCGTGGAGCTGCTGCACGGAGGTCGTCGCTATCAGGTGCGCGCACGCAAGGAGGTCATCCTGTCGGCGGGCGCCTTCAACTCGCCGCAGCTGCTGATGCTCTCGGGCATCGGACCGGAAGATAATTTGCGTGCCATCGGGTTGCCAGTTGTCCAGGCGCTGCCTGTGGGCAAGCTCCTCTACGATCACATGTGCCACTTCGGACCCACCTTTGTGACGAACACCACGGGCCAGACCCTGTTCAGTTCGCGCTTGTCGGTGTCCATGTTGAAGGACTTTACGCTGGGTCGCGCGGACACGCAGCTGTCCAGCATCGGAGGCGTGGAGACGCTCACCTTCATTAAAGTGCCCACGGCGCAAACTCCCCACAATCAGCCCGACATTGAGCTTATTCAGGTGGACGGCAGCCTGGCCAGCGATGAGGGCACGGCGCTCACAAAGGGCGCCAATTTCAAGGGGGAGATCTATGAGAAAATGTATCGCCATCTGGCCAGGCATCAGCAGGATCACTTCACCTTTCTCGTCATGCAATTCAAGCCGCAGTCTGCGGGCCGGCTCTGGCTGCACAATCGCAACCCGCTCGAATGGCCACGCATTGATCCCAAGTACTTCTCCGCCGAACAGGATGTGGAGCAGCTGCTCGACGGCATCAAGGAGGCCATTCGCATTGCCCAGATGCCAGCACTGCAGGCTGTCGGCGCTCGTCTCCTGGATCGCCCTGTGCCCGGCTGTGAGGATAGGCCCTTTGGGTCGGACGATTACTGGCGCTGCTCGATACGCACCTTGTCCTACACGCTGCACCACCAGGTGGCCACCTGCCGCATGGGTCCGGCGAGTGATGCCACCGCCGTGGTCAGCCCCGAGCTCAAGGTGCACGGCATGCGCAAGCTGCGCGTGGTCGACACCAGTGTCATCCCTCTCCCGCCCACCGCCCACACGAATGCGGCGGCCTTTATGATCGGCGAGAAGGCGGCCGACCTGATAAGGGCCGATTGGCTTTGAGCCCCAAGCCGACCAAGCTGACCTAGAGAGCTGAATAACTGGATGAGTTGGCTGCGTCAAAAGTTAATTGGGCCAATAAAATGCAAGTTGAAAGCTGGCGAGAATTGCTTTGGAGAACGCAAATGAGAACATCAACAAGTCCAACGGGTTTTCAGCGCGACCAAAGGTGCACAAAATTGTTAGACAGTCGCGAATTTTGAGTTTCGAGGCGTGTTTTTTAGAAGATAAATGAACCCGCGACAGTCCAAATTATGAAGATATTTTAATTACCAGCACACGGAAGCAAGCTTATTAAGCATACTCTGTACAAGGCCGCCACACGGAGACACTCTTAGCTAAGTAAGTAATTAAGTAGTTAGTCAGTAGGTCTCCCTGCATAATATTTTGTGTCTCAACTATAGAGAGAAAGTTTATATTCCAAATATAGTCTCTATTAACAAAATATTCTGCACAAGAAACTTGTTTGATTTATGAATAGATTTCTTTCTTTCCTTTGTTCTTCCTATAGGCATCTTCTTTATATAGATGGAGTATCTCTATATATAATATACATATATAGGGTATCTCTATTGATGTCTTTTAAATATTTTTACTGCGATTCTTTGCCATATTCCTTAAAACGTTCTTAAATATATTCATTACGATCCTTCTGCATATTCCCTTATAACTTGCCCCGTTTCCAAGTAATCGATACAAATCGACATCGAAATCCTGTTTTTGAGCTATTTTGATAGATAATAAGAGCTAGAGTCACCAAATTTGACATATAGCTTCTAGAATAGTATATATATATCAATCATCCTTCAGTTTATACCTATCGCCACCTCCCTCCCGCTATCACTATAAATCAAGTAAAAACACCAATTAGTATTGCCCACCAATTTAAGGCACAATTTTAATGCAATTTCGTGAATGCACGAAGATTCTATAGTACAATAAGATGTACTGTAGAAAATTGCATCAAGATCGGTTAAGAAACACAAAAATTATGAGTTTTGGGTGCGCACGTTTTGACTCAAATTCCAAGAATTTCTGTATACATGAACACACACACATTCATGCGCGTCTGCTTTGAATTCTATTTACAGAATTGCAATTGCAATTGGAATTATTTTTTTTTTATTTATCTTTATTACAACAAAGAAGCGCGTAGAGCGATCTACATTTGGTGTTGGAATAAGATAGTTTAGGGTATCCCTTAGTCGGGAGCTTCGGACTAGAACCTCTTACTTGTTTGTTTATATCTCTTTCTACCCTTTTCAACACCCTTTTTTTGGAGGAAGCGCTCTAGACCTTTACTTAACATTCTATGCTAGGGCTTGATTTACTGAACTCCATAAAACAAATGAATCCCCTTATAAGAATATGTCAATATATCATCTCTATACTTCCATCGCCTACTTAAACGTTTCCTTTAATATTTTCCCTTCGGTAGCTACCCTGAATCCTGAATAAGGAATTCATCGAGTCACTGTTTCTACTCATCCTAAAAGAAATCGTCGAGTCACTTCTCCCCACTCATCCTTACTCCCAACTTTCAAATATGTCAACTATTCGAACAGGGTATTTCGGCATCTGTGCAGCATCTGACTGTTTAGCTGCACTTGAATTAAATAAATCATAAATATAAAACGACTCGCAATTCACACTTAAGGAGCGCCGAGCTGAGAACTGTGAGCGCTAAACAGATTTATAAGCCCCAGTCACGTGTCGTTGGCATCAGTGAAATGTTTCTTTTGTCGCTGCTAACAACGCTCGTTGTGGCTACTCGAGCGGATCGCCTACTGCTGGAGCAGCTGCAGCAGCTGGGCCTGGTCAATCTGCTGGAGCAGACGGTGCGTCCCAATGGTAAGTCCAGGCCAAACCAGCTGTGGCTTAGCTCAATGTGTCAACTGCTTGCAGTGCCTCAGAATTTGGCCAGCTATGACTTTATTGTGGTCGGCGCCGGTGCCGCTGGCTGCACGCTAGCCTCGCGTCTCTCCGAGAATCCCGACTGGCGGGTGGCGCTCATCGAGGCGGGCGGCGTGGAGAACATGATGCACTTGGTGCCGCTGGTGGCGCCCCTCCTGCAGCTGACCGCCTCCAACTGGAACTACCAATCGCAGCCGCAGCCACTCGCCTGTCGCGGCATGCCCGGCAACCGTTGCGCCCTGCCCCGAGGCAAGGTACTGGGCGGCACCAGCTCCATTAATTTCATGATCTACAATCGCGGCAACCGGCGCGACTTTGATGCCTGGGCCGAGCGGGGCAACCGCGGCTGGAGCTACGACCAGGTGCTGCCCTACTTCCTGCGCAGCGAGTCCGCCCAGCTGCTGGGCTTGGAGCAGTCGCCGTACCACAACCACAGCGGTCCGCTGAGCGTGGAGGATGTGCGCTTTCGCAGCAGCTTGGCGCACGCGTATGTCCGTGCCGCCCAGCAGGCGGGTCATCCGCGCACCGACTACAATGGGGAGTCGCAGCTGGGCGTGTCCTACGTCCAAGCCAACACGCTGAAGGGTCGCAGGCACAGCGCCTTTCGCGCCTACATTGAGCCCGTCCGAGCGCGGCGCAACAATCTGCACATTCTGACCATGGCGCGGGTCACTCGCGTGCTCATTGATGACGCCACCAAGTCCGCCTACGGCGTGGAGCTGCTGCACGGAGGTCGTCGCTATCAGGTGCGCGCACGCAAGGAGGTCATCCTGTCGGCGGGCGCCTTTAACTCGCCGCAGCTGCTGATGCTCTCGGGCATCGGACCGGAAGATAATTTGCGTGCCATCGGGTTGCCAGTGGTCCAGGCGCTGCCTGTGGGCAAGCTCCTCTACGATCACATGTGCCACTTCGGACCCACCTTTGTGACGAACACCACGGGCCAGACCCTGTTCAGTTCGCGCTTGTCGGTGTCCATGTTGAAGGACTTTACACTAGGTCGCGCGGACACGCAGCTGTCCAGCATCGGGGGCGTGGAGACGCTCACCTTCATCAAAGTGCCCACGGCGCAAACTCCCCACAATCAGCCCGACATTGAGCTGATTCAGGTGGACGGCAGCCTGGCCAGCGATGAGGGCACGGCGCTCACAAAGGGCGCCAATTTCAAGGGTGAGATCTATGAGAAAATGTACCGCCATCTGGCCAGGCATCAGCAGGATCACTTCACCTTTCTCGTCATGCAATTCAAGCCGCAGTCTGTGGGCCGGCTCTGGCTGCACAATCGCAACCCGCTCGAATCGCCACTCATTGATCCCAAGTACTACTCCGCCGAACAGGATGTGGAGCAGCTGCTCGACGGCATCAAGGAGGCCATACGCATTGCCCATATGCCAGCAATGCAGGCTGTCGGCGCTCGTCTCCTGGATCGCCCTGTGCCCGGCTGTGAGGATAGGCCCTTTGGGTCGGACGATTACTGGCGCTGCTCGATACGCACCTTGTCCTACACGCTGCACCACCAGGTGGCCACCTGCCGCATGGGTCCGGCGAGTGATGCCACCGCCGTGGTCAGCCCCGAGCTCAAGGTGCACGGCATGCGCAAGCTGCGCGTGGTCGACACCAGTGTCATCCCTCTCCCGCCCACCGCCCACACGAATGCGGCGGCCTTTATGATCGGCGAGAAGGCGGCCGACCTGATAAGGGCCGATTGGCTCTGAGCTCTAAGGAAAGGGTAACGCCAGAAGTGCTCCGAGTGGGTTGTTTGCTTCGGCCAAGTTAATTAAATGAAATCGCCTAACGAGAGACGGACGAGAGCCTCTTCCGAAGCCCCGTTCGCCCGTTGCCCAAGCCCAAGCTGGGGGTTGACCGCCCGGCCGCAGAGTGCATTCACCCAGTCCCAAGTGACGAGGGTTGAAACACTTTCGACTAGGCACAGCCGCAATATCCAACGGGGTGGTTTCGACGCTGTCGCCAGTCATAAAATAGTCAAAACATAAAACTGAAAACTTTGCCAGCGGATGCTGTTGGCTGTACCCAAAACAAACGTAGGATGGGGGCCCAGTTCAAAGGGGGGTTGCGAATTGTTTAGCCGGCGGGAGAGTGGGGCGCTGGGCGCGGGCGCGGGTGGCAACTAGATGAGCTGCCTCGAAGCCAAGGGGTGTGCTTACAAGTGGTTATCAGTACGCAAAGGCTGAGCCGGTGCCCGTTGCCCGTTGCCCGTTGCCCCCTGTGGTTGTCAGCCTCCTTCTTGTTGTTGCTGTGTTTGTTCTTTTTTTGTTGTTGTTGTTGCATACGAAAATTTCAATATGCATCAGCAGGAGTCTTATTTTTTTCGCAACGCACGCACAAAACAAGAGAAGCGAAAAAACAAGCGAGGATAACCTGATTTTTCGTATACCCTTGTATAGGGTATAACAATTTAGTCTTAAAATCTTACTTATCTTCTGCTCTTATGCACAATAAAGTTTCTCAGATACCATCCTCCATGCCTGATGCATATTGTGTATAACTTATAATACCCTTCCCAAGGTTGCCAGATCGAAGGGTATTATATCTGCTAAATAGATATTGCATAGGCCAAAAAGCTAGCACAATTGAAAACAATTTTCCTAACTCTGAGCATTTGGTGAATCCCACGAGCTCTCGCAAAAGTCAAGTATGATAAGAATGTTGAAATACTGAAAGTTCCCCAAGTGCATTATAATAAGCCTATGTTATACGCGTATATTATTGATAAGAATGTTGTTAGCTCGTCTGTGAAGTACTTTTTTGGAAAATATGATTAAATAAGCAGAAATATGATACTTTTACTTATATGATATATAGATTTGTCGCGATTCTCCAAGATATACTCCAAAATGTCAAACTATTTTTAAAGATGCCAAAAACAAGTTTTGCCTAATGTATTGTATATCTTTATTATCATAAATAACCTTTATACATATACGTATACTATGACAACAAAAACAACAGAAATAACGTTAAGTAAGTAAGTTATCTTTCAACAGATTCTACCTGTAGTTATTCCCTGGGCTGGCCAAGATATCTTGATAAACAAAACAGTTTTCCATATAAGAGCCTACTTTTGAACAGATCGTTCCAATGTACGCTATATAATATATAGTGCTACGATCCGACTGGTTTCCACATATGTACTGTCGGAAAGACGGAACTATTCGAAGTTTCAAGCAAAGGGAAACTAAGCTTTAGAGGGAATACCATTAATAGTAATAAGAATACCTATAATAAAAGCAATAATATGTACAATAATGAAAATAACTTTATTGCTTGAAATATATTTGAAAAAAGCGCACAGAAAATGTGCAGAAATGTTGAAAATTTAAAAATTAGACGATCTGCAGTTGATGTAAATGCCACATAAGAAGTTAATATACCCCACTTGAGGATAATTAAAATAATGAGCAGGCCAGGCGATTTCTGGCTAAGCGCCGCAAAGTATGCAGCACGAATCGTGGCAGCTGGCAACTGTCAACAATGCGGTTGGTTTTGCTTAATTGCTGCATTTGAAATTTCTACAAAGGCCGGAGAGGGGCAATCAGCAGGAAAGGGGTAAGAGGATATTTAAATGCACGTAAATGTGCAAATGTATGTGTGCGAGTACCTAAAGCCACACAATGGGCCATTATTAACATCTGGGTAGAGCAACATTTGAGGGCAAAACTGCAAATTGAACTGAAACTTGAACCGGTTCAAAGAACAGGTGAACTGTCAGAACAATTGAACTGAAAATGAAACAAATGTGTTGAACCAAGGTTCACGTTTAAGTTCACGATTCGAACCGTAAGACGCGAGGCATTGTTGTGCATATCGAAGTTGATTCCTACAAATTTAACAAATTATACAAATAGCCCACAATAAAGTCCGCAAACTGGTTCGGAACCGGAACTCGCAGCAAAATTTGTTTACCATGAACCGAAGCTTAAATTAAAATGAACCGAATCGAAGGGCAGGCAGAGTTGGTTCCATTCGTGAACCAGTTTCGCGAACCGAACCTAAGGGCAAGCGGACAGTTTTTCCTTTGTGTTTATGACCCTGCCGTGTTAATATAAATACGAAAGTTGCCCATGGTGCGCAATTATGGCAGAAACTCACCTGAAACAATTAAAGCCTCATTTGGGCCCGTTGTGTGTATGTTGCCCATGCTGGAAGACTCTGTTGTGGGCTGACCTCCTTGTTGGATGTAGTATTTAAATGCGTGCACGTTTTGCGTATGGCAGCTATTCGACTATGCGTGATGGCTAAACAACAATAACAACAACAAAATGGCATAAGTAAAACAAAGCGAACAACAAAACCGATATAAATGAAGCGGAGCTTCAATTCAATTGCCTGCCCGAGTGGTAGGCAACACTTTTTGTGCCACGAGTGTTTCCTGTGCCGCCGGAAAGTATGCTACACTTTTTCTTCCTATTGCGCCTAAGCACGCTTCTACTTCATTCTTTTATTTTGTTTTGCTTTTGCGTCTGCTTTTGGCTTTTGGGGCGGCGGCAGCGTCAACAACACAGCAATCAGTGCAATAACAATAAAAACAATAACAACAACAACAACGAGAACAGCAGCATTAACGACAACTTGTTCTCGGCAATTTATATGAATAACACATGGGTAAAACACACCAGCACATACATATTACAATTATTTTTATCAAGATTCCCGCATAAACAAAACTAAAAACCAAACAAACAAAAATTGAGTCCCGTGATAATTGAATTGTTTTATTTCAATTTGATACGCACGAAAAATAAAATACACACACGAAATAAAATTCAAGCACTTACACTCACGCTAAATAAAATTAGAACAGCAGCAGCAACAACAACAACAACAACAACAATATCTAATGGCGTCCCATAGAATGGGTCTGGTGGCGGCCGCATGACGCAAACATCGAAGCATTTGGGTGGCGCAGCAGCGCAGCAACTGCGCCGCGACGTCAATGTGATGGGAGGATGTTTGATGTGTGCTGTGTGCGTGTGTGTGTGTGTGCGTGTGCGTGTGATATAAAAAACAAAAATATTGAGAGCAGACAACGCTCCACCTTATCATGAGCTCATCTTCAGCTTCTCATACATATACACATATTGAGTTTAGAACAAAATGCAACAATAGAAACACACACACACATACATATCTATATACATATACACACACACACACACACACACAGAAAAAATAACCCCTAGTTGCCGCTGTTTGCGTTTGCTTAAACTTCTAGTTGGGGTTGCTGCTGCTGCTGCTGCTGCTATGCCAAATTCTTATTGGAAGTAAACAAGAACTTGTCGTTTATTTTTATTGAATTGTTATTGCTGCCGCCAAACGCACCAAATGCTCCGTTAAAGTCAAACATTGGCGCCGGTCAGAGGACGCCAAAAACAATAAAAAAAAAGTCAAATAATTATAAGGGAAAAAAAATTAAACGAAACGCGCGAAAAACTAGCGGCACTTCACAGATTTCGGTTTCAGATGCACCCACATTTCCACTTAAACAAAAAACAAACAAAATCCTACAAAATAATACCGTTTTGTGAGCGACAACAAGTAGTACGCACCAATACACACGTAGGCAAACACTTGATTGTTATTTTATTTGTATTATTTATAAATTAATTGGCATGCGTCAATAACCACGCGCAATTGTTCCGGCACTTTACCGCAGAACTCCGCAATCGAATTGGCAATGTTATATTTTCTATTTGGACTATCGATGTGTGTGCTCTTTGCTATCGAAATTTAATGGTATTCATCTACAAGTGTGACCAGCTTGGCGAAAATGCGTGCTAAAATATTTGGTATTTTAAGCAACACTGCTTTAAGCAGCTCATCGATTAAACGCACGACTTAAAAAACAATATAAGTTGAGCATAAAAATTATTTAATAAAATAAACAACAATTGGGAATTCAAAGAAGTACACTCTATAGCAAAATACGCAATTAGTTGGCGCATGCAAGACTAATGTGCTAGTATTAAATGTATTTTTATTATATGCTGATACTAAATGGATTGAACTTTGACTTAAGCGCAATAGAACAAATTTTAAAATACAGATAGCGGCAGCAATAAATCCGAATGTTTTAAACATACGAGTGCTTTCATTTATTTTGTTAAACTTTCATTTTGTAAATGCCGGCAACCGATTTTCTATGTTTATCGTTTATCGATAAATTGCAATTAGCTGATTTTAGAGCAAATTTTGGCCAATGGTCAAAGATGAACGAGCTGCAGCTAAATTGGTAAATTGAAAATGCCGCGCTGCTACCTGTGCAACTGCAGCTTTGCGGACGGCAAGGTGTACGAGCAGATGTTCGAAAAGCGCTGCAATGCGTCGGGCGAGGAGCAGAAAACCCTGGCCAACATCTTGGCCATGGTGCTGGGCTATCAGCTGCAAGAGGAGCACTTGCACTCAACGGTGAGAGCCTGGCTGGCAAATATAACTAATAATAATTGAAGAATAGAGTTTCTTAAACCCTGCTCACCTTTCTGGCAGTTCGTGTGCAGCACCTGCAAGGTGAGCCTGCTCAACTATGAGGAAATGGAGCGGCAATTGTTTGTGGCACGCCTGGAAATAACAGAGCTGCACAAAAGCACAGTCCAGCTGTATGAGGCACGTCTCAAACGGCAGGCAGAGCTTCTCAGTGACGAAAACAGTTTGGAGTCGGACCTAGTCGAAGATCTGATCGAAGAGTGTCCGGAGCCAACGGCTACGATGGTGGATCCGTGCTTCGAGGAAAGAGAATGCTCCGAAGATGTGGACCTGATAGAGCAGTGCTCGGAGGAAACAGATTCCGTGCACAAAGGCTCCGAAACAGAGGACGAGCAGAGCTTTGTCCCGCAGCAGCCAGGTGACGCACAAACTTGTTCGGTTTCCTGCCAAGTAATTTTATAACTTATGCCTTGCAGTTGCCGCAGCCGGAACCGCATCCGTACGTCCGAACAGCCTGACCTGCAGGCATTGCGGCAAGACGTTCGCCCGCCGTCAGGGTCTGGAGGAGCACGAGCGCGTTCATACCGGCGAGCGACCATACAAATGCGCCCTGTGCGAAGCCAGCTTCGCCCAGCGTGCCAACTGGCGCACCCATCTGCTGACCATACACCAGAATCAGGCGAACTTCAAGTGCAGCCAGTGCGAGCGCAGCTTCAAGCGCAAACGGCTGCTGGAGAATCACATCAAGTCGAAGCATACGCAGCTGCGCGATCTCAGGTGCGAGCACTGTGAGGCGACGTTCACGAATGCGGTCAACCTGCTGAAGCATCTGCTGTGCCATAGCGGCGAGAAGAACTACAGCTGCCAGATCTGTGGCAAGCGTTTCAGTCGCGCCGAGAATCGCAATGTTCATCATTTCGTGCACAGCATACGCAAGCCATATGCCTGCATCGTCTGCGATGAGGGCTTCATGCGCAAGCAGCAGCTCCAGCAGCACAGTGTCGAGCAGAAGCATCCTAATCCGCGGATCGTGCGCCGCAAGCCGCAGTTCAGTGCGGCCAACAGCGACAAGCTGCTGCAACGGCCGCTGGGCGAGGCCAACAAATGAAACGCGACGACTTGGATGTGCCAAATCAAAAACAGAACTGAAAACAAAGTCATTTACCAAACAAGTATTTAGCCACAAATGTATGTTATTTCGTTTACAGGAAATGCAAATATATGGCACATTTCATAGCTAGCCGGTTCTTCCTTCTCTTTTTAACTGATGCTCGCTAACATGCTCTCTCTTTCTTTGCACAAAGTAAACATTCGAAAATGCTCGATGTGTGCGTGCGAGTGAGGCAGCACGAAAATAGTGTTGCACAACGGACTTTTTGCTTGTCAATATTCGAACAGCTGTTTTGGAAATACTAACAGCTGTTTTAAGCTCAAGCCAAGCAAATTTGCTTGATCTACACTGTTTGGCCAGACTGATGGAAAACTATAAAGCTAAATATAACGGTAGTTGGGAGTATGACTTCAGCTATTGTAAGGAATTTGTACTAAGCTTTTCATGAACCCGCCTTCCCTTTCAATCTTCTAATTTGTCAAGGATCTATGCAAAGTGTGGCGCGCTTTAATGGACTGCGGGGTTTGCCAAAGAGCGAGCAAAGCCAGTTAAAATAATAGCTGCTAGTTGCACAAGGAATACAGTTCAGTTGTTCCCTAGCCTCATCTCGGATTATTCCATTGAAGTCCTCCAAGAAATACATGTAATTACGATCTTTATTGCGTCCCGCTGCGGTTCCGCTAGTCTAGACTAACAAAATAGGAAAAGGGAAAAGATCGCAGCATCATTTTGTGGCTCAACTTGCAATTTGAGGGCAGTTTTTGGATATGATATCGCAGTTGCTTTCCTTTTCTTAAATATACACACACACACACACTCAAGCATATTGAAACTGTAAATTTATGTTTGTATTGTTGAAAAAAAAAAAATAATGACGTTTGTTTCAGTTGTTTAACACCGGCCTGGGCGGCTGGCGACGTACACCGCCACTGCCCACGTTCCAGAACACATTTTATTCAGAACGCAACATCTTCTCCTTTTGGCGCTGCAGCTTCTTCTTGGAGAGCTTCTTCTTCGTGGGCTCATCATCGGCTGCCTTGGCGACGACCTCCTCCTTCTCGGACAGGATGACCTCGACGTGGCACGGCGACGACATGTAGGGATTGATGCGACCATGGGCACGGTACGTGCGACGACGCAGGCACTGAGCACGATTCACCTGAATGTGATCAACAACTAGGCGATCGGCGTCGAGTCCTTTGTAATCGGCATTCGCCTCCGCATTGCGCAGCAGCTGCAACAGAAACTCGGCGGACTTCTTGGGCCAACGACCCTGCGTGGTCTTCCACTGTTTGGCCTGGGCGCAACGGCCAACGCCACCATTGAAACGGCGGAAGGGCACGCACTCCTTCTGATCGATGACGGCCTTCAGAAAACGCTGGGCACGACGCAGGGGCATGCGCTTGATGGCCTGTGCAGTCTCGTGCGTGTTCTAATAAGAAAAAAACCAAAATGTTAATAACATAACAGAAAGTTAAGACGGAAGCGAGTAATCGATACATGTGTGTGTGTGTGTGTCGCTTTGTGCCATGCTACAGGTAGAGACGATCGCATTGAACGCCAATCGCCGCTGTTTTAACATGGCTGTTAATTTTCACTATAGGCGCAAGCATTTAAATAATCGCTAGGTTATTCACGATCACAAACATAATGCGCCTGGCTATGATAATTATCGTTGTGGAAGTCTCAAAATATTCAATATTTCAAATTTGTGCCATGCTACAGGTAGAGACGATCACATTAAAAGCTAAACGCCGCTGTTTTAACATGACCAAATTTTCGCTATGGGCGCATGCATTTCAATAATCGCTTGGTTATGCACGATCGTTAACATAATGCGCCCGTTCTTTTCCTTGTGTTTTCCAGTGTGACTGTCCTTTGATAATTATCATTGTCAAAAAATCCTAGATTCGAGCTTTGTGCCATGCTACAGGTAGAGACGAGCGCATTGAACGCTGCTCGCCGCTGTTTTAACATGGGCAAATTTGTTTTGGGCACACTTGAACTGAAAATGCACGCTTTAAAATGCGCGCATTTTACACATTTAAGTGCGCCCACGACTTGGCTATAATTAGGGCTGTGGACAAGACTTTAGAAGAGCGCGACGTGGTCTTTATATTATCGTCGCGTTCAGCTGATGAGCTTGTCCTTATTGATCTAGCAACAATGCAAAAGTGAAAACCTGCATTTAATTTGGCAGACGATTCACTGATTTATGTTGCACACGTTCATACACACACACACACACACTACGTCATAAGCAGAGTTTTGCCAATGTCAACAACAATAATTTGGCGTCCGTCTGCATCCGCAAAGGAACCATCTTCCCAAGAATGCTTACCTTGAAGTGAACACGTAGATTGGGACCGCGCGCCTTGCACGACTTGGTGGCGTTATCTGGCTCACGTGAGTAACGGCCCATTATTTAATATCTACAAAATATATATAGTAAATGCCAATGCGTTAAATCACTTCAACAAGAAAAAAAAATACATATAAGTTTTGTATGTACACAGAAAAAAATAAAACACTATTTTTGCAGTCAATTTGTGGCTGTTTGTATTTGCATAAGCATTGCAATTTCATGCACACAGCAAACAGCACTTTATGATCTTTTATATTTTACGCGTTTTGTTGGTGTATATATATATGTTATGGCGATGTTTCAAAATTTATTTGCGGCTTTGCCAATTCAGCGTACCTCCTTCGTCGTGTACGAAACCGGAAAAGAACCTTTGACAGTCGATGGGCGGCCATGCTTGATATGGCAGCGAATCGTTATCGATATGCAAAACACACAGTGTTGCATAGCGTGCGTGTGTATTGTGTGGCAGCTATCGCACACAGTGTTGTATTCAAACCGACAGCTGTATTCATATCAGCGAGCTTTCTGTTGTGCGTTAAAGAATTAGCGCGCGCGCCTTTTAATTTGTTGTTGTTTGTATATTAATTTAAATATTCAAAAAGAGCGTAATTGAAGTAATTTCGTTTAGCCACAAAAGGTTGCTTTCATTTCCTTCCGCAGCGATACATTGTGCGCATTCACAACCTGCACAAATTGCTCATGACTGGTACTCACACAACCACAAAACGTTATTAATTTAAGCTCCACTCGTTTAGTTAGTTGCTTCCCCCACAATTTCTATATTACAATTCTGCCATTTTCATATCTACTTACAATGCAAATTAATTGAATTAATTCAATTTGCTGCCACAGCGTTTCGTTGAGATTTCATATGCTTATTATACTTTTCTTTTCCTTTCTTTTCATTTTTTTTTTACGCTTATATAAATGTTATATTTATGTGTACAATCGAGAGAGCGTACTTAAAAGTTCCCATACATTTCTTGAAATTATATGTACTTGATGTCCTCTGCGCTCCACGTACTTAGTTAGTCAGCGCGCATACTTGATATCATTTCTGCTTAAACTTTATCAAATTCACGAAAAAAAAAAAATAAATAAGAGGGAAAAAAGCATAGAAAATAATTCGAATCAGCAGCAGCAGCACTTGAACAAAATAATGCAATAAATGTTAGTGGCAAAAAGAAAAGAAAAGGAAATCATTTGTGGCGTCTGTTGTTTTTGTTGCCTCGCCGCTATCTCTGGAGCTTGCGGCTCAGCTCAGCTCAGCTCAGCTCGGCTCGGCTCGGAACGTGCACGTCGTCAGCCAACGGGCAACATCAGCGCCGACAGCGACGCCGACGCTGCCGCCGCCGTTGACGACTGAGACAAATCTAATTTACATGATCGCTCGCATTATCGTCCATTGTATTATAATCACGGCAACGGCAGCGACGACGGCGACGACGACGGCGACGGCGACGTCAGCAGCGACAGCGACCTCCGTCTGTGCCTGCGCCTGCGCAGCTAATCCCGCCCTCATTGTTATACCCTCGGCCTATTGAAAATAGGTGCAGCGGCTATTACGATTCCCCGCAAACGTATGTAACGCACGAAGGCATCTAGTACAGCGATATATTATACTATATATACGCCTGATCAATACACGAGCAGCTCGAGTTCTAAGCATATTTGCCTGTCCAATTTCAGGAGCAGCTCTTTCCTTCTTCGGCAATATTCGCAGCTTCCAGGAGCTGGAGCTACCAAATTTTGAATGCAACTTTTCTTATGGGTTAAATGTATACAGGATATTCCACTTTCCAGATGCCAGCATCTGTTCTGACAAAAATGATATAAGAAACTTATTTGTATTTTATTCAAAGGATCTGCAAGTTTCAACGAGATCGAGCAATAAACTTGGACGTTATTCGAGAACTTTGAAGAATCTTCATCTGTTGTATGAAGCTGAAGGAAGAAGCAGAAGAAGAAGCACAGCTGCTGCGCATATGTGCAGCAAGCAACTTTTGTGTGTGTGTGTGTGTGTGTGTGTATAGAATACAGCTAGAATCTTAGCAATGTCAGCTTGGCTCCTGTTTAGGGTATCTGCCAGTCGACTAGTACCGACTAAAGCGCTGTTGGTTGTTGTTGTTGTTGTTGTTGTTGGGGCTGTGGCGAGTTCAGTAGTTGGCGCTTCCTAAGTGGATGACACTCAAGCTCATTGAGCGCTCCAATCTGGCGAATCGGAGGCAGATCGGAGGCAAACGGGGCGGCAGCGCTGCTGCACCTAGCTACACAGTAGAAGCCGCTGTCGCTGCCGCTGTCGCTGTCGCAGTCGCAGCAGCAACAAATTATAATACGAGTAAACATAATACAACAAATACAACAACAACAACAACAACAACAAAAAGCCATTCGAGTGGCTCTCGCACAGCGCACTAAACAATGCGAAATTTCTGAAACTGAATTTTTTTTTTCGTTTTGAATTTTTGTGCCCAGTTTTAAAGTTCAAGCCGCGACATTAACACACGAAATCTGCGATTATCCGTCGAATCGAAGCCTTAGCTATATCTCGCCATACACACATACATATACATATGTATTTGCCTCTCACGCGCGCTCTCTCTCTCTCTCTCGCTCGCTCGCTCGCCTTCTCGCTCTATCTATGTGCATTTATATGCATATGCCCTCTCTGTCGCACACGCGTTGTATTTTTGTTTACCGTTCGTTCGCGCAGCGCGTTTTCAGAGCGTGAAAAACAGCCCCAAAAAATTGAAATAAAAAATATAAGAAATATAAAATAGAAATATCAATAATAATACATCAACAATAAGGCCACAAAACAATTAACTTAAACAAAATTCGCACAAATAAACAAATGCTAAACAAAAGTTAAAGAAAAAACCGAAAAATCGAAAGAAAAACAAAAATTTGGGAATTTATCGATAAACATAAAGTTTGCCTTAATTGAGCCGAGCAAAATAACAATTTCTGTAAATTCAAGCAATGCAATAAATATAAATTATAAACAAAATACCAATGTGAAGAGATTATGAAATCTGAATAAACAAAAAGCAGCAAAATATTTAAGCAATTTTTGCTAAATATTATAATACCAAAAGGGAAGCAGCATCATCAAATTATATTTATAAAGAACCAAATTATAAACAAACAAAAATATAAATAAAAGAAAACAACAACATAACATAAAAGAACACAAATCCATAGGTATATAAGATATATATATATGTGTATATGATGAAATGGTATTTAACAAGATATTGGAAACAAGCTTCAGACAGCCGAAGACGAAATGCCCTAGCGCATATTTCATCCACTTTCATCCAAATTTCAAAACTTTCAAAGTCTACCCAAGCAAATTCTTAACATTTGAGCTACATTTACGTCTGTTTGTTATAGAAAGTTCTGATTGTAAAAAAAAACTTTGATATATGATTTGTTTGATAAAAATAATACGGCTGATTTACATATGTGACATGTATGTTATATTTGATGTGTATGATTTATATGTGATATGTTACATATGTGATATGTTACATATGTGATATGTTACATATGTGATATGTTACATATGTGATATGTTACATATGTGATATGTTACATATGTGATATGTTACATATGTGATATGTTACATATGTGATATGTTACATATGTGATATGTTACATATGTGATATGTTACATATGTGATATGTTACATATGTGATATGTTACATATGTGATATGTATGACATATTTTGAATATAAATGACATGTAAGATACATATGACATGCATACGTATATATGATATATATGATGTATATGATATAAATGATATGTATGACATATATAATATGCATGATATGTATAACAAATGTGACATAGATGATATACATCTGATTTATGACATATATGATGTATGGTATATATGATTTATATGATATATACGATATACGATATAGATAATATATATGACATAGCCTTACGATCCGTTCCATTCCGACTTATGCTTCCAACTGACATGCATATACCAAATTTGGGCCATATATCTTGAGCCAGAGTCGAGTTCAGATAGACTGGCGACTATGTGAAGTAGGTTGGACAGTGCGTCACGCTTTTGTTGACTTAATTGCAATTTGCAATACTCTATGCAAGGGCATTAAACAAAAACAGGCGCACATGTATTTGTTCCCATACTTATAGAAAAGCTGTTAAAATTCCCTGAAAAAAAAGGGGGAGGAGAAAATGCAAACTGAAACATTAAACATGTTTCTTTATAAATGTTTCTGTTACGGTTCGGTTCAATGGCCTCTAACAAACTAAGGGACAAATTTAATTTGACCTTAGCCCTTGGGGCTAAGATCGAAGCGCACAAACTGTACAAATGTAGAAAACAGAGCAATTAAAATATGATTTGAATATATGAATATAGTATAGATGGGGGGATTAATGGATCTTGTCCTATGTATTTCATATTCAAATTGATTTGTTTATAACCAATTTGCATTCAAATGTTGGGAAACTTTAATGCAATTGTTGTTACACACGGGCCACATTTAAATTGTAACGAGTTATCTGTACTATGGGAAGACAAATGGCATATATTATTAAGGCAATAATATATGACGCACACTTTTCAACCGGTTCCACAGGCTACTCAAAGATATTCACAATCCCAACACCCACTACAAACATCTATCTCTCTCTCTCTCCCTCTCCTTTCCCGACGTTAGACCGGGGCCTTAAGACATCATCAACAAACCGATCTGCTTGAACTATATAGCTATAGGGCATATAAGCTATTCGTGCTGGCTTACTCAAATCGGACCCAGATCGGGAAACGGGCCGTCATCAATGTCAACATTGAAATATCCCAAAAACAAAACAGAAACAAACATTGTTGCTTTTCCATTCCGCCCCATTCCGCCCCATTCCGCCCGTTTCCAGAGCGTACAGCTCGCAGCATCTGTTGCATGCGCACATCAAGAACAGACAACACATATATCTAGGCAACCATATATGTGTATATATGTATATATGTTTGAGTACCCGACTGTCTGTCATGTCGTCCACGCTAGCGTAGTGCTCAATTGGCCCTGGAACGCGGCGACCCCTCCTCATAGACAACATCGGCTGACCTCCACCTGAGGCATAAATCTCTGCAGACAGACAGGCAGGCACACACTGAGTGTGTGGCTAGCGGGATGAAGAGAGAGAGAGAGCAGAGAGAGAGAGAGAGAGAGAGAGAGAGAGAGAGAGAGAGAGAGAGTCAAAGTCGAGTACTTGCTAGTCATATGTCCATTTCCGCGAAACGTGAAAGCCTAAAAAAGAAAACTAGAATCGCGTCACATTCGCACAATTTTCCCCAGTCTGCGAAAATCGAACAAATTTTTGTTTTCTTTTTTCATTTAATTCCTCCTCTTTTTGTAGTAAATTGCAATTGAAATATGCTCAACGAATATTCTATTCACTTCCAAGAGCGTCGCGATATAAATGATCTTGCGTTTCGATTCCATTGTTTCATAATGTAAAATAATTAAATACTTTTTTTTTACACGAGTTCAGTCTTGAAATCAAATCTTTTCTTAGTCAAGCTTCTGTCTGACTCAATCTCTTCTTATGCTCTCTCTCGCTCTCTCTCTCTCCCTCTCTCTCTCCCCCTCTCTCTCTTTAACTATGCCTGTTGAGTTTATGTTTCGTTTCGATTGTTTCCACACCATGTTGCTTATTGTTTAGCATATTCTATGCATGAAACGCATTCGATATGCTGCGCATTTGTCAGCAATTCAGGGACACGACTTTGACGCAAAAGTTCACAAATTCAGCGTCAATTCGTTGATTATTGAAGCGCAGCCAACTTAACTGTCGAATTTAAGGAATTCTGGCAACGCCGCATTGTGCATAACAAAATAATTAATGAAATCAAGTGAAATAAATAAAAATATTTGCTTGTTTGTTTACTCTGGCATCGTTGATTGTCGCTGGGATGTTGCCACCCTGTTAGAATTTTCTATTCCACGCTGTCTTATGCAAACTGCGTTCGCTGAAATTAAAGAAATAAATAAATATCAATACATGTATAACCTTCACTTTTAAATTAAGAAGAGACTGTACTCATGTTGTATATGTTGTTAGTTTATGATGATATTGTGTTTCGATTCCATTGTTTCTGCACGCAAATATACATTTCTTTTTGTGTGAACATCCAAATTTGCTCGGCTTTCAGCTTTTGTGGTAAACTGTTTTTGGATTACCCTTCTTGTTCCTCTTCAGAAGTAGATTTCAGTCGCTTCTACTTTCATTCATTTTGTGCCTTTCCCGTTAGTTTTTTGGAAATGCTTTTCTGTTTCATTTTATCTTCTCGATTAGATTTCTAATCTATAAAACTCAGCTCATACTATATAGTATAGTGTTGTCATATGATGATTTGGGGCTTCAATTCTATTATTCTTGCATGGAATCTGGACAAATCTGGACATGTTGTTAAATTTGTGAATCGAAAACTTAGCTTGGTCTTCAACTTTTGTAACAAACTCTTCAGAAGTAGATTCCAGTTTGTACCTTACATGTTCATTTTGGAATTGCTTTTCTATTTGATTTTATCTTACGATGATTTGGTGTTCCAATTCCATTGTTTCTGCATGGAATCTGAACAAATTTGAGCAAATCTGGATGTGAATAGACAAATTTGCTTGGTGATGATGATTCTGATTCTGACTGTGTTCTCTTCCAGAAACCAATTCCAATCGTTTCTACTTCCATTAATTTTGCACAATTTTCACGTAATTTTGTGATTTCAAATCGACAGCAACTCGCAAACGAAATGGCTTTCAACTAAGTTTTATCCTATCGAATGTATTGTTAAATTCCACATAACCCTTTGATTAGGGTATCGACAGCATCGACACTGCGACTGGGGACTGGGAACTGGGGATTGGGGACTGGGGATTGGGCCACTTGGCGTCGTCTGTGGACAACCTTTGCTATATTTGTGAGAACACACACATGTTGGTTTCCACGTCTGATGAAATTATTGTGTTGCTGTTTGTTTCGTTTTTAATAGAATTAATGTTTCGATATGTGATCTATTTTTGGATGACACTACGTCTGCTGCTCTCTGACGCAGTTGGACGGACTCGCGCCCGTACTCGGACTCGGAATCTTCCTGCGGAAACTGGTTAAACTGGTTCAAACGGGCGCCTCTTAGCCTAGACCAATAGATGATAAATAACGCTCAGCTATTTGTGTATAGCCAGGAAACACGCACCCGAGATAGGCCTCAAATAGAGATTAGATGACTAGAAATACATATATGCATATGGATATATGTAAATATATATACAAACTGAATAGTATATAGAAAACATAGCTGCTGATAGATTGAAAACAATAACAAACAAGCCGACCTTGGTTTGGCTGTAGGCCGTGCAGGGGTAGGGTATGCAAAAAGTATTCAAAGTTAAGAGCTCAATAAAAATTAACAATAATATTCGTGCAGCTTAACATAAATAAAGACAAGAAAGTAAAGATATCTACGACATGCCGAAGATCTTATACCCTTGCAGACATTTGCCTCAAGGCTTTGCAGATATGCGAGAATGGAGAAGCTCGTAAATGCTGAAAAACAGAGTATTTTGCCATACAAGAACCTACTTTTCAACGGATCGTTTCTATATGATAAAATGGTTCGGTGTTGAAAGGATTATTCATATATGTAGGGAGCAAAAGGAAACTAACAAATTCCGAGTTTAGTCGAGATATCTTGATGAACAAAAAAGTTTTCCATAAAAGAGCCTACTTTTCGACCGATAGTTCTAATGGCAGCTATATGATATAGCGCTACGATCCGGTTCCGACATATGTACAGCCTCCAACAGATAGACGGACCTAGGAACAGTTTTAAGGTGTTTGAGAGACTAGAGAGAAAGAAACAGATTGAACTGGCTATTGACGCTGATCTGGAGTATATATCCTTTATGGGATGTCTTCTTCTCTGCGTTACACATTTCATGACAGAATACAAAATACCCTCTACAAGTGTGTAACATAACAAACAAGAATTGAGTTAAAATCAAATTGTATAGTGTATATATAAACATATTTGTTTAAGTATGTGCATAAAAATTAACAAAAAATGTTCTAATTGTTCAATTTAAAAGCATTTTAGCAAATGTCTTGCCTCTCGCTCTCGCTCTCGCTCTCTCTCTGCCTCTCTCTCCCTCTCCCACACACTCGTAAATGTTGTTTGTGGTCTTTGTGTGTTCCATGCCAATGGAAAAATCCCAAATACAGACGCACCATAAAAAACAAAAGGAAATTCCTTAATTCATTTGTTCCTACTCTTACTCGTTCCAGCGCTCGTGAGCTAGTTCGTGCGCTCGTTTCTTTTCGTTCTTTTGTTCCTCTGTGCTGGTTCCTATTTGTCAGCGTTCGCTCGAAATATCCTCACGTGCTGCACACATTGTTTATGTTGGATAACATACGAGAGCATTTACTTATGTATATGGAAACAATATATAATATATATTTATTGACTTGTTCAAAGCACAATTGAGAACGGGGCAACAAAACAAAGCCAAAGGCAAATGGAGCACAGAGAGAACGAATAAAGTGCGTGAAACGCGTGCGAAAATCGTTTCATATTGTTTTGTTTACCTCTAATTTGTTGAACTTTTTATTTTCATTTTCATTTTTGTTTTTGGTTTTCATGTTTTTTTTCCACAATAACATAAGTCAAGCGAATTCTGTTCCATTTACACACACACCAGATTTGAGGAATTGTGTTTATAATTCATTCGCCACGTTCCACATTGAGTTGCAATCAAGTAAGTAGACGCCGTCTAGCCCAAAATTACGAACTGTTTATTATGATTGCGCCAAAATATATTGATGGAAATCGCAATTGCATCAATCACTCGAAGAGCTTTTGCTTTTGATATGTGTGTTTACCAAATGTCTAATAAACGCCAACAAATTCCCATTCTAATGCTTTGCCTGGCATATTATATTTTAGGCAGATCCTTAGATTATTATCCATGGCCAGAAAGCAGAAAAATAGTTACGTCATATGTATATGAACATTTACGAAATACTCTACTAGATATATCTATCTATATGGATGGTAAATAGTACATAGATAGGTAAATAGATAGATAGTTGGATGGATGGATGGACAGACAGATAGATAGATATATACATATAAAGATAGAAGGATAGATAGATATAGAGATAGGTAGATATGTAGGGTATCTCCCTACATCGATAAACAGATGGATAAAGAGATAGATGGATGGATAGATAGATAAATAGATGGGTGGATAGATAGATAGATAGATGATAGATGGATGGATGGATAGATGGATATATAGAAGAAAAGGTAAATAAAAAGATATATAGCTAAATAATAGATAATAGATAATAGATAATAGATAATAGATAATAGATAATAGATAATAGATAATAGATAATAGATAATAGATAATAGATAATAGATAATAGATAATAGATAATAGATAATAGATAATAGATAATAGATAATAGATAATAGATAATAGATAATAGATAATAGATAATAGATAATAGATAATAGATAATAGATAATAGACAATAGATAATAGATAATAGATAATAGATAATAGATAATAGATAATAGATAATAGATAATAGATAATAGATAATAGATAATAGATAATAGATAATAGATAATAGATAATAGATAATAGATAATAGATAATAGATAATAGATAATAGATAATAGATAATAGATAATAGATAATAGATAATAGATAATAGATAATAGATAATAGATAATAGATAATAGATAATAGATAATAGATAGACAGATATATAGGTGGATAGATAGATACATGATAGATAGATAGATTTATATATATATATATATATAAAGATAAATTTATAAATGGATGGACAGATAGATTGATTGATATATTGATAGATAGATAGACAGATAAACTAATAGATAAATATATGGATGGTTAGATAGATCGGAAGATAGGTAAATAAAAAGATACAAAAATATACAGATGGACAGACAGACAGATAGATAAATAGACTGATAGATTGATAGATAAATACATAGATGGATGTTTAGATAAATAATAGGATAGATAGATGGATGGATAGATAGATAGTTAGATAGATTTTAATCTATTTATCTATCTAGTTAGATAGATATTAATCTACCTAACTGTAATGACGATTTATTATCCCGCTTTAGAATTCAGCTACTCATTTTCTAAGCTGTAGGATTTCATGAAAGGCACAAAAGACTTTTAGTTGTCCAATTCTTCGTATAGCTCTATATGATATATTAGTTCGGTATAGATAGGCTAGAAGCTGGTAAATGCCCGGCTTGGTCTAGATATCTTGAAATACATCAAAGTTTTTCAAACAGACAGACGAACAGACGGATATGGGTCAAGTGAAGTCAAAGTACATTAACTAAATGCTTCTCTCCCAACTGGGTCCACCTGGGCTAATTAGGCTAGCTAAAAGACAGATCCTTGACTTTTGACTGGCTCATGCATGAAATCCATCAAATCAAAGTGTATCCAAAGTTGCCCCATTAAAGCGCAGCAGCAAGGACCTCATCCGGCAACTAAAAGCAGTCACAACATTTGAATGGAAGCAGCACCGAGGCACAATTACAATAACAAAGCACAGCAACAAAACAACAACAATAATAACAACAACAATAAGAGCAACAACAAAAATAAGAGCAACAACAATAACTATAATAATAATAATAAAAAGCAACAAACGCGACATTGGCAGTGTCAAAAATATTGCAGGTAAGAGACTGAAACTGAGTGCGAGAGCGAGAGCGAAAGAGTTTGAAACCTAACTTAAGAACTGAAAAACAAATAAGTTAAAGAACATTTTCCATTGTACAAAAACCGAGCACAATACATCTTTGATTCCAAAGTTATCTGTTGTATAAGCCAAGGTATATGCCAATTTTCAACAAAGTATTTAAGCTCTATTGAACTTTGCCTTCCGATATGCGCAGATATTAAGATTTATGGTTCTATATAGACCTGTTCAAGTATATTAACTTCTCGTTTTGAATAGATTATTATTATTTTAATCATTTCCGCAAAAAACGTAATTTAGTCTAGTTACAGTCTTTTCGTTTATTCTGAAGTTTTCCCATATTTCTGAAAAACCGCGACACAAAAAGCAACAGACACGTGTCTTGTGCAGGGAATTACCCTATTTAATGGCTCTACGCCATTAGGCACGAGTTAATGCAGTTAATGCCCTGTGCATCAAGAGAGGGTAGCTACAGCCGAATAAGAGACTTGCCGTGATATGTCTCCAAAGAAACGCTCGGAACTCGAGAACTATGCGTCTGAGAGTTAGCAACTTTGGTATGTGGACTCTTCTAGCTGGTAGCTACTTAAGAATAAAAAATTTTTGTATGGCACGCCCACAAAAACAGAGAGGGCGTGGTTAAGAGATAAAAGTTCTACAAAGTCTTTCCAAATACAATTGCCTTGGCTGAACTGAACTCTTGATTCAGCTAGAACCATTTTCTCTACAAGTCCACTTTAAATTTCCCGACATATAAATATATTTTGTTTTAATATTCTTTTTGGCGCCTACAGGGTATGTGCCGGTCGTGCAAGCTGCGCGCCTGTTAATTGCAATCAATTTGATGATGCATCGAATTAAATAATATGCGGAGTAATTTCAACGTGCGCTAATCGTGCTGAGCGAGTTGCTTTACATAAAAATGCATAAAATAAATCGCCACCAACTACGCCCACCACCCCACCCCCCTCTCTCTCTCTCTCTTCACCCATGGGCCAGCAACAAATGTACGCCCCCCTTGCGCCACGCCCCTGGGCAGCCCCTGCGCTGCAATTAAATCAGTTTAGTGCGCATTTGAAAACGATAAATTAATTGTTCATAAATTCACTTGTTTTGAATCAAAAAAAAAAAAACAAATAAAATTAATATTTTTGCTTACTTCAGCTTTCAGCTGGGCGCAAGTCGGGTGTCAGGTGTTGGGGGCGTGCCGCGGGAAGGGAGTCGCAGCTGCAGTTGAAGGCGAGCAAAAGAAATCGCGCAATTGAATTGTCCTGCACTTGACAACAAGACATTTTTCGCCCATTTTTTCCCATTTTTCGCCCATTTTTTCCCATTTTTCGCCCATTTTTCCCCTTTTTTTGTACTCACTGAGATTTGTTTTTGAGTTTCACCATTTTGATAATTTTACAACACGTTTTCTATCAAATTAAGTTAAATATTTATTTTGTGTCCAGAGCTGTTGTCTTGTTGCTTTGCCAAAGTTTTAACCGCAAACGTAGTGTGGGCGAAGCAGCTTTTTTTTTGTTGGCAACACGCATACGCACCGTTGAACATTTTTTGTTTTTCCTTCTGCTCATGTGTTCGCTCATTTGAATCTGAGCTGCACTGGTTCCGGCCGTACGGAACCAAAATGAAAGTCAGAGCGAAAGATCGTCGCCAGCATTCAGACAAAATGCACAATTTTCAACGTATTCGACAAATTTTGCATACCTTTAACAGAGTTCGCAATTGGGTAGCTGCTGCCGTGTGTTAATTGTGTAATTAGTGCATAATTTCATTAGCTCTTCGAGCAGTATTCCAAACGAACTGACCCTCACGGGCGTGTATTTATATTTATTATAATTGGCCTAACTGTAAATTCGTTTATTTGTTTATGCCGCATTCAAATGTTTTGGCCAGCAGCTAGCCTTAAATGACCCCACGCTGAAGTGGCCGAAATAAAATTAGCTAGACAGCAAAAAAAAAAATATATATATATATATATGTGTACTTAAAAGTTTATTTGAATACATTCAATACTAGTTTGGGTACATAAAAATCCAATATTATGTCAATAGAATTTAACTAAATGTCAATAAAAAAATGCTCGAAAATTAGTACAAACCAGTTTCGAATAATTTTGCAACCACATTTATATTCTTTTTTTCTTTATAATTTTGAACCAATTCAGAACTGGTTAACATACGTTTAACATAACCCATGACTTAATGTTTCACATTAACATACTGTTAGTATGTCAATAACAAAGAACAAAGAACTTTTAAGTGGTTATTAAGGTGGCTTTTTTGGAACATAAAAACAAACAAATGAAGTTATAATTAGATGTTGTTGACTTTGGACACAGTTTCTTAAATACAATAAAGTCATTTAATTGCTGCACAAAAACCCAGACGTATATGCACGTACACAAACGTGCTGTGAGATAAATAATAATAGGTACGTATATTAAAGTTATCAAGAATCAATTCCAGGAAAAAGCAGCGGAGTCAAGGCAACGAGTAAGTGCGCAATAAAAATTGCTGCATGACGCTGTGTTGCCTGACAGAATCCTGCGCCGCTTAGCAGAGGCGCAACAGGTTGCCGTGCTGCTACCCGCTGCAGTGCGTAACAGTTCGCTGTTAAAGTTAACAGTGTATGGGTCGTGAACTTCCTTGATGCAGCTTGCCACGCATTCGCTTGCAATGCGTCACAGCCCGCTGTTAAAGTTAACAGTACTTCTTTGCTACCCGCACTGCTTGACATTTCACTGTTAAGCCTAACAGTGGTCCAGTCCGGGCCCCCTTTGCTTCAGGTCCACAACAGACGCAGCTTCCTGCACTGCTTGGCATGCTTAACACCTAACATTCCGCTGTTAAAATGAACAGAAACCGAGTCCTGACAAACTAAGCAGAGGTGGCACGGCAACAGCTTCCAGTGTACTTTGTGACTTAACAATGGTGCAATTAGAACGCAATTTAAGAAGAGCAAACGTAATAAAAACTGAAATCTGTTTAAAGCAACAAAACAAATGAAAATAGAAGAAGAAAAAAATAGCCACACTCGTGTTTTACACTTGCAATTACATTGCAATCTCTCTTGTGCAAGGTTCGCTCTATCGCAGGCACTGTTATATTTTTAATATGGATCTTTATGGGCCCTACCGACGACGGCTCGTGTCGCGCTCTTGTTTAACCAGTAGCCAGACTTCATAATACACACACACACACGCACACATAGCTCGCATTGTTAACTGCGTGTAACTGTCCGCTAAAAAAAAACTGCACAATTTGTATCAGATGGAAGATATAGATACGGAATTAGTTGGCGCCCTGCAGATAAACAAAACGAGCTGTAAACATTTTAAATCAAATCGCTAAGCTCGACTAGCACAATGCGAATGCGAGGGGGCAGAAAAGAAAAATAATAATAAAACAACACAGAAGAAATATGCTAAATCTTATTTGCATAAAGCGAAAACAAAGCAAAATACACATGCACATACAATGTATACCTACAAACAAACATATACTAAACAAAACAAAGCAAAGCAACAAAAATTAGTAGAAAAAAAAAAACAAGCTCCAGCGCATGTGACAATTGTGATATTTTTATTATTGTTGCTGGCATTTGTTCATATTCAAGTCATACTGCGGCAGACAATTTGATTTGGAGTATATTGAACATGAACTGGCTCCAATTTCCAAGCGATCTCTGAAGAAACTAACTGAGCTTTTTATTTAACTAGCATCGTTTTCCCAGCAGCATCCTCTGTGGGTTTGAAAAACTATTTCAAATTAACATTCTATTTATCATATATAGATAGAGAGATCAGCTTCGCTTGGTATCCTATTGATTTCATGTTCGACAATATAGTCTTTAATATTAGTCATGCAAACCTGTCTAAACTAATGCTCATAATACCCTCTTATGTTAACTTTCATCAGTTATGTTAATCAGTTTGATCATGTTATGCCAAGTTATGTTATTAAGCTTTATGTTATGATGCTGTAAAAGCTTTAAGTGAATATTGAACGTGAACTGGTTCCAATTTTTATACGATCTCTGAGAAGCAAATGAATCGTTTGCCTAGCATCACCTAGAGAGCGCCCAAATGAAGCGACCTATTCGTTCTTTTGATAATCAATTTAAAATTAACATTTTATCTGATTCATGAACACATTACAGTAAATGCTCCCAACAGCCACAAGCTAGTTTGCTTTTGAGGTCTTAAAATCTATCACACTTCTCCTTAAATTCCGACCCACATATTAAAGATGGCTAAGCGACCAGCTTCGCATGAAATTCATAGAACATGACTCATACAAAAATGTGCAAGCTTATGGTTTTAATACCCTCTAATGTTAAGTTTCATTAGTTATGTTAAGTTCGTTTGTTAAATCATGTTATGGCATATTATGTTATATGGGGCATGTTATGGTTCTGTAAAAGATATTATGTTAACCAATCTTTTTTCAACTAAATGTAGTTAGTTTCTGTGTTAGGTTTCTTGAATTTTGTGTCTCTGGAAATCTGTGAAACTGTTCCTGAACTGTTTGTACTGGGTATCTGCTAGTTGTTAAGGCTGACTTTGTTGATTTCTGTTGTTGTGTCTGGCTGTGTCTCGGGCGCCTCAAACCTGTTACACACTCGCTTTGAGTTTCTGCCACGCCGTCAGTTGATCATCAGCTTGTTGCATCGCCCAGCTCTCAGTACGCAGTGTCTAGTTCCCAGTTCCAGTCCCTCAGTCGGTCAGTTAATTTGGTATATACATATGTATGTACACGTATTTATATGCATATGTACATACATATCGGCCCTATACGTCGGTCAATTGAGGCATAACAACCGCCCGTTCCAGCTGAAAGATGTTGCCGGAGGGTTCATGGCTTGATTGACGTCGGTTCTAACCAGTTGGCGCCGCATTTCGCGACATCCGAGACTCTTTTAGGGGGTTGCTAGGTAGCCAGAAGGGGGGCTGGCTCAACGGGCTGCGGGGGCTATGGGAATTGATTTCTGCTTAAGTCCTACAAATGACACTTAGTCATCGCGCCCAGCGTCTGACTGTTGCCCAAAAACCAACCCAGAACGAGAACAAGAGCAACATTACGAATTGAATCAACAAATTGGCTGTCACGCTCTGCACTGCACTGAGCATCAGTTGTATCTGTCAGATACACATATATGTTTATATTTGTATATATATATACATATATATACATTTGCCTTGTCTTAATTGATATTGAGCATGCACGATTAATAATAACTCAGTCTCAGTTTGATTGAGTTCACTTAAGAACTGCTTTAGTTCCAGTTTCCCCATTTTGTCAGTTCCACTTCCAGTTGGCTATTTCCCCATTTTTTCCCCATCTCTTTCCTATGACATAGCCTTGGCTTAATTTTTCATTAAGCGTGCAATTGAAATTTGTAGCATCAGCTCGTAAGGCCAGGTCCAGTGCCCTAATTTCTCTACGAACTCCAGTTCCAGTTTCCGTTTACATAACGTCATAACATTATGTAAACATAACATCATGTAAACATAACAGGTTCACTTTGATCTAGTTAACTCAAAGAAGTTTCTTGCTGTTATTTTTAGGCAACAGCTTTGCAGTTTTTAGTTCCAGTTCACAATTTTCCCTGTTCATCAGGTTCATTGCTTATAATCAATTATAATTATATTCAACTATAATTATACCAATTACAGTTTCAATATTAATTAACTATTTTTCCCTAGAAAAATGACGGAACATTTGACTTGACTTTTTCCCCACCTTCAAAAAATAAAAATAGGGTGAAAAGAATCTTAATTCAATTGAGATCCAACAACATCAAGTGCTTACAACCCAGTTCCAGCTTTGCCAAAAATGACTCGGCATTTGGGTTCACGTGACGCCTTTGCGTCAATGTGCAGCCAAATAAGCATAAACAGATTTGTTTTATAAGTGGCTTTGGGGTTTTTTTTTATGATCTTATGATCATTAAATGACAGATCATAAAATATCAGATAGACCCTTCTTCTTACTACCTCAGCTGCTGTTCGTTTTGTTTTCGACAATGATGGCCAAACAAAAGAAAGAAAACAAATAAGAGCGGCCTAGTTGCAAGTGCCCGACTAGGTGATACCCTAAGCACAGCTGCGAGCGGCTGCTGTAAACACACAGAGCACATTCTATGCAGCAGTTGTGCTTCTTCTTTACATAGGCCCATACAATGGGTTATGCTCTCTTGATTAACTTCGGTATTTATTGTCCGATTTTTATGAAATTTTCAGGGCTTCAGCTTGAAGTACAAATAAATATCTTAGTTAAGGCCCAAGGCTATACGACTAGAAATGAGCTTTTTATTATTATCGGGGGAACAGAGAGGTGTATAAAAAAAATATATATAATCTTGATCTGAGTAAGCTCTACGAACACCTAAATACCAAATTTGGTTAATCTAACTCTCATAAGCTGCAAGTTATGGTCAAGAAAACCCATAGAGCTTTATCGATTTCTTATCGATTTTGTGTGAGTTATCGATAAGTGAAATAAATTACATCACTACGTGCACAAGTAGCCAGCTTTTATTATTACCAAGTCCAACTTGAGAGAGGGCAGAGGCACATTCCGATTGATGCTGATCGAGAATATCTCGCCAGTTGGATTCGTTTGTAAAAAACCTTTATACCCATTTAAGTTGTTTTGAATGGGTTCAGGGTATCAGAAATGCTGAGCGAAATATGTTGTAAATCCCCCAGAGCTTGGGCGAATTAAATATTTCAATTTTGGTCAAGATCAGTAGCCGATCAATTGTAAATTGGCTTGATTGGCCCGCTCGAGCCGGGCCGAGATCAGCTGACCGATCGATCGGGCCGTGTTTTCAATTTGGCTCGGGTTCAAGGTGCGGCCCAGGTAATCGCTGCCTACTTTTGAGCTGGCTACGCATGTCGAAGCGCTGCACGTGGTTTGCCGATCTCATCACAAGCATTTTGATGCGGATCAGATAAACAGATTTCTTTTTTTTTTTTTTTTTTGTTTTTTTGGGTTTCTTTTCATTTGTTGTTGTTGCTGCTGTTTTGTTTTTGCCAGCGTCTGGGCCATATTTCATCAGTGGCACAAGCCACAAAACAACATCAACAAAATATAAGCCGCAGCGTCATAAAACATATACGATCACAATTGTGTGCATATTGGACTGACGTCAGCCCTCAAAAGCTGGAGCCAAATAATCGTATAAAGTATACTGCCCACTATGTACAAGAAACTCACAGTATCTTGAGCTATGCAAACATTGTACAACTTGTTAAAAGAAAAAAAAAAAAAACAAAAAACAAATGGAAAATTAAAGATGAACTAAAATAAATACAAATAAACCAAGATACCAAGCTTTTTCGGAAACTTTGTGCGTGTCAGCGAAAGGACACGGATACACAACAGCTACGGATAATGTAGACAATGCTCCCCCGGTCACGAGGGTTGAGGGTTGACAGCGACTGTCAGCCGGCTCGACAGTTAACCGGGAAATGTTTGCCCCGGCGTTGACGGCTGACACTGGATAAACATAAACAACTCTTTGCTATTCAAATTTTTCTGCTCTTGTTGTTGTTGTTTGGATGTTGTTTCGCCTGTTCTTGCTGGGCTCGTAGAGCATTTTTCTACAGTTTGCTTTTGTTTTCGGATTTGGGCATCGTTTAGGCCGAATAACTGCAACAACTCCGAAATACTCTTCTTCATATAATTGCAATTCGTTTGAGTACACACTCCGAATTGAAAGTACTTATTGCTGATCAAGTACTTCGAGTTAAAACTCCGACTAACAGTCTGAATATAAACAGACAACTCCGAAAAAAGAAGTGCTTTTAGGGAGTATTAGGGATATGCAATTATCATTATGAACATTTTCTGAAACTACTCCGAAATTAACATTTCACTCTTTGTATTCAATCCAATTCGAGTTGGGACTCCGAAACACAGTTCTACTGCAAAGTAACTACTGATCAAGTACTTCGAGTGAAAACTCCGACGAACAGTCCGAAAAAAGGAGTGCTTTTAGGGGACCTCATTTGTTCAGATTCGCTTCTTTATATGCAATTACAATATCATTATGAACATTTTCTGAAACTACTCCGAAATTAACATTTCACTCTTTGTATTCAATCCAATTCGAGTTGGAACTCCGAAACACAGTTCCTCTACAAAGTAACTACTCCGAATGAGCTCTTTGAACCAGTTTGATCATTGAACCATGCCTGAGCTCGTACTTCAAATGAGAAGTCCAAGGCAGAGTTCAACTAGAATTGAACTAGTCCGAAATGTCCTTGTTTCGGACTAAGTCGGAGTAATCACAACACCTCGTAACAGTATTTTGTCTAAGTTCTTCAAAACAAATGGCATCTATTAATCAATTAGCATGTTATAAAAAGTGCATTAAAACTGAAAACAATACAAACAATTTTATCAAAAAAAAAAAAATAAAATAAATAAATATGAAATGCACAGCAAATACTAGATTTTATTCTAGAAAATTCCAGTTTCCGAATGTATTTTTCTTATCATTATAATTATTACTATAACAATAATAATTATTAAAAAAAATGTATATTGTTCTTGTTAATAAAATATTATTACTATTGTTAATACTATTATTACTAGTATTTTTATTAGTATTATTATTATTATTTATATTATGTATATATTATTATTGTTATTATTATTTAAATTTTCATTGCTATTATTGTTAATATTATCATTATTGTTATTATTTGTATTATTATTACTATAAAATCAGCTTGCACTATAAAAACAATTCTGAAAATTTTCTAAATTTAAAATTCCAGTTAAATTTGTCAAATCATTTTTATCTCGTCTTAGCAATAGGATGATCAATGGCAACAATATTGATACTCAAAAAAAAACATCGCTTATATGTTATTGAACTTGGAAAGTTCCGCGGCCAATTAAATATCAATAAGACCCCCAATATCCAGCCAAAAAAATAAACACAAAGAAAAGCAAAAGGAATATATATATATATATATTTATATTGGAAAATTTGTGTAACAAGACAATTGGAAAACAGAAACACGCACACTTCGATTTATTTGCGTAAATATGTATCGACTATATTCGATAGATGTAAGTGTGCATTTAGTTTTGGGCATATGTATATATTTTATAATTTAATATATGGCAAGCTATTTCTGTCTGGTTATTGTTGTTGCGCCTGCCCCTTACACCCCTAACCCCTAACCCCTTACTTACCCACCTTGGCAGCACCTGTACACTGAGCACCCACCCACCCACCCACTACTGTGCCCTTGCCCAGGCATTTGACTTTTTCCACACATTTTGTTGCTGTTGTTGTTGTTGTTTTCTTCTTCTGTCTTTTGCCACTTTTTGTTGCCGTTGCGCTAGATCTTTCTGGGCAAGAGTCTGGGCCCCAGGGAGATAAGCCCCAAGTGATAAGCATCTGTCGTGGTCGTCGTCATCTCCGAGCGATGTGCTCCCAGCTGGGGCGAAGCTGTAGTAGCTGCCGCTCGGCCCGTTGCCGAGATAGCGACAGCAACAGAACTTTGAGGCAAGAGCGGCAAAAAGAGCGAGAGAGAGAGAGTGAGACGGGAGAGAGAGGGTGTAGAGACAGAGAGAGACAGAGAGAGAGAGAGCAAAACAAAGAGACATTGACGGCGAGCAAACATGGACACACCGATAGAGACCAAGAGGCAGACGGAAGCGGGAGGCGGGAG
Source organism: Drosophila ezoana (assembly GCA_035045725.1). Taxonomy (NCBI): domain Eukaryota; kingdom Metazoa; phylum Arthropoda; class Insecta; order Diptera; family Drosophilidae; genus Drosophila; species Drosophila ezoana. Next base: position 4,883,604 of record JAWNOU010000058.1, read on the forward strand.
GCGGAAGAGCGACAGAACGACGGAGCGGACAGTTGGTCAATGGAGGTGCGGGCCGGCGATTATAAAAACGTTGCCCCGGCGCCAAACTGAACGCATTGTCCAATCGCTTTTGGAGCTGCATTGAGCTCTCCATTAAGTGATATCGATATACCGTTAAATCGCTGAGTACCGTTCACGTGCTACGTAACCAAACAGGTCCGGAAGGCAGAAACAGCCGTAAATTTGCGAAAACGACAAATCTTCAAAAAGTAAGTGCGTACCCACAACAAAGAACTCCCCCTACACAAGTCAAAAATTCCTCAACAGGATAAAGGATACTTTAGAAAAGAAAAAAAATAATAAACATTCGATAAAAACATTCGATAAACGCGACGCGTCTAGCTGTTAGTCACAATTTGCAAATTTTTACTTTATTTCGATACGTTTTTTTAAAATTTTTTTTGTTTTTCAATTTAAGTTGACAACCTCGAACGCAAATGCATAATGCATTCTAATTAATTATGCAAAATGAATTGCCGCAAAAAATTATTCGATAAAAGTGAAAACGAAAGCGAAAGCGAAAAAAAAAACACACAACAATTTGTTGAACTTTGTTCATGTAAACGCAGCAAAACAACAGAACTTGTCTAAAGTGATCGCAAAAAGTATATAGACTGTGAGCAATAGTGATCGATTATTCTATCAAGGACTACGGATCTAATAGATCTTGCTGCTGTTAGATTAAATCTTAGGCGTGATCAGTCAACAATACCAAACGGATTTAATCACGATCTTGTGTGATCAGAGAATATCTGAAGTATCTAATGAAATTCCAATGAACGTGTAATCAGCGATCGATAAACTTGGGCCCTGCAATGGCTTCCAGGATATCACAAGCTTCATCGCAACGATCGTGTGCTCAGTAGCTGTTTTACCAAGTGAATCTTAATAGTTGTCATATGCAATTTTTAACGCCATCGTGTGTTAACTGATCGGTGATCAGCTCAATTTATGGCTAGAACCGAAAAGAAACTATAGTTTGGTATATGTGCTCAGCAGGACGATCTGAGGTCTGTTTAGGGCCTTAGGGAAACCAATAATTTCAAGACAAAACCTGTCTCTCAATTAACATACAAATTATATCCCCACACCAGTCCTTAGAGCGATCATTTTGAGATCATTTCCTTGAGTTCCTACAATAACAAGCCAAGCAATATCTTATACATTGTTGTACAATATATATATATCCCTAAGAGTTGTTTTATAGTAGATCAGTCTTCAGAGCAATCTGTCTGCGATCAGTGATCTACTTAAATCTTTGAGTACTTACAATAACAAGCCAAGCAATATCTCATATTGTCTCAAAATATATATCCTTAAGAGTTGTTGTTCAGAGCAATCTATCTGAGATCAGCGATCAGCGAAAGATCTTTGAGTGCCAACAACTGCAGTTCTCGTGCACTCAGCATGGTCACGAGACATTGCAGAATGAGATCTTAAAGAATTTATATGCAATCGTAGTTTCTATGCACGATCACGTGATCAGTAACGATTGAAGCGAAGGACGCCTGAATTCTTCTGATGATCAATAGCTTTGTAGACATCTTCTCACTAGATATGACTATCTCTCTCTCTCTCTCTCCCGCTGAGTCATCATTGAGACTAGGCTCGATCGGGGATCGATGTTGTCAAGTGAGCTTTAGCATTTCACCAGCCGCGGATCATGAGTCATGCTTTTATTTACTTATGGAGCATAAGTAGGCAACATTTGCCCAAGCAATGAAAATATTTTTACAATTTGCCATTTCAAATTCAGTTTCAATTTCGATTTCGATTTCGATGCGGTTTTCCTTGCCTTTCGCACATTGTTTTCAATTAAACGAACAATTAATTGAAATGTTTGCGCAGAAAAACAAAGCAAAGAAAAAAGTTGCGTGGAAATGAAAACAATAAACAAGTGGCTAAAGGGCGTCTGCGGGGCGTGGCCCAATTGAGAGGCGGCATGTGAGAAACAAACGAAAACCGATTCGAACAAGTTTTGGGCGCACGCAATTGAATTATGCGCCACAGCGAAAGATACAAAGATACACAGCCAAAGAGAGATACAGATACACACGGCTGCAGATACAGATACAAATGCAGAGCATTCATTGTCTATAGATTATTTTGTTATTTTGATATTTTGTTTTTCAATTTGGCAGTCGAAACACGCCCCCAAGAGCAGCAACAATATTCAAAGCTGAACCAAAGCAATGTCAACTGCAGCGAGGACAACAACCACAGCGGATGCAGCAACCAGTCAAGTAGTTGGCTGATTGTTCAAAAGTCCTTTCGAATTTCGAGCCATAACCGAGATAAACTCGAAATATATATATATTTACAGATCCAAGGTTTATATAGATTTTGGCATCAGCAGAACTGCGAGTTCTGGGCCAATGTGCTGTCTATTCAGCTATTTTCTAGCTATATTTGGCTGTTTTCAGAGGCAAGAACCTATTATTATCAATTCAGCTATTGTCTAGCTATATTTGGCTATTTTCAGAAGCAGATCTTAGCTTTACATAAACTTTATGCCTATTTATTGCTAATCCAGCTTTTTCCTAGCTATATTTGGCAATTTTTTTCACTTTTCTCAAAATAGAAAACAAAAACTCTTTTTCAAAGTAAGAGCTCAGTTATTTATAATACAATAATACATTAACAAGCATCGAAGTTAAGCTAGAATGCATTTCCTATAATATAGGGCTAAGAAAAGAAGAAGCACAGTCGCTATCTAAAGAGTATTTGCTAGTCGAGCACGCCCGACTGGCGCACACTTGCTTGTCCGATATTCATAATAGAGCTAACTAACAATCATGTCAACAAGAAAACGGCAACAACAACTGCAATAATTATACAAAAATTTGAACTCTGTTGACAGGACGCGGACAATTGCAATTCAACAATTTGTAAGCATTTCAAATGCTAATTAATTTAACTATGGCCAGCCAAACAATTGCGATTCCAGCAAAAACAAATACAATTCAAAAACAATAACGAAAAGCTAAACAGAGCAGAGAACACGTCTTTCAATCGATAGCAAAATTTATGTAAAGCCAGCGATCGCTTTTGGACTCGAGCTATTTTAGTCTAAAAGAAGAAAATATATATATAAATATATATGTATATATATAATTATTGAAATATATTTAAACAACAGTTGTGTAAGACCCGGCGGGGCGATTGTGCAGTATCTGGAATGTTGTTGCCATAAGCCAGGCACGTTTCTCACACAGAACATCTCGCAGAAGAGAACGTTCCAAACATTTGAATTTTTGCCAGTTTTGTTCACATACATCTTTTGACAAGTAAAACAAAAGTAAGGATATGTGAGAAGAGGAAAGGAAAGTTCGTTAACTCATTTTTCGACTGATTCTATAGCCTGATAGGATTTGGCTCATATGTAAGCAACATAGTTTAAATAGTCAAAACCTGACTTGGGTAAGATATCTCGATGAACAGAAAAGCTTTTCATGCAAGAACCATCTTTTCAATTGATAAGATTTTACATGTATATTTTGTGGAAGGCTTTACCGCATAGCAAATTAGACACAGCATGCGATACAGAACTCAACTCTCTCGTACATAATCATGTTATATAGCGTGATAATGTTAATGCTTATGTTAAAGTATGTGAATGACATGTTATATGGGACTGAGTGATGTATGTATGAATGTATATCTATGTTGCTATGTGTTTATCCTACTACAATGTGTGTTGTATAATGAAACTTATAAATGGGGAGTTGCTTCCAAAATAGCTGCCAGACCGAATATCAAATCGCTTGAAACAATCCTGGCCATATTTCTGCTTTCCCCTTTGAGAGCTCACCCCTGGTCACAAAGTGCACATAGTCAAAAAAAAAAAAACAAAAAACGATTCAATTCTTGAAATTCTTATCAAGATAACATTCAGAATATCTGCTGTCTGAGTCATTAATGCATGCATATTAATAAAGCTGTCGAAAAAAAAAAAATGAAATATTTAAAAAACCCAAAAAAATATTTAATTATGCATTCAGTAACTGTTTGTTTTCCTTCTCCTTCAAAGTGTGTCTGTGTGTATGTGTGTGTGATTATATTGCGTGTAAATATAACGAGCTCCAATCAGCAGCAGAATCTCTCAGCTGAGAAACTCTGGTCACACTGAGTCACATGGTGAGCGCACACGAGCTCCATGCAGTATGTGGCATCGATTAAAGTGTATCAATAAGCGCTGTATATACATATATATATATACTTATAGTAGGCTATATAAGAAATGTCGTTCGTCTTTGATCAGTTAAGCCGCTGGCAGTTGTTGTTAATTGTTTAATGTGCTTAATTCCCTTGAATATACATATATACATATATATTGTTCATCTGTCAACTAGCTCTCAGTCTCTCTCTCCTCTCTCTCTCTCTCTCTCTCTCTCTCTCTATTGCCGTGCAGGTCCATGGTTCAAGTACATTGGACTTGCGATTTTCATATTTGATATTAGTAAAGTTCTTCGTCTTAGCTTTTCGATATCAATCAAGTTCATTGCACAGCCGCCGCCAAGCGCAGAAATAAACATAAAAAATATATAAATAAAAACAAACTCTATTCTCTGCTCGTCGGCTTATCAGCAGCTGTTTGTTGTCTCAGCGCACCCGGAAAGACCAGCTCCCCACCAAAAGCAGCAATCCAATCAGAGCTGCATTCTACAATAACAACAATAACAATATCATTAACTAAAGAATGCAATTGCTGTGGTACAGTTGGCCACACTTGGACCCAAGCGATTTCGATTTCTTGTTGTTGTTGTTGTTATCTATGCAATTAATTAGCATATTACGAATCTCATTTGCGCTCACAATTTTTCAATATTCATTAAGCCCGAGCTGGACGCATTTGCTGCGTTTATACATGGGCTCAGAAACGTGATATCCCATATCGTGATATGCACATACATGATATTATTAAATATTGAATACCCTTACAGATAGATAACATATATGATAATATTTTTCATATACTATGCCATTTGAGTTGTGCGATATATATATATTTTGATATTAGTTATTATATACATATATTTATTAGTATATCAGCCCAAGTAGTTAATGCATACTGAGAGTCTATAAGATCAAGCGAGAATAAACTGGCAGACGTATAAATATTGGTTCTATCCAGAAATAAATTTCTTTATACATATATATTTATATATGCAAATAATTTATTTACATATTGACAATTTTTGTTGTCGTTTTCATGAACTTAGCTACAATAAACAAAAACAAAGCTAATTATAAAAGACAAGAACTTTAGCTTCTGTCTCAATAGCTCAATTTCCCATAACTGCCAACATAACATAAAATCACGATAACACGCCTCGCATAACTGGGCTATGTTAACAGAAATGTTAAACCAAAAAGCGACACACACAAATCCATCAGTCAGCGCTGCGCTTATCAGCAGCAACAGCAGCAACAGCAACAGCAGCGGCAGCAGAGCTCGTGCTCTCTGCCTCCCACTGTTATTGATCGCACTGTTAGCGCGGGCCGTTAAATGTTACTGTTAACTCGCCACTGGTATTGATCTGCTGCTATGTTATTGGCGACTGTTATTGGCGCTGTTGGTGCGTGTACAGCGCGCTCGCACGCTCCCCACGGCTCAGATATATATGTTGTTTTTAATTTTTTCCGCGGCTTGGTGTAAGTATTTAAAAGCGCGCGCGTAACGCGTCTCAGATACTTTCCACTGTTTGGCGCGTTCGAACGTTTAACGAGATCGCTCCCGTTAACCAAATACCGAGTAACATACAAAATAACAACAAAAATAAAAACAAATACCAATACCAATACATATAGCACCCATTTATAAACACACGCATAACATAGAGTATAAATAAATAAATAAAAAGAAATACAACCGAAAATCGACGCGTTTTGTTCACTTGTCGCGCGTTCGCTTTGAACAATTTATTTAATTTTTTTATTGTTTTAATCAATTTTTTGGTTTTCGTTTAGCCAAATGCGAATTCTGAATTTCTCGCCGCCAATTTACAGTTATTAATGTTGTCGCAGGCCAAATTCAAGCTGTTAGCCAAAACGAAAACAAGAACAAGAACTATAAAAAAGACGACAAGCGACAAAAACAATAACAATAACAAATACAAACACACGCTGCACAGCTGACAAATAATTAGAAAATACGAATAGGAAACACACAACAACACACACACACGCACATTCACGGGCAAAGGAAGCACACACAAATATAAAAATTAGTGCAAATTGCATTAATTATAATCAAGCAAATTATAGTTCATAATCATAACAAAATTAAGTGACAAGTGCAGCGCACAGCTGAGAAAAAAAGAAATTAACCAAAACAAAGCTATTCATTTTGAATAAAATTTCAAACACAAAAGCTCGTGGAATAAGAAAATATATATATATAACGAAAGCGGATAGAAATCAACAAGTGCGACGCGTACTTGAGAATTACAACAGCAGGTAACAGAATATAGCAAATCAAATGTGTAAATCAGTGCCGCGCAATGAGAACGTTCCAAATTAGCGACTGCATTTCAGCTAAAAACCAGTCCAAGTGCTATAGTCCTGACTGCCCGACTAACAGATACCTTACAAACATTCCAGCTTCCTTTAACATACATAACAGAGGCATAACAGAAATACATCCGCACGCACGCACGCACGCACGCACGCACGCACGCGCGCTGCTCGCAAGCAGGCCGTTCTCTGCGCTTCTCCTGCCACCAAACCCCACATTTTGGAAAATATGTTCTTCAATAGCTTCGCTGTTTAAAGTCTGATCTTTGTGAAACTTGCAGTGCTTAAATATGGCATACATGAGTGTGGCTGCAGCTTTAAAAATAAAGCTTTTTCCGAGATGATTAATGAGAGCAGTTATTCAAGAAGTGAAATACACCTGATCTGTATTAACTACACGAGCAACCAACCTACTTTGCTGCAGCTCTTAAAGTTCTCGAGTAAAAACGTGTCTCAAAATGAAAGCTGAAATCGAAAAAAAAATATATATATTTAAATTTAAAGACCCCATCTGCTCGTTACATGCCTTTGATCGAAACCAATATACCCTCTTTTTGCGCCAGGCAATACGCAAGACATTTGATAATTGCCAAGGGTTATCTATGGCTAATTATACACAATTTGAATTATGTTCCGACTTATGCAGTTCGTACGTTTGACCAAATGGCATGTCAAGCAGATATCATCTCATAAAATGCAATTTCTTATGGCCTTTAATTCGCCTCAACGTTCCGTGTGCCAGATCGTAAATAATAAAGAAATCTATATAAAATGGAATTTCTATATCGTTTGCAGGTGCTAATTAGTATCAGATATGCAAAACAAAACGAAATAAAAATCAAAATAAAAATAAAAAACATGCTGCGCCATATAGAGAGTGCCAGTTCCCAGTTCCCCCCTTATTCCACTCAACGTTATGTTCATCCCATTTAGCCCGAGTTGACATTGTAGCCAATTCGAGTCCGACTCCGAGTCCGAGTCCGAGTCCGAGTCGGAGATTGAGACTGAGATTGAGATTGATTCAAAGCACGGAGTATATATTCCATTCAGTTGCACTGCGTTTATTTATAATTGTGTGTGCTTCTATGGCAAATAAACAACGCTAAGAGTTAATAATGCGCGAACGCGATCATAAACAAATAAACTGGAAACTCATATTATTTCCATAAATTCCCTCTCTCTCTCTCTCTCACTATACATAAATCAGTTGGGAATCGGTAGACATTATCTTGGCCATAGGCACGCACCCAACTGATCTGCCCAGGCCTGGCACGAAGGCCGTTCGGCATATGTAAATCTGGTGAAGGGCCCTCGCGGCATGCATTTTGCGGAAGCGTAGGCGGAGGTCAAAGCGATTAAGGCTCTAAGATAATGCGATTGTCCAGATGCTTAGATGCTTGGCAGATGCTTTGCTAGTAATACGATTATCATTATTGTTAACATTGTTTACGCGCCGCTTGGCTTATTGACAGCGGAACGTGCTGGAATTGAAACACGTCCGCTGCGAATCGCATAATAATAATGCATAATTCATTAGGTTTTAGGTGCAACAACTCGTTCGCTCTGTTCTTTCACTTCACAAAGTCTCTATGCTCTCTCGATTTGTTGCTTTTCGAAAGCTCGTTTTCGATACGATTTTGTGATTTCGTCTCGACTTCGACTTCGATTTCGATTTCGATTTTGGTTTCGGTTCCTGTTCTCCTTCATTTCACATGCGAGCGCCGTTTGTTATCTTGGCAGGTTCAATGTAAAACGATTTGATGTACATAATTGTTGCTGTTGTTGTCACCATTTGCGATTTTTATGAATTTATTAATTTCACTAATAAATACAAATAAAGTGAAAGATTGCTGCCTTGCGCGCCATAAATCATAAATTAAAACAACAACAGCAACAGCATTGGCGGCTATCGGCAACAACAAAGGCAGCCAAATGAGAAGTCACGCAACTGTCACTGTCACCGGTGACCGGTCACCGGTCACTGCGATCACTGTTCGCTGTCACACGATCAGCGGAAGCGGAAATGCCAATGTAAACAGTAGCAGCAATGGCTGCCCTTTAATAGCGTTTGCTGTTCATTAACAGCCGGCAGACAGATCCCAATAAGAAAGGCTCATGTTCGCTGTTAGCCAGCAGACAATCCTTTAACAGTGGTCGCTGTTAGTTAACATGCATGCGAACAGACCGTCCAATTGGACATGCAAACGGCTGCCCTTTGACACGTGCAGCTCGGCTACCGCAAGAATGTCAATATCTATAGCTGCGCGCACAAATATGCAATTATCGAATAGCAGCAGCAAGCGCGGATTTGTAACGCGCATATTGCTTTTGTTTTCACCTTTAATAAGCAAACAAGTTTCACCGCTCGCCTTGAAATCGGCTGGCCACAACAGCAGCTTAACAGTGCGCATGTTAGCGCTATGTTAACGGGCAGCGCAGCGATTAGTCGCACATTTTCGGGATTATTAATATTATGCGACTGCAATTACCCGTTAATGAATGCGTCGCAATGGCTGGTTACATTTCTTGATCGCTTTCATTTATTTGTGTGTTATGATTATTATTTAATTTTTGTATTTTTTTATTTTTTTTTTTGCACGCCTTCGGCATTTGGCTCATTCGCTTGTCTATTTTTGGGCATAATTTTTTATTAAACAATTAGGGCGTTATGTGACTGAGCGTTTTGGACGAGCGTTTGTGCCGTCAGTTAGACGATCTACGGCCACATTCAGGCGTCGATCATCATTGCCCTATGCATATGTATGTATATAGACACACACAGAGACATACACATTTGTTGTTTGCATTTGTATTTGTATACCATTTATTCATTTTCTTCAATTACACTTTAATGGGCTATTAATTTAGACGCCCAATTGAACGATCGTCCGATCGAGCGTGGGGTCGATTTGTATTGGTCGATGATGGGTCGCTGAGCCTATAGATACTTAAGAAAATGAACAACTGCAGTGCATGTTAAAGCGAATGTTAGAGCGAATGTTAAGGCGCATGTTAACTTCATGTTAACAACAGCTGATGATTATAAACCTTAGCCTGTCCCCGCATAGTATTAAAATATCTGCTCCTGCTAAAACAACATTTTCTTTTCGTTTTCTTTTTATTTACAGATCACTAAAAGATCAAAGCATAACTGTACTTTTCTGAACATTAACGCTTGCCAAAGTAGAAGATCTACTAACTAGTCGAAGGAAAAACCAAAAAAAGAAAAACAAAAAACTAATCCAAACCAAAGTTCATTTTATTTAATTTTTTTTGCTACGCGCACAAAAACCAAACAAAAACTTGAACTATAGAATGGTAGAAGGTGATTCTGCAAAAAGTAAAAGCGAATGTAAGTAAACAAACAAAGCCGATCCACTAGATAATTGTTGTGCTAATATTTATTTACAATTTATTTGTTGTGTTGTTGTATATTATAGCCTATAATGTAGAAGCTGGCCTACAACCAAACTACAATCAGAACAACGCAGCAGCCGCGGGCAACGCAGAGAGCGCAGGGAACGCTGGCAACGCAGCAATCAATCCAAACAATTCACCCAGCCTAACCGGCTCGAATAGCAATAGGAGCAACGCGATAGCGCATATTGATAATCGTGCGATCATCCAACCGTATTCACTGGGCACGGGCGTCAAACAGCCGGAATATCAATTTGCGGCAGATAATCGCGGCTACGAGCCGGAACCAAATACCAATGGCAAGCATCAGGACGTAGAGCGCAGCGGCGCTGGCGGTGCCGGCGGCGACAATAGCTCCGACGAGGATGGGAAGCGCAAGACGCCGTTGCCGCCACCGAATCGGCCGATAGTCGCCAACTTTGAGCGGGCCATCGAGCTGTGCGAATATGGCAAATTCCATTATATACTGCTGGCCATTTGCGGGCTGGTCAGTACGTCGGAGGAGATGGATGTCATCTCGATGTCGTTCATATTGCCATCGGCCCAGTGTGATTTGGATTTGAATACCGCAACGAAGGGATGGCTAAATTCGATCATATTCATTGGCATGATGGTTGGCGCCTATTTTTGGGGCAGCATCGCCGACAGTTTTGGACGCAAAAAGATTCTCATTGTTATCTCGTTCATGAACGGTCTGTGCATTGTTGCCTCGTCGTTTTCGCAAAGTTACGTCTATTTCATGCTCTTTCGCTTTCTCAATGGCGCAGCGTAAGTACATACTTCACTAAAAATACATTTTAGACATCACACATTTCACATTTCCTTGCCACAAAACAAACCCAAGTTTACCAGGCAGTTTACAAGCCAGACACAAGCTGCCTGCATTGCGAAATGGAAGTGCCTTGCAAGCGACTGTTAAGCCTGGCGTTGCCACACCAACACAATTCACTATTAGCTGTTAACATTTAACATGAGCTTTAACATAAACATGAGATAAACAAACAGCACATAATCAAAATTCAATGGTACACACATGTTTATGCAGTCAACTGTCCATCGAGCTTTCTCGCTCTCTCTCTCTCTCCCTCTCCCTCTCTCGCTCTCTGTCGCTCTCTCTGTGTTGATCTAGTGACACACGGTTAGCATGGTTGGGGGTATTCGGGTGCCGAGGTGTTAATTCAATTAACTATGTTATAAATAACAACAAAATATTTGAGCCGCAATATCGTGACTTTTTATGCTAATTAAGACTCTGGCCAGTTGTGCGAGCGTACAAACATATATGTCATACATATTTTGTAGATATTATCATATTACAGGCCTGCCTGCCGCATGCGAAATTGCCCCAAAAAAAAAAAAGTCAAAATCCAAAAAAAAAAAAAATTGGGGGAAAAATAGCATTTGCCTTGGCCTCTCTGAGTCAGCCGGCAAAATCCCAAAAGGCAGGCCACAACCCCCCCTCTGCCCGCTCACTCCCCTCCCACTGCACCTGCTATTTGCAGACTGTGACTGTGTTGATGTTCATTAGTTTTGCCAATCGTTTGCTAATTGCTTACGCGAATTGAAACTGGGAGTCGATTTTACACAATAACATTAATCGGCCATGACTCGTCACGTTTCGCGCTCTCTCTTTCTCTCTCTCTCTCTCGCCCTGTCGCTCTCACTGGCTGACTGCTATGAAACTGCATGTTGGCTTCATTTAACATTCGCTTTGGCTCGCTATTAATTGACTGAGTTTCTTCGCTTTCTTTACAGGCTGGGCGGCAGTGGTCCTGTCATCTGGTCGTATTTCGCCGAATTCCAGCCGAAAGCGAAACGCGGCTCCATGCTTAGCTTCATGGCTGCCTTCTGGACCTTTGGTAATCTGTTTGTGGCCGGCCTGGCCTGGCTGATCATTCCGACACAAATTGGCGTTACATCGCCATATTTCACATACAATTCGTGGCGCATCTTTCTGCTGGTGTGCTCGTTCCCATCGTTTCTGGTTGGCTTTCTGCTCTTCTATCTGCCGGAATCGCCCAAATTTCTGCTGACCCGCGGCAAAAAGGACAAGGCCCTGGCCATATTCCGCGGCATCTTTGTGACGAACACACGCAAAAGCCCCGAAGAGTATCTGGTATACGATCTGGAGGTCGACGAGAAGCTGGCCACAGAGAGCGCCGTCGGCTTCAAGGGCAAATATCATCGCATGATTACCGGCATGGTCGATCACAGTCGCGATCTCTTCAAATCGCCAATCTTGAGATTTACGCTCGTCTCGATCACCATCAATTTTACATTCCACATTGGCTACTACGGCCTGATGATGTGGTTCCCGGAGGTGTTCAATCGCTACGAGGAGTTCGAGAAGACCCATCCCCAGCAACAGGCCGACATATGCACCGTCACCGAGTACGTGGTCAACCAGAGTCAGGCGGCCAGCAATAATGGTACCTGCAACTCGGATATACCCTCGTCGGTGTTCATGGAATCGCTGATAACGCTCGCCTCCGCCCTGCCGGCCAATCTGTTTGCCATTCTGGGCATGGATATGCTGGGCAGACGATTCTTTCTAATTGCCGGCACCATGACCGCCGGCATTTGCTCGGCCCTGATGTACTTGGTGCGCAGCTCGTTGCAGAATCTGCTCGTGTCGGCCGTGTTCAGTGGTGCCATATCGGCGGCAAATGCGGCGCTCGACTGTCTCATCACCGAAGTATTTCCCACCAAGTTGCGTGCGACCGGCGTTGCCATATCGATGGTGGCGGCGCGTCTTGGTGGCATCATTGGCAACATTGTGATTGCCCAGCTGCTCGATCATTTCTGCCCGGTGCCGACGTTCATTGTATCCGGCCTCCTAATCGGCGGCGGTCTCATGTGCCTCCTGCTGCCCAATACGACGCGAAAGGAGCTCAATTAATATCCATGTGGATAAATCTTTGATAAGCCACACCTTAACTCAACCCACTCAAACAAAAAACAACACTCTACACAAATACTAAATACGGTATATACCAAAACAGCCAAAAACAGAAAATTAACAGAAGAAAATTAACCAGAACTCGCCCCGCCCCCTCCCCCTCCCCTAACCCCAGCCTAGCACTCAGCCCCACGTATTGTCTTTTCTTTGTACGTGTATGTATTTACGCATATTGCGATTTTTGCGGATCGTCAGTAATTAATTGATTAATGATAACGATTTTTTTTTTGTGTCTAGCTTTTAAGAGAAAATACCGTTTCTTTGTTCGTTTTTCTTTTCAATTGTTATAATTTTAAATGCCCTAAAGCCAACGAGAAGATATAAATATATAGTACACACATGCCCCTAAACATATATATACATATATAATCATATATGTATATGTATGTGTATATGCCTATCGATAACATTATATCGATATGTATGTACTTTGTAGTTGTTGGTAGTAAGTAAAACTAAAAAAAAAATGAAATAAAAGAAGAAAAAAAACTAAAAAAAAAAAAAAAATAAATAGCAAAAAAAAAAAAAAAACTAATTTGGCAAGCGCCGGCGCCAGCTAAAAGCAGCAGCAGCAAAAACAGCTAAAAGAGAGTAAGAAAGAGAGAGCGAGAGAGAGAGAGAGGGTTGAGGATGGATGGCAGCAGAAGAGATGAAGGATCAAGCAGGGATCAATGCGAGAGCAGCAACGCCTGCTGGCAGTTATTGTTGTTATTATTATTATTATTATTATTATTATTGCTATTATTATTGCTATTATTAATGCATGTTACATAATAATACACATACAAATATACCTATACCTATACCTATACATATATATAATTCAAACTAAACAACAACAAAGTTTTAATGTATGTATAAACTTACATTATTACCATGAAGATTATTATTATATATATATATATATTTTTTTTTTGTTTTTTTTTTCTCAATCGTTATTTAGGGCAGAGCACAGGAAGAAAACGATAATATGTAAATTTTAGTTAACATATGTAAAACAAAAAAAAAAAAAAAAAAAAACGTTATTATATTACATAAAACAATGAAAAGCATATAAACAAAAATTCCCAAATACAAAATAAACATCACGCAACAAAAAAAAAAAAAAAAATTGTTAATGTTTTATTTATTTATTTTATTTTAATATTTTCGTTTTTTTAACAATTATATCAGTTCAGTACATTCTTTTTTTTTTGCCTATTCCGCCAACAGGCGCGGAAAATGAGTGAAAACGGATTAAACGCAATTATTACGCGATTTTCTACATATCTTTAAAGTTCTTTACACAGATATTCAAATATATATACACTCTATAGAAATGCATTTTCTAAAATAGTTTTAGAAATTTATTTAAGACAAGTTTCAACAATAAAAATAAAAAATAACAATTATCATTGTATGAACAAAAATTACTTTTACTCGATGTACAACGGAGGAAATATGAATAATTAATATATATATATATAAATATGGACAAGCCAAGGTTCGAACCAAAATTTGTCTCAAGGATGCGGAAAACCAGCTGCACGAACCAAACCTCAGGGCAGAAGCAGTTGGTTCGAACTGTAAACCAAACCAGCGACCATTTATTTTAGTGGGTTCCTGCTGGGAACAGATCATTTCGTAAAGTTGAACCAGTTAGGTGCTGGGAACAGATCATTTCGAAAGGTTGAGCCAGTTAACTGCTGGGAACAGATCATTTCAAAAAGTTGAACCAGTTAGGCTGGGAACAGATCATTTCGTAAAGTTGAACCAGTTAGGCTGGGAACAGATCATTTCGAAAGGTTGAACCTGTTAACTGCTGGGAACAGATTATTTCGTAAAGTTAAACCTGTAATCTGCTGGGAGCAGATCATTTCGAAAGGTTGAACCAGTTAACTGCTGGGAACAGATCATTTCGAAAAGTTGAACCTGTTAACTGCTGGGAACAGATCATTTCGAAATGTTGAACCAGTTAGGTGCTGGGAACAGATCATTTAAAAAGATTGGACCAGCTAACTGCTGGGAACAAATCATTTCGAAACCTGTTAGGAGCTGGGAACAGATCATTTCGAAAGGTTGCACCAGTTAGCTGCTGGGAACAGATCATTTCGAAAGATTGGACCAGTTAACTGCTGGGAACAGACCATTTCCAAAGGTTGAACCAGTTAGCTGCTGGGAACAGATCATTTCGAAAGGTTGAACCAGTTAGGTGCTGGGAACAGATCATTTCGAAAGGTTGAACCAATTAAACCCAGGTAAAAAAGGAAACGAGCTGTGCAAGCTAAATTCGTCCAAAAATCAAGCCAAAAATATTGAGAAAACGTAACGATTCTTCATCTAATCACAATTTGAGCGTCAATCTGAGCGCTCACAGGTTGAGAGTCGTCCCAGAAGTCTCTCGTCTTGCCAATTACCTTGTGAGCAGAGTATTTGGCAGTCGGTTGGATCCGACTGCCTGCGTTTTTAGTTGCTTAAATTAGGAACATAAACGTATCTTAATTAATCGTGCGACTTGAGAGCACCAAATGCAGCTGCCACTCAAGCTATGTATCTTATTGATTAGGGCGAAGATCAATGGATGTCTAGCCAGGCTGCCCCACCCACAGCCCCACCCACAAGCTTAGCCACAAGCTTAGCCACCTTAGACCAGATACTGTGCGGTATATTTTGGTATTTACGGCACGCAAATTATCCCACAAAGCATTTAAGAGATACAGATACATTTGTATCTGTATCTGCATTTGCTGTACGTGGGATGCGCGCACACGCGACTTACCTCATATTTATTTGCTCAATGAATTTTTGCAGCGTCAGCCAAATATTGGCAAAGTTAGCTTAAAACCAGAATTGACGTTAATTAAATAAATACACAGCAAGAGTCAAATAGACACGTTCAATAGATACATGTACAGATATACACATATATATATATATCTATATATCTTTATCTCCATATATATATATATGTATAAAGTAAGTTTAGCCCCAGGCAAAAGCTTCGTCGGGGAATGCTTGGAAAAATCAACAGCAGGAGAAAGCTGTAGATCTGACTAATATCCACAATCTGGCAATTTCGAGAGAGTTAAGATCTATGATAATAAAAACTTAATGCAAAATTGAAATGCCACGTCAGCTGAGACAAAAACTTAGTTTCTAACATACTTCTAAGAGTTAAAAAACAAAACTGTATTTAATTTTTTTTTAAGAACATAACCTGAATAACATTACCTTTAAAATATGATACTTATTTTAAAAACTACACAACCTTGTAACTAGGCACTACTCTCATAGGTTCTCGCCAGGCAGAGATCACAAGGTTTCATTAAACAAATTGAGTATAAAAGACGAGAACGTAGGCATATCTACGGCACACCGAAGAGTTAATACCCTTACGGCTAAGCAGATATGTGAGAAGAGTGAAGCTCGACCATGCTGAGTTTAGAGCTATATTATATAGGAATGCGGTCTTGATAGGATTTGGCTCATATGTAAGCAGCATAGTTTAACTAGTGAAAGATATCTTTATGAACAATAAGGTATTCCATAGCACCTAATATCCGGACAATCGTTCCTATGACAGCTATATGACATAGTTTTCTAATATACATAACATTTGACATGTGAATTATAATCAGAGAGAATCTTATAAATGAATCTAAAAAGCCTTAGACCGATCTTTCCCATGATAGCTTTAAAATATATAGTGCTACGATTAGAAACAGGCAGACGGACGAAAGGACGAACGGACGAAAGGACGGACATGAAGTTATCAACTCGTCTGTTGCTGCTGATGTAGAATATATATATATAATATTTATAAGGTCGGAGAACTTGTTAACATTTCATGTCTAAAATTTTTTAAAAATTATCAAGGGAAAAGAAAATAAAAAGAAAAGTTAAAATAAACAACATATCTTATGCTCTTAATACCAATAAATGTGTGCCGACAAAGTAAACATTTTTTTTTCAAATAAATTTTTGAAAAAAACAAATTAAATTGAAAAATTGTAAGACTTTAAAAAAAATATATTAATAAACTATTAATAATTGTTAACTGTTAATAAAATGAAAAGGCACAAAGTAAAAATAAATATAAATGCAGATTGTTGGCACAAAGTGAAGAATTTTTGAGAACAAACAAATGAAGAAGTTAACAATTAATTAATATACCACAAACAAGAAATTAAGTTAAACTAGGGAAGAAGCCAAGCCAAGATATTTGCAGAAGTCGTGAGAATATTTTTTTAATTTTATTTTTATTTTCACTAATTTTTGCAACATTTCATCATTAATTATACATACATAGTTTCTCATAATTTTTACAGCAGTTTTGTCTTTTTTTTTTTTGGTTTTTTTTTTGTTGTTTTTTTTCATAATTTTTTTAGGTTTTTTTATTTTTATTAATTTTTCTTGAATTGCTTCGACTCGAACAACTTTTAAACTTTTTACAGCATTTCATTGAGTTTTGCTTTTGTTATACATATTATTGGTAGCACAAACTTGGTACATGAACACATATATGTATATATATATATATGTTTCTATATATATATATGTATTGGTATATCTATAGAATCGAGAATGCCAAACGGAGAGAAGAACGCAGAGGCAAAAGGCCGCATGGCGAACGCCTTTCTCAAAGCAGCGCGCAGCCTAAGGAGAAACCATGAACAATTTCAACTACAAATATGTACAACGATTAAAAGAAATCGATTCTCGGTACTTGACTGGGATCGGGAGCAGCTCTCCGGCGTAGGATACTGCCGGACGTAAACGTTTGCCCGGCAGAGTTGGATGGAACGCGTGTGAAACAAGGCGAAGAGTGAGCGTGTTGGTTGGTTTTGAGGAAGAGCTACGGATTTTTAAGGTTGTGCGTGAGTGTGAGTGTGTGCGAGTGTGTGCGTGAGTGTGTGCGAGTGTGTGTGTGTGAGTGCATTACTACCAGTTGATTATTAACATGTACAACTTGAATTCTGTTTATTACATATTGCATTTACATAATTATTATATTTATATATTGCTTTCATATTCTGCAATTTGCATCGCTCACAAAACAAATTGTTTGTGGAAATTGCTATTTGTTTGCTTAAATAAATAATGATGGACAACATGTTCATATGCTTTATGATAAACGCGACTAAGAAAATACATATATATATATACAGATATATATATATGTATATATATTTAATAACAGAATCGGAGACAAATCGACTCGTTAAACAAAAAAAACTTTAAATAATATGAAAATTTTGTTTACAAAAAAAAAAAAAAAACAAATGGCTAAATGTTTAAACTAGAACTACAAACATAGCACAGACATTTGCAACGTGCGCCGCAAGTCGGGCAATTCTTACAAACTCGGTTTATTACAATTTGCTTGCTATATTAACTGTGTGTGTGTGTGTGTGTGTGTGGGTGTGTGTGTGTGTGGGTGTGTATCTATTCTATTGCATATAATTATGTTGATTTGCTTGATGCTTCTTCTTTTCATTATTTAACTGGAACAGCCGCCAATTGAAAATTGATGTTGATGAATATTGCATTTATATGGAAACAGCAACTCCCAATGCGTGTGTGTGTGTGTGTGTGTGTGTGTGTGTGTGTGTGTGGGTGTGTATCCTTGCTTGAATCAGTTAAGTTGCTGCTCAACACGAAGAGAAAAAATGTATATATGCATATATATATATATATATTTTATATAGTATGATTTTAATATAACTTTTCGCTTATTCCGTATTTATCTGGTATGCAACAACTTGCGCCTGTGTTCTCTATTATATTTTTTATTTTTTTTGTTTTTGTTTTTTTGTTTTTGTTTTTTTTTTTTTTTTGTATTTTATTTTAATATTTGTATTTTTTTTTGTTGTTGTTGTTGTTGTGTTTTCTGTTTTGTTATTGCTTGAATTTCTCTGTGCGCGGCTTTGATCAATTCTCATATTTAGCTTGTTCTTGCCTCAAACACCATACAATTGGTTGTGCCTCTGTGTGTGTGGTTGTTCTTGTTCTTGTTGTTGTTGTTGTTGCTGTTGTTGTTGCTGTTGCTGTTACATGTGTTGTTTATGCTAAAGTTATTGCTTTTGTTGTTGTTTATGCTGTTGTTTTCTGTTGCTCTGTTTAAAAATCTGTTGCTTGCGCTGCTGTTGCTGTTGCATTTGCTGTTGTTGTTACGGCTGTTAATGCTTACTGCTAGCTGATACTGCTACTGCTAACGCCAAATTGCTAGTTACACTCGGATTTTGCATCACCTTAGTTATCCAACCAGGACTCGCGTCATTCTGTATAATCCCACCAATCCTTTTCATAACCTTCGTGCACATGCTTGAGCAGGACTGTGCAGCGCTTCTCACAATATCTACAATTTATAATATACATTAATAATAATATAAGAGCATATAATATCGTATATCGTATACCTATATTTATCCTGTACTTTCTGTTTAATATCAGCCAGATTCTCGGATGTAATATCACGTTCCAAGTACTCGGACAGCGTCTCCGTTGCCGACTCCAAATCCTTCTGATTATCCTCAAATATCATGGATTGATTGTTCTTTTTCAAGTAATACGCAAAGACGTATGTGTACATTAGGGTCTGGCGACATTGGCAGAGTATATCGACAGCCTTTTTCAGGAATTGCACCTGCCATTAGGCAACAAATAGAAGTTTTAGTTAATATGTATATATGGTAAAAACGAAATGCAAGATGTCCCAGGCCTTCTCCTCGACTCGCTGTGGTGTCGAGAGTCGAGAGGAATGGAGCTAATCAGGACCTGGTCAAAGGAGAAGCTAAACAAAGACAAGCCAAAACGTTCCCTATCCTCTATAGCTAACGCTCCATACTCAAGGGTTATCAAAATCAAAAGATCAAAAGACTATAAAAAAAAAGCTGAACCAATTCTTGGAAGGGCATCGAGGGACATGAGTATGAATTATTCCTGGCCATAAAGATCTCAACATATGGGGGCAACGATTTTGGCGAAATGTATTCCCGCATAGAATCGGTGCTTAGAGTCCGATCTTGAGGCATTTTTTAGTTTCTATCTTCAAAAACGTGTTTGTTTTCCCATTTTGGGGTTGAGCTTCAATTGATAACAGAATTTCAAGGATCTATCTTGAAAAACATGTTGTTCCCATTTTGTAGTATCAAAAAAGTGCATTATTTTTATATTCTGTATATCCTATAAGAGAGACCCCAAACCTAATTTGATGAATCTAACTTTAACAGTTCTCGAGCTATGCTAAGGAAACCTTCTATCAAAATCGATATTTTATTCATATAATGGAAATAGGACGAAATATCGAGAAAAAGAAAATGATAAACTCGTTCTGGGTATGGCACACGAGAATATATATATATATATCTATGTATTTCCAAATTCAAGGCTAGTATTTTTTTGTTTCTCAGATCGACGCGTTCGCACAGACGGACAGTGAGGCGGACATTATAAATTCAGCTTCGGAAATGCTTCCTTTCCATTTTCAAACATGGGTTTAGGGTATAAGAAATGTATTTCTATAGGGTTTCATTTGATTTGTTGGCCCACCTCAATCCAGGACATGTTGTGCTGCTGCATTTCCTCCATTTTTTGCTTGACAGATGCATACAATTTGTTCTCGAACTTCATGGATTGCATGTGATTCATGTAGCGATTGTAATAATGTAAATATCTGTTGAAAAAACAACGGAAGAATATATTAGCTAAACAATTTGCAATTGATGTGTATGTGTTATATTGAGGAGCGGCACCCACCTGGCCAGTGAGGAGCGCAGCTTTTCCTGTGCATCACGCGCCGCCTTTGCCTCGTCCTCGTCATAGCGATTGCAATTGTACCAGGAGGAGCCGTGCGGCTCCCAGGAGCCGAGGCATACCCAGCAAAAGTCGTGCTTGCAATTTTGATTCTTGCAGACCATATGATTGCAGCCGCCATCCTTCTCGATGGTAACACTGCATTTGGGACACTCTTTGGTATTGGCGGCAATCCAATTGGACGTCTCCGAATCATCGTCGCACTTCTTGATCCATTTCTTTAGCCAACGGCACTGGACCGGATCGTGCCAGTTCTCGCCGCAGGCAAAGCAAAATACATGGCCGCATTTGCAATGGACACGACGGGGCTCCGCATAGGGCACCTTCACCGCATAGGTGCAATCGACGGACGGACACCAGCGCAACAGCTGATTGCATTCAACAAAACTATTGGTGATCAGCTGCTGATATTTAACCTTCACCCGCGCATCCGGCACCAGTTTGGTAACAGTCACATCGTCCACCAATATATCACAGCCGTGCGCGGCGCACGATATGGTCTGGCCCAAGCACTCTGTAACGATTTTCGTTGTCAGATACTCGCGCCAACAGTTCAGGCAAAAACGATGACCGCACTTCAATCCGGTCATGGACTGCAAAGAATATACTTATTTAGATTGTTTCCAAAATATGTACATATGCATATTGCAACTACAATAGTATGAGAAACTTACATCTGGCGGCAACAAGGAGAAGCATATCTCGCACTCCTCGCACTGGCTCCGTGTTGTCTGCATGGCATAGAAAGAGACAGAGAGAGTGTGTATGAGCAAGACAGATATATATATATATATAGTTGAACTTTATGCACCTTTTGCTGCACCGTCTCGGCTGGCTTGTTAAACGGATTTATGACGTGTGCGCATTTGAAGAACTCTTCCGTATTATCATCGCTGCCATCAAAATACTTCTCCAGCAGCTTCTCCTTGTCCCACTTAAAGTGATTCAGCAATATTCGTGTAATCGGCGTGACGAGCTGCATCAAAACACAATCAATCAAGAAGGAAAGAAAGAAAACCAAATGCATTTTTATTATAAGTTTCTGATTGATAAGCACAGTGCATACGTCTATATGCTATATACATATATGTATGTATATATATGTATATGAAACACGTATGTATACGGCATAGATTATTGTGACTATAAATACATAATGACTGACATATTGATTTGTGCGCCGCAACCACAAGCAAAAGTCCAAGTCAATAATTAGACGGCTTTTACAATAGTTTCTCGCACAAAACTGCTTGGGTTGCATTTTATAGAATGGGGTGGGTGGGGGGTGGAGGGAGGGGGGCTGGTGTTTCGATTCAATCAATAAAGGCAAAAGGGCTGCAATTGTTATTAACTATTGCATACACACATAAGCTGAAGCATATTTATTAACAAATTTTCTTTTTCTTTATTTCTGGCAAGAGCTCAAAATATTTATATTAAAATAAACTCATTTTTATTAAAAAAAATTGATTAAAATACAAGAAAAATATGAAATGAGACAAGACGAAGTCAAAGTTTTGCAATATTAAGCTAAACACGGCGAATATTGAAAATCGAGAAGCAAAGTTGGGTTTATACTAGTTATTGTGGTACAGTGAAAACTCCCTCTTAACGAATGTCTTTATACTGGGCAAACTTTTTCCAACAAAACTTGCGCTTGCGTTCTACATACAAAATATTCCTGATTAGGCATAGATATATGTATATACACATGAAACTATATAAAGATATATGAATATATATAGATACAGTATCTCTGTCTAACCAGGAATAGTTTATACTATATACATATATATATCTTGAAGTAAGCACTTTAAAGTTTTCCAATTAAGAATGACTTTGCAGAAAGAAAAAAGAGATAATTATCTGCTCGTGTGCATACAAGATATGAATACGAAAGTTTTTGAGTTAATTATTATATAATTATCTAATATGAACGCAAAAATCGAATGGAATAACTATTAATATAATATTTCAAATGTTTTTAATATTTTTTAATATTTCTTTAACGCTTTAAGTGCACAATAAGACTGGAGGTGTCCGCTTAAAAGAGCTGCCACTGTATATGCTATAAACTGTATACGTACACACATACATTTGCATATGCTGGCAACAAAAGTCTCTTTGAGCAATTGCGCTTGCAAATGTCATCAAACTGTGCTGACCTTCAATTTGGCTAAGATTATGCACACACACACACACACACACAAACACACACACACACAGACACACACGGGCGCAGGCACGCCTGCACGCACACAGTGACAAAACGATCAGCTGTCTGTCTCCCTCTCTCGCTCTCTCGCACACACTCCTTATCAGTCAAACGATAAACGTTACAAGAATCTCATACACACATGCACAAGCATGTTTAAACATGCACGTACATATTTGTATAATTATTTGTTTAAAATGTAGAATGACTCACCTTTAGCACACGATTCACCTCATCGATTATTTCGCGCTGAAACTGAACTATCTCATCTGTGGTTAGCACCTTGTATTGATAATCATCGGTGTCCAATTGACGTTCCGTCGAACTGGGCATATCCACCTCCATGGCAAAATCATCGTCGCCATCATCGCCGGACGATACGTTGCCGGAATCCACGTTATCCAAGAAATCGTTATCGTTATCCGAGTCCATCGCTGTGGGGTGGGTGGGGGTGGGGATGCGGGATGTGTGCGCCTTTCGCGTGTTCGCCTTTCGCCTGTTCGCCTTTCGCCTGTTCGCCTTTTCACCTTTTACTTGCTGGCCTTCTCCTTTGCGTTTGCTATTGGCTTTAGCTTTGCCTGGGGAGCTGTTGTTGTCTTTGATTGATTGCCTGTGCCTGCCTTCCTGGCTGCCTGGTCCGCCCCGCCTGCTGTGATTGCCAAGCTCAGATGCTGCTGCTGCTGCTGCTAGCGTTGTTTTTCTGTTTATTTCTTCTTATTGTTGTTGTTGTTGTTGTTGTTGTTATTTTCGCATCAAGTTACGCGCGCTGCTGCCCACTGTTGGTGTTTTTCCTCTTGTAATTTCGCCAGTTACTGCGTATTTTGCACTATTTCAGATATATCAAATGTTAAATACATATGTTCATTAATAGCTGCACACAGACACACACGCACACGCATACATGCACTGAAAAGCATAATTATTACATGGACAACGACAGCGACGTCACTTGACCTTCGCTGTTGCTGGGCGTCTGAGCCCGACCAAATCACCTGCGCTCCAATAAGTGTGCACAAATGTTGTTGTTATTATTATTTGAACACGCGCTAGCACACGCACACATGTAAATGTTGAAATTTTTGTTTAATTTTATGTAATTTTATGCACACACACACACACACACACATGTTCACACACGCGCGCGCCTCGCTATGTGCATGTGTGTATGTCAAACAGCTGTGCAAATAATGCAATTACAGCTGTTAATGCAAATTTTCGACTGCTCATCAACAGTGCACTGTAAACTAACAGCGCAGTTCCAATTAGATCGAACTAGTTCAGAGCTCTTGTTTATGCACCTGCTAGCTTCATTGTTGTTGTTGTTGTGGTTGCTGTTGTTGTTTTTGCTGCTGCTGTTGTTGTTGTTGGTGCAACTACTTGGCTTGTTGTTGTTATGCAGCCCATTTATATATTGACATTTTGACCACTTCTTTTCTCATAGCTTGCCATTAGTTTTGTGTAACAATAAATACGCGCACACTAATTCACTTTAACTGTAAACTGCGACTTTTTTTTTTGTGCTTTACTGCCTAATTCATGATTTCTTTTGTTTTGCCCGTTGTCATTGCGTTTTATATCGCCTTTGTTTTTGAGCTATATGTAATTTAATTCATTTTGTTCGTTTTTCTTTATTTTTTTTTTTTTTTTTTTTTTTTTGCTGGCTGGCAATGCAAACGATGCAAAATTAAGACGCCATACAAAAACAACAAAAAAAAAGAGTTCAAATAAGACTACAGCGCTGCACAGCAGCAGAGGCCACAATGGACTCAACATAACACAGTCATTGGTGGCCTAACAAAACACGTCTATGTATGTATGTGTACTTATGTGTATGTGTATGTACTTACACACTTGTGCATGTATATGTATGTACGCCTTGCTGTTCCAATTGGATCACAGAGTCTATAAACTCAAAATGTTGCGGGTTTTTCTTCGTTTTTTTTTTTTATATATATTTATTTTTCGAGCAATAAGTTCAAATGGGAATAACACACAAATACATCATCGCAGTTGAGCATACAATTACAAAAATTATACACAATTATGTGTACATACATATAGCATGTAGTTTATACACACGTATGACACAAAATCAAGGCAACACACATACACAGGCGCATATGTATACATAGACACATACACTAACAACACATACAACAGCTGCAGCAGCTCACTTTTCATTTGGTTTTTACACGCTGCCCCTGAGCCCGTTGCACTTCAACCATTTGTACATTACTTTAAGTGGATTTTTTCATACTTTTATTTACTTTTTATGCTAATTGTAACAATATTGCGACGCGACGCGATTTCCATGCAAAAGCAACATCTGGCAGCTCTACACGACACGAAATATCGATAGTGGATAGATGGTCATTATCGATACGACCTTCAATCGCTTAGCCACCACAATGTTGATTCTGCGCTTCCAATCCGCCCCGTGGCTGTGTGTCTCTGCTAAGTAAGGACACCGAACACATTTAAGACACACACCATAAGTGAGTCAGCGATTACGAGTAGCCAACGCCAAGTGGCTGAGAAGTCACTCGCAGCCAACTTCACGTTAAGTCAAATGTGAGCGCAGCCAGCTTCACGTGAATTTCAAAATGGACGATCTAAAAATGGCGGACCAAACTAATCCATAAGCTTACTGCAAAGGAATACAAAAATCCGTTTTTCAACATATCAGCCGATGTTATATGCTCATTTGTCGCTATTTATGCGTTGTGCCAGCTACACTTCATACAGTTGTTCATGTTCATTCTCTTTCACTGCAATCCATGAAAGGGAGAGAGACAAAAATATACCCATCTCTTTCAGCATCAAACTGAAAGAGTGAGAATGCAGACTTATCGCTGACTTTTCATCTGCACGTCTTTTTACGCACATTGCATGACCCAAGTAAAAATCAATAGACATATTTCAGTTTAGTTTTCATTTTAATTTCAAGCAATATAGTTTTAAAGTATTTGTTAAGGCACGTATAACGTTACATTTCTTTTCCTAACTCCTATTTGTATACATATTTTTTTTTTTTCTCGGCACGTATAACATCGTATTCGTTTTACGCGCTGCAACATTATACATGCCCTAAAATGGTTGGTTTGTTTTTTCTCGGCTTGTATAACGTTACCCCAACATTAAATGCCTATTTATTTGTTGTTGCTCTATTGCTCTATTTCATGTTATTTGCGCGGATAACATTAAAAAAGAACACTACGTTTCTCAAACGATCGTTTTTAGCATGCGATCGTTTGAGGCTCGCATACGTTTTAAACTTGCTTCGGAAATCGGTTTGGGCACAATTCTAAGCTGCCTAAACCAATTTCTAAAGCTAATGCCCTCAAGTTTACTTTACCTTTGGATGCAGCCCTCAGTTACCTGTAAGTACACAAAAAGAACACATAAATATTACTATTCATTTGCAACGTGTCCACGGCCAAAATGTCGGGATCTTGCGTCTCACACACACACACACACACACACGCGCACACATTCGACTTATGCGTGCTTCGTTTTATAGTTTTCACATTTCGTATTTCCTGTCTGATCTGCAAACCGTTTCAGTTATTTAAAACTTACTGGCTGTTGACTTGAACGTGCGCTTTTATGTAAGATAACTGAAATTTGAAAAACTAATTTTGTTATTGAGTCACCTCCATTTTGAATTCACACACACACACGCACACACCGTGATGCAAGCACGTGTGTGTGTGTGTGTATGCGTTGAGAACTTACCACTTGATTTGTGACTGTACCTCGAACCCAAAATACTAATGCTCAAAAAGCCCTGTTACTGACTTTTCTGCCTATTTACGAGTCCTTTTTTATCAACTTTATCCAATTCAAACAAAAAAGAAAAACAAAATGTGTTTCTACTAAAACGTATTGACTTTCAATCTGTTTTTGTCTGTTGTGTGTGTGTGTGCGTGTGTGTGTGTGTTTGTGTGTGTATGTATAACAAAACGACAAAGCAAGGGTGTATAAAATAAAAGTTAAAAAATTTTGTATGTCTGCTCTTGCCTGTAACTCCTAGCTGTCTGATGATGAACATGGCTGCTGCTGCTAGTTATTGATGTTGAGTAAGTAAGTATTTTGCCAAATGTATGGCGATGTATCGATAACAGTGATCGTAAATATCGATGCGGGTTTGCTGTTACGATGTATCGCAATTTAAAGCTCAGTCTTTTTAAATAGCTGGCAATCAGACGAAATTGATGTTGTTGCTTTTGAAATGTTTTAAACAAATAAATAGCGTTAAGTAGTTCATTTGATTAATGTTTATTATTATCATGAGTAGTTGCTGTGCCAATTGTAGCTGTTAAAACTTAGTTGACTTTGTAATTGCTCGCATGTGCAAGTCTTCTTCTTTTTTTTATGTTTTTTTTTTTTAATTTAAACTTTTGAGATTGCCAACTGTTTGCAGACTCGCTTGGATGATGAAATGCTTGGCGACGGCGTTGCCACAGTTTAGCCAACCGTTAACAGCAGCTGTTAAGCAGTTAGCAGCTAGCTAGCGCACTTAGCGATTACTTCAACCATTTTACAGAAAAAGCGCCTTGCGGCAGGCATCGATGCTAGTTGGTCTGTGTATTGGGAACTGGCAATCCAAAAATTGGCGGCGTCGGCGGCGGCAATGCGATAATGTTATCGATATTGGATCAGCTTGTATTTGTTGGCCATCCACAAATATAAAATAGCAATTTAGCAACATTGGCCTCTTGCGGCGCGCCGCGAGTAAATGCCAAGGAACCCATAAGCAATAAACCATGACTGTTTCAAACACCGTGGACCAGTACACAATCATGTCGGGGGATCGTTCCAAAATCAAAGATTTGCTCTGCAATCGCCTGACCGAGTGCGGCTGGCGGGACGAGGTGCGTCTGCTCTGCCGCAACATACTGCTCGAGAAGAATAGCACAACAAACGGCACCGTCACCGTCGAGCAGCTGATTGCCGAAGTGACGCCCAAGGCGCGCACCCTGGTGCCCGACGCCGTTAAAAAGGAGCTGCTCATGAAAATCCGCACCATACTGGCCGAAAATGAGGCTGAGAACTAAACGAAACGCTGCTTCCGCTTAATGTGTTTTTTATACTACAAAATTACGTTTAAGTCTACAATTCACATTTGCAAAATTTTTTATAGAAGCCAATAAACTAATTACATATGTACAACGGCCGGATTTCGATGCGACACGCCTTCAGATGGGACAAACAGCGCTGCCATTGACCATGTACTCGTAGGCGCCATCAGATGCCGTCGCCGCCGGCGTCGACGTCTCAGCTGGCTGTTCCTGCGTCTCATCCAGTGCCTGCTCCTCCTCCTCCTCCACCTCCTCCTCCTCCACCTCCTCCTGCTGCTGCTGCTCCTGCTCCTCCTTATCTGCCGTTCCATTTGCATGGGCGGGATGAGCGGAGCCGCTGGCGCTGGGCTGCGTATACTTGCGCACCCATTCGTTGGGATGCATCTTCTTCTTGTGATTGTGCATGTTCGCGTGCGACTTGAAGGTGCGCGTGCAGAATGGACACGAATACAGATCGATGCCCGTGTGCGTGGCCATGTGCTCCTGTGCGTGTGTGCATACAAAATGAAAAAATAGAATCAAAATCTTGTTTTGTCAAGCACAGTCCGGCAATATTACTCACGGCTAGAGCCCGCGGTAGCTTGAACTCCTTGCCGCAGAGCGTGCAGCTGTGCCGCTTGGCCGAGTGATGGTAACGCATATGGCTGCTCAAGGCGACGCGGGAGGCCTTCTCGGCGCTGCAGAGGAGGCAGCGATATTTGTTGTCGCCATCGCGATCATCGTGCCTGGCCAGATGCTTGCGCAGACTGCGCTCGTCGCGCAGCCAGCGGCTGCACAGATTGCATTGCACCTCGGCGACTGGGCCATCCGGATGCAGCGCCTTCTTGTGTATCAGAAAGTTGGCCTTCGAACGGAAATGTACGCCGCAAATGTCACAGATAACGGGCGTAAAGTCCGACGTGTGCATGCGCTTAATGTGCGCCGTCAGCTCCAGTTTGGTGCGAAAGCTGTCAGAGACAGAGGGAGAGAAGATCAGAGTCTAGATGCTATCGGTATCAGTCGGAAGACCCACCTCTTGGCGCAGGTATCGCAGGCCTCGGTGCGTTCGGTGCCCTTGTGGCCCTTGATGTGCATGGTGAGCAGAAACTTTTTGGCAAAGCGCGCCTCGCAGATGGCGCACTGATGGACCAGCTGCTGCTGATCGGAATGGAAGCGCAGCATGTGCATGTCCTGGCTGTTGCGATTGAGGAAGCTCTTCCGGCACGGCTGGCAGCTAAAGTACTGCGGATCCTTGTGATAGTGCAAATGGTCCACATACAAAGTGCGCTTCTTGTACCGATTGTTGCAGCACTCCATATAGCCGGTGCAGTTGTGCTCGGTGCGAAAGTGTCGCTTCAGCTCGATAAAGTTCTGGAGCGGCGCGGCGCACAGGCAACAGTCCAGCTTCACATTGGCCGCAATATAGTCGTCCATTTCCTTGATGCTGCTGCGCTTCGCCGCCAGCTCGTCGGCGTCCGGTTTGCCTGACTTTGGCTTTGGCTTCGGCTTCGGCTTGGCATTGACACCCTTGGGCCGGCCGCGTGTCTTTGTGATCTTTGGCATTGCAACAGCTCCTGCTCCTGCTCCTCCTGCTGCTGCAGTGCGTCGCAGTTCACGCGAACGCAAACGCGACTCACGCTGGCTGGCGGCAGTTAATTGTGACGGCGGCGGATACTTGCTGGCGGCTGGCTTTAGAGGCGCCTGTCGCGTGCGTCCTCTGCTTTGCTTGGCTCCAGCTGTCTGCTCGCACTCCGAACCGAAGGCATCGGCCGGCGAGTCCTCGCTGCTGCTGCTGCTGATGCTGCTGGTTCCGTGCTTGTTGGATGACTGTGTGCTATCATTCACATCAATCTCAGGCTCGCACAGTATATGATCCTTGACATCGTCATCGAAGACCAGCTTCGTTTCGATGGGCGACTCGGTGTTCCACACAACAACAGCTGGCTCGGGCGGCGGTTCCGGCTCCGTTTTGAGCTGCAGCGATTGCTGCTTGTCGGCGACCATGGCGCAGAACTGCTCAAAATCGCTCAGATGGTGCCAGCAGCTGGTGCACAGTTTGGTCGAGATGCTATCGCTGATCGTCACCTGGCAAAATGGAATGCAATGTGTAATGTTTTTACAGTTTGCGTGTGTGTGTGTGTGTGGTGTGGAGTGTGCAGCACCTCGAGCTGTAAATATTTGGCAATGGCCTTGGGCAGGCCGTGCTCGGCATCGCTGAATATGTAAATGGACATCGCATTGTCCAAATCGGACAGGCACAAACGGCAGATCATCGTTTTTATGCAAAATAACAACAGCAGAGCCAAATCCAGCTGCCTGCGGTAAACAAATATCTGTGGGCTAGCGATGCACGATATAAATCGATTTTCAAAAAAAAAAAGAAGATATATCATCGATATTTGCACAACTAACAATATCGATTTGCGATAACGATAACTGTTGCATGCAAAACAAAAAAAAACTAGAAACCGTGCTAAGCGCATAGCACAGCTGATTATGCCATCTCTAGGATCCAGTGTAAACAACAAAAAAAAAACACATACATATATTCCGCTGTTGTTTTTGTTTTCGCTGTTGTTTTTGTTTTTAAACAAACACCAAACGATGGCCAAGTTAAGTGAAACAAAAATACCAATCACCGAATTCCTGGAGGCCTACAGACGCCAGCCATGCCTCTATAACTCCCTGCTGGACACCTACAAGAATCGTATGGCGCGTGAGGAGGCGTACGAGGCGATCATCAGGACGCTCAAAATACCGCAATTGACCGTGCTCGATATTAAATTGAAAATCAAAAGCGTACGCACCGTTTACACAAAAGAACTAAGGATATTAATGCGCGAAAAGGAGCTGGGCAGATGCTATGAGCCCAAGCTGTTTTGGTTCAAGCGCGCCGATTCGTTTCTGCGCGCCGTTTCGCTCTCCCACTGCAAACGCGTAAGTCTGCCATGTAATTGGCATAATCTATATGTATATTTACTATATTGGTTGCATAGGTCAAGAACAAGGATGCCGATGTGGACAATACAGGCGTGGACATCAAAAAGGAAGCACCACAAAGGATGCTGCTCAACGCTTCTGCGGACCTAATTGAGGATGCATTGCAGCAGCGGCAGCAGGGGGAGGATGAGGATGAGTTGGAGTCGTCGGTGGGACAGCCAGACGACGCTTATAGCACAGAGCCGAATGAGCATCCGACAAAAACGACCGTCAGCACGGGCACAAACACAAACAAGCCGCCAAATGCGAGCAGTCAAACAGATGAGCTGCCCAGCAATTGCTCCACACGTGCGCCCAATAAAAGCGAACTCATCATCGATGACTCCACGCTGTGCATCATGGAACATGAACAACAACAACAACAGCAGCAGCAGCAAAGTCAACATCAGCAGCAACAGCAGACGGCGCCACGTAAATTAAAGTACATGAGCTATTTGTCACAATCTCAGCAGCCACATCAGAGGCTGTCGACGCCGTTTGCTCCACCATCGTCGTCGCAGCAGCTGGAATTGGGCTCAGCCACAAATCATGGCATGTGCTTTTCTGGCTCAAATGGAACTGGAAATGGAAATGGAACTGGAACTGGAAGTGGAAGTGGAACTGGAAGTGGACAGGCTGCCACAAGCGATGATGATTTGTTTGTTTTTGGTCAAAGCATTGCCTCACAATTGCGCACAATACCCGATCCCTATTCCCGTTCCGTTGCCAAGCTGCGCATCCAACAGGTGCTCTTTGAGGCCGAGACGGGACAGAGTAGCGAAGCAGTCAGTCCACATTTGCATAGCTTTTAGTCAGGACCAGGACGCAAAACAAAATTGGACTCTAAGTCATGAATATACACATAAAGATGTAAATATGAAACTTATTTATTTAATTAGATTGATTAATGTACATTTTAAATGCATTCAGCTTCAAGAAATCTGTTCGACGCACATTTAACTATATTAAATAGTATTTATTTATATTGTATGTATGTTTATAAATATGAACCAAATATTCGAATTAAGTAGTTAAACTCAAAACATTTCCTTGAACGTTTTTCGCAGTAGTCTTTAACATTTAAATAATTGAATTTTAAAATTTACCATATGCATATAGTATTTACGTTTGTGCATGTTTTTATTAGTACAACGCGCCAAATATTGTAATTAAGTTATTAAATTATTAAATAATAAAACCTGCAAGTTAAAGAAAGCACAGAATTTCGATCTTTGAAAGTCGTGAAATTCAAGATCATATGTAGCCCCTTTCTATTTATGGGTATTAATGCAAAATGGCTAATTGTTTGAAATTGTTTCAAAGTAGGCCCTGATTTTGCTGACTGTAACTCAAATAATTTCGGCTGACTC
Organism: Drosophila ezoana; assembly: GCA_035045725.1. Classification (NCBI taxonomy): domain Eukaryota; kingdom Metazoa; phylum Arthropoda; class Insecta; order Diptera; family Drosophilidae; genus Drosophila; species Drosophila ezoana. The sequence goes on from JAWNOU010000058.1 coordinate 4,915,953, forward strand.
AAATTTGCGCTCGTAGTAAAGGATTATGTTATTATATCGTGTCCATACATCGATAAGTATTCAAGCAGTTCTACCATATTGTGCAGCCCTCATCTCGCTCAAAAACAGTGTTGCATATCAAGTCCGTTTGGTGATTGAGCGAATTCAGAAGAACGGAACCAAGTGGGCCACATTTAAATAATAGTATAAAAATGTTGTAAGTTTTGGCTAATAATTATGTGTCAATTTAGTTTTATTTTTACACAAACCCAAATTATAATAACTATATATGAATATATATATATATATATATTAATATATATTTACATAAGCTTTAGGTGCCGGCTCAAATTAACCAGTCAGCTCAATGCCATCCTGATATGTAACGAGAATAGAAATTGCGCATAAATCCAGAAACTAGCAATTGTTTTGTTTTTGGAAAAAAGTTAATATTTTTAGAGGTACGTAAAAATAAACAAAAGAATTTCCCATTTACCATACTCATTCAAAAGAACACCTGCGCTTGGTGAACAAACTAAGCTCGCTCGCATTGAAGTAGTTCACATACAATCGAACCAATTTGTTCACGAGCTGCCCAAGACGACAGTGTTGTTTCTAAAGTATAAGTGTGTAAGTGCGTGCTGAGGGAATTTTACAAACTGAAATTACAATTGTCAAACCAAATAAGAACGTTTTTAGATCGAAAATAAGATAACAATAATAGCAGCAATATGCTGCAGTTTAATGTAAATGTAAGTATCGATCATTAATTTTTTACATAAATGCATTTACGCACACACATGCATGCTGCATTGTGTAGCCTGTGGCAATCTCTTTTTTTCTTTTTGTTACATTTTTTTTTTTTTTTTTTTTTGCGACTACACGATTATTTTGATATTTCTTCGGCACTTTCGGTTTTTCTTTTGCTTTTTTTTTTTGCACTTCGTGCTAAAAAATTTGCCGTCGTGTGTGCGAGAGTGTGCGTGTGTTGGTTTCGGGAGAAAAATACGCAAAGGACCATTATTAAACTGTATTAAAAATTAAGAATAAGCAGGTAAAATATGATATGCTGCTGCTATTGCAAAATGCTGTGAAGTGCTCGCTCATAATATAAATGTATGTGTATGGATGTACATATGTACATACGTGCAAACATGCATACATCGTTGTATGTGTGTAATATGTCCGACCAAAAAGGCATTTGTTGCCATTGCTTAAAATGCAACAACCAAATATTGTTGCCCATAGATTTATTTTTTGTATGCAATAGCTTTTGTGAAATACACGGACACAAAACACACGCAACAAACACACACACACACACTCATACATATACACATACACATACGGGCGAACACATATGCATTTGTTGCTGGTCTTTTTCGGCGAATTCGCTTTTCTGTTGTGGTTGCAGCTGCAGCGGCCGCGACCGCGGCGACGTCGACGACAATCAACGACGACGACGACACCAAAGTCTCGCTGTTTATTCTTAAGTGTGCACCGCACAATCGGAAGAAATTAATAGAAGTTATAAACAAGTTGTGGCTTACATAGTAATGCCTGTCCTAATATGCTCCTTATTTGCGTCTGTTTGTTTGCAATTTTCTGAAGCATCTAATAGGGGCATTTCTGCAGTTCACAAAGCTGGTGCGGCTTGAGAAAGGGTTATAAAACTATTTGTTGATTTCTTAGAAAGCCGCCATTAATGGCAACCAGTAGCCAAACTTTATTGTGTTTTTCTTTAAAAGTTTCAAATTAAAAAAAAAAAAAAAAAAAAACATTAAATTTGGTCACACGCACACACACAAACACACAGCAAGTGGGGCCAGACTTTTGTTCCCTTTGATGGATGTCAGTTTGAATAATGAACAGCTGACGATTATCGATAACATTTCGTCTGCATCGGCAGGTTAGGCAAGTCATTTTCTTTTATGTTATAAATTTCTCATTATTAGTAGCAGCAGCTTCGCAGTGTGTTTATTTAAAGTTCGGAGCTGAGGCAATCAGGCGGTAGCAGTACCCTAATTGTTGTTACTCTCGCACAAATAGTGCGCGCGCGCGCTATTTGCTGTTTTTCTTTATTTTTTTTTGTTTTAAATCATTTTATTTTTTTGCCATATCGTTGCTGGTTGGAATTCGCCTCCAATTGCATGCTGTTTGTTTTATTGTTGCAACTCGCAAGCGAATTTGAGACAATCGACGGCGACGACGTCGACGTCTTTTTCGCGTCGTCGTCGTCGTCGTCGGCGTCGGCCACAGCTGACAAGTGACGACGAGCGCAGTTAGTTTTCGCGTTAATTTGATTTTGCCTGGCGGCTGCTGTTGTGTGTGTGAGAGCCTGTCAAAATCGCATTTTATTTCAGTGTTTACATATTGTGAATTGCGGTTAATTTTTCTATTTTTCCCATATCTAGTATTACGCCTAACAAATAAAGCGCATAAATTGTTTTTGTCATGTTTTTTGTTTTTTTTTTTTTATTTAATGGTGTTGACATTTCTCAATTGCAGTTTATTGAAGACTTTGACGTATAAAATTTGAACAACTCGATGCAAAGCTATTACAAGCAAGAAAAAGAAAAAAAACGAAACGAAACGATAAACTGAATTTGAACGCATTATAATACGAATTAATAAGATTGAGAAGACACAAAACGCACCAACTTGATTGAACCAACCACATACGCACGGCGGCGTCGGCAGCTAACGCAGCAGCAGGCGTCAGCCATGAAGGTGGACACCGTTAAACTGAAGAAAGGCTCCTCGGAGCTAACTTCAGAATGTCGCGAATTAATTGATGAATTGACCAAACGACGCACGCGTGCCGAGCTGCTTGAATTTTTGGACACTGTGCACGTTTGGATTTATGGTAAATGCGAATTATATCATTGGATTGAAATATTGGATCGCTTTGACAAAATACTCGAGGAGGCGGCCCGCCATGTCAATGCCAATGAGTTTGTACTACAGTGCGATACAACATTTATAGAATCGGTGAGTGGTTGAAAAATATTCAAATGAGTTTTATATACAACGAAGAACTCATGCATAGTTATATGTTGTATGTTGTATGTACATGGATTACAAAATTCATATTGCATTCTGCTTTTCTTCTTTTTTCACAGGATGTTACTCTGCTGCTGCACGTACTCAATTTCACAACTCTGCTGATTGAGCACTCGTTCTCGCGCCATTTGTACAATTCAATTGAGCACTTGACGCAACTTTTATCATCACAGAACATGGACATTGTGCTGGCCGTGCTTAATCTGCTTTACATGTTCTCGAAACGCAGCAACTTCATTCCACGTTTGCCGTTTGAGAAAAAGGAGTTGCTTATTGTCAAGCTTTTCAATATCGCTGAGGTGTGTATCAATTAATCGATATGTGAGACACTAAAGTTTGACCATCTGTTTTATTTTTAATTCGTTTTTTCTTTATTGTCACCTGCAGCGTTGGGGCGATCCAAATTACGGACTATCGCTTAAGGACTGCTGCATTGGTGAGCCAAAGCTGGAGTTCCTTTATCAGCTGTGCATCGATTATGTCGATGAGCATGGACATGCCGCACAGCTTGAAATACCAGACATGATGGATCTCTGCCAAACAGCGGCAGCACCCGAGGTTATAAAAACAATAGCCGGACAGATCTCAAAGCCCAGTGAGGCCATTAAGGTTAGTATCTTCTAATCTAACGGCTGTTGAGTTATATTGATTATTCGATGTGTACATTTGTTAATCCCACAGATGCGCATTGCACATCGTGTGCGCCTCATCTCTGGCTTCAACAATTACAAGTTGCGTTTGCAATTTGTGCAGGCACGTCTACAGGCTGTGTCCATATTGATTTATTCAAATGCGCTGCAGGATAATACAGACAAGGTGCTCTATCCTGGCTTCGGCGAGGAGCTATGCGAACTAATCGATAAGGAGGATGTGCATTTGGTGGAAATACGCGCCGCAGTGCTACGCACACTCACATCAATGCTGCACTTTGATCGCAATCCCAGTGTGCCAAGGTGAGAAAGTGGAGCTTTATGGGTTATTGGTTGGATGCTTGAAAAACTATCACATTATTGGCAAACAAATTGAAATTCTAGATTTATAGATAGAAATATGCCGATTGGTTCCGAATTTGTTTGGCGATGTTTCTAAACCCTTTTTCTTTCTTTCTTTCTTTCACCTTCCCATTTGACCTTTCAACCGTTTGCTGCAGCAGAGCTGGATCCCGTTTGATGAAAATTGTGCATTATACGGGCGCTGAACGACAGGGCGGAACATTGCCGCTGCTGGTGCGCGATTGCATCGATAATTTAACCACACATGGCCTAACTGAGCGTTATCCATTAATATTGGCCACCTCGCTATTCTCGCTGCTTTACCATCTGGCCAGTTATGAGCTGGGCGGCTCGGCGCTTGTCAAGAGCGGCATGATGCAGTCACTGTTGCGCGTCATAAGCTGGCCCGGCGTCGATCTGGAGCACATAACATTTGTGACACGTGCCGTACGCGTTATTGATCTGATCACCAACATAGACATCGCACGTTTCCATCAGAATAATGGGCTCAATGTCTTTATCGATCGTCTCGAGAAGGAGATCAAAAGCTGTTGTCGTGCCCTGGCCGAAATTGGCATCACGCTGAAGGAGTCAACGCTGCGCGACGAGCACAGCCTCACAGATAAATTGGACAGCTCCCTGGAGCAGGCAGATGATGACGGTAAGTAAATAAAATTCATAGTTAACTGTCACGCTAAGCTCGTTCAACAAATTACAGATGCTGCCACGGAGAATGCATCGGTAGCCAGCGGCAGCGCCTCGCCGCGTCGCGATAACTCGAGCAGCGATGGCAGCGGTAGTGCCAGCGATCATGCTCAGCGTGCCTATCGCGTCTATATGGAGCACAGCGGCGGTGATCAGCCACGAGGTGCTGGTGCTGGCACACCGGCCGGTTGGATGGACATTGGATCGCGCGGTTCGGGCATACATGCGCTGAGCAGCTTGGCCGCAGCAGCCAGCAGCAGCAGCAGCGGCGGCGATGCAGCTGCACGCAACAGACCCGTGCAGTATCCAGCCAATAGCTATTATGCGCGTCCGCTCGCCGAGCGCAAAGCGGAGCTGTCGTCGCAGCTGCCAAGCAGTTTGCAGCCAAAGAAACCATCATGTGTTACTCAGCGGGCGGCGCTGTTAAAATCAATGTTGAACTTCTTAAAGAAGAGCATACAGGATCATGCACATTTTAGTAATATGCGCAACATTATGGAGACGAGCTTGACACAATCGCTGCGTCACATTATCGCCAATGCCGAGTATTATGGGCCATCATTATTTTTGTTGGCCACCGATGTGGTCACCGTTTATGTATTCAATGAGCCATCGCTATTGTCGTCGCTACAGGATTTGGGCATAACCAGTGTGATGCTTAAGGCGCTGCTGCAGAAGGATGTGCCCGCAACGCGCGAGGTGCTTGGCTCCTTGCCAAATGTCTTCTCGGCGCTGTGCCTTAACGAGCGGGGACTCTTTGAGTTCTTGTCGTATGATCCATTTGATAAGGTATTGAAGGTTCTGCTCTCACCGGACTATCTGGTGGCTATGCGCCGACGTCGCAGTTCAGATCCATTGGGCGATACGGCTACCAATTTGGGCAATGCCATGGATGATCTGATCAAGCATCATCCATATTTGCGTGCCGATGCCACCGAAGCAATTGTGCGGCTGCTTAATGAATTGGTACGCCTTGGCTCTGATCCCAGTTTTATATGCTGGCGTGCCAATAAGGAGAGCAGCTCGGCAAATGCCACACATAGCGCGGCACCATCAACGCCCTCGCCATCGGCTATGGTCATGGTGGCAGCTGGACCTGTGCTGCAGAGTGCTGCTGATAATAACGATAGCAGCGGCGATGATGATGATGATGACGATGAGATGAGCTCCGCATCACAGCAGCAGCAACAACAACAGCAGCAACAGTCGCGTGCAGCACAGCAGCAGCAACAACAACAGCAGCTTCCTGTTGCAGTCAATCGCCCACAGCAGCCGCAACAACAACACCTGCAGCAGCAACAGCAACAACAGTTGCAGCCGCAACAGCAACAGCAGCAACCACAACAACCGCAACAGCCTGAACGGGAGGCGATACCCCTAATTGATTATATACTTAATGTGATGAAATTCATTGAGGCAATCTTCAGCAACAGTCCAAATGGTGATCATTGCCGTGAATTTGTACAAAAAGATGGCCTAACGCCCATATTGCAGCTGCTATCGCTGCCCAATTTGCCGGTAGATTCGCCGGTATCAACAACATCGCAGGCTGTGGCCAATGTCTGCAAGGCCATACTGAGTCAGGCACAGGAGATCAAAGTGCTGGATGTGGCGCTCAAACAGCTGGCTGACATTGTGGCACAGTTGAAGCCACTAATCAAGCATTTTACATTTCCCGGCGGCAGTGTGCTGCTCGCCGAGCTTGTCTGTTGTCAGCGTTTGGAGGATGGTTTTGCCAATGCCGAATATACGCCCATTTTGCACAACATGAGCTTTGTCCACGGCTATGTGGTGATGTTGGTGCATCTCTGTCGCAATGCTTCCACCGAGATGCGAACTGTGCTGTTGAAACGTTGGGGCGCCAATCGTGAGACGGGCGTACAGCTGCTGCAACAGCTTGTCCAGCTGTATATATCGCTGGTGTGGGAGAGCACAATATTATTGAATTTATGCTCGGATGAGCCCACACAGCATCCGGATCTCATTTGGGATGAAATCGCTGCACAAATGTCTGCCGCCGCCGGCACAGCAGATCCCATGACTGAAGCCGAATTGTCGCGTAAATTGGAGCGCGCCGCTGAATTTCGTACCAAATATACACCCGAAGAGCAATTTCGCTATATCAAATCGCTATTGGCGGCAAGTTCGCGTCTGGGACGCGCCCTAGCTGAATTGCTGGGCACACTGGTCAAGCTATCGGTGGGCTCACCACAGACGCGCCAGCGTCGCATCAATGACCTCATTAGCAACATTAATAAAGTTCCTACGCCCGAGGCGCGCGAAATTGCCCGCATACTAAGCTCGATACTGGTGAATGGATTCAGTCATGAGAGCATTTTACCAAAACCGGTGCCCAAATTGAAACTAACATTTCTCATCTGCTCGGTTGGGTTTACCGGGCCGATGCTATTCGATGATAAACGCAGCGCCTTCCATTTGATGATCTCACAGTTTTGCGCCGAGAACGGCCTGAAGGCATTTTTCGAGATGTTCTATTGGGCCCTGTCACTGGATAATGTCTCGCAGAAATTTGTATTTGATCAATGGGCACCGCTAGATGATCTAATGCAATCGCACGACGATGATAAACGAGATTGTCCGGAAGGCACGGGTGAATTTCTGGATGCCTGGCTGCAGTTGCTCGAGAAAATGGTGAATCCAAGGGCAATGCTCGACTCACCATACACAATGAGTCCTCGTCTCAACTATATGCCGGATAGTGTGCCATTTGAGCCAATCTTCTATCTCATCCATATACATCAGCTGGCCATGCAGGCGTTGCGTCGCATCTGGTGCCGTCGACCCATACCAAATTATGGCGCCAGCATGTTTGAGACAATCCTGCTAATACTCAAACATCTAATCAAGTCACATCAGATGCTGCTCGATCGCTATCATACGCGTATGAAGGAGATTAAATTCGAGAATCTTTATATACGCAGCACCGACGATGGCCTCAATGCGGATCACATCAAGACTCTGACCGATATGGGCTTCCGTCATTATCACATTATCGAAGCGCTGCGCAGTAATGCCTCGCTCGAGGAGGCCACCGATTATCTGCTTAACAATCCGGAGGCAAGCGCTCTATCCCATTCTGGACAGGGACAGACTGGTGGTCCCGGCACTGGCACTGGCACTGGCTCAACACAGAGCCTATCACAGGGCAGCTCCGCATCGAATGCAGCTGTTTCTGGTGATATGGACATTGATATGGAGTTGCCGGGCAGCGGTGGTGCCGCCAATGCTTCCACATCTAGTTTGGCCACAGATGCTGCCGGTGATTCTGCTGCCGCCTCTGCCTCTGCCGCTGCCGCACCCGCTCTGATTGTCAAACCGGCAACGACAAGCGGCTATGATTACAGGCAATTGAAATTGATGCCGCCATTCATATTCGATCGGTTCTGCGATGAAGCGGTGTCGCGTGCCTTTGAATTCATGGAGGCCATACCGGATACAGTCAATAGTGCCGCCGATCTGATAGCGGTCCTCTACAGACGCCTCAATCAGCTGAATCGTCAGGTGTTTGTCACCAATTTTGTGCGCAACATCATACAGTGGGTGGACTTTACGCTGCAGCTATTTGAGCCGGCATCAGGGTCAGCCAGCAGCGGAGCTGCAGGTGCCCAATCCTCCGCACCCATCCAGCCGGGCAATGGCAATAATATTAAGGCAGCGCCGAAACCAGGTCGTCTAGAGGAATGCCTGACTGGCATGACGGCCACACGTCTATTTGTGCGTTTGAAAACATCTACATTATTGCTGGAGGAGAACTACAGTGATATGCATCGTCCATTGGTCGAGGCCATAACCGCACAGGATGCGATGGTCTCGCTTGTTAAATTGCTCGACTGCATGAGCCAATGGATGTTGGAGCAATCGCAAATTGTCGATAACCAGGCACGTGCAACAGTGCCGCGTTGGGTGCAAAATCTGGTCGATCTCATTGATGCCATCGATAGCATCAGTCATATATTGCAGCGCAAGGCCAATATGCGTGCGGTTAGCAGTGATCTTTGGCGTTGGTATGATGCCTCCACGGGCAAATGGAATGCCTATTCGGAGGCCAACAATGAGCTAATACGCAGCGCCTATGCCGCCGGCGAGCGTTGGCTACACATCAACATTGGACGCCAGCGCTGCACGGTTAGCTTCAATTGCATGACCCAGGTGAGCGATGCCTCCGGCAGTCATCGTCCCGTTTATCCGGCTTTGAAAATATGCGAGGCCATCAGTCAATTGCAAAATCCGATAGCTCCGCAAAAAATTGATAACATATTGAATCGTGTGGTGCGCACAGCGCCCGATGGCAATGGTACCATCCAATCCGATGAGCTGGTGCCGTTGCGTCAGCTTATCAATTTCAATGAACCCGCCACAGCACCACCACCACCGCCGCCGCCGCCGCCAGCGCAGGAGTCGTCGTCGTCGTCGTCGTCAGTGGCGGCGGCGGCACAGGGCCAGGAGTCGGCCGGCGCCGCAGCTGCAGCCAATGATGGGCTGGGTGGCAATTATTCCCCGCCGCCCGCCATGACTACACGCAGCAAGTCGCGCCAGAAGAGCGCTGCCGCTGCAGCCAAAGCAAAAGCAGCCGCAGCTGCAGCATCCCACTCTGGCACCAACAAGAGCGCTAGCAATGCCAGCAACACGACGGGCACATCCGCGATACCCAAGCGCACACAGAAAATTGTGCTGAACGAGGAGAATGTGGGTCTCAGTAAATTCGATTGTGGCTACATTATTGGCAGCATTGTGGCCCTGTTGCAGCCCACCCAGCTGCTGCATCACGAGACAAAGTTATCGCTGTTGCGGCTATGTGCGCGACTCACGCGCAACTTCGAGAATGCCCAGGTGTTCATACGCTGTGGCGGTGTACGCATGCTGCTCCATTTGCAGCAGTCGTGCAGCTTTATGGGCTTTCCCACCTATGCCATTATTATATTGCGTCATGTGCTGGAGGCGCCACCGGTGCTGCAGGAGGCCATGGAACGTGTGCTGGGCATGCGCGCCGCTGGCATTGTGCCGGTGGGTCATCGTGATCTCATCTATGTTCTGACCCAGGTTTCCACGGCGGTGTCCCGTGATCCAAAGATATTTGTGGCCGCTGCAAAGGAGATGCTCAAGGGCGAGTATATGATCAATGCGAACAGCACCAGCAATTTGATTGATGATGGACGCGTCATGGTCAAATCCAAGTTTGGACAACAGCCGAACGCAACAGCCGCAGCCGCTGGTGCGTCTGCATCATCGGCCACACAGAAAGAGCCACCATCGACCAAAGATGACATCATCGATGATCCGATGGTGCAGTCATCCATTTCTGTGCTAAAGGAGCTGCTCCTCGCACTGGTGCAGCCCTGTTGCCATTATGGCGGCACCGCTCCAGATCAACAGCAGCAAAATGCAGCCGAGCTGCTGCTGCCAGATCAGCCGCCAGGCGCTGCTGGCTCGATTGGTAACCCCGATGATGAGGTGAGTCCATTTCAATTCAATTATTTTGCACTTTAAAAGTTGTGCACTGTAAAGTTGTTGCCATGAACATTAGATATAGATAGCTTTGTCCCTTCTCCATGGTCACTTTCCAACCATGTCCCCTTTGACTAGATCCATTTAGTAAATTCTGGCTGACCTTTCCAATGTTTCATTTCTTTTTTTCTTTTGATTATCCTCTATGGTCATTTTATATTACAAATATGAACTTAGCTTAAACAATTAATCGTTGACTTTGCTTTGGAAAACGACATGACTGTGCTCTAGGCTCACCATTCAACATATTTCTAATCTTAATGCCCCTCGTCAGTTGTCTAATGTCTCTTGATTTGCCCATCTTTGTTGCAGGAAACATCGGCTACATTGAAGAAAACTGGTGGCTCAGCGACACCGTCGACTGGTGCTGGTTCTTCGGCAGCCGGTGGATCGGATAAGTACGAGCCCTGCTGCTGCACCTGGCATATACCGACCAGTGCACATAGCCACAACAAGCCGACCTTGTCGCGTGCCACATTGCTGAAGCTGTTGGCGGACACGACGCGCGCGTACCAATCGCTGGTGCCGCGCGTGCTGCTCTCGCATGTTTATGCGCCGGCGGATAGTCCGCTGATTGGCAGCGGGCCGCAAACATTTTTGGCTGTGCTGTTGGATCGTTTCCTGCCGCTAACCCAGCGTCAGCATGTGCCCGAGGTGAGCACCATGGCGCGTGTGCTGCTTTGTTCGCTATCTGATTGCTATCAGCAGACGGGCGTTCAGCAGCAGGTGGCCGAGGAGCTGCATGCGGCCGTGGCACGTGCACTCGCCCAGCCGGACTCAGCAGAGAAGCATACACGTCTTCAGGTGCTAATGAGCCTGTTCCCCAATCTGATTGAATCGCCCATGCTGTACGATAAGGTCCATATGCATCGGAATACCATGTACCGTGTGCTATTGCGTCAAGGTGTCATGACCTATCTGACCAAGGTGGCCCAATATAAGGATTTGTCCAATCACAACACACTGAGCACCCTCGGCGCCATACTGCGTCCCATGGAGATCCTATTGCGCTTCAATGTGGCCACAACAACGCTCGGCTCGAAGCGCATACTCTTTGGGGGCGCCAGTTCGGCCGCCAACGGTGGCAACAATGGCAACAGCAATGCCAACGGCCTGAGCGGTGGCAATGCGGTGAGCGCCATTATAAATCGTCGCCTGTATCCCCGTCTTGCGGCACGCACCGCTGTCAGCGCCGCGGTGGATCGCTCGAATGCCATGGGCGGTGGCGAGCATGTGCTCCGGGATATTATACGCAATGTGCTGTCGGATCGTCGTCATGCATTCGAGTTTATCTTCAATTCGGATGAGATGGCTGTGGACTCGGAGGATTCGGCACCGCAAGCTTCGGCTGGCTCGGGCGCTGGCAACAGCGGACCGGGCGTCATTGGTAATCACAATGCAGCCGCCATCGATGTGGTCGATGAGCGCAGCAATGGCACCGAGGCCGCTGAACCGCCACCACCCGCTGCACCCGGCAGCGCTGTGCGTCCGGTGCTCAATTTCGATCAGCTCTGGGATGATTTCCTGCAATGCGAGGGCCTCTTTCTGGCCTCACGCGGCCAGAACAGTGCCGGCAACGGCAATGCCAATGGTGCTATCGGTCCGAGCACCGCTCAGCAGAATGGCAGCAATGCCAGCGGCACGGGACAAGCCCTTGGCGGCGTCATTGGCAGCTCCGCAGCCAGCTCCTCGGCCGTTGGCAACATAGGTGATCCACGTTTGCGCAACAACCCGGATGTCGATGTGGGCGGCGGCGGCGGCAGCAGCAGCAACAATTCGGCTGGCAATGCCACCGGCAGCGCCGTCAATGACAACGGCTTAAGCGGCAACGGCGGTGGCAGCGGTGGCGGTGGCGGCAGCGATGGAGCCTCGACATCATCGGATACCGGTGGCGGTAATGGTAACGGTGCCAGCAGTGGTGCAGGTGGCGGTGGCAGCGGCGGCGGTGGCGGTGCTAGTCGTGGTCCACGCACTGCACGCGATATGAATGCCTCCCTGTTGGGTGATGTGAGCACAAGTGATTCAGATTCGGAGGCATCGACCGAGAATGATGAACGCAACGCTGAGGAGGAGGACGATGACGATGATGATGAGGCCGCCGACGAGGATGTGGACGAGCATAGCGAAACCGATGTGGATGAAGAGCGTCCGCGTCAATTTATTGAAGTATTTGATCATATCTATGAGCCTGAGTCGTCCGAAACGGCATCCAACGATGCCGATGTCGATGCCGAAGATGATGACGAGGATGAAGACGAGGATGACGATGACGACGACGAGGATGATGAGGATACACGTGCCCGCAACGCCGATGATGCTGCTCTAATCGACGAAGTGCTCGCCCAAGTAAATGGCACCGGCAACAGCACAAACACCTCGGCAGCCGCCAATTCCAATAATCGACCACGTCGCAGTGCCGCCATTGAGCCCAACGGTGGCAGCGGTGCCGGCAACGACAATCGCATGGATGAATCGGGCCGCGATGCCAATGCCTATTTGTATGAGCGTCTGGGCGGTGACAGCGGTGCTCATGGCAGTCATGGACACGGCCATGGACACCTGATGCCCCAGCCGCCGTCCAATTTCCGGGTGCGCATGAACAGCTCAATTGCCCTACCCCTGGATATTGATGTAAATGGTGGTGCCTCGTCATCGTCAGCTGCAGCTGCCGCCAGCGGTGGACGTAATAATTCGGCTGCCAATTCTGTGGCAGCCGCATTGCGTTCCTCCTCCGATTCATGGATGGCACCAGACTTCAATTTCATTGGCAGAAGTGGCGCCGATGCCAATGCGGCTGATGTCAATGTGAATGCATTTCTGCCGCCCGCCATGGTCGGTCAAATGGAACGCAATGTCGGCGGGGGAGCTACCAATAATCAGAATATGAGCAATCTGCTCGACGAACAGCCACCAGCTGCTGCCATTGGCGCTGGCAATAGTGGCACTGCCAGCGCTGGCGGTGCCTCCACCACAGCCGCCAGTCATCCCAATAATAACTCGTCGCTGTGCAACAATGGTGTGCGCCGACGACTCCTCTATCTGGATCAGCAGTACTGTGTATGCATGCCAACCCATCAGAATCCAACCGAGGAGACGCAAATGGAGATGTTCACCCAAGACGGTGAGTTTGATAAAAAAATCCAATTTAAACGTAGCTCAAATTGCTTGTTTGCTTTAACTTTAACGTGCGCAAATATGCAAAAATACTTTCTACCACATGGAAAAATACTTAAAGTTGGCTTCAACAATTGCAATACTTATATCCCGTATCTATATATCCCGTATATATATATATTCATAGTAGTATTGTGTAGGTAAGACGGGGTTTTGTGGCAATATCGCGAAAAACTTTTGTATAAAACTGTTTTGTTTACCAGCCGATCAGCTTCAAAATCATTTTGAAAGGCCTTATTTGATACGATCTTGGGTGGCAAATGCGGGTTAAAACTTCAATAAACAAAAGTTTATTCTGCAGCTTCAAGATTCTCAAAGCAAGACGTAACATAGAACAAAATGTTAAACGGGCAAGGCCGGGCAATGCCCGCTAGTCACTTATAAGCTCTTTTTTTGTTTTAAGTTTTCCGGCGTTTTAGAGTGCCTAAACCAATTGAATTGATTGATATAGACATAGAAACTTTAGAATACATTTCGTGTCGTATTAGCAAACTTTGAAGATGACCGGCCAATGTTTGTTATAATCACCAAGAACAACGAGCTGTAAACACCAAACGGGTCTGTATAGCTATTTCAAGAATCTTCCGGTTCTTTTATTATTCTATCGACTCTTAATTTGCAAGGCGAAACGTTAACCATTTGAGAATTATAACTTGTTGTCAAATTTATCTAGATTTTCGTAAATATAAACTTCTATTAATTGCTTGTTGCCTTTGACAGCGCTCCATTGGTGGCTGGAGGAAGCCAAAGCCCTGGACATGGAAAGTCAAACCGATGCATGCCTCTATGCGGCGCATTTCCTGCTGCCGCATTTGATCAAAGAACTGAAATTGGCTCATCAGCAGCGCAAACAGGAGGAGGCCAATCGTCAGGCGTCAGCAGCAGCTACAGCTGCTGCCATAGCTGGCGCCTCCAATTCTGGTGCTGGAGCTGCAGCTGCAGCTGGTGCTGGTGCTCCCACCACTGCCGCACCCGCCGCCACCGCGCCCGCTGAGCCAGGCGCAGCTGCGACAGCTGCAAATCCAAATCCAAATGCAAATGCCAGTGCTAGTGGAAGTACCAGTGTCACAACGGGCGGGAACAATGTCAACAGTTGGCTGTCGAATTCCGTTTCGACAACTACAACCAGCAGCAGCAACAGTAGCAGCAGCTCGAGCGCGATAGCGCCCCCACCACCACCGCCGGGCACGGCAGCAGCAGCAACAACAACAACAACAACAACAACATCATCGGCGGCAACCAACAATTTCCGAAGTTCGATACCCCGACTGATACCATCGATGCAGTTTGTTAATGCCGCATCTCTGGCAACGGTGACCACAGCAACGACTCCATATGGCGGCAGCATTGTAACCGCCAGCACCACAATCCAACCAACACTGGCGACCACCATCAGCAGCAGCAACAACACCAGCAACACCACCAGCAGCAGCAGCAACAGCAACAATACAGCTGCTGGTAAGTGGGGCAGGCGCCTATCCTCCACCCTCTGATTAAATATTAATCGTGTTTCTTTTTGCCGCCTTTAGCAGCTGGTGAGCCACGGCGTCCACGTCATCGCAACAATGCCTCGCGCCATCAGGCGCTCTATAATATCTATGCTGAAATTGATTTGACCAATGAGCAGGAGTCGGGCAGTGCTGTCGGTGCCGCCGGAGGCTCCGGTGCGTCGGGCATTAACGATATGCCGCCACGGCCTCCGCAACATTCGCAGCCGCAACAGCAAGCGCCGCCGCAACTGTTCCCCAGTGCCCAGGGTCCGTCGAATGCAGCTGGCAGTGCTATACCGCCATCGCATCCGCCACGTCATCCACCGGTACCCCATCTGCCCACCAGCGGGCGACCATCGCGAACACGTACACGCGCCGAAGTAGCTGAAATCCTGGAATTTGGGGTGAGTTCAAAGTTTGATTCTGGTTAAGCGAAACCGATTCTAGATTATACAAAATGGTTGCCATTGGCATCGTGAATGCAAGGGCGAAACGAATAATCGACGTAGCCAAGAAAGTCTAGTTAAAGCGGGGTCTGCCCCACCCCATACCTCTTATAATTTGTTCTAAATTGATTAATAATTGCTTTTGATTTAATATTCTATTTTGCAGATGAACGAGCCACGTCAGAACTCGACGCGCCGCAACAATAATGCCAATACGAACGCGAACTCATCGCGCACCGCCGGCGCTGGCCCGTTGAATGCTCGACAATCGTTGCCGAATCGCGATTTGCCCGCCGCCGCCCGCCTGCAACGTGTATCGATACAGGCCGGACGCAGTAATTCCGGTGATACTGGCCCCAATGATGAGCAATGGCGCGATTCGCCAGTTCGCATGCCTAGCGCTGATATGAATTTCCCGCTGCCGCCAACGCTGGATGTGGTGCCAGGAACACTGAACTTTACCGATCCTCCACCGCCGCCGCCGCCAGAACAGCAGGAGCAGCAGCAGCAGCAGCAGTCGTCGTCACAGCTGCCATCGAATGATCAAGAGGAAGAGGAGCAGCCGGAGGAGTCGGACTCCGAGCAGGACCTGGTGCCAGATTTTTCTGGTGTAACAGATCCAACCACGCTCTTTGCACCGGCCCCGCCAGCGGTGTCCATATCCGAGCTGGCCGCTCAGCTTATGGCCAATGACCAGCACGACGAGGCCCGGGAAATCTTGAGCACTGTACCTGAACCCTATCATCAGCTAAATCGCGCTACTCTATCCGCTGTGGCCGCAGCTGTGGTGGCTGCCGTTGAGGCAGATCCATTGCCAGATTTGCCCGATATGGAGCCGCCCGAATTGGATTTAGAGGTGCGTCCCCATGACCCGATACCCGAAACAGATTCTAGTTCCGGCCTAGATTTCGGTGCCGCCGAAGAAGCGCCTGCCAACGATGTGGATGTAGCTAATAGCTTAGAAGATACTGCTGCTGCTGATTCTGCTGCTGCTCCTGCTTCTGCTGTTCCTGCTTCTGCTGTTCCTGCTTCTGCTGCTGCTGCTGCTGCTAGTGAAGCTGCACCAGCAGCTGCAGCAGGCGGCGCAACAGGAGGCTCCAGCGCTACAGCCAGTGCCGTTGTCACAGACATGAGTCCCGAGGTGCGTGCCGCATTGGGAGACCTAGAGGTGCCAGAGGGCGTTGATCCCTCATTTTTGGCCGCCCTACCCAGCGAGATGCGCGAGGAGGTTATACAGGAGCATTTGCGGATGCAGCGCATACGCCAGCGTGCCCAGCAGAATGCCATACAAATTGCGCACGATTCCCTGGTCGAGGTTAATCCTGAATTTCTGGCCGCACTGCCGCCCAATATTCAGTCAGAGGTGCTCATGCAGCAGCGCATCGAACAGCAACGTCAGGCGGCGCAGAGCGCCAATCCCGATGATCCTGTCGATACCGCCGCATTCTTTCAGAATCTGCCCGAGAATTTGCGTCAAGCTGTGAGTACATGTGCCCCAATAATGCTCTGGTATGACCCCCTTTTAATCCAATTGTGTTTACCAAACCAGATACTAACCGACATGGAGGAGTCACAGATAGCCAGCCTGCCACCGGAACTGGCTGCCGAGGCGCAGTTTTTGCGTCGCGATTGGGAATCGCGCAACGGCGCCCGCATGGATGCCCATCCACCCAGCAATGCGCTATGTAAGTCTCGTTACACTCTTGTCGAGGATACTATAATTTTGCCATGATATGTGTTACGCATAGAAGGAGACATTTCCGATCCCATAAAGTACATATGCTCTAGACTAGCATCAGCAGCCGAGTTGACAACATTTTTGCTGCTTACATGTAAGCCAAATCTTATCAAACTCAAGATATTCTCGATAAGGAAGTCGAGCTGCGTCGATCTAAACATGTTCGTTTGTGCGAACGCTTTGATATCGTTAGCTGCAAATGCAAGAGACTTAAAAGTTGAAATATATACTCCTATACCATACGCAGAACGTGATAATTATATTTTTCGATATCTCCCATTTCAATGAAAGATAAAAATCGATTTGATATGTAGGCTCTCGTGTGGTCTAAACAGATTAGGAATATTTAATGTTTACCCGTTAACCCTTTCCATAGTGTGGAAAGAAGCTCAGTTGGAGCGCAGATTGTAACAGGCTATCTTCTAGTCGGACACACCCGACTGGTGCAGTAGCTGTTGTGTTTTGTTGACCCATTTCTAATAGAAAATCCCGCGATTGTTTATTTGACAGCTCGATTCCAGTCAACTCTCCAGAATCTGGATGAGGCGCGCTGGCATAGCGCCATTTGGTACGATGCCAGCGGCAATGCGCAGCCGCAACATCATCAGCACACGACAATTGTGCATCATCATCATATTGCGCCAAGCACTGGAAAGCCGCTCGCTCTGCTCATGATGGAGGATGAGAATATACTGCTGGATCCGGATTCGCTGGCCACGCTTTTGCTGTTCCTGTTTGTTGAGGATCAGAAGGTGAACAGCGTGCGTTTGCATCGCGTCATACGCAATCTATGCCATCATGAGCCAACACGCGACTGGATAATTAAAGCCCTAATTAGCATCATTCAGAAGACAAACGAGGATAATTCGAACTTTGGTGCGGCCAATTCGGGCAGCAAACCCGAATGGCTCAAGCTGCGCGTCGATGCCGCCTTTGGCTATAAGAGCAACATATTCCTTATCAATCGGATGTACGAGGGCAGCGCACGCAGCATCAGCATCAATCCGCAGGCAGCGCAAATGATAGTGCGCAATTGTCTTGATTTGCTCTTCGTACTGGCCAAGCATTATCCATTCAGCTTCTTGCCATACAATCGTGAGCCAAAAGCGCGTGCTCGCATGCTTAGCGCCGTCTTCGGCATGCCTAATGCGAGCGCCTCGGCACGTCTCGATGATCCGGCAGCCGTAGCCAGTCTTGTGGCAGCTGGTAATGCTGCTGCTGCTGCTGCTGCTGGCGTCGGTGCTGGTGGTGCAAGTGGTGGTACAGGTGGTGGCGTCGGCGGAGATTTGCGATCACGATATCATCGCTATCAAATGGCCAATCGCCTGCGCGGCATTTTGGATGAGCAGCAACAGCATCAACAGTTGCAACTACAGCTACCCAAGGCGCAGCCACTGGACGAGGCGCCATCCACATCAAAAGCAGCTGCTGCCAAGGCAGCTGCCAGCGCCGTCAAGCCGAGCAGTAACAACAACAATAACAACATTGATGGCACCACCGTTGCCTATCAGACAAATGCGCACAACTTTTGGGACGTGGTGCTAAATATTGATCGTCAGACTCCACTGCGTTTGGCCAATGTGGCACAGTTTCCATTAACCTCACAGCCGGCCTGGAAATGGCAGACCAATAATAGCGAATTTTTATCCTTCACCGATTCGCCGTTTGGCCAGCTGCTCGAGATGTTGCCGTACAAGGTCATCTGCCGTTCGCCGCATTTAACTGATATGCTGGTCAAACTGTTGGCCTCGCTGAGCGTTGATTTGCCCAAAGAGGAGGAGCAGCAGCAGCAGCAACAACAACTACAACAACAGCAGCAGCAGCAACAACAACAACAACAACAACAACCACAGCAGCAGCCGTTGCCGCAGCAGGATGAGCAAATGCCAACACAACAGCAAGAACAAGCACAACAACAGGATGAGCAAATGCCAACGCAACAGCAACAGGATAGTCTGTTGCCGCCACTGGCGCCTCTTAGTCAATTCCATGAAGAGATGCGTGACGAAGCGAGTGCAGAGTCAACAGCAAATGCCAGCACAACAGCTCCGGGGCGACCACGACAGCTGTTGGCGGCAGGTCGTCATCATGACTCGGAAGAAGATGAGGAGGAGGATGATGAGGACGAGGAGGATGACGATGACGACGAGGAGGAGGATGATGATGAAGACGATGAGGATGATGGGCTATCGCACTCGCGTGCAGTAGGCGGAACAGTGCCAAAGCCAACACCATTAACACCTTCGCAATCAAATAAGCCACGTCGCAAAATCTATGCCAAGAACTTCTCCCAATTGCAGCTAGTAATCGAGGTGCTAACACATCAATGCGGCACCACCGAGGGACTGGACAATGTTACCAAACTGATTGTGAATCTCACACAGTGTTCGCAGGCATCGAATGCCATATTCATACAATACTTGACAGCAGCCATACTCGGCCTGGCCGAGGAGGTGCGTCAGGCCATACAGACGCTGCTCAACGAGATTCGTGCCTACAATACGCTTGGCCAACAGCAGCTGCAGCCGAAGCCGCAACAGCCGGACAACAAGCCCAGCAGCAGCGCCAACGCCAGCAGCAGCAATAACATCAACATCAACAACATCAACAACATCAACAACATCAACAACAACAACAATAACAACAGTAGCAGCAGCAGCAGCGGTGGCGCCGCTTTGCTATCCAATTTAACCGTCCATGAGGGCACTATGCAGGATCGCTTCACATCTGAGTCGGTCATCATATCGGCCCCAAAGAATGCCAAGCCCACCTGTGAATTGCAGTTGCCCTCAATGAAGAAGCTAATGTCCAATTCATCGGCTCAGCCTTATTTCCTGCGCACCCTTAAGATCTTCATGCAGGTGCGTGAAATGTACGAGCTGCAGAATAGTCAAAATGATGACAACAACGACGACATCATTGATATTATTGGCGATGCGGGCGCAACGGCTGGAGGCAGCGCATCTGCTGCTTCCGGTGTCAGCAGCATGGACACCAACGATGCTTCAAATGTCAATAGTAGCTCGAACGGTAGCGCTGGCAGCAGCGGCGGCGGCGGTGGCATTGTCGGCGGTTCAAAGAGCGCTGCAAAGCCAACGCTTAGTCAGATACTATGCCTGGACGTGCTGTGGCACACGTTGAGCGAGTGCCTGGTGGCCCTGGAGGAGTCCAAGGATGAGTTTGCTGTATTGGTTCTACAACCGACCGTTGAGGCCTTCTTCCTTATACACGCCTCACATCGGGTGACACCGAAGAAGCCAGGACGTGGTGTCGCCGGTAGTGCAACTGTTGGCTCTGGTTTGCGCGTTGTCCCCCATCCAGTGGCATCCGAAACTAGTCCACAACTGGATGATACCACCAACAGCAGCAGCAACAGCAGCCAAGCCCAAAATTCATCCAGTTTTGAGGGTACGTACAGAAATGTTCAATATATCGATCGAAATTGTTCTAGAAACTCTTTATCGGCCCTTTTGTTTTGCAGATGAATCCCGCTTGCAGGATGGTTCCACAGGCGCTGCTGGTCAGCAGGTGGCGCTAACCGCACACGAGGCCCAACTTAAACAGGATCGCCAAAAGTTTCTACAATTCGCCGAGAAGCATCGCACAGTGCTTAATCAAATTCTACGCCAGTCGGCCACACATCTATCCGATGGCCCATTCGCCGTCTTGGTGGATCATACACGCATCCTGGACTTTGATGTGAAGCGCAAATACTTCCAGACCGAATTAGAGCGCCTCGACGAAGGTATACGCCGTGAAGAACATACTGTTAGTGTGCGACGTATTACCGTCTTTGAGGATTCATTCCGTGTCCTCTATCGTCTCGGTCCCGAGGAATGGAAGAATCGCTTCTACATTGTATTTGAGGGTGAGTACGCGTTTGAATCGAATAACATTTCCAATGTTATAAAAAATAATTGTTTTTGTGATTTGCTTTTATTTAGATGAGGAAGGCCAGGATGCTGGCGGCCTGCTACGTGAATGGTATGTGATAATATCGCGCGAAATCTTTAATCCCATGTATGCCTTGTTCTGCGTATCGCCGGGCGATCGCGTCACCTATATGATAAATCCATCGAGTCATGCAAATCCCAATCATCTGAGCTATTTCAAGTTTGTCGGTCGAGTCATTGGTAAGTGCCAAAAAGAGTACCAAATCGGAGAGCCCAAAAATTCAAACCTGTTTCCATTCTCTATTATAGCCAAGGCCGTGCATGATAATAAGCTGTTGGAGTGCTATTTTACGCGCTCATTTTATAAACACATCCTGGGCAAACAGGTGAAGCATACTGATATGGAATCGCAGGATTATGAATTCTATAAGGGCCTGGACTATCTTATGAAAAATGATATATCGACGCTTGGCTATGAGTTAACCTTCTCCACCGAGGTGCAAGAGTTTGGCGTCACACAAATCCGTGATCTCAAGCCAAATGGGCGCGACATTGCCGTCACCGAGGAGAATAAATTTGAATATGTTCAACTCGTTTGCCAGCTAAAGATGAGCGGCTCCATACGTCAGCAGTGAGTAGTGGAATCAATCAAATGTTATACATTAAGGAAAACATAATAATTGTAACTAATATACATTTCATAATGTTAATTATTGCAGATTGGACGCATTCCTTGAAGGCTTCTATGATATAATTCCAAAGCATTTAATATCCATATTTAACGAACAGGAATTAGAGCTTCTCATATCCGGCTTGCCGGATATTGATATTGAAGATCTAAAGGCAAACACCGAGTACCACAAGTACACATCAAAATCGGCACAGGTGCGTGTCTTATATAACTAATTAATATATTACTTATTTTCATGTGTAATTTAATATATATATGATATTTTTGTGCTTTTTGCAGATTCAATGGTTTTGGCGCGCGTTGCGCAGCTTCGATCAGGCGGATCGAGCGAAATTCCTACAGTTTGTCACTGGCACCTCGAAGGTACCGTTGCAGGGCTTCGGCTCCCTGGAGGGCATGAATGGCATACAAAAGTTCCAAATACATCGCGATGATCGTTCCACGGATCGTTTGCCATGCGCACATACCTGGTAATTGCTCAGATACAATTTGAATTATTCAATTTTATATTAACCAAATCCCACATACATTACCTGCAGCTTTAATCAACTGGATCTGCCCATGTACAAGTCGTATGATAAGTTGCGCAGCTGTTTGCTCAAGGCCATACACGAGTGCTCCGAGGGCTTTGGCTTTGCCTAAGCTGTGCCGTCCGAACACACCCAACAACAACAACAACAACAACAATAACAAGATAACCAACAGCTACAGCAACACACACACACACACAAACACACACACACACAATTTCAAGAATTCCTACAACAAAAACTGCGAAGAAAAATAATTAGAACAGCCACAGCAAATGTGCGATAGCAACAACAGCGACAACAACATATACATATAGTACATATAGTTATATAGTATATATAAAAAAAAAAATATGTTGAATTAATTATTAATTTTCGCGCGTATATTATATACAATACATATATATCTATATATATATATACATGCATATATATGTATATATATATATTTACATATATATATATTTTCATAAATTTTCAAAAAGAGGAAGGGAAAAACCGAAGATAAACATTTAAAACAAGAAGATAAAAAAGAAAGAACAACCATGCAAAGAGCACACAAAGAATAACATCATTTATCATATGGGGGAAGAAAAAAAAAAAAAACAAAGTATATCAGTCAACATCAATGTATTCAAAGCTGTTTTCTTAATTTTATAATTTTTTTTGCAACCCTATTTTTTGAAAAAGTAATAATAACACGAAAAAATAACTAATATATATTTTTATTTACTTAAGTCGAGCATATCCCCACATGGATATGTGTGAAACAAAGCAAACGCAAAATATGCAGATTACGCTTTGATTCTTGTTTATACATATATATATTTAAAAAATTAAAAAAAATACAATAAAATGCACGAGAAAAAAGGAAAGGAAAGGAAAGAAGGCATTAGGTATTTGATATAACTATAAGTCTATGTTATGCATTTTATGTTTATCTTTTTAATGAGTAAATGTAACTTTAGTAAAAGAGAAAGAGAGGGCGAGAGATGAATAAACCCATTGACGGCATATATATATATATATATATATTTGTGTATATATATAGTGTCGTCAATAAGTTTGCTCATCTAAGATGAGATATATATATATATATACATATATTAAAATAAAACTAAAGAGCATACAAACCGTTTGCACACTTCGGTCGGGTTGAAAACTGTTCGAATTCAAAAGCCAGTGCTGGCCAACTGTTTATGGTCAATAGCCCGCCTTATATAGTGGCAGCTCTGCGCAGACTCATTCAGATAACAGAGCTGCTCGTTAACAGAGCCTGTTTATCGATAACACTCCTTTCAAATACATTTATCAAATATAATATTATATGGGGTACAGCACAAAAAATGAATTAACATGTAAATACTATTAAATTAGAGAACCAAAGCCAACGATGGATGCGTACATACGAAATGAGCTAAGTGTTGACAGCGACTTAACGCTGGATCAAGCTGCGACACATTCTGCCAAACTGCTCGCTTGGCTGCTGGATTGCCAAGATCAGATGCAATTGGGGCAGCCAAAGTATCTTGAACTGACCCACACGGATATCGAGTGCATGTTCAAAGCCACGTTGTACCTACATGAATGTCATGTCCGGCACGGCGATGAGCTTGTGGAAGCTGTGCTGCTGCAGTGCCCCCAGGCGCATGCCGCCATAAGAGGCTACTACGACAAGTGTGAAACGGATCGGGAACAGTGCATCAAAGAGCTGTGCATCAATATTGTAAACGGCACGCACAACGGTCATGCGCATGCGCCATTTTTGTACCACATGCACAAGACGTATGCCGAAGTGCAGCCCGCCTGGGGCATTATCAAGGATCTGGATTGGTCAGCCATGGCCCAGAAAAAGGCCAACAGTACGCTGGACGCAGCAACGGCAGCAGGAGCAGCAATCGAAATGAATATCAATGTGCTGCAAATGCGTCAGTTGGTGCGACGCATCTTCCGCCTGGCCACCGTGGAGGACATCAAAATGGCTCTCGGACGCGCCATGCGACTCATCAGCTGCGAACTGTGGCTGCAGCTGTTCCGGGAGCCCAAGGAGAGCATTTTGTACACACGCTGCTATGTGCTGCGCCAAATGATCTGTGATATGCTAGCAGAGGGCACGGCCAGCCCGGCCAGTGCCAGCTTTGTGCAAAACATTTACCTCTTTGTTGCCAACGGCAGCTGCTCCAACCTTTCGCGCCTGTTCTGCTGGCTAATGCACGCCCGCTTCGCTGGCGCATTGAGCAGCTTTTTGTATGGCTATTGGCAGCAACAGTTGCCGCATCTGCGCTTGGATGACATGCAGTGCACCGGGGACGCGCCCATTGCTGGGCTGCCGCTGGACGAGATGCTCTATTTGACACATTTGCTGCTCACACCCAAATCGCCGTGTCGCAGTCAGTTCTATGGCGAGCTTCAGGCGCTGCCGCAGCTTGGTCGGCTGCGGGAACTGCTCAATAAAGTAGCCTACGTTTATAGCTAATGACATGGGTTTTAATCGCTTGGCAAATATTCATGTTTATCACTGACAATTTTCACAACTTGTTCCCCCTTTTCGGCCAATATTTCCTCAATGTTCCGCTTGCCATTGAGATCCGTGAACCAATTCAAATTGTCTGCAATCAGATGATGATTGGCACAGCCTTTGCATGTGACAATAACAACGCCCCGGTTGTAGGCCACCTTCGATATGGTCTCCATGTTCCTGCTCTGGCACACCTTGCACGTATAGATGAGCTGCATTTTGGTCTGCAGCTCTGCCAAGGGTATGCTGTTGGTGGCCACTCGATTGCTTTCATCTCGCTGCAGTGCATAAATATATATATATTTAAAAATGTTATTCACCTGCATTGCACCTACTCCCACTTACCGCTCCCGTTTCGAGCTTGTCGCTGAAGGTTGCGCGCTGCAGGCACGTGTATTTGTTGTTTGGCAATGCTGATATGGCCAGCAAATGGTATTGACGCTGGCCATGATTGTGTGCTTGGTATAGGGCGCGTGTGGCGGGAGCTATGGTGCGTCTGGCGGCGCCGCCATATAGTTTGTACATTAATTTTAAGGTGCTCATTTTACTTATGTTTGTGTAAACAATAAATATGAAACGGACAATATTACGCTAAATATATCGATAAAATTGTGCGTTAGTAAGCACTGATCGATGATTTCAGTGCTCAGAGATTTTAGAAGATTTCGTCAAACATATGCATGTTCTTAACAGCTTTGTCACTGCTATTACAAATGTGCCATAAAGTTTTTTCTATATTGTATATCGCTTTTTAATCACAATACAATTTGACTACCTATATATTTGTATTTAAATTAAATACGTTAATGTGAAAAAAGTTTTTTTCAATCGTGCTTTAAAAAAAGTCTTCAATTAAATATTTTCCCATAAAAAACGTAGTTTTTTTTTTTGTGACGAAATACGGCCAGCAAAACGATAACCGTGTATCGTGTCGCTCGATAACCTGCACGCTGTTAGTCAACTCTAGAGTGCCTTTCACACGAACAGATTGTTAGTGTTTAGTAACACTTTTCGAACAGCACAGAAATTGTTGAAATTGTTAGCAAAACAAATTATATAAATCTTGTACAAAAAAAATGGCAACACGTGTTGTGGCAACAGCAACGGTACGCGCTGTCACGGGACGAAAATTAATAGCAACGCGGGCCGCACTAACGCTGGTAAGTGCCACAAAACTTTCTGATGAAATACGCGCAGATGACAGACAGTCGGCTGTCTGATGAAGTAACAGCCAAAAGGGGAGCATTGCAGCTCGTTGATCAATATTGTTATTTACGTTGTGGGGTGTGCTCTTCTCTTTCTTCTAGACGCCCGCTGCGGTGCAACGCATCAAGTCGCTGCTGCAGGATAAACCAGAGGTGGTAGGTCGACTGCCTGCGTATTAACGTCAAAATCTATATGCTTGAATTTGTCTCCACAGATCGGTCTCAAGGTCGGTGTGCGCCAGCGCGGCTGCAACGGACTCTCCTATACACTGGACTATGCCAGCACCAAAGGTACGTATATATAGAGAATATATCTATTTGAGTACTGTTTCTAAATGTTATTGATATTTTGCTTGGTCAGATAAACTGGATGAGGAGGTAGTACAGGATGGCGTCAAGGTCTTTATTGATAAGAAGGCGCAACTGTCATTGCTAGGTAATCGCAGATGCCGCATTATATAATGCCTAATCATATAATCAAACGTATGAATTTTCTTACAACAGGCACCGAAATGGACTTTGTGGAATCCAAATTGACCAGCGAATTTGTGTTTAACAATCCGAACATTAAGGGCACCTGTGGTTGCGGCGAATCCTTCAGCATGTAAAGCGTTTGTGGGGGGGGGGCCAGCGCGATGCTCTCTCTCTATAGAACCGGACCCGCCTCGCAAATACCTAAATTATCTAAGTTTATATAGAGATTTACAGCTTGTGTTATGTATATTTCTTTTGAAATTCAATTGTTATTTTGCGAACGCCCGTTGCGAGAGCATCTTCTCAATTGTCTCGATACGTTTGTGGATTCTGCCACATAAGGTGCTCCACAACAAAGACAAAAAAAAAAAAAAACGAAGAATATTATGAAAATATGCTTAAGATTGTTTTCTGTAGTTACATTTTAATCGTAAGCTCGTGGCAAATGAGCCCAATTGACTCTGTTCTTAGGTTATCCTTCAAATAACATATACGTATGTACATTAGCATGTATGTAGTTCAAATTATAAACAAATAGAATACAAAACGATAATTGTTTGTTGTGAATACTCATTTATTGTTATTGTTAGATAACATTAACAACTTGTGACTCTTTATTGCTATATTTGTCGGGTAAGATTGAAGGTATCTTGAAGAGCATAAGGATTGGCTATGCAAACCAATCGTTGATATGGAATATGGATTGTTTACTATAAACATGCTTATTTGGTTTAACATGATTCAACCTGGAACGAGAGGGATTAATCTCAAGTTAGGCCCAAAACGGACGACATGACCTTATCGAATGATTTATATATACACTCTATCGGAGATCGGAGAACGAACTTAAAGTACTCTAGGCAAGGATATGCCTAGGGAACGGAAAAGGGAAAGTTTCTGGCTTGGCGATGCGATTGCATCCGATGCGACGACTTCACCAAGCCCGGGAGCTGCTCCATCTAAGTTCCAAAACTCTCTGCTCTCTATCTAATAAAAACAAGTCACAGTTTCCATGTAATACATGAAATGCGGCATTTAAGGATCTATATGCAACATTCATGGCTTATTTAATGGCGGCACATTCACACACACACACACACACACACACACACGCACAACGACACACAAAAAAAGGGAGCTATAGAAATAATTTATAAACCTAATCAATGGGCATAATGCATTTTATTTAGCGCTGCGGCAGGCCGTGTATGCCAAACTCTTCGTAATCATCTCGCGTATAGATGAACTCATCAAAGTTGGGACTGGTGGCCACTTCCCGGCCGCCGTACCAGGCATAGCGCACCGGATCCTCGGGACAGATGAGCGACACCTCCAAATCATCTGGCACCAGGGCGCGCAGATCGCGCTTGAGGCGCGGCAGGAAACCGGGAAACTGAGAACTGCCCCCGACAATGAGAATGTTGAGCAATAGCTCGCGATGCGCCTCCCAGGGACACGCTTGCAGGGCATCGGCGACAGCTTCCGGTATGCCCACCTGCTGGATACCGATGTCCGACGGATTGAAGAGCACCTCCGGCACAGTGAAACGTTCATTGCACAGCGGCACCGTTTGCTGTTGTTCCTCATCCTCGCGTGGCTGGCCCGGCACACGTATATAGCCACGCTTGACTGTCGTGAAGTCGGGCAGGACATATTCCACAGCGATTTCCTTTCGCCGTTTCTCGTTATGATGCACGCTCATCGCGTCCTTGAAGTCTTCGGCCACAAAGCAAACGTCCTCCTTGATTTGATTCACCACATGGCTCTCATCCATGACGTTCAGATGCCGATAGGAGATGAGCTCCTTGAGATGATTCGTTAACGCTTTGCCGCCCACATCAATACGCCGGATGGCTTCCAGGACACGCCGGCCAAGCACAAAAGGCACAATATGTGTAAAGCTGTAGCCGACATCGATAATGATGCAGTTGAGAGTTTGCATTGTGGTGCGCTCCTCGCTGTCCGCCACATAGTTGAACGCAGCCAGATCGGCGGCCGTCGCCTTGTACATGCCCGCCACGCGATACTCCTCGAAGAGCATCTCGAGCATTGCCTCCTGCACGCTCTGGAAGTTCATTTGCGGTTCAGTAATGACAATATTGCGATTCTCCAGTGTACAGCCGATGCTCTCCTTGCTGAATATATAATCCCAGACCGTTTTTTGAGTATCCCAGTTCAGCAGATAGCCACGTTGAAAGGCCAGGATGTAAAATAATGCCGAGGTATCGCGGCATTCTTCGATTTGGTTGCCTACAAAAGCGCGGCGTCTCTCGCTTTTTGCCTTCATTATGCAATTGGGGACCACCTGGGGCTCATCCTGCGTTGCGAGTCCCACTTTGGCTGTGTACGCGCCATTGTCCAGCACAACCACAGCCATGTCGGCCGGCCTGTTTATCAACTTTTTAACAAATGTGAGACCCACCCGGCAATGTCAACAACGCAAACGCAAAAATCAGCAACGCCAAATTGAGTTAGCAGTTACGCACGATGCTAACGTAATGTTAACGCAGAAATGAGCGCTCTGTTAATAGTAACATACGTTAGCAGATGTTAGCTATCAGTCCTTGGCGCGTACGCTGAGCAGCACATTGCGCGCTGATTAACAGAGACTGTATGATCTTGTCTTGTGTTGCAGCACAATTTCTGTATTTAATATTGTATTTGATTTATTCAATTTTAATATTAGCACGTTAATCTTAAAATATTTTACTCACCACACGTTTTTTCTATTTTATTATTTTTAAACTGTTAAATGTTTGCTTTCACATATTTTGAACAAATTTGCCTAGCTTGCATGATTTGTGTGCAGCGTACTAGCTTATAACATATCACTTTAATAACAGACAGCTAGCAGGTAATCGTAACAGTGAGCTAACAGAAACAACCGCTGCTAAGTGTGCAAA
Source organism: Drosophila ezoana (assembly GCA_035045725.1). NCBI lineage: Eukaryota > Metazoa > Arthropoda > Insecta > Diptera > Drosophilidae > Drosophila > Drosophila ezoana. The sequence goes on from JAWNOU010000058.1 coordinate 4,945,280, forward strand.
ACGAAGTGAAGATAAAAAGATCCCATTTTTTTACGTTACGCGGTGTGCGGCGGCCAGGCGGCGCTTGTTTGCGCTTGTTCAACTTATTTTTTTTTTAAAGCATTTCGTAGCATTAACGTCTCAATGCGAATAAATGTGTGCAGTGCGGTGTAAGTGCAATGATTGCCTATATATACCTGTGAATTTGTTTTAAAAATGCGCCAAATGCAAACAACAGCTACAATACAAGCACAACAACAACGACATCAACGAAACGCAAGTGCGTGCTGCACAACAACAACAACTACAACAACAACACGCATCTTGTGCCAAAATTAGTCGGCACAGTCAGCGCACTTGTTTGAGTTCTCTGCCTGCTTATCGCTTCCGCCAAAATCAAAAACGAACACAAAAAGAAAACCAAATCAAACGTAACGAAACAACAGTCGAAGAGGAAGCAGCAGCTGCAACAATTGTGCGTACGAACAGCAACAACAAGATGTACACATGACAACAGCGCCATTAAGCATCAGCGTCCTATATGTACATATGCGTGTATGTATGTATGTATGTATGTTATTTCAATTTGCCATACGCCTGAAACATGCGTAGACCGTCCGCGTTGAGTCGCAATCATTATTTTGTGATCGGGCTGCTGCTGGGCCTGGTGCTCAGCTGCTATATACCGCAGGACATTTGGGATATGGTGCAGCAGGAGGAATGCCCCCAGGAGGTTGCCGAAAATTTGCTTATCGAACGCTTCGGCCAGGACTTTGAGCCGCATTTGAATTTGATTAACAAGCCGCTGGCGGCGAAAAAGCCGGTAAGTCGTAACAAATCAACATCCATTTCAATCGCAATCTATCGCTCGCCCTTGCGCTCTCTTTCTCTCTATGTCTGTATAACGCTCGCAATATCGAACAGTTTTTCTGCACGTGGTCCACGCGCCAATCAGAGCGTGGCAAGCGTAGAGAGTATCCAATTCGAGTCCTAAATAGAGTTGAGCCCGTGTCGTTTTTTCTTCCGTGACACGAACGCGACGCGCCCTCGTTAACAAATCAAATTTCGTGCTACCACAGAAATTTAAGTAATATACAAAATATCAAAACATATAAATGTTAAATCAGTATTGGAAATTGAAAGCTATATTTTGTTATTTAAAATAATCAATTATAAAATGTTTATTAACTTTTAAGTCGACTCCCGAGTACGATTACAAACCTAAGAGTTTGAAACGCTGTTGTTTATATGATAAGTACAAATTTAAAAAAATATTGGAATGTGCTGGTCCTGCCTTTTGCAGCGTGCGTCTTTCCGAAATGTTGCTCGGGTTCCTGTTGGGAAAATCGACACGTGTTTTATGTATGTATGTATAAAAATATGTAAATGCGAGCGCATATGCGCGATAGCGTTTATGTGTGTGTTTGTAATTGTGCACATGGCTCATTATATCAAGCAATTTATTGACCTTCTTGCTTATCGCATTCGCTTTCGTACTTCGCCTACCACCTCATTTCAGGCAGAACACACATACATACATATATGTATATATACATATGTATATGTGTGTATATTGTTAATGCATGTGTATGCGTGAACAACGTCAGCGCAGACGTCACTTTTCATTATTTCGGCTTCAATTGCCGTTATCACCGCCTACGTTAATGCGGCATTTACTGTGCAAAGACAAGATCAACATCTTCAAAAGGCCAGCAACCACTTTGCAGTCGCTTAGTCGCTTAAATTTGGAAAAACCCATTGCTCTTACAATTAACACCCGGCGTGCAGCAGCAGCAGCAGTAGCGGCAGCGACAGCCAAAGCCATGCAACAGTTTGACAGCCACTGCAATCGGTTAACTAAAATGCGCTGTTAATGCATTAATTTCTACCTCGCTCTCTCTCTCTCTCTCTCGCTCTCTCCCTTATGTTACACGATTAGCATTACATTTTTTGGCAATTACAGTGAGCGCCAATTTCAGCATAGCTTGCAAAAATTGATCATAATAATAAAATAAAGAACATGCGATCGACAAAAATTCCACTGGCGCGCGAATAAATTACATTTAAATAAATAAACGCATTTCACTTATAAACCAGAGCCAAGTAAATAACCGATGGCTGATACATGCATCATGCCATAACAACATACATACATGCTTACATACATACATACATATGCATAAACATGTGTACAATTGTACTGACATACATATATGTATGTGTGTACTTTTTACCGGCATAAATCGAACGCTGCAAAATTTATTGAATTAAAGGCGCGAGCAATATGGAAAAACCAACAAATATCGATTAAAAATTGCAATGCAATCTCATAGAAAGTACATTAAATATTTTGTGTAGCATGTAACCAGTGTTGTCAAGTGCATAAACAGGGCTGCCCTTACTTGTCATTGGGATGAAAAACTAAACTAGTTCACAATAGTTCAATGTTTCTGGCTGACGAGCTTTGCAAATAGCCAACATTTAGCTGCAAAATAGCTAAATTGGCAACACGACATGTTACATATTTGACTCTATCTTGTTTACATATACATATGCATACATACTTACATACATATACCAATTGGAGGCTCTGCTTTTACGTACTTCATGTTGTTTACCTTTTAGTGGGAACACACGGAATCGGAACAAATATGTTATGACGAATTTCCTTTTAAGAAATTAGCCAATTTCGTATGAAAATCAGGTAAACAGTTCATAAATATATGAACTATAAAAGGGTATTTGATCTGCGGTCTGCTTAAAATTTTGAGTAATTCATTATTTTCTTTCGCGCCATAGAATTTTTGACTTTTTGTTTGCGAGCCGCTTTTTTTCTTTATTTTTATTTAGTTAACAATGCAAACGTTTGCGTTTTAATTAAGCAACCAACGTGAAAAAGGTGAAAAAAAAATGTATAAACTTGATAAAAACAAAAAAATGTTGGCACGTTTTTTTTTTTTTTTTTTTTTTGTTTTTGGAAAATCAATCATCGATAATTATGACTGAAACAATAATGCGCAATTAGTTGCAAAGATTTCTGGCACTTTTAATAAATACGATAAACAATTAAGATGTCATATCTTTCAATTCCATTAGTTTATTTGCCGCAGATGGTTTTATTCGTTCGTTAAATGCAGATAATTAGATAGATTATAAATAAAGATTAGGAACAGTAAAATTTTACTCTATTTTTTATAGGTTTATGCTATCATTTTCACTTTATAAAAGTTAACAGATTCAAGAAACGGAATTGAAACATTTTTGGTGCATGTCAAAAGTTAAAAGTACATGTTAAAGGAACAAGTGGAATTAGAACAAGCTGAAATGTAAATATTGGGTGGATTTCAGTCAGATTTCAGGGAACATCAGACTTAGAATATATAAGTATTACTTTCAGATATGCGAATAAAGTTCAACCAAAAGACTTAAATTTTAACAAATATTCAAGAAAACTTGGCGAGTCGTAAAAGTTCAAGCTAAAAACAGAACTTAGTTGCGCTTTTGTCTTTCGTCCAACTATTTTTCTTTCTCTTTCTGCTCGGGCTCTATTTATTTTTATTCCCATGCCTTATTTAATTTATGCTTCACAAAAAATCAACTTTAATAGTTGCTACAATGGAATGGCACGAACATTTTCCTGCACAGTGTTGTATAACATGAAAGTTGTTCGCTGCGTTTCGACAATCTTTAATCTTAACAATTTTTGTCTTTCGACTTTAACGATGATTTGCGTTTCATCTGCTCAGAAATAATGTTTATTATTTCGACTTAATGGCCCAGTGCTTGTGTCAGTGTGTGTGTGTGTGTGTGTGTGTCTGTGTGTTTGTGTGTGTGTGTGTGTGTGTGTGTGTGTGGGTTTATTATTATTATTTTTGTTTAATGTGCGTAAGTTACTTAGTGGATGACACGAGCGAAAGATAATATTTAAAACTTGTTCGCACAAAAAACAAAAAAAAAAAAAGAGAAGAAACAGAAGAAAAAAAAACTTGAGCAAAAAAGTCGTTTTCCATTCACTTAATACAAGTAAATGACAATAACTCAAGTTTACTTAACACCATGTTGTTGTTGTTGTTGTTGTTGTTGTTGTTGTTACCCAAGCAAACATATAGCATAAACAGGTACATATATGTGTGTGTGTGTGTGTGTGTGTTATGTGTGTGTACACTGACTAAGTGCTCAAAGAGAAAAAAGTGAAATCACATGTGTAGTTGACTGCGCACTTTGAACCTTTGACCCGGCATGTTTCAACAAAAAAAGATCTTTCATGAACAACCGATTATCTCACAAAAACAGCTCGTTTTTTTGTTTTCTTGCTGCCGATTATTAAATACTTGCTGACATCTGGCATAGGCACGATATAATATTCCGATTGTATTCGCTTTTTCATGCAACTCCATTTTGAGGCTTCAAATATGATAGACCCATGTGAAAAGAATTAACTGTTATCAAGATGCATTGGAAAACGAGAAAGTTAGGATATCTTTAATTATTTAATGTAATACCCAAAACCTTACGTAAATGCTGCGTTTGATGAAACTATCTTGGAAAACCCAATATTTTGCCATAGGAAAACTCACTTTTCGATCGATTCTTCCTATAGTGCTATATAATAAAGTAACGATTTGGCTCATATGCAAGCAGCATAGTTCGGTCAAGATATCTTGTAGAACAAAAGAGTTATAAACATAAGAACTTTAATTTCGACCGATTAAACCGATGTCAGCCACATGATATAATACTCCGATGTGGATACGATTTGGTTTATATATGGAGAGCATAATGAAACTAATAAAACCCGAGTTTAGTCGTGACAAGTTTTCCACACATGAACCTACTTTTCGACGGATCGTTCCTATGACAGCTTTATTATATAGTGCTCCGATCCGTTTTGGTTTCAAAATATGTACTGTCTGCAATAGAAAGACAGACCTAGGCTATATCAACTCGGCTGTTAATGCAGATCCAGAATATATATACTTTATTGGATCGAAGATGTTTCCTTCTACGCGTTACACATTTCATGACAAAACTAAAATACCCTCTACAAGGGCATAAAAATAGTGCTCTCTTATAGTTGCCGGTAGATGATACCCTCTATCCTCTTCCCTTAGCTATACGACATGAAAAATTCATTTTTAATCAGTTTTTGTAATACTTTTTTCTTATCCCTATACAATTTATAGGCCTTTAATATATGATACATATGCCAAAAATTAGATCCCTCCTGATCTGTGTATACTGTCCTTTAAGAATATATAGGGTATATATAGGGTATCACTGCTGTTTATATAAACTGACTGTTTGATCAAACTAGTTGCCTAGTTTTGCCTAGGCACTTTTCAGATAAAATTAAAAAAAAAAAAATAAAAATTATCTAAATAATTGAAAAAAAATAGTTAAATTTCGGTATACACGTGAATTTTCGATTCCTTTTCTCTCTTCTTCGTCGATCTATCCTCATAATTTTGTTGCTTCGATATGGCGAAGTGTAATCCTTGGATGGTACGTCGCCTGTGCATGATGATGCGGCAAAACTTTGCCAAAAGCTGTGAAGAGAAACTGAACGATCAGATCAACATGGAACTTAAGGCAGGCCATCAATATTTGGCAATGGTAAAGCTATGAATTGAGATATACAAAGAGATATGGGTATATGCTATGGATGTAGATATAGGAGAGGATATAGAGATTTGGGTAAAGATATAGAAAAAGGTATATACGATGCATATACAGAAATATTTAAACATAGATATAGGTTAAGCTGATGTAAGAAACGGCATAAACATAGGTATAGCTCGAGATACAGATAAAGGTAAAGCTATTCATATAAATATAGGTAAAGATATATTCAATATAGATATACACTGAAAGCTGTCGCTAGGAAGCTTCTACGGTTCCAGATTTTATGCTCTTGTAGAGGGTATTATTATATTGTCCGAATCCATTAAGTATATATATTCTGTATATATTGTCATAGCAGATATATTCTGTATCAGCATCAACAGATAGACTACTTCTATAAGATATCTCAACCAAACTCGGCATACAAGTTTACAAGTTTCACTAAGCTTCCTGGTTTTTGTATAATGAAGATACAAATAGTATATGTATACATATATATATATATATATATATATGCACTGCAGGCCTATCATTTCGATCGCGCCGATGTCAGCTCGCCGGGCATCCATGGCTTCTTTCTGCAGGCCAGCGTCGAGGAGCGTGAGCATGCCGAGAAGATCATGAAGTATATGAACAAACGAGGTGGCTCAATCATTTTGAGCGGTGTGCCGGAGCCGGTGCCACAGTTCGAGGACGCGATGTCGGCCCTGAAGTTTGCGCTGCAAATGGAAATGGAGGTGAATCAACATCTGTTGGATGTGCACGCCTTGGCCGGCAAAGAGAATGATCCCAATCTGTGCGATTTCATTGAGGCCAACTTTCTGCAGGAGCAGGTCGACGGCCAAAAGGTATTGGCCGATTTTATTAGGCAATTGGAACGCGCCCAGACCCAGTTCGGCGACTATCTGTTTGACAAGTACATGATCTCCGGCTCCATGCATGGCAACGGCCAACAGGCCAAGAAACATTGAACCGTGCGAATTTCATTGGATTACATTCAACATTCTGTTCGTGTTTGCTTTGTGACAGCCTAATTCCTCACATATACAACTTATCGGCGTTCCCGGAGCACAATATGTCTATAAATAAAGCCACTTATCAATTAACAGTCCACTGTGTAAGCAACTAGAAAGTACGCGCCAAATGTTTTCGACCAGTCCAGGCAAACGTTGAGCTGCGCATCATCGATCAGCTGATCGATTAAATCGATTATGAGCAAGGGATTTTGCAACTATGTATTTTGATTTTGATTTTGATTTTGGAGAGCTAAACGCGATGCGAATCTTCTTTGGAAAAAGCGATCACTTTTGGCGTCAACTGATCATCAGCTGAGAATAGTTTAAGAAACTCTCATCAAATGCTTTCAAGTCCGTTCATTTGCCTGATCGCAGTGTGATCTTAGTTGAGATTAGCTCTGATCGGGTGTGTCCGACTATGGGATACCCAGAACCTTCTGTTACCAACAACAAATGCAGCTTTAGCTATAAAATGAAAGGTACTCGATCTGCATATGCTTTTCTAATTTGGCTTTCGATATCGATTTGTATCGATTGCTTGGTAACGGGGCAAGCCATCAATTATCGGAGCCTTCGTTTCTCCAGTCTCCAGCTCTTATAGGTTCTGAGATCGACGAACGGACGGACATGGACAAGAATATATATACTTAATAAGTTAAGAGTGGCTTCCTACTGCCTGTTAAATGCATTGGTGGTCTTCAGCCAAGGATAAGCTCATCAAATACCCAAACTAAACTTTTAACTCTAAAAGTTATTCACAAACTTTTACAGTCAATTCTCCAGAGTTTGGATGAATATCTCGAATCTATCCAGAATCCTCAAACTTGATGCCTTCAGCTGTAAGCTTATGTAAAAGATATATGTATTTATATATATATTGTCATCACTTTTGTTCAGCTGGATGCAAAGGCCAAGTAAGTAAATCTATTGAGCAGCTTTATTTGCTGCCCTAATTGAAAAGCGCGTCGCATTTCCGGCTTAAGGCCTCACATGCTCTTATATGTATATAGCCAGATGTATATATATGTATATATATATGTCTGGTGCATCTACATACATATGCACTCAATTAATTGTCATAAGCGCGAGACGAAGTCAACCGACCCCGCGATCTGGCATTTACAGCTAAACCAACAATAACAACAATAACAACTAGCGATCTGTAACAAACTAGCCGACACTGCCTGGGCACTTCTTTCAATTAAGATTTGTCAAATCCAATGCAATTCATATTGCCCACTTGCGACTTGTGCCCGATTGAAAACGAGCCGAGATTGAGACACATGCAATATGTGATTCCATAAACTGTGTGGCAAGCACACAGTATATACTATAAGTAATTGCACTTGTTGTGCACCTAGCTGTCAGCTAACGTCCAGGGCGGATTACCCAAAGTATGCGCATTCCTTAGAAATACTGAATGCATTCGAATTACTTGAATCATTCGAATGCAGTTGCATAACCCAATTCAATTAGTTAGCCCCAAAGCCTATAAAACATTTAGACAAATATGTTAGCTTTAATATGGAGAAAACAATTACTTAATTAGTGTAAAGGTAATCAGGATTATAAACGAAAGAATTTTAAAAATTCAATCAATATAAGTGGATATAATTACACATTATGTGTCGATTAACTGAAATCATTTGTAAAATTTCAATTGAAATATTTATACTTATTGAGTAATTATTTGCACACTCGATTTATTTAAACAATTTCAATTATTTTAAATTACTCGAATCATTTACTTGAATGCACTTTATTTGAATGCATTCGAATACTCGAATCGTTAATTAAGTGCTCATGTCATTACATTATGAACATTACTCGCACTTATGAATGAGGCAATGAGACAATGAAATTCATTTAACTGTGGCTCACACTCACATATACATATATTCATATATACTGCAAACAGTTCATATTACGAGCTAGTTAAGCGCCAAGCAAATCAAATATTGAAATTGCATCTGCATGATTCAATCCAAAAGCATTGCACTTCCAATGAGTAGTTGTTTATGCGCAACAATATTCATTCATTCATGGCAATCGCATACGACACCCAAAGAAGCAGCCTTTTAATGGGCCATAAATATATATACATATATATACTGGTTCATTATGTAGATAAAAAGGAATGATTGTGGGCAAAAGTTATCTTAAGATTTATTTATTATACCCAACGCCGACCAGAAACCGTATCTCAGATCCGTGCTCACCCTTGGCCAGAATATAACCATATAATTTGTCAACTCAAACCCATTTTCGACTGACTCATCGGCCAAATTGTGGCTCCAATTGGACCGGCTGCATCCAATTGTGTAAATTGTAAACCAGGTGCGGTGAGGGCAAAACTATGCGAGGCGACGCAGCGTCGACGGCAATGCGGCACAAATAAACATAATTCAATATCTATGTTTAATTAAATTTGTGGAATCGAAAATCGAAATATATTTTGTTGTCATTCGTGACGTTTGCCCACAGCTCACTTCGCCTTCACTTCACGTCGCTCCTTCTGGCTGATAAGACAGCTCTTTGATAACGCTCAACGCTTGGCATAAATGCCTGCTCGTCGTTGGGCTAATGTTAGCTAGTTTTGCAACTATCAATTTGAGGAAAATTAAAAAAACAAGTAAGAGGTTCTAGTCGGGAGCTCCCGACTAGGGGATACCCTGAACCCTCATATTCCAACACCAAATGCAGCGCGCTCTTATAGATAGAGAGTAGCGGGGAGGTGGCGATAGGTATAAAATGAAAGATAATGAAAGTTTGGTAACTCTAGCTCTTACTATTTACCAAAATTGCTTAAAAAACAGGATATCGATATACATTTTTATCGATTACTTGGAAACGGGGCAAGTTATCGATTATCGGAAACAAACTCGATCTGCGTAGGAACTAGGAGCACCTACATCTAAAATTTCAAGTCCCTAGCTCTTATAGGTTCTGAGATCCTTGCGTTCATACATACGGACGGACGGACGGACGGACGGACAGACAGACGGACATGGCTAGATCGACTCGGCTATTAATGCTGATCAAGAATATATATACTTTATGGGGTCGGAGATGCTTCCTTCTGCCTGTTACATACATTTGGTTTTTGCACAAAAACATAATACCCCTTTTACCCATTTTTAATGGGTTCAGGGTATAAAAAAAACTAATAATAAAAAATAATCGTACAAGCACACATCGAACTACTCTTTTTTACTTACTTCCGTTGGCTGCTGTTACGTCACAAGGTTCTTGTCATGTCTATCGCTTATCAATGGTAAAAAGTAAAAAAAAAATAGAAAAACATAAAACACAGCATTGAATTTTGCCCAGCCACGTGCCCCAACAAGCTTACGCATCTAAGTTCACTTTGATAGTCCATGAATTCGTTAAATTTTGTGAGTCTACAATGATTTCGCTTATAATTCGCAACAGGTTCTCACAAGATTCAGTTATTTGGCGCTGCTTGAAACACTCCAGCTTAAAGCTTAGGTTGTTACTAAGAGAGTGAGTAGAAGTAAGAAAGAGAAGAAAAGAGAGGCGGTGACAGGAATAAAGAGTAAAATATTGCTTTAAAAAGTGAGTGCATAAGGTAGTGTTCGTAGAGGAGAGTGTTAAACCAAGTTAAAGTCAAATGAAAAGAGAGAGATCGAGAAGGTAAGAGAGGGAGCATTAAGGAAGGGGAGAAAGAAAGTAAAATACCATAAACAGGTTTGGGAAAGTAACAAGCAATTGAGCGAGGGCGAAACCAAAAGAGAAAGGCGCCCGTTCGGAAGTACTTGAAAAAAATGAAGGAGTAAGAATGTGAGAGTGGATAAGTTAAAGTAAGAGGGTCAAAATTATGTAGAAAAAGGAGTTAGAAAGAAGGCAGGCTGAAGAAAGAGGCAAAGAGAACGAGATAGTGCTAGGCGGTAAGAGAGAGCCAAAATCATAAGAAGAGAAACCTAAGAGGGGCTAAACAGAGTAAAGAATCGAGTAGAAGAGAGAGAGAAAGAAAAAGAGAGAGTGAGTAGAAGAGAGAGAGAGAGAGAGCAGCTGAAAAGCGTGAATAGAAAAGAGAGAGAGAGAGACAGTAAAAGCGCGACAAAAATAAGGAAGAGCAGAAATGAAATCTAAGCGATTTTTTCTTGTGATGTGATTAACAGTTCGTATAAAGTCATGTGCAATGTGAAACTTGAAATGTAACTAATTAATCTTAACGCCTGCCGTCCTCTGCGATTCTCAAAAATTCGAGCAGGGCCTGACCTGTTATGTGATTAACAGTGGCTGCAAACTGAAAGTGTAATGTATTGTTGACTAGCATATACTAAATACATAGACGCTATTAGCGGAGTCAAGCTGAAGCTAAAACTAATCTTGTACATATTGCTTTATTCTCTTCTAATGCTTTTTATAATCTAAAATCGAAACTAGACTAACTAAAGTTAGAGGCAAATTCCATTCCCTCGCCTCAGTTCTTGTTGATTCACAATTTCCTGCTGCTGATTCTGCTAATTCATATGAAAACGTTAAAAGCCAAAGCAAATATGTTGCCTGGACAACGTTCATTAGTTATTGTGCATTAGAAAATTCGAAATTAGATTCGGAACGGTCAATGTTTGCTTTCGATTTTCAATTATTAATTTCGTGGAATTTGCATGCATCATTTGCCCGCCAACACACACACACACACACACACACGCACACACGCACACGCTAACAAACAGACATTGTGCATATTTTGGAAAGTATTTTCATTTACCCCCACAAAAAGCTAAATAGATTAAATATTTTTTAGATGCTGCTGCAGAGAGGGGGACTGCTGAGTGGCAGGGGCTTGTTAGTGTGTGTGTGTGTGTGTGTGTGTGTGTGTGTGTGTGGCAGCTAGGCAAATGTTTACCTGTTGTGCCGCTGTGTGTTGTGTTTAGATATTTACACAATTAATTGCGTACAGTCCGGAGCTATTGCTGTGACTGTGCCTGTGGCTGTGGCATAAGGTGCCGTAATTTCGGCACAAGGTCATCTTGGTTTTGCATTCGAATCAAGCGGGAACTGGCCGGCGGGGTGTTATTTGCCTTTTAATGGGTGCATTTGGCCATGACGGCTCGCTGCTATAACACTCGCTGCTATGACACTAGCCGGCGGGGTGTTATTTGCCTTTTAATGGGAACATCAGCCATGACGGCTCGTTGCTATAACACTCGCTGCTATAACACTCGCCGGCGGGGTGTTATTTGCCTTTTAATGGGTGCATCGGCCATGACGGCTCGCTGCTATAACACTCGCTGCTATGACACTAGCCGGCGGATTGTTTGCCTTTTAATGGGTGCATCGGCCATGACGGCTCGCTGCTATAACACTCTCCACTATGACACTCTCCGATATGACACTAGCCGGCGGGGTGTTTGCCTTTTAATGGCTGCTATAACACACTCCGCTGTGACACTCGCCCGTTGTCAGCTTTGGCTGACAATTAAAAAAGTTCATTGAAAACCTATAGAACAAAAATTGAAATGATTTGTTAATCACAAACTAGCAGAGCAATAGCCAATCATAATATACCCTGTGTGCGCAAACCAAAAAGAAGCATATTTGCTTGCTGGCCTACTATTTAGAGAGATTCCCAGATGAAATGGATGTACATCTATGTATGCCTGCGCAGCTGGGCAACAGGGTATCTTCCAGTCGGGCACACTTCTTTGCTATATCTGATCTTTCGCCATGAATATTTCAACATAATGCCAATACTTTTGTACAGGGCAATTGGCAGTCGTGCATGCCGCTTAGTGAGTCCAACTAACTAGACAACCAATATTTGTGCTTGTTATTAGCGCTAATTGCTGCTCACCAAGCCGCAATCCAAAGCCGTTTACTAGCCACGCCCCCCACCAATGCAGGTGGAATAGCTACAAAAAAAACCCGAGCTAGCTGAGCACAAGGTTCAAGGGTCAGGCAGTTGTATCTGACGTCAGTGTCTATAAAAGCAAATATAAAAGAAGAAGAAAATCTGTTGCATAAGCAACATTGAAGAAAGGCTATTTTCGGCTCGCCGAAGTTTAAATACCCTTTTTTATCGGTTTCCATTCGAAGCATATATGAGTTGAAAAGTTCTCCGATTCTGACCATGGTGCTATATAATAAAGTAGTCCGATATTGCAAAGTTGGGTAAAGATATATGAGATATGACCGATAGTTCCTATTCAAGCTATGATATAGCGGCCCGATTCGATATAGCCAGGTCAGTCTGTCTGTTTTGATCGACTCGGACCGATATATACATATATGTATATATATATTCCCAATGGGGTCGTTCCACTTTCTGTTACCAAATTATGATATTCTTCTGAAAGGTTATAAAAACCGCGAACTTGCGCGAAGGCCCGTCACTTTACGGGCCCATAAAATGTGGCATTAAAAGGTATTTGTAATTGGCCATATAATTTCATTCAACTACCGACGGTCGCCTCTTAAACAAACTTAAGATTGACAACGAGCCAAGGAAGAAACCCGTTCCTTGTCGGGAATTATGTCATAGATACTCTTCAGACTTATCTGGCCCTTCTTTAATAACTCCGACTGGTTATTTTCAGAGTTACCTATGATATGTACGTAAAATGTTGGGAGTTTAAGAGCTTGTGAGGAGATTAATAAAGATCATGTAATTGGTTTAGTTAAAATTCCATGAAAACAAAAGTTGTTTAATATATAAATTGCATTATTGACCGATCAGACTTATATAGAGGTCGAATTTTGATAAGACCACCTAAATGAAGGAAGCATAATAAAGATAATTTAAGATGGGGTTAAGTTAAGCTATCTCCAAAAACAAAAGTTGTTCATGGAAAAACTCGGACCCATAGTTCCTTTGAGAACTATATGCCACATATTGTAATCCGATTCAACCTGGACCCATATACATATATGTATGAAGAGATTTTCAGAGCTAGTGACCAATTTTATCGATGGGCTTATAAAGCTATATATCCCCCTACCTCTGATCATGAAGATCATGAAAGCTTTAGCTTTTGTAGATGCACATTTGGTATTAACATAAAGGTAAAGTCAAGATATTCTCAAATGCCGCCTTGTTAGATTCTTCAGATCTTCTTCTATATGTTCTATTTATTTATATTCACATATTGTTTACTCTCTTGGGCCTTTGGAATGCACTTGCACTTACAGTAGTTACTCGGATTGCGCAACTATTCGAAGTATTTTTATTTAAAGCATTTCTTTCCCAGAAGAACTCAACTCATGCTCATAATCGTAAACGCTTTATGGAGCACGTTGAACCGCATGCCTAATAAAGACCCAGATTCAAAAAGATAGGAGTACTATCATTATTATTTTTTCTCTCCTCTTTTTTTTTTAAATTTTTGAGAAACACAGTTAAATAAATAAAGAAGAAAGAGAGAGAAAAAAAAAACCGTGTACTTCATTTACTCGCATATGCATAACATAATCATCTGATCATCAAGAACCACTTTTTAAGTGGCCACTTGAGCTGATTGTCTCTTGTGGGTCTGAGCTCTCAAGTGGCCGAATATGTAGTCCGTGCAGCTTGACTAGATAATTTTAATGGGTACAAAATACTTATGATATTATCCTTTAACTAAGCGCTTAAAGCAATGATCATTGCTCCAAATAACTCTATCGATGAAGATATTTTTATAACAGAATTCGTTTAAACTGAACCGATTTGTTGAACTCATATTGTTAATGCATTGTTTGTTTTCTAAACTTGTTAAAACAATATTCATTATCTACTCGAACATTTTTCAAACGAAATTTAAGTTCAAAAATTTCTGTTTTTGTTAAAATTCTTTGGGCTTACAGCTTTAAAAATTGATATTCCCAGCTCGAACCGGTTCGATTTGAAAGTGATTTGCGGTTAATATTTCATATTTTGCTAAGAACAGTTTTGGTTCGGTTCACAGCTTTGAAAATTTGAATTCGCGCTTCGAACCGGTTCGTTTGAAAGTCGGTTTTTTTGAGGAACTCTTTCGGTTCGGTTAACAGCTTTAAAACTTTGAATTCTCAGCTTGAACCGGTTCGATTCAAAACCGGTTTACAATTTCGGTTAGTGTTCGTTATTTAAAAATGTTCTAATCAAAGGTCTTTTTTGTCACTTTTCGTTTTGGCAGGTAAAAAATGTGCTCCGCCCGCGGTATTACTCCTCGGAGTTGGGCATACGTGAGAAGATTTTTATTGGTGTCATGACGTCACAGGAGAACATCAACAGCTATGCGACCGCCTTCAATCGGACCACCGCCCATCTGGTGAACAAGATCAAGTTCTTCATCAACGCAGACAGCGCGAAGACCAACTACCAGCTGAAGAATATTGTTGGCTTCACAGACACGCGCGAAAGCCGCCGACCATTCTATGTGATCAAATATATTGCGGACAACTATCTGGACGACTATGATTACTTTCTGCTCGTGCCGGACAATGTCTATGTGGATGCGCGCAAGCTGACAGCGCTTCTGTATCATATGAGCATCACCTTTGATCTGTATATGGGCGGCACGCGTGTTGGCCTGGGCGAATCGAACGATGCGCCGCCCACTGCTGGCAATGCTGGCGATGAATCCTTGAATGATTCTGGTGCTGCGGGTCTCAGTGATCGCAACTATTGTGCCCTGGAGGCGGGCATACTGCTTAGCAGCAGCGTCATCCGCAAGATGCGCAACAATCTGGATCGCTGTGTACGCATTGGCATTACGAATGATCACAGTGTCAATATTGGGCGCTGTGTGAAGTATGCGAGTCGTGTGGCTGGCTGTCAGGAGAGTTTTCAGGTGAGCAACAGTTGAAAAAGCCATAAATATACATATATGTATACATGTGTGTACATTAGCGTTTAGCATGTAGCATTGGAACGTGTGGAATTGGAACAAGTGTAAAGTTCATTTACACCAGCAATTAGCAGGCAGCTTAACAGACTTAACAAATTAACATTTGTCGCTTGCCGTCTGGCAGCAGCTGTTAACAGTTTTAGCAGCATTGCTGTCTGCAGCAACCAGCAAATAGAGCATAAGCACAAACAAACGTTGCTGTGTACACATACATACATACATAGTGTTTGCATGTGTGTGTGCTTGTGCGAGTTAATTTGCCGTTTGCTTGTCGTGTGATCTTTTCTGCTTCCTACACGCCGTTTTATTTATTTAAACAATTTGCCGTTGACTAAAAAGACGCACAAAGAAAGAGAGAGAGAGAGAGAGAGGGAGCGAGTGACAGAACAAGGCAAACACAAACGCACGCACACACACACACACACACGCCCATATGCAAGCAGAATGCCAGAAAAGAACATAAAAACAAAAAAATCAGTTCATTGATACACAAAAGTGACCCTGAAAAGAGCATCAGCGTTGGCAGCGGCAGCGGCAGAGCGAAATGTGATGCGGAAAGCGGAGAGTACAAATCAGAAAAAGAAAGATAGAATGAAAAAGAACGAAAACAAAAACAGAAGTAAAGCAACTTCAAAGTCTTCGTGCTGTTAAACGTTTTAGAGCCATTTGCCGGCTTGTGGCAGGCATTCAGCGGACATGCCACCAGCAGCAGCAACACTTGATGGACAGTTTATTTAATTTCCAAGCAACGGCAACGGTCCGAAGAATTTTTTAAACGGGTATCTCTGTGTAAGGAGAAAGGTTAGGAGTGGGCAATAATGTGAGGTGACGCTTGCGATCCACAGCCAATTGGAAGTGCACTCGACAGATAGTTTGACAAGCGCTGGCGCTGTTTTGCTTAGCTTTATTGCGCT
The DNA here is from genome assembly GCA_035045725.1 of Drosophila ezoana. Classification (NCBI taxonomy): domain Eukaryota; kingdom Metazoa; phylum Arthropoda; class Insecta; order Diptera; family Drosophilidae; genus Drosophila; species Drosophila ezoana. Next base: position 4,961,645 of record JAWNOU010000058.1, read on the forward strand.
GGGTGGCATCTACATATGTACATATGTATGTACATATTTGCGTTAATTAAAGTAGTTGCTGTTTATTTAATGTACATCAGCAGGGAATCGCATTTTGCACACGCAATTAAGCAGGAAATTTTATTTCCTATTTTCTTTTTGTTTTTTTACATACATATGTACATGTTTGTATGTGTGTGTGCATAGAACGAAACGCAGGGCCAAGAACTTGACGCACGTCTTTCACTGGAATTTCATTTGTTTGGATTTTGGGTTTATTTATGCGGCTGGCAGGCACTGTGGAATGATTTATGAACATGCAAATGTATGTTATTTAAACGTGTGTGTATGTTTGGATGTGTTGATTTCTGTTTTTTTTTTTATTTTCAATTTTAAACAGTAACTGTATTTTATGCTCTTAAAATTAAGAGTTTAAAGAGCCTTCCCGAAGTGGATATCAGCTTACAGGGTATACTTAAGGTCGAGTGCATTACTCTAATGCGCTCTTATTTAACTGTTATTTCTGTTTAGCAGCATCTTCAAAAGTGCCGTTACAGTCGCTTGCTGCAATTGTGTCTTCTGCCGCTTTTTAAACATATTGCCATTTAAATTGATTAATGTGCGCCGGCAAATTAACTAGTCGCATTTGCTGCGAAAAAAAACCCCCCTCCAAAAATGTTTTATGTTTTATGTTTTATGGCGCGCTGCTGTTTATTGCAAATGGCAGAGACGCCCTAATGGGATATGCCGGATGCCTCCTCTAAGCTAACTCGCATCCAACGCTTGCCGTCGCCAACTGTTAGCATGGCACTGTTAATTTAATTAAGCGCCGCCCCCCACCCTGGCGAATGGGCAATGGTAATGGCAATGCGAACGGGAACGGGAACGGAAATGGGAAGGGAAACGGGAATTGCGGGAATGCTTAATGGGATCGTAAATGCGACACGCCGATAAAGGAAGTTTATTGTTTTGTGATCTGTAGAACACATGTTCATAACTGTATCATGGATTCTGGTTTGAGTTCGGTCAGTTTTCCTTTTTATTTAGATTTTAATTTCGTGGAACATTTGACGGCGCCGTTCTAACTAATTGTTTTTTTATTTTTAATTGTTTAGGGTATGCGCCAGTACAGCTATGCCTTGAATACAAAAGCGCGGCACTATAAGGATCTCAGCATACTGGCCAAGGAGCCGGCATTTCGCAATGCGACCACAGTTTATCCAGTGCAGACGCCGGAGGATTTCTATCGCCTGCACGCCTACTATTCCAAGGTAAGTACTCGATGTAATTCAAATAAATATATATTCAGTGTAGTGGATAGCTATTCCCATAAGCGGACTACAGCACCGCATACTGTTATGGGAACTTTCACAGTACATACAAACATGCATACAGATATTTGTTGATTGCATTTTTATTGGCGGGTATTAACATAGAGCTGTTAACTACAAAGTTTGCATTTAAATGTGTTTGGTACGAGGGGGGTTTTTGTTCACTGTTTAACATTACAATCGCGATAACATTTGCATGTCAAGATGCATAACATGGCACTGTTAAACGTTTGCAGTGTCCGTTAAGAACTGTTAACACGATTAAAATTTAAATGTTCGTTTCCTGTTTGGCGATTACAGCATCATCTGGAGCTGGTGCAGCAGCGCGGCTATGCACTGGAACAGAAGTCGTATCGGATTGCCAACGGCAGCATCTCCAACAAAATACTCGAAATCCGTTGGCCATTGGGCGTGCCGCCGCCCAGTGCGCCAGAGACGCGCCACGATATGCTTACCTGGCAGCTGCTGAACGGAACACACAGTTTTCTGCCGAACGCCAATGCGGATCGCGCGGTGGCGCCGCTCAGCCGCATCGAGGCCCAGGACTTTGCCAAGGTGCTGGACATAGCGCTGCAGTATGCCGCCCAGAAGTACCCGAAGCTGCGATACCAGAATCTGCACAGCGCCTATCGCAAATTCGATGCCACGCGCGGCATGGACTATCAACTGCATCTGAATCTGTACGAAGGTGCCACACCGAAGCGTCTGCTGCTCAAAAGCTTTGAGGTGGTCAAGCCACTGGGTCGGGTCGAGGTGGTGCCATCGCCCTATGTTACGGAGAGTACACGGATTGCGATCCTCGTGCCGGCATTTGAACATCAGGTGACCGATGCGCTCGATTTTGTGGCGCAATACGAGCGCATCTGCATGGCCAACCAGGACAATACTTTCCTGTTGCTGGTGAGTGCAATCGTTTGCATGCAGGGTATCAGCTAGTCGGTCACTTTTCACTTATATATATATATACATTTTCAGATATTTCTCTATCGCTTCGACTCGCCCAGCAAGGGCGACGATGATCCCTTCAAGACTCTGAAGAAGTTGGCCTTGGATTTATCCACCAAATACAAGACGGATGGCTCACGCATTGCCTGGGTATCCATACGGCTGCCGGAGCAGCTGAGTGCACCAATTAAGCCAGACGATTGGCTGCTGCACGCCTCCATGTACGGAAGCCAGCAGTTGCTCAGCCTAGCCGTTGCGGATCTGGCCCTGCCCAAGCTGGGGCTCGAGTCGCTGGTGCTGCTGGCGCCGCCGGGCATGCTCTTTCGCACGGATTTCCTCAATCGTGTGCGCATGAACACCATCCAGGGCTTTCAGGTCTATGCGCCCATCGGCTTTCAGCTGTATCCCTGCAACTGGGCGCATTTCTGCAAGGAGTGCGACACCTGCGACATTAGCCAGAGCAGCGGCTACTTTGATCGCCAGAATCACGATGTCATCGCCTTCTATAGTCGCGACTATGTTCAGGGTAAATATCGCCCTCTTGTCCGATCTATGCCTTCAACTAATTTGCCTGTTGGCCTGTTTCTGTTTGCAGCGCGTAAACTGTTGGATCCCCTGGGTCTGCCCATAATGCGCAGCGATCTGGACATTGAGCAGCTGCTGCTGCAGGCGCCGCAACGTCCCTCCGGCGTCGAGAGCATCCTGGACATGTTTGTTGCCGCCCAGCATACGGTGCACATATTGCGCGCAGTTGAGCCGCATCTGCGATTCGGCCTGGCGGTCCGGAGTCATTTGGCGCGCGGCGGTTCGCTGCCGCCGACGTTGCCGCCGGATGGATGTGGCCGGCAGCAGTGCATCCATTTGGCGTCGCGCAAACAGATCGGAGATGCGATCATACGCTACGAGGATAAAAGTATTCTGCAAAAGTAGGCAGCTGCAGCTGTTATACTGTTATACATTATAGAGATATCATCAGTTCCTTGCTAAACATACATATACATATATATATATCTATATATATCTATATATATTGCCAAGAGTGTGCGTGTGCGTGTGTATTAATGCGTGTGTGTTTGTGTGTGTGTGCGTTTAGTTTTAAACAATTTTTGTTGGTTTTCTCCTTTTTTTTATTGTTTGTAAATGCCTTGCTTTAAAGTGAAACTTTTAATGCTCAAAATGGTAGACAAGAGTTGTTATATAATTAGTGCTCAAACGGGGCGGGGGAACGGGGGCTTTATTGCGTTTGGGTGGGCGGGGTGGGTGAGTGGGTATTTGATGGGGAATGGAGGGGGGACTTGTAGCTGCCAACTAGCTTGCTTAAGCTTAAGCATAAACTATACATATAAAAAATATTAGCTATATCGAAAGTAGCCTGTAAGCTGCCTAGCAAGTGTGTTGTATAACAGTTGTATAACAGTCAAACAACAGCCAACAAATTAGCCAATATTCCAGGTCCAACATAGCTTGTCATTAGCCGCTCTCATTTAGCAAATATATACATACATATATATACATATCTATATAAATAATTTATTAATCTATAAACATAAGCATGTAATTATAACTTGCCGCAAATTCCTATGTATACCATTATATTTAGTGCATAGCTAAGTGTTATACACACACACATATATATATATATATGTATAATATTGTATATCACTAAGTTTAAGAAGTGGCTGTTGAAGTAAATTCCAATCTGAACTGCAAATATGCCGACTTTGCCAAAATGAATGTGGCCAAAATCTTGCCTCACCTCAACTTTGCAACTGTTATAATCGTACAATATCAACATGTGCAACATTTGTAAACATTTTGCAGTTTCTAGTATTTAGGCAAATATTGTAAACTGTTATAAATATGACACTATTCCAAAAAGCACGCATGTCTATGAATATACACACTATTGTCTACTTGTTAACTGTTAAATTGAGTTCAACTGTTAACGAACACGAAAGCTGTTATACAATTTTTTATAAATATATTAAATAATATAGTAATACTTGTCTGACAGAAGTATCGCAAAAGTGAATTGAGAACTGTTATATAAATAACTAGCCAGCGTGGAGATTATATTATTCGCTACGACTTTTGTTAAAAATTTAAGATGAAATAGCATGTTAGACAATTTCTAACTGTTATACTGTTGAGTTCAGCTCTACTTGATATAAAAACAAATGCTTTTATATCAAATTTAGTAACAATTACTGTTATACATGTAACAACTGTTATACAAATGCCAAGATCTAGTATGCATGATATGTTACGATTCCTGCTGAAATCCATATGAAAACGCATGCTATTGCCACTGTTATACAAGTGCCAACTGTTATACAAAACAAAAAATATTTAGTATTTAGAGTTCGAATAAGTAGCCTGACAGTTATTTGTTTCAATATGAAAACCAGTTTGTACCGCATTTTGCATTTCGTTTGGCATATCATTAACGTCAAGAACTTTCAATAAAGTTAAAATTAGGGCGTAAAAAATCAAATAAAAATACACACAATTTAATAACTTGCTCCAACTTTTTTTTGATCTTGGGTAAACGAACGTTCATTTAGCAAATGGATATATAGGAAACATTGTGCCATGCACAAGGTAATTGTTTGTACACAGTTTATAACAATATGTATTGCATAATAAATGATGTTTAGTCATAGTTTTTACCATGATAAAGCCCAAGGTGTACATATAATGCCCATAAGATCCATTCCGAACATTTTGATTATAAATGTATATATACATTTTTGTTATATAAAACAATGCTTAAATGTTGTAGGTTTTTTAAGGAAACGTATTTCCATATATATATAGATCATTCTCAGGGCTGCAGCAGGAAACTTAGATCAGACTGAGGAGCAAACTCGACGGCAGTGCCATCCCTGTGGAATGAACATGGATCAATAACAGTATGTATCAAGCATATGGGATGGGAACTTACGCCTTGAAGAGCTTCGCCTGGCGCTCGCCCAGGAGCGTTGCCTGATCGCCTTGGACGCGCACGCTGGTGCCCTCGCGCAGCCCGAGCACAGGCCGACCATGGTAGCTGACAAACTCGGAGATGCGTTCGTCGCGCGTCTCGCCCTTGTGCTGGCTATTCGCCTCCGTTTCCAGGTAGTGCGGATTGATGTTGAACGGCACCAGGGCCAGGGCCTCAAAGCTGGGCGGCTGCAGCACGGGCATATCGTTGGTGGTGTGTATGGAGCGCGTGGCAACGTTGGTGCCGGCACTGCTGCCCACATAGGTGAGGCCCCGCTGCAGCACCAGTTCGCGTATCAGCTCCACCAGCTGCAGATCGTACAGCTGCTTCAGCAGCACAAACGTATTGCCGCCGCCCACAAAGATGGCCTGTGCCTCGCGCAGCGCCCGTCCCAGATCCGTTTTCGTGTGCAGCCCCTCGACAGCATAGCCCCAGGGCTGCAGTGCATCGCGCACCGTTGCCGTGTACTTGTCATGATCCCGTTGGGCGTACGGCACAAAGAGCACCGTTTTCACGTTCTTGCTGTGCAATAAAAAAAGGGAAAGCGCTTGAAATAGCTAATCAACAATGCAACTGCAAGACTTACGCCTGGAACAGATCTTCCAGCTGGGCGCGTGCATGCTCCAGAAAGCCATGTCCATGCAGGCGCGACGATGAGAGCAACAACAAATTACGCGTTCCGCTGTTCATATTAAGTTTTGTTGAATATGCTTAAATTATTAAATGTTGCCCAGGTGGTTTTTTTGCTTTCAATATTTGCTTCGCTGCAACTTTGCTCTGTTACTGAGTAGATTATCTTTTGTTTTAAAAGTACATTTATGGCTGCAGATAACGCAACACAGCAACAAATACAATTCTCTGCAAATGCCCTCCTCAAGCACGCCCCGCTCAACAGTTGAAATGAAACAAAGAACAGTTCAGAGTATCGATATATCGACTGTTGGGCTCGTCAGCGTTATCGGTAACTTTAAATGGCTTGTATTTAATTATGTTCCCAATTATGTCAAATGCCGCTGTCGGAAATGAAATGCTGGTAAAAAACTAAATAAAGTGGATTCAAACTCCAATGTATTTCAACGGTATTAACCCACGGTGGCTTAAACAATATATCGATTGCTGTCGATCGCGTGCCCGATACCTTCAGTTTCAATTTGAATACTTTCCAACGACTCACAGACTATATAATTGTAGCCGTTAGATTTGAATTGAATTTGATAAGCCATAAATCTTTATATTAAGTAGCATATTAAGATATGGCAAACTTGTTAATTATTAAAAAAATTAAAAAAAAGACTTTTCGGGCAGCTATTTTATAGTTTTATTCAATACGTTTTTTAAGAACTTTAGAAGCCACAGTGTAAACGATTATCTATGTATGTATTTGTTTAACATGATTGCAATTTATTCTGTTCAATTATTTTGCTTAAAATGTATTATGTATGCAAACGTATGTATGTATGTATGTATATCTATGCAATTGACAGCCGTGTCTCACAATACTATGCTCCAAGTAATAATTGACACCCACGCACACAAACACAGACACAGACACACACATACACTTGAATAATTGAAAAATGTTAAGTTTTTACAGCTGTCTGTACAACGCATACATACGTTTCGTGTATGGTGTGCTTAATAATGCATATGTATCTGTGCTGTATGTATAAGTATATAGGCAGACAAATGGATGCATATGTGTATATATATATATATATGTGTATATGTATATGTATATGTATATTAATAAAGCATTTTTTTCGTTTTAGATTAGAATTGAATTCTAATTAGACCCAATGCACACTCTTCATTTGGGGCTTATCAAATATTACATTATTATAACTATAAAGATTTTTTAGTTTAGTTTTTTTCTTCTTCATTTTTTTTTTTGTTTGCTTCATTTTACAGTGAGTTCATATTAAGGTATATGCGTGTAAGTTAATTATAAGAAAATAAAAAAAAAAAAATAAAAATACATAAATCAACAAATAATTACACAACATTAATTAGCTATTTCACGTATATATTTGTTAACAATTTACATAATTTGCTTGGCGAATTCTGTTGCGTTTCTATTAAGTTGTTGTTTTTTGTTTTTTTTTTTGGTGGCATGTTGCACGTGGCACGCTGCAGTTAAACGGCATTTTGCTTGTTGATTCTTCAATGTGATATCTCTAGAAGTTTTACATACATAGCTTGACAGTTTGACAGCAACTAGCTGGGCTGTCAAGGCTGAGGCACAATTTGGTTTTTGTTTTTCTACATACATACATATTTTTTGCTTATTGCGAAGCGCATTCAGTTTTCTTTCATTTCACTTTCACGTTTCGATCAGTTGAGCGCTGCAAATGCGAAAAATTACCTTGCTCGTAAGTATATATATATATATACATATATATAATATAGTTGATTGTATGTATGTATGCGTGATTGCTTTGATTTCGTACTTAACCTAACAATTTGTTTCTCTTGCAATTCTCTTGCTGCACATACATACACACACACACACACACATGCACAGTGGAAGAAAGAGACACACACACACACGCACACGCAGACAGCACACACACACACACGCACATGCAGACACGCACACGCACACGCACACACATACAAAAATGCATGTAGAAGACGGCGGCAATTTACATATTTTGAATCCGTACACATTTGAGTACACAACACGTTGATTATCGAATTTGGCTCCTACTCCTACTGCGATGGCTGGTCATCGGGCAGATCCAGTATCCTGGCAACAAACTCCGAAATGTCCGTATTGCGCTGTAAATGCTCAACAATGAATCCGTGCCGCAGCAGCTGCTCGTAGTTGGGTCGCGCCGTGTACTCCTTCTTCAGGCATGTCGCTATGAAGTCCTCGAACTCTGCGGAGAATGTGCCCGCCGGCAGCCTGGGCGGATCGTCCTCAACCACCTAAAGCACAAGAATGGGTCAGGTCACGTCAGGTCAGGTCTATGGCTATGGCTTGAGGGGATCTCTCGGATCTTCCCTCTGTGCTCACCTGACGCAGCTGCTCGAAGGGCGTTCGCCATTTATTATAGGGATACTGGCCGGTGGCCATTTCGATCATGCTGATGCCCAGCGACCAGACATCGGAGCGTATATCATATTGGGCTGGATTGCCTTGCGGATCGATGCGTTCCGGCGCCATATAGGGCTTGCAGCCGGCATCTATAGTCTTGGCCACGGAATCAACTAGATAGCCTGCAGGCGGCGGAGCAGTAGGAAAAAATGCGTGAAAACGATTTCGATTAGCACGAAAGGCATGGAAATGGAAGGAAATTCGAGTTCCAATTCTCATTTCATTTCCATATATTCCTACGTATCAACAATTTAAAGGGTTGCAAGTGAACGAAATGGATGGGAAAAGTTGAAAATAATTTTGGCGCGATATAAATCGAAATACATTAGCCTATACCCATTTCTTATATAATCTAAATTGAAGGGGAACGAAATGGAATGGAATGGAGAGCAAATGCTAATATTGAGGTTATGTACAGTTAACAGCGCTCACCTGAGATGCCAAAATCGCATATCTTTACCTGACCACTGCGATTGATCAGTATATTTGATGGCTTTACATCACGATGTATGACCTTTAGCTGGGCGTGCAGATAATGCAAAGCACTGACCACGCTCATCGCAATCTGCCACAAACGGTTAACAATTAGATAGATTAAAAAAGATGTTATATATTTTGCATCCATTATTGCTCACTCACTTTGCCAAGCACCGTCTCCTCCATGGTTAGCTGATTTTTAAACACCTTCGGATAGAATTTGTCCAGGCTGGTGTTCATCACCTCCATGCATATCCAGACATCGCCCTCGCGGTACATGGCGCCATAGAAGTGGACCGTATATGGGCAATCGCTGGATCGCATCGATATGTCCAGATCCATAATCAGGCGCTGCTGTTCCCGAAAGTTAACAGTCATTGGGATGCGCTTGACGGCGAGCACTGTGCCCGTCTGGCGATGCCGCATCTTCTCCACAATGCCGTAGGCGCCGCGGCCCAGGTCGCAGATCTTCTCCAGGCTATCGGCATCGATGTCAAATGTTTGCTCCCCTATTTGTATGGTTGCACGCGAGTCCAGATTACGCGGCGGCACGCTGTTAACACAATTAACAGAATGTTAAAGACTGTTCTTTATGGTTGCATGACACTTGCTGGCTGTTCGTTTTGCTTTTGCCATTGGTTGGAGCGAGACAACTGCATTAACATTGACATATTTTATTTCTTTCAAGATTTACGAGCTGGACTATTCAAATTTATGACATTCCCGTTATATATATATATACATATTTCGTATATTTCGGACAGTTTCCTTCGACAGACCTTTTCTTTTACAATTTTATTTCTGTCAATCCCAACAAAATTAGACCAATAATTGAACTTAACGGTAACAATTGATAAGAGGAAAATAAAACTGTTGCTGTTTAATGATTTGGCTATTGATAAGCTAGCTATTGCTGCAATTGATTTGTTAGGGTATACAATATTCGGCATGCCAAATATAGCTGTGGGCTTTGTCGTTCATCGAACCAGTTCAATCTATAAGCAGAGATATTCACACACACACACACACACACTCACACGCACGAAAACAAAACGCTTTTGCCCAAAATTTTATAACAGATTGTTTTGCGAACTCTTCGCACACTTTAGCTAGCTTCTGTGCACACACACATACGCGCACTGGCACAGGCACGGGCACAGGCAGAAGCAAAAGCAAAACGAACAAGTGTCATAATGTCATAACCCCAATGCACTTACAATGCCGGTTCCGGCTCACGCGGAATGCCAATGGGTGTGAGGCGCGGACGTTGTCGTGACATTGCGGCGCTGCGCTCTGTGGTTTAAATACGTGTATGTATATGTGTGTGTGTGTGTATATATGTATAGGTAGGTGGGTGTATGTGCGTGTTCGTCTTTGGCGGCCTGCACTTGCACTTCTTTAACTCTTCACGCGTTTTACGCTGCACGTTTCGCCTGGTAACTGAAATTATTTGCTCCACTTTTAGTTGGGGCCGCTATTGGATACTTTTATTGCTGCTGATGCTGCTGTTGTTGTGTGGGTTTTTTTTTGAGTCGGCGTCGACAAAAACAACAACGACGGCGACGGCGACGTCGATGGAGCGGCGACGGCGGCGGCGGCTGCTGCTCTTGCTATTTTTACCACATTTGGTCAAATCGTGTTGTGGATATGTATGCCTGCTGCGCATTCGATTGTGCGAATCGAGAAAAAAAAATGCTGTCGAATTGCCGCGCTCTGTACGGTTCTGGCGGTTTTTCGGGCTTTACTTTTCTCTGATATTTCTTTTTCTTTTTTTCACCCAACACTCGCGCACAACTCGTCCTCGTTGAAAACAATACAGTGGGATAATCGCAGTGTTGCCAACTCAGCCGTTTCCTGCTCGTTTTTTAATCACACATAATATGCTAGTATTTTCTGTGGTCACACTGGCTCACGTTTGTCCTTGAGCAGCGATATTCTTGATCTGATTGTGGCATAATATCAATTGATTGCCAATTAGTTTAATATTGTGTAAATGTGCATTATTATGCTTTTTATTTTGCTCAATGTGCAAAGCAAACACGAGCAAAGAGTAGCACACAAAAACATAACAGTTTTACCACAAAAATTAGCGATATATCGATATTTTCACAATTCATCGATGCCAGCTGGTTGGTGGCTCAGTGTATTTACGTACTAGCGCCGGATGGTCACACTGTACACACTATCTTCTTGTTGGTGGTGGACTATTTCACATTGTTTTATAGGATGTGCATTGCGAACTATCCAGCAAATACAGCAAAGTTAAAGTGTAATGCAAAAGTGCAAGTATTTGCGCCAGCCAGCAACAATTAAAAGTATACGCCGAAGTAACGCTCGAGTGCAAAGCGAACGCCTACAAAAATAACGAGTGCTGCATCAAAAAAAAAAAAAAAAAAAAAAAAAAAACGAAAAGAATCGCTAGCTGTATTTGTTGTTGTTGTGCTGTGTGCTGAGTGCGTGCGTGCGTTTGTCCGTTCGTTCGTGCGTGCGTGCGTCTGTGTCGCTTGTCGTTTCTGTTTTTATTTGTTTGTTTTTTTTTGTTGTTTTTGTTAAATTTTTGTTGTGCGGCCTCTGCAAGTGGAAAGTTCACGCGCACGCATACAAGTGCATAAAAAATAGTAAAAAGACACACACACGAGTGTGTGTGTGTGTGCGTATGTGTGTGGCGGCAGCAGCGCCAACTGCAGCCATAAATACACAACGCCAGGAAAATCGAATTTGAAACAAAAACAACTGAACGAAGCAGAAGCAATAAGGAAAGTAGAAGAATACAACAAACACAATAACAGCTGCAACAATGTCCAGCACAATTGAATTTGAGACAATTGGCAGTCGCCTGCAATCGCTGGAGGTTGCGCTGCAGGCGCAAAACGAATCACATGAACAAATCGCCTTATCGAATGCGCGCGACGCCGTCGCGCGTGTCTGGCCCACAACAATAACGGCAGCACCAACAACAACAACAGCAGCAGCAGCAGCAACACCAAATGCTGCAGCGGCCGTTAGCGCCGCCGCAGCAGCTGCTGCAGCAGCAGATGCAGCAGCAGCGGCAACAGCAGCTGCAAGTGTCGCTGCGGCCGCTGCTGCTGCCAACACCGCCACCTCACCCACTAGACCAGCCGCAGTTGGTGCGCTGCCGGCGCCAACGTCGCTGTCGTCAGGCATCTTTGCTGGCGGGGGATTTGCCCCGCCCATCAGGAATACGCGCACAACGCCGAGTTTGCCCATACGTAAGTAAAAATACTGTTAAAAACCAACAACAAATGCAGTTCACCATGTGTAGTTGTGTGCGTGTGTGTGTGCGTATGTGTGTGTGCGTGCGTGTTTGTGTGCGTTGATAAGAAATTGGCGTTTCGATAGATACGATAAATGCTCGTTTACTCATGTGCTCATGCACTTACACATACATATGTATGTATGTATATATGTATTTGCATCTAATGCCCTTAACAAAGGGCCCACGTTATCGATCTCTGCATTTCGATTGCATAGATAAGCGCACGCCGCGAGCAAAACAAACCAAAAACAACAAACTTGTTTTCGCCAATTGCAGCCGCAGCATCAACACATGCAAACGTTTCTACACTAGCCAGCGTCGCTGTCGCTGCTTTCGCTGCCGCTGCCGCTGCTGCTGCATGCTTTTGTTCTTGTGCACGTACTTTAAGTGCGTTTTTGTCTTATTCGCATTGTTTCCTATTGGATTTACGTTCGAGTATTTTGTAATCCTTTTGGGTGGGTTGAGCAAATGTTATCGTTAAATCTAAGTTCGATATTGCAATTTATGCAACTAGGTAAAAATGGGATGGTAATTAGAATTTCTAAACAAAATATGGTAATTCCAGATATTGGAATTTGTATACGGAATATTTTGAATATGAAATAGATCTATACAGAGAAGACAAAAGATAAAAATCCTTTGGATGCAGTTTATCAGTTAAGCTAAGTAGTGTCGTATTTCTTAAGATCCAATTCCAATTGGATTGTGACTTCTAGGAAGTCATGCATTAATTCCAAGCTCATTTGTATGTGCTTCCAATGGATTTTCCAAACAACTCCAATTGGAACGTTGAATGCTGTGCACACGTGAGCTTCACTGCGAATTAACGGCAAATGCACTTGCAGCTCTTCTCTTCTCTCCACTCGCTCTACAGACGCTCGCCTATTTTGTGCGTTACTATCTGTGCATGTGTGTATGTGTGTGTGTGCATGTACATTTTAGTGCGTCTGTGTGTCGCCGTTGTTGTTGTCGCCGCTTTCATTTGGCATGTTTGTTGGCATTTTTTTTTGGCATTTCCGGAGTAATGTCTTGATATGCGTACTTCGCCGCCGCCGCCGCCGCCACCACCGCAGTCGCTGTCGCTGTTGCCGTCGCCGTCGCCTCTGTTCGAATTGTTGTTTGTTTTTTTATTCGCTTTTGGTTTCGCGTTTCTTCACCCGCACACAGACACAAACACACGCACACCTCAAGACATCGACCACGGCGACGGCGACGGCGAGGGAGACAGCGTGACTCGCGTGCGTTTTGCGGCGATAGCGACGAAATTTGTCTTCGTCTTGCGTTTTGCCAATTCGCGCATTGTTTACAAATAATTTTTATGATTCGCAGTTGTTCTTGTTGTTGTTGTTGCTATTAGTTGTAATATTTCATTTGAATCGGCTGAAAAGTAATAACTTATTTAACAATAATAATAGTCATAACATTAACAATAACAACTCACATAATGCTGCTCACAGTTCGTGGTCAATGTAATGCACAGTGGGACAAGTTCGATTTGTTTTGGGCTTCATTTGCCTCATTCACAAAATTGGTTGCAGATCTTCTGATCAGAGTGCATACATATCTATATAATACCCTGTGCTTAGTACTGAGGCACTTTTTAAAACAATTCACATAAATTACAAGAAGTAACAGTTTTTGGTATGTCGAAAATGATGTACACTTGAGCTAAGCAGTATATTTTCTTTGCATATATATATTTCTTTCGTTTATAAGAAATCGATTTCTCTTGCAATTCTCAACAAGTTAAAGCATTGCAAATTGCTATTAGCCACATTAATGTTTTTTCGTTTATCAAAAACTTATGTTTAACTTAAGATAAAATAACTATGAATTTTTTTAAAAATCTTTATAAACTCTACGAGAGGCTATATACTAAATTTGGCGTACTCTCGACTCGTTTGATCAAGAGGATATATACTTTATGAAGGTAGAAATGCCCTCATTTGCCAGTTACATGCATTTGAAGAAAAGCACATTTTTTACACTTTCAATGGGTGCAGGCTATAAAAGACTACTTCCGCAAGTTACAAAACTTTTATGGACCTTGGTAGTGCCCTATTAATAGTACAGTTAAATATGTTGGGGCAAGCGATTTACCACGTTGAAAATCCAGGAAATTGATAGCATTGACCTTGACTAGAGAATGCACTCGAAGCAAATGTAGTTTGTGCCAGTGTGCATGGTATTCCTATGCGCACACAGACACAGACACACACACACATGCAGAGACACACAGACACACACATGGGCGCTTTGTTTGACTAACGGTTATTAGAGACGAAAACAAATTGTTGAGTGGCAATATTTATTATTATTTATCCGCACATTGCTGAAACTTGAGCCTTATCAACCCACATTCATATGAATTTCGCCCTGTCTATCTCATTCTTACCGCCGCTTGATCTCTCTCTCTCTCTCTCTCTCTCTCTCACTCGCTCTCTCTCTCTCTTTCTCTCTATTTGTGTCTAGGTGATTCTGGCTCGACTCGAACGCGCCGCATGATGTTGCCGCTGCCAACACAAGCGCATCCCTCGGAAACGGAAACGGACAAGAAACTGAAGATGATCATGGGCCAAACGGGCAAACTGAACATTAATGGGCGACAGTATCCGACAGATATCCACGATCTGCAGCATCTGGGGGATCTGGGCAACGGGACCAGCGGCAATGTGGTCAAAATGCTGCACGTTTCCAGCAACACAGTCATTGCCGTCAAACAGATGCGTCGCACCGGCAACGCTGAGGAGAATAAACGGATTCTAATGGATCTGGATGTGGTTCTCAAATCGCACGACTGCAAATATATTGTCAAGTGTTTGGGTTGCTTTGTCCGCGATCCGGATGTGTGGATCTGCATGGAGCTAATGTCCATGTGCTTTGATAAGCTCCTCAAATTGTCCAAGAAGCCGGTGCCGGAGCCCATACTCGGCAAGGTCACGGTGGCGGTAAGTAAACCCGCTTCTCACTCCATTCCACAAGCTACAGATAGATAGACAGACAGAAAATAGATGGATAGGTAGAGATAGATAATTAGATAAACAGACAGACATTTAGAAAAGTGATATAAAGGATTGATAGTCGGAGATATTAGATAGAAAGAAAGAGATATTAAGTAAGTAGAAAGAGATTATATTAGATTAGATATTAGAAAGATTAGATATTAGATGGATAGAGATATTAGATATAAAGATAGATAGATAGAGATATTAGATATAAAGATAGATAGGTAGAGATATTAGATATAAAGATAGATAGATAGATATATATAGATTAGGTAGAAAGATTGAGATATTGGGTAGATCGATAGAGATACTATATAAATAGATAGCTAGCAATAATATATAGATAGATAGATGAAAAAGAAAAACGATGAAAAGGTAGATATTTTAGATAGATAGATAGATAGTTAGAGATATTAGATAGATATATAAAAATAAATGAGGAGAAACAATAAATCTAGCTAGCAGTGTTGACAAATGCACAGTTTTGAGTAACGAGCTTAAAATTGCTAGTTCCCTATTTCATAAAACTATGCAACACTGTTTTTAAATGTTTCTCAATTGTATTGAAAAAAAAAATGTGACGAGAAAGTACGAATAAATACCCTTTGCGGGAAGAATTGTAAGGTTTGCCTGTTATTGCTGAGCGAAGATATCCTTAGGAAAAAAAATCATACGTTCGATTCTTTCCATATATGTAGCTATATGACATTGCAGTCGGATGTTGAGAAGATATTGCTCAAGAGTAAAACTAATAAATGCCGAGTTTCAACAAGATACGAACAATTCGTATGCCAGATATATGATATATTTCAACAGAAACTAGATTACATAGCTTGCTGATGATGATCAAGAATACCCTATAGGTACCTTATGGGATTACGCATCTCCTGACAAAGTTATCAACATACAATGTAATAAATTGATAGTGTTGGCAAATTACATTTAAAAGTTCACTTTACTTTTCCTACTATGCAATACTTATTTAATATGTTAAGTTACTTTTATCTGGAATCATTAAATTTTAATTTAGAAAGAGAAAAGAAATTCATGCCAAATTGACAGTGTTAGATAACAAATGTTTGCAGTGCATAAAAAATTAATGATAGCATTGAGGTTATATAAAACTATTTATTTTGTTCATTATGTTTTCAGGATAGAATTATCATAAATTTGTATAAATGAATCAATTTTAAATGTCAAAAGCTTGAAAACTGCATTGTCAAGTGTTAGTTAATTGCAGGAGAAGAACGTTTCTCAACACTGGTTTTCATTTGCAATTGTGCATCTATTTTGAAGGGATTTAATGCCCATTAAGGGCAGCACATTAAGCTCATATTACTTAGTTAACTAACACGCTTCTTCTTTCTTCTTTCTCTCCACTGCCCTCCCCTCCCCACCACCTTTCTGTCGCCGTGCAGACGGTCAATGCATTGTCCTATCTGAAGGACAAACACGGCGTCATCCATCGCGATGTGAAGCCGTCGAACATATTGATCGATGAGCGCGGCAATATAAAGCTATGCGATTTTGGGATTAGCGGCCGCCTGGTGGACTCCAAGGCGAATACACGTTCCGCTGGCTGTGCAGCCTACATGGCGGTAAGTGCGAAGACCTAAGAAAGCAAGGATAATTAAATGATTTATTTATGTTTTTATATTTTGTGTTGGCAGCCGGAGCGCATTGATCCGAAGAAACCAAAGTACGATATACGCGCCGATGTCTGGTCGCTGGGCATAACGCTTGTGGAGCTGGCCACCGCACGTTCGCCGTACGAGGGCTGCAATACGGACTTTGAGGTGCTCACCAAGGTGCTCGACTCGGAGCCGCCGTGTTTGCCCAGCGGCGATGGCTACAATTTCAGTCAACAGTTTCGTGATTTTGTCATCAAGTGGTAAACGCCAAGCAATTGTGTTGTTGTTAAAAAAAATGGCTTGGCATTGGCATTAACCTATGTCGTCTCTCTGCTATTGCTTTTGTTGCAGCCTCACCAAGAACCATCAGGATCGACCCAAATATCCGGAACTATTGGCCCAGCCATTCATCAAGAGCTACGAGCTGGCCCATGTCGATGTGCCCAACTGGTTTCAGAATGTGATCGACTGTGCCGCGGGCAAGCGACTGCGCGCCAATGGCGACTCCACGCTGACGAGGTGAGTCGCCAGTTCTCTATTAAGCATTACCATCCAAGACCCGATCCCACTTCCAAGCTGTCCCGGCCCCATATTCAAAATGATAATACAATGCGAACCCCTGTGGCCCACAGCCAGCCTGCCTGATGTTGGTTGTGCGAGTGTGTGCGAGTGTGTGCGTGTGTGTGTGTGTGTGTGTGTGTGTGTGTGTGTGCGTGTGCGTGTGTGTGTGTGTTGCGGGCGCCATGTACACAACAACGCTTCGTTTCTATATTTGTTTCCGTTTCCGCTTTTGTTTCATTCCGTTACGTTGCGTTTTCTTATGATTTCTTTAGCTAACTCTGACAACAAACAAAATTTCTTAACAGGTAGGCAATAAAAAAAAAAGAAACTAAAATTTTTTTTTACAAAATTACAAAAAAAAAGAAAACAACAAAAAATACAACTAAAACCGTACCTAATTGTAGGGTGTTTGCTGAAGTTTGTAATATTTCCTGTTTGCTAGCTTAAAAAAAAAATAAACAAAAAGAAAAGAAGAAAAAAAAAACGACAAAAAAATATAAATAAAGAAAGAACATAAGCTTAAATATAGCTAAAACGTTGGCATGTCTCTCTCTTTTTATACACGCTCACACACTCTTCTTCTTACCTGTTTATATGATTTGTTTTATGAATTAATTTTGGTTTTCAACTTAATTTACAACTATTTTGAGCACAATTCTACTACCTTTTTGCAACTACTACTCTTACAATCTTAACTACATTTTCTTTCCTTCTAATTTGTAACACTTACACCATGCTCTAAATGCACTTCGAATGCACTTTATTCAGGCACTGACAAGGAATTCAGTGAGTTGTTTCATTCCGTTTCGTTCCTAACTGGTGTCAGCTGTACCCTATACCCTAGAAAAATGGAATTGATGCAATGCTTGATGCATTGTCAGTGCCAACGGGTTGTGCATACCTTTTGTATAAACCATACAATCTATATATATATATATATATATATATAGTTAGCAGCCCCGATTTCTACCAGCTCTAGTGAGTGCCAAGTCTCATGAGTATGCCACACACACCCCTCTCTGCCCCCCCCAAAAACCCAAAAACATAATTATATATGTATATTACATGAAAAATCGGAAAAGAAACAAAAGAATAATTCCAATTTGTTTTGCGTTTCATTAAC
The DNA here is from genome assembly GCA_035045725.1 of Drosophila ezoana. Classification (NCBI taxonomy): domain Eukaryota; kingdom Metazoa; phylum Arthropoda; class Insecta; order Diptera; family Drosophilidae; genus Drosophila; species Drosophila ezoana. The sequence continues at coordinate 4,980,054 of JAWNOU010000058.1, forward strand.
TATTTAATTTGTGTGTTTTTTTTGATTTTCTTTTTTCATCTTTTTTATTACCATTTTTTGTAGGTTACTTAATTCCTAATATATACTATTATAATAAATGCGCAAAGAAAAAAACAAAAACAAAACAAAAACAAAACAAAACCAGACAAACTGTAAAACCGATTTAAACCAAAACATAAAAACTTATAAAAAAAAAAAAATAAATAAAAAACAAAACCAATTGATTATAAACAATAATGCGAGCAATCAACTACATATATATATATATCTATATATATATACACATATATATACACATATACATATATATATATAAATATATAATAATAATTGATATACCCCCAACATGATATGATATACACATATATAAATGAGACAAATGCAAGAAATAATTCATGAAATGAAAAGATAAATCAATACAATAAAACTCCTCCCAAATCAAAAGTCAAATTCAGTAAGTACGACCGAGTTTTCTTATCATTATTATTATTGTTATTATTATGATTATGTTAATGCGCATTGATTCATTAATGTTCCTTAATTTTTAATTACTAATTTTAATTAACCTTTTTTTTGTTTTATACCCTGAACCCATTCAAAATGGGTAAAAAGGAAGGGTATATTGTATTTGTGCAAATGTATGTAACAGGCAGAAGGAAGCATCTCCGAACCCATAAAGTATATATATTCTTGATCAGCATCAATAGCCGAGTCGATCTAGCCATGTTCGTCTGTCTGTCCGTCCGTCTGTCTGTCCGTCCGTCCGTCCTTCCGTCTGTCCGTATGTATGAACGCAAGAATCTCAGAACCTATAAGAGCTAGAGTCAGTTTAGATGTAGGTCCTCCAGGTGCCCACGCAGATCGAGTTTGTTTCCGATAATCGATAACTTACTCCGTTTCCAAGTAATCGATAAAAATGTATATCGAAATCCTGTTTTTTAAGCTAGAGTCACTAATCTTGACATGAAGCTTCTAGAATAGTATATATATTTGCATTTGGTGTTGGAAAAAGAGGGTTCAGGGTATCCCCTAGTCGGGAGCTCCCGACTAGAACCTCTTACTTGTTTTATGTTGCTTGTGTGTATATTTAATAATTGTTCTTGTTGTTATACTGCTGCATGTTGCTTGCGGCTTGCGGCTTCTGGCTTAACATTTTTAATTTCCCTAATTATTTGTTAATTAATTTGCCAAAAAAAATAATAATAATAAATAAAGACTTTTCACATCAAACGAGGTAAATTTATTTGCAATTTTAATTTTCATGTTTATTTTCATATATTTTTATTTAGTTTATTCCTAATTTAAGTGTTCGTTGTATGCTTCTCAATTGTGGCGTTCATTGCAATTGTTTTCGCTGCCGTTTCATTCCATTCCATTTCGTTTCGTTTCAATGCCACCACATTGCACATACCGCTTCCGTCTCTATGTATGTACAAATTTCAACCTATGTATATATATGTTATCTGATGTGTTTTTGTTTATCTTGTCTTTCGCTTGTTTCATCCCATTCGTTATCATCTATTGCTTTTTTCGGGCATTTTTTGGTGTGTTGAGTTTTGATTTTAATTCTGGGGTTAATTCAACACACCACAATGGCGACGATTTCCTTGTTTCGGTTTCTGCAGCGCCCTCTGGCGGCACAAAATTCGTATACCCCTTGATGCTGTGCGTGGGGAACATAGTAAAAAGAGATACATTCTGGCAATTAAGCGATCGAGCTAGAGATGGGGAAGAGAGAAAGTAGTTGATAGTTTTCATTTGGATGAAAATGAGTCTTTGAAAAGCGAGCGAGAAAGAGAGGGGGAGAGAAAGAAAAGTAGTTGATAGTGTTGATTAGGGTGAAAATGAGAGATAGAGTTATTGAACCAATAAATGATCAAAAATATATAGTATACAATATCAAAGGTGAAAAACTTAATAGAGTGTGCAACTTTCGATAACTATCGATAGTAATCGTGAATCGAATTTCTCGCATTCTTGATATTTGAGATATATATATATTTTATTAAGACGTCAGGCATCATTTACCGGGTTTATAGACCTTGTGATATTCGAAATATTATTTCAAAACATTTTAGATTCGATAACAGAGGGCGTAAGCTATCTTACCTATCGATAACTATCGAAAGCATAAAATGATGTGCTTCATTTGAATAAGGACTTATGCTTCATCATATTAATCGCACTTATTCAGCGTGCACTCCATGTATCTCTCTCTTTTTTTCACTGTCTCTGTCTCTCTCTTTTTGGTATGTTGCTTTCTTATCGTTCCTTGCGCTTATTCTCTCATTGAACCCATTTATCTCATATACATATGTTCCATGATCCAGTCGAGCCATCTAAACAGTTGCCCACTCGCTCCTTACACACACACACACACACACACACACACACACACACACACACACACGCATATAAACTTACACACACGCACACACATTCACGCCTCCTGCTCTCACTCGCTCGCGCCGCATAGCACTAAACTCTATTTCCTTCTCTCTCTCTCTGTCTCTTTCTCTCTCGCTCTCTTTGTGTCTGTTTCACTCTAACGCTGTCATGCTGGCGTACATTTTATGTGTGTGTGTGTTATTTTTTTTTTTTTTTTTTTTGCACATAACGGGCTCAACAACCAGCTGCAAAAATTAATAAAAACTATGCGTTAATTGCAGAGCGACGACAACAAAAGCAGCAGCAGCAGCAGCCGCAGCCGCAGCAGCAGCAGCAACAACTGCTGCAACAGCAGCAACACGCGCCAAGGAAGCTGCCACATTGTATGGAAGAAATGCGGCGGCATTGACAGCGCGCAGTCCAAGCCATACGCAAACGCTGAAGACAATAAAACCGACACAGATTCCAAGCTATCAGCAGGCGCCGGTTACGGGTACGCAGTATTTCATGCAATCAGCCACACAACTACCTCAACAACAACCACAGCAACAAGCAGCAGCAGCAGCAACAGCAACAGCAATAGCAACAATAACAACAACAACATTAACATTTAACAACTTCAGCAGCAGCGGCGGCAGCGGTGGCAGCGGCAGCAGCAGCGCAAGTCCCATGTCGCCGCCAGGTGGTGGCAGCATGGGCAGCAACGACATCAACAAGTTGTATCGCAAGTCGCCGTTCATGCAGCGCAAGCTGAGCAATGGCTCGCACTACAAGTACACGGATGAGAGTCCCAAAAAGGAGTCTGTATTCAGCAGCATTGGTAAGCTATGCCGGACACGGCCACTTGTGCAGCGACTAACGTGGCCCAATTTACCCTTTTTTTTTTGTTGGCAGGTCAATCGATATTACGCAATTTGACCACATCGCCGTTCAGTCAAAAGAAACATCAACAAGCGATTGTCACAGCAACAACGCCAATTGCAGCAACAGCAACAACACCAATTGCAACAACAACTGCAACAACAATAACAACACTGCCGCATAGTAAAGCCAAAACGCCGACTGAGCTAATGACCACGCCCAAATGGCGTCTGCCAGCAGCGCAGAGAACGTTGCCGTACGACACCTGTGATAGTAGAATTGATAATTGCAGCGCCCTCGGCTCGCCCACGCTGCAGCCCAAAAGCCTGATAACAGAGCCAACGATAGCGACAGCAACGACAACAACAACACTGCAGCTCAACAATCAACAACAACAACAACAACAACAACAACTGCAGCAACAGCAGCAGCAGCAACAACAACAACAACAACAACAACGCCTGCAGCCAGGCAATCAGAGTCCCATAGGTGAGGGGCTAGGCTAGGAATTATCTTAAACATATATGTGTATAAAACAGAATTCGAACCAGCTTTCTGCCTTAAATTGCAATCTGTGCCTGGCTGGTTGTGGTTATATTTAGTTTACATTATGTTAATTTAATTTAGAATTTACTTCTGTTGAAAATATTGCTTGTCGTATATATTTTCGTATAGAAATCGTGGCCTAATGGAAGCTCTGCCAAACCAAATCATTTTTTAAACATGCTGTCGAGTTCGAACCGGCAACCTTCATGTTTACTTTATACTTATAAAGCATATAAATTCAATTTGTATATTGAGTAATTATTGCCTGTCTGTTCATATTGAAGCCTTCTGTCATGGCAACAACTTGCTTTACACTGTTAATATTTGCTTAACATGTCCTCCATGTTCACTTTATGTTAGAGTTAAATAAGCTGTCTTTAAGTAGCGTTCATTATAAACGAACATATTCTTTGAATTTATGTTTTGTTGTATAGCTTTATTTCAACATTATTGAGCATTTCTTTTTCTCGTTAAACATGTCTAAATACACAATAGTATTATATATGTCTATGTCTTCCATTTTCACATTGTCGCTTCATCAAAATTATCCTCATATGTTCCTTATCGATTGATCTAACTTTTAATATTTATAATCTAGCTTAATTTGTATTCAAACATTATCTAATTCTCTCTATTTCTTTTTCTCTATTTGCCTCTCGCTCTTTGCAGTGCTGCAGCGTTTCTATCATCAGCAGAATCAGCTACGCGAAAAAGAGGCAGCCGAGCGGCAACATCACTTCCAGCAGCAACATCAGCAGCAGCAACATCTGCAGCAGCAGCAACATCAGCAGCAGCAGCAACATCAGCAGCAACAGCAACAGCATCAGCAGCAACATCAGCAGCAGCAACATCTGCAGCAGCAACAACATCAGCAGCAACATCAGCAGCAGCAGCTGCAACATCATTATCAGCCGCAGCCGCAGCATTATCACTTTCATCAGCCGCCACAGACGACGCCAACGCCGGCGCCGCCGCGTCCTGCGCCTGTTATTGGCACCAGCACGAATCCGTTTCACAGCAACTATGTGGCGCCACCCTCCTCGCACTCCACATCTAGTCAGTCATCGACGCAGTCGACGTGCTCGCAAATAGCTATCGGCGCAGGGCCAGCATCGCCATGTGCCACAGCAGCTGGACACTTTGGCGTCGGCAACGCAACACAGTTGCAATATCAGCCGCTGCCGCTGACGCCAACGCCAACAACAATAGCAACAACAGCAACTTCAACAACAACAACTAGTGACAACATATTCTACAGCAGCTTGCCCTGCAGATCACCAGAGCAACTGCAGCCGGATTATGTCAGCGGCAGCGGCGACGTTGGAGGAGTTGGTGGAGGAGCTGTTGCTGCTGGTCTTCAGGTGGGCAGCAAGCTGAGCAAATTGTATGCGCGTCGCCAGCTAATTGGCCAGACGAGCAGCAGCAGCAGCAGCAGCAGCAATAATCTAGATGCCCGGGAGCAGCATGTGTACTCCAGCAATGCGGATGCAGGTGAGTGGCAGACAAAATTCTGGCTGATATAATATCTTTTTATATGTAAACATATATTTCTGTTCATTACTAAGTATATATATCTATAAACATATATAACGGTTTGCCCTGACTGACTGACTGATCGATGTACAGCTCAACTTTTTACTGCAGTCAACAAAGATATTTGTCAAAATTCATTGGAAACGTGTTTTGCGCTTCTCGCAAAATCCACCCGTTTGGGTGAAAAGGGGGCTTGAAAATTGGGCAGGTGAATTTATTGATTCAATTTCATGCACTTGAAAATTAATGTCAGACTTTTCGCAAAAAAATTAAACCTATTTTGAAAGGTTTATGAATACGTGATTCTAGCGTATAAGAGAATTTCACCAGCATCTGCGGAAAAAGGGCGGATTGTGTGAAAAGTTGTTGTTTACCATTCGTTAGGCGTCAATGTTATTGTTGTTTTCATAAGATCTTCTTGACAAATGCATTTAAAATGCTTTTACACATAATGCATATTCCGTTTTTCTAAGATGTCTTTCAAGCAAATACAAAATCCACCCTGCAGGAGTAAAAAAGGTGAAAAGCTTTGATTTTTCGCTCTCTTTCGATCGTCTTAAAAGCGTTTATCATAAAAGTTCACACGGGCGGGAAATGGGTGAAAAGTAATATTTATCGCTCTCTTTCGATCGTCTTTATCATATAAATTCACACGGGCGGGAAATGGGTGAAAAGTAATATCTAAAATTAAAAATTAAAATTAGGTACCGGGCAAATCGTTTTTTCTTGTGCTTTTTTCTTTAATTTCTATTTTTTTTTTTGCATTTTGCGCTTTTTCTGTGGCTCTCGACTAATTCTTTCGCTCGCTTGTGCTCTTTATGTTTGTGTTCTTTCTCTTTGTTTACACACACACACACACCCACCCACACACACACACACACTTTTATACGCACATACTTACACACTCGCACACACACATACACGCTCACGCACGCACAACTTATGCACGCTCGCCCGCACCACATACACGATTGCACTGCATCAATCAATCATCAATCAACAAACAATCAACCGATCAACCGATCGATCAATCAGGCTGGTTCAATACAATCGCCGGCGCCATGAAGCGACAATTTGCGACCTATGTTAAAACCCAATTGAATTCCACAGCGACGGCAACGCCAACGCCAACGCCAACGGCGCCCAGTGTCAATGGGAATGAGCAGCTGTGCGGCTTGGAGCCGGCGCTGGTGCCGCAACCACCGCCTCCGGCTTATCGCAGCATTAGTAACAATGGCAGCAGCGGCCACGCGACAGGCAAATCCTATTACTATCGGACGCTGTCCGCGGCGAGCAGCAGCAGCAGCCACAATACCAGCCAAAGCACCTCACCCACCACGGAGCCGCTGACGGGCAGCGGTGCAGCTGGCGGCGTTACGGCAGCCTCTGCCGCTGGCCACGTGCTCGCGACCAGCGGCTTTTTGCGACGATATGCCAGCAGCGGCGGCGTTGCCGGCGGCGGCGGCAGCAGCAGCGGTAGCCATAGTACACCGCCCAGTCCCCATTTGCTGGCCGGCCTGGATAGGCGGCATCGCAGTCCGGATCCGCCGCCGCGCTACAATCGCGGCCAGTCGCCGTTGTTGCTGCGCAAAAATCTGCTCGAGCTGAGCGGCCAGCCGCCGGGCTCGCCGCTGCTGCAGCGACGGTAAGTGTGCAGCATCCGTCAAAATTTGACTATTGCTGCCGTTCAACTAATCATCTAACATTATTCAAACAGCTATGTCTCGGCCTCGCCGCCATTGCCGCCGCCGCGTCGCGGCTCGGAGAGTGTGCCCGGCTCGCCGCAACATTTCCGGACGCGCATACACTATACGCCCGAGCCGCAGCGACGCATCTATCGGACCATAGATCAATGAGTAGCACTGCAAATTATGGTCATGTGATGTTGGTATGGATTCGACGATGATGTGGCGCCCGATGAGCCGGCAGCTGCTGGCGACAGCTGCAGCACGGCGGCAACACCAGCTTCCACAAGCACAACAGCAACAACAGGCGTGGCACAAAGACGCTCGCTGGACTTGTAAAGCGACAACAACCAACAACAACAACCAACAACAACAACAACCAACAACAACAACCAACCAACCAACCAACAACAACCAACCAACAACAACAACCAACAACAACAACCAACAACAACCAACAACAACAACAACAGCAATCGAAAGTGTTCAAAAGTCGTATATATAACGTTTAAATTTTAGGCCGTAGCTAGGCGTTGCGTTGTCTTTTAATGTTAATTCAGCTAGTTCACAAAATGTTTCTGTTTTAATTTATAACAAAAAACTATTTTTTTTTTAAATTTAATTCTTAATGGTGTGTGTGTGTGTGTGTGTGCGTGTGTGTGTGCTTGAGCGTGCGTGTGTATATAGGAATTGTTTTAGGCAACAAACTAAACAACAATCAAGCTAAAAATTGTAACTGCAATATATCCAGCCATATATCCAGCATATATATGCATATATAGCGTATACATATAACTGAACTAATAGCCAAAATTGAACACTGTGCCCTATATAACTATATCTATATATATCTTTATATATATGTATATAAAACAGCTTTTTTTTTGTTAACATATGCTCGTATATAGTCGCATATTTATATAGATGTATATATACATATATATACCCATGTATTCAGATGCAGAGACAACAATAATAATAGTGCAATAGTTAAAGTTAAATTTCTCGAGCAACATTTGATTTGAGCTTTTGACATAGCTTTATAAGCACAAATCTAAATAGTTATATCTATGTAAACTATATGCAAAACAGATGTATAAAAATTTGATTGGCACGGAATGCCTTTTCATTCATATCCATAAAAAAACTAACACATATATATTCTATATACTTGCTATATAGCTCCGTTTATTTGTATTATTATGTATTATTTGCTTTGTTATAATAGAATTCTATAAAACAAAAAATAAACAAGTTCCTTACGAAATACTTACCATATGTAATACACAAGAGCAGCAAGAAACAAAACTAAAAACTAAATGATGAATGAATAATGAAGTGTGTGTATGCTTGTGTGTGCTTGTGTGTGTGTGCTTGTGTGTGTGTATGCTTGTGTGTGTCTGTGTGTGTGTGTGTGCTTGTGTGTGTGTGTGTCTGTGTGTGTGTGTGTGCAGCTTAGCGACCTCAATGTTTTGTTCCTGCGCGTGCATAACAATTAAAGAATAAATTATTTGATTATAGCCCAAAAACTAAAACAAAAACAAAATACTTTCAAGCTTATGCATAATTATTAAATTGTATATAGATTATAAAGAAAAACATATAAATATGTTTATATATTTATATATATGCATGTATATACCTATATATAGTGTGCAAAAAGGGTATGTTGCATTTGCTGTTTGAAATAAAGAACCAATTTAATTTCCATATATATATTATTTTTTGGCTCTTTGTATGATTGAAAATTGAAATGGAAAGAAAAAATCTGAAAAGGAAAAAAACACCATTTATTTGTACGTTAATTTATTGAAATCAGATAAAGCAACAAGTATAAAAAAAATAATAAATTAAATGATGTATTTCGACTGATTTATGTGTTAAAGTTAAGCCCTTTTGGACCATATACTTATGTATGTATATGGATGTGTATATGTATGTGCATACATACATATATATGCGCATCATTCTGTGTGTCTACCTTTTAGTTTAACTATATACACATGTATATGCAGTATATGTATATAGATATAAATATATATATGTATATATATATATAGGTATATAAACAGATGTTTCTATATGTATATATATGTGTATAGATATACATATATGTATAAATGATGTAAAAATTATAGAAATGATGAACGTTGCGAGCATTAAACAAAGTAAATCAACAAAACCAATTGAATGTAAACTCTTATGAATACCAATAATAATAATAATTATAATATTAAATGTAATAATTAAAGTACATAATTCAAAAATTTAATAAAAATGAAATTAGATCTTAAAACCCTAAATAAAAAAAAATAAAAAAAAATGCAGTTTACTTTACTTCGCTTAGACCGGAAAGATAAATACTTTGATACTTCCCTTTTCAATACCAAAAATTTCATATTAAGCACCAACCAGCTTAATTTCAATATTAAACATTGTTTTGTTGACAAATTAGTCAAGGAACAAGGAACAATGAAAAGTCTAATGCATTACATTTTTGTTTCAATTAACATAGTCTGTATTTCTACAGCTCTAGAGAACAACAATTCCCATTCCAAATTTTTCTCTAAATTTAAATTATGCCCTCGCCACAGATCTTAAAAACCTCAATACAAAATGGAAAAAATCCAGTTAAGACGAGCTGTCTAAGCTTAATTATTTGATTCCAAACATTCCATGTGAAAAACTTACCAATTTAATTCCAATTCCAAACGTTCCATTTGATTACCAATTAGCTTAGTACTTAAATGGTCAATAGACTTTTGCAATACAGTTTTGTTTCAATTCACATGGTCCCAATTTCTACAGTTCCATATAACAACAAATGCAATGCCAATTATTTCTCTAAATTTGATCTACTCTGTTGTGAGGTCGGGTTAAATTCCAACTGTCTCCGCCTAATTCCGATTCAAGTCTTACTAACTCCAATCATTACCTGCAACGCCCAACAAATTAAGCAGTATTCCAATTCCAATTCCGTCGATGTTCCAATTTCATTCATGTCTCTACCTCTGTTCCGATTCCAACCATTTCTCTAATGCTGTCTCTTACTCGAAACTACAATTAGGGAAATATTTTAATTTCAATTGATTTCTCTTTAAACTTTATGTATGCCTTTAATACTGTTCCAATTCCAATTGTTTCTCTAAATCTGTCTACCTGAAATACCGTAAAAATTCTGCAATATTCGAATGTCTTTACTACTGTTCCAATTCAAATTGTTTCTCTATTCCTATCATTTTCATTTATGCCTTTACTTCTGTTCCATTTCCAATTGTTTCTCTAATTTTTTCTATTGCCTGAAACTCACTTCAAATCATTCACGCCTTTACTATTGTTCCAATTCCGAGTGTTTCTCCAATTCAATCTATTATCTCAACTCCCTACAAATTGACCAATCTTTTAATTCCAATTCCATTTATGTTTCAATTTCGCTCATGCATTTGTTACTGCTCCGATTCCAATTGTTTCTCTATTTCCCCATAAGTAGAGCAATCTAAACAAATTTTGTTTTTTTTAATTCCGTTTTATTTTATGTATATGTATATATATATTTCGCAATGTGTTCCATAAATGTTAGACAATTGTTTTATATCCAGCATATCATATATAGCATAACTTTTGACCATAAACAGACAAAAAAAATGTTGTACACCCGAAAAATGTAGCCGAAATATTTAAGAGAAATTCCAGAATCAAGCAATGGAGTTCGGGCCCATAAAGGAACGACAGCTTATACACATACACATATATTGATATATGTATGTATATATGGTAGTACATATATTAATATGCATATGCATATAGGGAAATATTCTGCATATAGTTGGTAGCATACGAGCAAATACATACACACATATATCGTAACATAGTATGGATAGATCAATTTAGATGCTGGCTTATTGTATAGATTGATTACACATACATACAACATACATTAGCATATATAGCATATTGTTGTACATTCATTATATGTTAATGTAAACTTAGTTTTATAAATAATTAGTGTCAAAGCGCACCGAACCTTTAGCCTGAGGGCCAATGCCAAGGTCGGCGCAATAGATGCACATATATAACATTCATATATGGAGTGTAATCATGTTGTATATAGTATAAAGTTGATGTACAAATGTAAAGTCGTATGAGTTTTAAATGTATGCATGTTCGTTCACATTGATTTAGCTGTCAATTACAATATTCAATTAGTTTGATTCGAGTATTCGGTGTGCTTAAGGGATATCTATTCGGTTTATTTTGAATTGTTATGGTATACAATTAGATGAGCTCAAAAGGAGACACACGGCATTTAACACTGAGTTTGATTAAATTATGTTTTCTATTTTTATTTTCTTTGCTTAACTCCATCAAAAAATTCGGCTACTGCATGTTCTGTCCCTCTTTCTTATCGGATATATGTTCATATATATATATAGATATATATATGGACTTTTCTCAGATAGAACATGCCTAACTTCGGCAAATCCGAAGTTGTCTTCCTTATTGTTTTCGTTTATTTGATTTGTTTTTGAGATATCAAGAGTTTATATAGTATGTACTATGAGTTAAATCTTTAGATTTTTTGTTGTAACACAGCACGGCACAAACACTTAGAAACACTTGTTGCAATTATGCAAAATATTGTTTTGTTCTATTTTTTGTTTTTCCTTTTGTTTTTAAGTGTATTGTATGTAAATATTTTCGTATATATTCAGTTATCGTTTCTCCTAACCTTTAAAGGGTCTGCTTTCAAGTATCTTAGCTAGTATTAGTATATTTTTATTTTTATTTTTATTTTTTTTTATGTGTATTTTTTGCCTTCAGTTTCAATAATTTGACAACTGTTGGCACCAAAAAAAAAAAAAAAAAAGAAACAACAATTTTCTCCAACTTTTGTTTGGATATTTTTTTTTACGGTTTTGATATCAATTGAAGTGGTTCCTTAGGATCTATTTCACACTTTCCGTTGCTGTCTTATGATTTTCTTCAAAAATGCTATACGAATTACAGTTCGTCTCAAACTGTTTCATTTCAAGTGCTACTTCGAAGAAGTAGTTCAACTTGTTTTTGAGACAAAAAAAAAAAAGATTTCTGCATGTTCCGTTTCACATGCTGTCTAGCAAAAGTTCTATGCGAGCTGTTCCCTAGCAAAAGTGTTGACTAATGTTTCGGTTTTCTATTTCCAATTTCTGTTGCTGTTTTTTGTATTCATTTCAGCAAAAACACTGTTAAAAAAGTTTTAGTTTTTCTTTTGTTTTCTTTTTTTTCATCTACTGTTAATTCAACTGTTTCATTTTCAGTTTTGTATTTGAAATGTTTTGCAATTTCCAGTGTTGGTTAATTTACTTGTTGTGAGTATAGTTCTATTTTCTGCTTTTTGCAGTTTACATCAAATTCAGCTATTATTTGGGCTGAGGTGGAATAATTCACACACACATTAACCTAGATATTGAATGTTTTATGTTTTATGGTTATATTCAACATTTTGCACATTTAAAGCATTTTCAACGTCTGTTTCGGTGTGTATTTAAACTGGTATTTTAATTGGTATGTTCTTTTGGTATGTTCTTACGGATAAGTGTTTTTAAGCATATGCCCAGCGCTGTCCTGGTATATATATATATATAATAAGTACATATGTATACATATACTATATAAACATTTTGTTAGGTATGCATGTATTAAATTTTGATATACACATTTGAACCGTTAAGTGAAACCCTTTTTGAAAATGCTGCCGTTACGTTATTTCATTTGTTTTTCTTTGGTTTTCAATTTTCACAAACATATATTTTTGTATATATAAGTATGTATATATTGTAGATCTGTATTTTTCTGTAGCTGTCAGTTATTATTGTGTAGTATGACAAATATGCGGTTAATGTATATATAGATAGCACATTTATGTAGGTGTATATATATATTGAAGAAATATGCATATTGTACTTAGTATTTATGTAGTTACGACACTTTCCATTCAAGATGCCAACAACTGAAGGTTTAGCCTATATTAGGGGTATTCTGTGTAGCTTATGCATATTTAAAATATGCAGAAACGGCATCAGTCAATAGCTGACAAATTAGTCAATATTAATGCGATAGTTTTGTTTAACCATACAAATGCGTATATTTACATGTTCCTGGTAAATTTACCAGCCACCTTAACATGCTTGTGTTAGCTTGGTGGGCGGCTACGCTACCAGTTGCAACAAGACACAAAAGCGGCGCCTAGTTTTAAATAACTTATAAAACTCTTCGACTTGCGTTGCCAGCTAATCGACATCTGATCTCTGGTCTGACAGGTTGACAAATTAACTTCTAGTCAACTAACATGAACTCTTTAACGGGTATATATGTACATACATATCTATATATCTATGTGTGATATTTCAGCTGCTGGATAATTAGTAACTCTTAAGGACAGGCAATGGAATCAATAAGCGGAACATTAACACATTTTCATTGTTTAGATGCATTTAGTATTTTTCTGCTTGTGTTTGGTATTATTTTTGCATAGTTACAACGATAGCTATTTTAATGCAAGTAAGTTAGTTAGTCAATTGTATTTGTTCGGTACAGTAAATGTTAAATGTATATATATGTTATATATCTATAGCTAGCTCAGTTTTCAATATACTCTTGTTGGTATTTTTTTTATAATATTTTTTCGTTTTATATTATTATCTTAAAAAAAAAAAAAAAAACAAACGCAGCCATTCAATCAGTTTGAGATGTTGTTTACAATTTAAATACATATACGAGAGTGTAAATGTATGTCTATGTACATATATATTTTTAGGTTTTTCTTTTCAAGGTTATGCTAGGCTTTTTTTTTTTGGGTAATTTTCTTTGGTTTTTCCAAAAACTTGGTAGAGCTTACATTTTCAATAATATTGATTTAAAAAAATTTGTTTTATCATTTGTCTTAAGTCTTTGTTTTACATCAGTAAGCGTCTTTTTTTTTTTTATGTTTGGTTTTCATTTGGGTATTTTTTCGGTATATTTCGGTATTTTTTGTTTCTTGTCTTGTTCGGACTTGCCAGTATTTCTTTGGGGCTGTTCTGTGTTGGGTTCCCAACAACGTTTACTTTGCTTACATTTTGCATGTAAATGCCAAAAAAAAACTCTCTTCTCCCTGTCTTTCGCTCCCTCTCCCTGGCATATCTCGTACTATATATAGTTACAATAGGTTTTATGTATATGTATCTCTGTTTAATTGTGGGTAATACTTGGTAGAAAATGGTTTTTTGTCTTATTTACTTTGCTGTTCATTCAATTTTGTTGTTGTTTTTTTTTTTTTTTTTTCTCTTTTGGTTTCTTGTCTTGCGGGGTGAATGTAAGAGTTAATAATGTCAGCTTCGATTTGGATGGTTCTCTTTGTTTGGCTTCTCAGGGCGCTTACGAGCGGTGGGTTAGTTGCACGCACACACACACACACACACACATACACACAAAATACCCTTGCAGTATTTTAATTGTAGCAATCTAGTATTATTTCTCTTCATTTATCCTGTTTATGAACAGGAAACGGTGAGAATGGAACACTAAAAACTGTTTATTATATTCCTTTTATGGAGATTTTGTTATCTTTAAAGAAGTCCCAAAGTCCTGTGAGACCTTTATATTATGTATATGAAATATAGTACACTTGCTGGCAGCGCATTTATCAAGCGGAATGCGTGAAAATGGAACACCATATTATTTGCGTTAGCCAAAAAATGAGTTCATTTATTGTTGGGTTTGAGATGAGAAGACTTTTTGAGCCCAATATTAGCTAATTATGCATTTGAAACTTGTAAGAGCTGGCTGCAGGTCATATATTAGGTGGAATTTGTGGAAACGGAACACGATATCATGCGGATTGTTTGAAAATAACATATATCTTTGGAACATTGCTCTTTGCAATATGTACGAAAGGTTGGAGTTTGGTATTAAGCATAAATTTACAACTATATAGAAAGTTACATATATATTTGATGAGAGCTGCAAGAGTATTGCAACTTCGGCTAGCCAAAGTTTGTCTGTTCTCTGTGCAATTTTGTTTTGAATTTAGTTTTTTGTTTTTGGCTTTTGTTCTTTTCCAATTTAATAACGCCGACCGCTGCCG
Source organism: Drosophila ezoana (assembly GCA_035045725.1). NCBI lineage: Eukaryota > Metazoa > Arthropoda > Insecta > Diptera > Drosophilidae > Drosophila > Drosophila ezoana. The sequence goes on from JAWNOU010000058.1 coordinate 4,995,171, forward strand.
CTGCTGCCACTGGCACAGCCGCCGTCGCTGCTGCCGCTGGCGCCGTCGGCGGCCCAAAGCTTACGCCTTGCCTCCTTGGCCGCCTGCATTTGGGCGGCAACGCGGCTGGTGCTGGGCGCCATATCAAAGCTGGCATACAGCTCCACCTCGTCATCGGTGGCGTCGCGCGGCGCCTGCTGCACCTGATGTAGTTGTTGCTGCTGCTGCAGTTGTTGCTGTTGTTGCTGCTGTTGCTGTTGTTGTTGATGCTCGAGGGCAACGGCAACGGAGGCCATCGCATAGGCGCGCGCATCCAATTGGAGGGTTATGCCGCTCGCAATGGTGCTAGTTATGATGCCGCCGCCGGCGGCATTGGGTGTCAACAGTCCGGCGGCGAAGTCGGGCGTGCGCGCCAGTTTTGCGTTGGTTGCGGCAGTGTTCGGGGCTAGCGCCAGCGGCTGTTGATCCAAATCGAAACTCACATTCTTACTGTCTCATCCACCCCGGTGGACTTGCACGGTGGCCTCGGCAGACTCCTGCTGTCGCAACTGCTGACGGTACGCATCCAGCTCGGGCATCCGATAGGTGCCGAGATTCACCTGCACCATGAGCGTCTCCATGATCCTCTCGTTCTTCATCGACTTTGATGGCAATACAACTGTGAGCAGTTCGCTGGGCGAGATGCGGCACAGATTTAGATCGCGCGTCAGTCGCTCCATGATGCATTCGAACTCGAATTGTGTGTCCTTATTGGGATGATTCTTGAGCTTGGCAACCTTGTGCTGTGCCCAGGCGAGCATCGCCTCAAATTTACGTATCTCCGGCGTTTGCAGCTCCCGGCACATTATCATCTGCACCATCGACTCGGACAGATGAAGGAATTCGGGGCATTTAAACAGCGCATGCGCCTTGCTCTCCACGAACGACAGTATCATGTTGACCAGCTCGGAGGCGGATGTGTAACGCCAGTAGTAGTTCTCCAGCGAGATCAGCATCGGGCAGACGACCTCGATGCGCAGGAACTGCTTGCAGTGATGGAAGCACGCCTGCAACAGCTCCGGCAGATCATAGTGCTCCGCGGCGCAGAGCAGACCTACGAAAATGCCACAGAAATGTTTCAAAATTTAAAAGGGCATGTGTGTTAAAAATATTGACTCCCTTCGATTCCCTTTCCCTAATCCATTATCTTATTTCTATTTCACTTGTTTCCATTTCAATAGTTTTCATTCGTTTCAATTCCGCTTGTTTATCCCTCTTCAGTGCAAGTTGACTCATATTCTTCCCATTCCCCATAAGCTTCTTATTCTCTTCTGCTTACAAATGTTTCCTGTTGGTACAGCGCTTAGTATCTATATTTTCTCATATCCTTCTTACTTCCTATACATTTTTTATATATTGTACTCGAACTTGTTCTTATGCACTGATTCCAACTGTTCCCTAGTTCTAGTTCTTATACGCTTCTTGTATTCTTCTCTCCTTCTTATACATTTTCGATACATATTTGCATTGCTTTTTGCAATATCGTACTCAAATTTGTTCTTAGTCTCTATGGTCCGATTCCTAATGTTCCCTGTTGTTATGCCTAGATTTGTTTATTGGCCCTTAGTTTCTTTTCGTTTTGAATTACCCTTGTTTCTATCCCGTTCTAATGTGCTCTTTTTCTATACGTAAGTGTAATACTACTCAAACATTTTCCGTTCTTGCATATGTTTCAATTCCCCCTTTGTTCCCCCTTTTATTTTTTCCACATAAAGGTCTATTGATTTGCTCACCTGGTATCGAGACACAGGTCAGTGGACAGGTGCCCGTGTGCAGATAGTCCAGGAGCACACGAAACGTATCCGGATCGAATTCGATAATGTTGAATTCCGTTTGGGCTAGCTTGGCACGGTCCACTTTTTGGGCGTCGGCGCAGACGGAGAGCCGGGGCATGGCCAATTGATTGTTGCCCGGCTTGTCCTTGTCCTTGTCTTTACTATCTCTGTCTGCCAGGTTTGGAAGTTGATTTTTTTCGGTGTTGTATGTTTTTGTTTTTTTTTTTTTTTTGGATTTTCGGTATTTTGGTATTTTGGTATTCGGTTGTCGTGATATTTTATTTTATTTTTGGTTTTAGGTGGTTTGTGGACGCGAAAATATTAAATTAAACGCAAATGAAAATCATCAAATTAAATATCAATTAAATATAATTGCGAAATTAAAAAATTGCGGTCAGTTTTGCGGTTGGGAATATCGCACGGTTATTAAGAAATCAATAGGCAAATAAATAGCGTTAATTGATTTTGGTGAAGCGAGAGAAAGAGGCAGCGAGAGATGGGTGTGGGGGGTTGGGTTTGAGCGTTTGTGGTGAAAAATGACAAGATTTTTGATTTTTGTTTAATTAGTTTAATGAAATTTGTATTTGTATAATTTGTATTGTTATTAAATCAATTTTAGATATGGTTTGAAAGAGAGTGAGATTGGGAAGAAAGAGAGAAAGAGAGAGAGCGAGAGAGGGTAATAGTTGCAGTGTGGTGAGTTATGCAAATTGATTAGTATGTCCAAATTTTAAGAATTTCAAGCAAATGCGATACGTTTTAAATTTTATAAATATATTGGCAGTTTGCATATTTTGCGGTGGTGAATATGTGGTGGTGGTGAGTATAATGGCATGAAAGTTGAATATAGTCAGTTGCGGTGAGTGTGTTGAGTATGGTCTTGGCAAATATGGATGGTGAAATGTGGATGATGATGTGAAATGTGTTGAGTTGAGTGATATTTCATGTGTTCGTGGTGAGTATAAATATGCGAAACATGTGCGTAGGAATTTCATTTGTGCAGTATTATTCATAGTTTTAGATATGGTGAAAATTAGCAGAAGTATTAAATAACGACGTGTGTATGGAATTGAAAAATTGTTTGAGTAATATTAAGTGGGAAACATTAACGGAAATACGATATGTGTATGATATTTAGCCGATTAGAATCCCGATTATGGTGGTGGTGAGTTCAGAGAGGTGGGAGTGCATTAAGCGGTAAATACCGTTAGCAGGACACGTCCAAGGTATTTAAGGCAAAGAATGCCAATAAAAAAGAAGCATATAAGCAAAATAATTGGCATAAGATTAAAAAAAAACATAAGTTGTTATTGGAAAAGATTGGTAATGCAAAAAAACACGATTAAGGACAAGAACCATAACGACACCAGATGACCCCGAATGCGGTTTATACAATTAACGTATAGACAAATTACACATCACATAATAATATGTATGTAAATATAATATATGTATATGCACATATCATATATGGAGTACGCAGTTTGGTAGTTTGTGAGGTAATTAAGGCGTGCGACGTGCGTTATTTGCGATTTGCGATTTGTTTTCGTTGTTAGCCAAGTTGTTAACAAGTATTAGTGGTAAAACAGGCAGTTGCGAAGTTGCGGAGTACGTAGGAGCGGAGCCAAGGCGTTATTTAGTAGTTAGTGGGTGAGTGTAGGTACGTTTAAAAGAAAGAGCGCAAAAAAACGGAGAAAGAGAGAGAGAGAGAGAAAGAGAGAGGGACAAATAGAAAGAGAGAGAGAGAGCGAGAGAGAGAGAGAGGCAAAAGAGAGAGAAAGAAAAAAGAACACGCATCGATATTGTTGCATTGCATTGAAAGAAAACTCTTACTCGAACAATCTGTCGATGATATCCACTTCTTTTTATCATCCGGATTCAATTGATTCGTATTCTTATTCCGTATGGATCGACCCCAGCCGGCTGTGATCGTGCCAAGGCGCGAGAACGCCCGCTTTACCATCGGCGATGAGGGCACACTTTTGGGTCGTATGGAATCGGAATCCGGTACGGTCAAATAGTTGTTACTTTTCGGCTTTTGATTCTGCGGCGAGACCAGCGACGGCGCTGGCCGGGCAAAGATCTCGGCAACGGGTATCTGCGGTGATCCAAAGCCCGTCTGTATGCCATAAAGCATTTCCTATATTAGAAAATTCCAAAAAAATAAAACTCAGTTCTTTGAATATGACAGTTGACTCTGCCTACCTGAAAGACGCGACTGCGCACACCTAGTATGGCGCGTACCCCAATGAGACGCGCCTTCTGCTTGGACTGGCCCACCAGAAAGACCACATCGAAGAGATGGGCATTTGTGAGGCACGATGGCTCGTCGTTTAGAAAAACACGCGTAAAGTCTTTGGCCAGCTGATCGTAATCCTCGAACTGATCCCTCACCGAATCCAGCAGCGGTGACGATGGTCGCATATGGCCTATGTAAATAAAGGAATACGTCAAGAATTACATTACAAATTATGCATATGTGTTTTGGGATGATATATTATGGTAGGTATTATGATACGAGTCAATGAATAAAGAGTTAGCTTATAACAAATAAATAATACTTGTATATACATATTTCGAGAAACATGCCGTTCTTTATTCTTATATGATTTTGGCATGAAAAACATACCATTTGTACATTTCATTCTTGAATGTACTTTAACTAGATAGGAAACAAACTTGATCTCAAAGCGTCTAGGCTGAGCTTATATGAGAGCTACAAAAATTTCGATATACCATAGGTATTATCGGTATACTATCGATTAATAGCTTTGACATGAAAAACATACCATTCAATTTCAAGTACATTTCTTTCTTGAATGTACTTAAACCAGATAGGAATCAAACTTGATCTCAAAGCTTAAAACCAGATTAAAACCAAATTATCGATATTCTATCTACTTATATAACTGAAATATATCAATTATGTTTGCATCTTCAACATTTGTATATTCAAATTTCTCATCGAATATTTTCATATTTTTCAAATGTATTCCAATTTGTTGTTTTTGTGAACGAGCTCCCTTTATCCTTTCATCATTATAATTTTCACGTAAATTACAAGGTTAATTATGCAGACATGAACTTCAGACGGTTAAGGCTGGCATAATACAAATTTCTTCATCACATTTCTGTGGCTTAGCTTTTGTGGCATGTTAACTAGTGTTAATGTGTCGGAAACAGGCTCCTTTCGATGACAGCTTGGAACAAGCAAAAGACAGCTTTCAAAAATGGCTTGCATATTTGTGAAATATTCTCACAAACTTGTTACATCGCTCATTTTTGTTATTGTATATTGTGGTTGGTGGTGTGTGGTGCGTGGGCGTCTGGCAAGGTAGCAAGCATAGTCGACTAGGAGATGCCCTGTACAAAGGTACACGCGATGCTTAGTAGGTTTTAATCAGCGACCGTCTGGTGAAGCTAACATGTCTTAAATATATTATACAACTTTTAGAACATGTTTATCGAACAAAATAATGAATGTTAGCAAAATGTCTCAAAGTTGAGTTTCGAGTATATCTTATCGATTTAAAGGGAACGTGCTCAATATTTATGATTCAAAGGAACATGGAATATAATGCCATATGTTGATATACCCCTTATTCATCATGATGCGCGTACAGGGTATATGAACCCTTTGGCCTTGCAGCTGGCATTTGACTAAGCCGCAGCCACCTTCACCTGCTGCCCAATTGTAGCATAGCCCTCATAAGCACCGAACACTCGGGAACAGCACAAGTCTGGCGTACAAGTGTGTGTGTGCGTGAGTGTGTGTGTGAGTGTGTATACAATGTGTGCCATCAATCATACACCGCTTGCTTGTAGCTTACGGATACGAAATACTTGCACATCTACACACAAATATGCCTAATGGCAGTTCTCGAGGTCGCAGCGGCCATATGGAAATTGTGTTACGATGCACTTGGCAACAGGCACCTTCCATCTTCTGCAGAGGCACAAAAGCATTGCCATTGGATTCGATTTCAATTCGATTCGATTCAATTCAATTCGATTCGATTCAATTGTTTGGTTTGCATGCAATGGTCGAAGTAACGACCTCACCTGCACCTGATATACCCTGAACCCAGTGAAAGTGGCCAACATTGGGTGTAATGTTTTTTCGCAAATGTATGCAAAGGACAGGAGGAAGCAACCAGAAGTATATACATATATATTTTCGATCGGATGACAAGCTCAGTCGATTAGGTGATGTCTATCTGTCAGAGAGATGGAAAAGTCTGCTGCACACGCAGATCGATAAAAATCGATGTAAGCCCTTTTGACCATATCTAGAAAATAATTTGGAGGCTTTTGTATGCTAGATCGATAAAATGTTCATATTTAGAATCTGAAAATTGTCAAGGATTGAACTATAACATCGAAGCTATTCAAGGATACCCTTCCCATCGATTGGGTCTGAGGGAAGAATCAGCACAATCGAGTGCTACTCTTTCGCCGCTTGGTACTGGGTAACTTCAAGTCGGGCAATGCCGATTAGTGTACACTTGATTATTCAATTTTCATTACATGTTTGCAGGTAAATGCTAGTTATTACCATCAAACACAAATACAAAAACCAACACAAACACAAGTACACATAAAAATTGCTAGTGTAATCTATGGCAGAGTTTATGAGCGGGCTATGCGGCAATTGGCGGCATTGGGGCAGGGGTCAGGGGTCAGAGTCAGGGGTTGGCACTTCAACACAGCTGCGTTTCGCTTGTAGTTACGATATGTAAATATAATGTATGTACATGGTATTTTATTAGCCAATTTGTGTTTTCTGTGTGTTGAACGCTTTTTTTTTTATAATTAAGGTTTACATTCCTTGCCAGCAGATTTCCTATCGCTGAAACTTGATGTCGGTAATACAGTTGATGCTAGGCATTCAGAACTTCCGGAATAGTTTGGGATCTTAACTCAACTTTCGAATTGACAAAGAGAAAGGGAGAGGGGGGGGCAGGGGGGAGAGAGCTAGAGGGAGAGAGAGAGAGAGGGGAAAGAAAGAGGGTGAAGTAGATACTTCTATGTCTAACAATTATGACACAAATGTTTCTCACATAGCTGCAAGAACGTAGGCCATATTTTTGCTAGGGTATTTAGGGTTCGGTATGCCGTACTTTGTTCTTGATTCTTTTTGGATTGTATATTAAAGCAGCTGCGACATTTGCCTATGGATCATCTAATTGAGTTGTCTTCAAGCTGTAGCTAAGGCGGCTGGTTGAGGGGGCGGGGCCTGGCTGGGGGTGGTGTGTGGAACTACTCAGCAGGGAGCCCGCCGCATCCCCAGTGTGGCCACAGAAGCTATCAATCAATAATTTGCATTATTTTAATATGCATAACTAGTTCGAGTGTGCGATACGGATTGTGGGAACAAAGGGGGCCGCAGAGATACTGGACGCCTAACCCGGGGCTGTCAATTGGCCAACACCTACGCGGCTGAGAGGGTGTGTGTGTGTGTGTGTGTGTGGATTGTGCCTCTGCTGTGCATGAATAAATCAAATTAGATTTGTCTTGCTTAATGCAACAAATAAATAACAGAAAATCTAAAACAAATCACAACAACAACAACAGCTCCCAATAGGATGGGCAGACAGAAGGCGATGCGGGTGTGCTTGTGTGTGTGTGTGTACGGGTGTGTGCGTGTGTGCTCGGCGGTGCTAAGACGCAAAAGATTGACCGCACCAGATAAAATGTACAACATTTCATGCCGGACAACTTAAGATACGCGCTAAAACCAGGCCAAAGAGTGGCAGAGGAGGGGCAGGTGGTTGCGTGTCATGTGTGCCAAAGAAATGGAGGGGAGGGGTCGGGCAAGGCTATGCTGTGGCAGCAAACAGATTGTGTTGTAAGATTTGTCACAGCATGCCACAGAGGCTGCGCAGCGCAGTCGCGTCGCGTGCAAACACAGGCGGATGTGTTAATGGCGGAAACGGAAGTGTAAGCGCGCATGTGTGTGTGCGAGTGTGCGTGTGTATGTGTCTGGCATGGCATGCGGAAGTGCTGCAACAACAATGGCAACGGCAAGCAGCAGCAACAACATGGCAAAACGATTAATCATGCAGAGTCGAGAGTCAACAAAGTGAAATGCTGCAAATAGCTGTCAAAGCAGCGGCAGCGGCAGCAACTGCCATGCCCACAACCAGCCCGCCCATTTAACAGGTGAAACATTTAAATAACTGACTGTGGGTAGGTGTCTGTGTGTGTGTGTGTATGTGTGTGTGTGGGTATACACATACTATGCCTCACACAGAGGTGCATCACAGAGGCACAGCACAAATTGCAGCGAAGGGTTCTTGCTGTTGTTGTTGCTGATTGTTGTTGTTGTTGTTGTTGCTGTTGCTGTTGGCGTTGCTCAGCGTTGTTGTTGTTGTTGTTCTTGTTGCTATTGTTGTGTTTAGTGTGTGTGTGTGTTGTGCCCAGTGCCACAAGCAGGCCCAGTGCCAGCTGCTGCTGCTGTTGCTGCTGCTGCTGCTGGTTGCAATTACAATAGCAACAGTTGTTCATGTGTTCATGTTGTTGTTGGTGTTGTTGTTGTTGTTGTGATCTGTTGTTGTCTAGTACTCTGGCATGCAACATTTTGAAATATTCATCCTCACCAATGGGCCGCCAGGAGCCGCGTCTATATGGCTTCGGTATTTGACCAGTTTCAGCATGATTCGATAGATTCATCACCAGATCCTCGAGCATCTGTGACCGCGTCCGTTCCTGCATTCGGGCAAATTTTGGCGCCGAATATGAGGCGCGCTCCCCGTTCACAATTTTCGTTAGCAGCCACTCGCTAAACAGAATTCTCTTTCATATCTTCAATTACAATTGGATGAGCCGCTGGTTAACACTTACCGAAACATTGGCCCCTTCTCGAAGACCGACTGCTCCCATAGGTAGGGCTTGTAGGCGCCCACCTCGTCGCGTGTGACCACAGATACCTCGTAGCGGGTGGGCTTGTGTTTAATACGCGCTGAGACACGCACCTGTATTTCGATTAAAGGGAAAGAGAGAGAGAGAGGGAGAGAGAAGTTTCATACAGTGGTCGCTCGGTAAAGACAACATAGTCGCTCCTCCTTCAATTCAACGAGAGATCCCGTCACGTTGGCAAATCACAATTACAACACTGCGTTCTTTTTTCGATTTCCCCCAACTGTCGAGTAAAATTTTCCCTTACATTACATTATGTTTCGGACTGCGCGTTGATCGCTTGTGAGTCGATCAGCGTTTGAGCCGGCGACCTCTCGCATGTCGATCCGACGCCTAGACACTTAAGCCACGCGGGCTCGTCACGTTGGCAAAGCTAACTTTTATCTCTGCGTTGTTTTTGGTGTTTTTCATGCAAACTTCGACCGTGTTTTTCACTCACGAAACAAAAGCTGTGCGTTGATCACATGTCAATCAGTCAATCAGGACACACTATTTATATTTATAGAACATATATATAAAATTGTCTGTCCAGACTGACCGACATCCATTGAAGACAGCTAGCTCAGATCAGACTCAAATGTTGGCTTACCAGTATGAAGGTGTGCAGAAAATGGCTCTTGATGCAGGCGGGACTGAAGCGGGTGTTGTCCGCCTCGAGGAATACCACACAGACAATATCGTTGCCGATGTGGCGTTTGCGTTGAAGCTTCTGTGGGTCATGTTTCTCGTAGGGCAGCAGCGTGGACACATGGAACATGATCTCAATGTTGCGCCAGTTCGTATAGACGGAGAATAGACCTGAGCGAAAGATGCAAAGTATATATATATTATAAATATATATGTGTGTAGAGAGTTTAATCTAGATAGGGTTTGTAGTGAGACACACCTGTGAGGTCATGCACCGTATCAAGGCCACCTTTGTATTTATCGAAGCCGCGTAGGCGAACACGGTCGCCGAGCAGCGTGAGGAACTCATCGAAGAGCGGTGAATTTTCATTATTGTCCAGAATTTGCTCTTCGCTAAATTGTTCCTCCTTGACGAATATGACGCCGACTTTTAATTCGGATTTTATAAAAACCTTGAGAAAAGAAAATCGCACAATGAGTTCCCATTTAAGCTTGGTCCGACGCTCGCACGCACCTGATCTAATTTTAATAATTCCTCGGGCGTGTCGGGCAATTGTCCTAAGGTTAATGGTGGATTTAAATTAACTTCTTTACCTAAAGATCTAACTACCTCCTCGCGATTATATCTGAAAATAAATGATGAAAAATGCATATAAATTTAGTTAAAAAGTTTTTTCGGGTACTCTTAAGCTTGGAGTGCATCTTACCTATCGGCAAACACACAGGAGGCTGGTATCAGTCCATGCACCGTGTAGGAACCAGCGCGCACGAGTATACGAAACTGATCCCGTCCATTGAGCGTCTCCTGTTTGATGGAGAGGATAACGGGGCCCAGATCCTCGTCACTTGTGAAATAATTCCAATGCTCAGTGCCATAAAAGTATTTCTCGTACGTCTCCTGCTCCACAGAGATTAGCTCAAAGGCGCCCTGTTGGTCCCATTGCTCCTCAATGGTTGTTTTCTTGCGTGGACTGGGCGTTGCCTCCGAATCCTCATCGTCCTCATAGAGGTCACTGCACTCGCGCTCCAAATACGCATCGCTGGCACTCCCAGCACGTATATCCTCATGCTCCGAATCGCTTTCATCCCAAATCGTGTGAGGCGTGGGCAGCGTTATTTTCTGTCGTGAACACTCTATCCAATAGCCAGGTGTGGGCATCAAATTATGCGGATACTCCTCGCAAAATTCATCTGCAGCGAAAAGAACAAGGCCGAAATTTAAATTAATTGAACTCACTTTGCCGATTACCGATTCTCACTATAAGACACATTTTTATGTCTTATAAGTGAACATTGAGAACATCTGCTTGAGTTGCATCGAATTTAAATGCTGAACTATTTCTAGAACCCAGTTTTTCGTTTCAGCCTTACCCCAATCCCCTTATATTCCACTTTAATTCATCAACTGTTTTGAGGGAATTTGCGTAATCTATTCGTTACTTTGCCTCTTAAAAATCTCTCTATCTATCTTTATCTATCTATCTATCTATCTATCTATCTATCTATCTATCTATCTCTCTTTCTCTCTAAAGACAGCTACTTCAATTAGGTTCTACTTGAATAGTTCAACTGAAACCTTGTGTTGCCCTCATTGCCAACATTATTACGCACTTTATACTTCAGTTGAGCATTGTTTAAAATTTACACTAATTGGACACATCCTATCATTCACATCTTTCAACTGTTGGCACAAGCAGAGAAACTGAGTATAATGCGCCCGCCTCTCGACCATTGTAATGCCAACTCACCTAAGACCCTTCAGTGCCAACTTCAAGTGGGAGCAAAACCGATTAAGGCACAGCCTACAAATGCTGGCATTGTCCTAACAATGATTGCAGTTGCCTTTGTTTTGGCTGTTGCCCTGATTTGCACTGCCGCCTCCGCCTTTGCCCCTTGCCATGCCACAAACAGATGAATGAAACCCACTCGAAATGCCACATTAAGTGCAATCGATATGTGTAACTGCAACTGCAACTGTTACTTTACTGCAGTTGTACTGCTTGAAGGTAGGTCAAGCATTTGCTTGGATTAATAATCCGACTGCTTTTGGAGTCATTAGACTCGAAGATATTTCGTAGAAATTTATTTGCAATATTTGTGTGTTGAATAAGCTTTGTTGTGCGTAAAGTATTAACCAACTGGAAACTTATTTAATTATCTCAAGTACTAAAACAGCTGCATATCCAATTAGTCTACTCGTAAAGGTTGTTAGCAAATATTGAAAATTAAATAATCTATTTATTTAAGGCAGAGATCATTTAAGTATGTTCTAGTATCTGAATATATGAACTGTTGGTTGGTTAGGATAGAACATATTACAATTATTATTTAACTATGTTTGATTTACTAAAAGTTAGCCCAAATTGACGAGCTGTATCTGGTACAATCTCAGAAATCAATGAGTCTGTTATGATCCTGATGTGGATATATCCAACTAGACTCTCAAACTAGCTATATCTGTAGACTTAAAGCTCTAACGATTAGGGCTATTATGGATTGTTAATATAGTGTGAAATTTGTTAGACAGTAAGCTAAGCTTTCGATTCGATTCGCATGTATAAGCAGGCTATATGGACAGGCTGATGGAATTTTTAGTTTTTTCCGATATTTAAGAGTTTGAGATCAACGGGCCGAGATTGCTTCACATGTTTATTAAGCTTGTAGCTACCCTTTAGAGCGCAGCTACAGCTCGAGTAGAAGATATCTTAAGTTTACAAATTAGACTTTCCTTCATCATAAAAACTACTGCTTGCCTTAAAATTACATGGTATGCAGAGACAACATATATTTCACTTAGCTTACATCAAAAGTAAAAGAAAAGAAATTAGTTAGTTTCTGACAGTTGAAATCCTGAAAAGTTCTTGTTACGTGCGGTTTTTGTGGCAAGTTGTTAACTTTGCCAGTTGAAATGGCAGCCAAATTGCTGCCAACTGCACGTATAAATAAAATAATTTAGTGCAATTCAATTAAAATGCAAATACCGCAAAAGCAGCAAATGGTTTACGGCAAGGTGAGCTGTTCATGCCACACAGCAGCAGCAGCAGCAGCAGCAGCAGCAGGAGCAAGAACAGCTGCCACATGAGCCGTAAATGGCGCAAAGATTCAACCACTGATTGAGCATGGGAAATTTGATGTGGCTGCCCAATTTGGCTGCGTTCTATGGCGGTAGCTAAGAATTTAATAGACCAGCTCTGTTGGCAGCCTGTGCATAATGTGGCAAGACATGTGAGGCAGGTTGCGCGCTCATGCCAATAAAATGCTGTGTGGCAGCAACTATGATCTAATTAAGGCTCGCGCTTACCGCAGCATCTAGCAAATGGCATGTGGCAAGTAGCATGTAGTATGTGGCATGTGTCGTTGCTGTTGCATACTTTTAAGAGCAAGGCGCACAGCTGCTGCCCAAGTGTTGGACGAGGGCCTGTATAACCACATACACACACACACACACACACAGGGCAGTTATGCGCGCACACACACACATATATATATATATATGTATACACGCGCACATAGATACAGCCATAAAACAACAACATGTTGTGGCCGCAGAACCTGCTGCCGGAGACGGAAACGTTCCCAGTTTCAGGTCTTGCTGTTGCCTAATTCAAATTTGAAAAGCTCGCAACGTGCGCCGCTAAGTAGGCTATGAATTTGGCCACTGTTGAAGCGGCTGCTGCTGCCCTCTTTGTTGTTGTGATTGTTGTTGCTGTTGCTGCCTATTTTGCGGTTGTGGTGGGCGCTTCTTTCTCTTACCCTAAGCCACAAACGCGTTTCGAAAGCGCACACATTTTCCAAACTAGAAAGGTTTATTTAAAGCCCATTTAGTAACTAGCAAACTATTTGCAAACAAGCCTGTTGTGGATTAGAGACTGATTGGCTGTCAGATACCCTTTAGCACACCCCTTGGCAGTGAATAAGTAGAGAATTCTTTTTATGTATCTGAGCTGCCATAAAAAAGGGTATGCAACGGAAATAATTTTATATACAGGGTATTTAATGGCCTGCGTTAGCAACTTTTTGGTTTAACCAGTGCTGACTGACTTACGCCAAAAATTTGACCAAAATTGGTTACGCAACGGGAATACCGGCCGTACACCTGGCCTCCTCCCACCATTTGAACGGGCTGTGCCACACATTTGTGTTTTTAGGCTGCGCCATTATGAGTATTTCAGATGAATTGGATTTATGCAACATTCAGTCAGAAACATAAATCTTCTTTTGATTTCCTTTTGAAGCTGACTGAAGGATTGCAGCTGCAGTTACCTTTCAGCAAGAGGAGCAACTAGCGAGAGAGACGGGGAATGGGAGATGGAAATAAAGTTGCGGAACTTTGAACAGGAAGACGTCAAGAGCTATTCCAAAGTTTATTCCATACTTAAAGTAATTTGATATGATCCATTTCCAATAGACTAGGCAGCCCCGAGAGGGGTGAACGGGAAGAGAGAGGGGGGGGGGTTATCATATATAGACATTCCGTTTATATCTTAAGCTCGATGCAGGGCAGTATACAAATCTCTGGGCCGGCATTTCATTTGCCATTTGCTCGACTCTCTGTCAGTGTTAACACTTTTACGCCGCAATGCGGCTGTGCCCCATTTCTACGCCCACCCACCCCGCGGCTGCCAGCACGCCCTCAAACATCGAGCATTAAACCAATTGGCCATAATGCCATGCTCTGTTGCCCCAAAGCCGAAGTTGGACTGGGTTTATGGGGACGTCCATCAATCATATGTCTAAAAGTGATGCGCGCCACGTGTTGGCAGCCCCACGATTTCCGATGACGATGACGATGTCCCCGGGGAGGCGGCCACAAGTTATCACCCACAAAAGTTATCGAACACTCTAATGTATGGGCCACATCGATGGGCCGCACTCAATTTGCATTGGCGCCAGTTTCTAATGTGTTTTGCGGTTGCCTACAAAAGGGATACAGCCGCAAATTGAATCTCTAAAGTGCGAGCAGCCCCCCTCAATGTGCGTGCGTGCATATAATGCTAAATAAACTTTTATGCAGAATTTGGGAGTAACATTTGCCCCAGCCCGACGAGTTTTGAAGGGCACGAGTTTTAAATGCACCAACAGAATGGCACATATTCCACAGAGTCATATTCGCAGAGTGCAGCACAGCGAGAAGCAGACACATTCTAAGCGATAAGTAATGGTTAGGGTAGGATTAGTAGACCATTTTTCTATTCTGCTTTGCTTTTGCTTTACACTCTGTTTTTCCCGTTACTTCTCTTTTGGACATTAGCTTCTCGCTTCAAACTGCATTTTCATCTGAGCTCTGGTAAAACTTTCGGTTCTCGCTGCATTATTCAATTCATTTTCTTCTTTGTGTATTTCATGGTTTTACAGTTCGCTTCATCAGCTGCTTTTAAGCTTTTGGGTTTTCCATTCGCTTCTCGCTTATGTTTCGCTTTTTGCTCCTTTTTGACTTGTATATTTTATCGTCTTTAAATTTCACCCTAATCTTACCCTTCTGCTACTTTAGAAATTTATTTGATGCAATTCATTTTGTCGCTTCTCTCTTGACTTTTCCTTTTTCACTGTAGCTTATTTATTTATTTGCTTTTCCCTTCTCGCTTACCACTTAGCTTAGTTTTTATTTTCAAACTTGAGTTCTTTCTTTGCATTTAATTGGTTACTGACTGCCGTTTAAACTTTTAGAGAAGCTGGCAGCTTTTTGCTCAAGTTTGCTTCTTGTTTTACTTCCTGCTTCTTGCTTCGCTGCCCGCCTTGATCTAGGCAGCTTTTCTATGGCTGATTACGGCACACAAATGTAGACTTCAATCAATATCCCATTGCCAAAACCTTCAATATAGTTTTTTTTTCGGCTACGACTAACTCTTCTCAACAGAGCTCATTTTCATTTTAGATCTTGTGATGTTCGGGTCGAAAACTAAAATTTAGAAACCATACAAACTGAAGAGAAAATTTGTTAAAAAAAAAAAAAACGAAAATAAAAACAAAAATGGTTTTAAAGCAAACACAACTTCGATAATGTCTTGGGTAAGTTGGGCCAATTGTCATAGATAGTTAATGCCATCTTTTTCTCTGAAGGACAACTACAGAGTTCGAGCACATTGAAGACGTTAGGGTTTTAATGCAAAATTCATAGAACGGCATCGACACAATTGGCAAGTTACTTATACACTATACAAAATGTTACTTGTTCTGGTTAATGATTGACTATGATTGACTATGATTGACTACGATTGATTACGATTGATTCCAATTGATCATCTGGGGGCATAATGCATAATATGCTAAGGGAGGCTTTTCAACTTGTGAGTATGCTTCGAAAATGCCAAAGTGGAAATATTCTCAACTAAATGCCCTACAACTTTTGCAGTGAGTGTTGAATAACGTTGAAATGTTGAACGAATTTATTTTCAAGCTTTTTCGTTTATTGATTCCAATGTATTGTTAAATGAAATGCAATGGGAATGTAAAAATAAAAAATAAAAAACACGATTCAAAAAATTGAAAAAGCCAGTATCTTGCTTTATATCTGAGCCAAGTTTCGCGTAAATTTTCCGCTGTCAACATACAAATATGCCAAATATTTTATGCCAGCTTCTGCAGCGCTGCGGGCGCCTCAATTCGAGCAATGCCTGTGGCAAGCGTGTTACGTATACGCCGCCTGGGTCGCACTGATAACTGTATATCAATCACGCGTTCCAACAACTGTTATTAACATACGTGAAATGCAGTTGCGGTAAGTGGCATGTGGCAAGTGGCATGTGGGGCTGCGCCAACTTGCAAGTGACAGGTAAGTACGAAAACGTGACTCGGCCTCACCCTCCTGCTGCTTCAGCTCTCAGTTGGAGCTGCATCTTTTCGACCTAAGCCCAACAGCGACTCGTCAATGTCAAATTCTATTTGTTATTCATACATTGAAATTTTAGTTGGGGCTTAGCCTCTAGATTAATTTGCCATTTGCATTTGTTTATTTTAAAATACATTTTTAGAATTTATGCTGACTAACTCTTCATGACAGTCATAAGTCTGTCAAAATGAATTTGTTTTAAGTAGATTTTAGTCGGGGTTGGCTTCTAGATCGATTTGGCATTTACAATTTTAGATTTTATATTAATTATTTCTCCATTACCTACAATGTCAAAACTAACGTAATTTAAATGGATTTTAGTCCGAATTTAGCCTCTAGATCAAAATGGCATTTGCATTTTTTATTTTAATGAGCTCGTTTCTTTGAATTTGCTTTAAATTTGTTTATAATGAGACAAAGTTTTGCAATTCTCACTATATTTATAGTTTAACTGTAGATCAATAATTGCAAAAATAAGTAGATTCGAATAGTTTTTGACCGAAAACCTTCTTTTAAACCTCAATATGGTGTGAAAGATTATAAGCTAGTTTTAATTTTTCGATAATTGAAGAAAACTGGACGAATCCTCCTTTACATACATTTACATACATATGTATATATACATTCATATATTACATATATATACATTCATATATTACATATATATACACGTATATATCTATATACATATAGCTCAGCTTTATGCTGAGCATGCTGCATGTTAAACTTGGATAAAGATTTGTTTTCAGAATCAGATTTATATAATTTGGTATATTCAAATTCGCACAATTCTACACTTGAACATTATGCGGCAATCTTTTGGGGCACTCACTGTTTGCGACGCTATTCAAAGGATTTCCGCTTGCGCAACAGGGGGAAGGGTGCATGTGGTGGAAGGCGTGGCTGCCACGTAGCTTTGGCTGTGGCTGTGGCTGTGGCAGTGGGAATGACGCTTTTGTTGTTGGTCGCGTTTTTGTCGGTTTGATGGCCGCAATGTTGCCTTTGTGGAGCAGCCCCTGCAAAACAATGCAAAGCAGCTGACAACAACACGCACTTAACATGGCTAACAACTGCAAGAACAACAGCGGCAGCTGCCACACGTTGTTGCCACGTTGCAATGGCACGCCCTGCCCCATGCACACATTTGCATTCAATGTGACCTTAGAGTGCTGAAACAGGTGCTTCTCTCAATGGGGAAATGACACAATGAACTGCGGAATGCATGCAACACGATGTTGTAAGTGCAACTAGTAGTTACCCTTTATGACGTAACCCAATACTGAGACGCCCTTCTGCAAATGCTTTGCAAACAGGTCCAGAGCTCGCTGAACCAAGGCTGGTGACCGGATTTGCTGAAGGATAGCCAAATCTTAGCCAACATGGTAAGCGGCTCGGCTTATGGTTCCAACCAACTTGGCACTCTTTGGAGCTAAAAAATAACTGCCTGTTCTAACTCAAATAGAATTTAAGGGCTACACAAGATTGTCGTCTACCAAAAAGTAAATAGATAAATGCATTAGTTAGAATAGTTTTATTTTTGCTTGGTTAGCAGCTTCTATATTATTTGTACAGTTTGAAAGTCATTAGCTTGGAGTTTACAGTTTGAGAATGACCAAGCTCTCACACACAAAGAGAAAAAACAGGCGCTCTTCCAACTTTCTTCAGCTTTATATAACACGCAATGTTTCAACTTGTTTTAAGTGCTTTTAAGTTTTCGCAAGTTGGAAACTGTTTAAGGAAAACTTGATTGCAAAATCTGTTTTCATTTTGCAAGCTTGCACAAGTGTTCCGATTCCGCGTGTTCCTGCATGCAACAGTCCTAGTTGTGTTTTGTTTATGATTGAATTCTTTTTGGCCTCCATTAAATAAATCTTGAATAATTGTAAGACATGTTTGATTTCGGTTTTGATTTGCTGTTGCCTGATTTTTTTTTTATTTTATTTTATGTTGGTTTCAGCTTTCGGGAGTTGGGTTCTATCACAACGGGGCCATCAACTTTGTTCATTGCATGAGAATTAAGTGCCACAATCCTCGTCATTGTCATTTTGCGGGGGTTCCCAAAGCCCAGCGACAAGTCAAGGAGCACATTTGACTTTTTTATCTTTGCTTTCTATTTGAATTTGTTGCGCATCGTTTCGCATTTCGGTTTTCTTTTTTGTTGTTGCCGTTTGTTCTTTGTTGTTGGGAAGGGGGCGTGATTTTTAACGCGTTTTTTTGCAGTTTTTGTTCTCATTGATGTTGCCTCCTCCGGCAAACGCCGGTCGCTCCCTGGCTTTTGGGCTGAATATATGTCTGCCTTTTGGTTTATTTGTTCTCTTGATGCTCGTTCAGCCTAAATGGAGGACACTTGAGGCATCATTAACGATGTCAATGCCGACAATAAGGTCAGCAAATAAACATTATAAACATAAGCATGAAAATACAAAGTGCCCACGGCATGGTCAAGAGGGCGCCAGGCCATGCCCATCCCTCCCCGAATTCTCTCGCCCCAAAATGTACTTTCTTTATTCCGGTTTTATTTGCATTTGATGGTTGATTGCTAATTGCCTGGCGAGGGGTTTAGCCCAAATGGATATTGGATTGAAGTAGCAAGTGCCTTTTTACTTTACACTAGCAACGCATTGCTAGGCTTTCCCGACGACGCCCCTCCCCTGCCCGCTGCCATGCCCGGCCCTGCTCTGACACCAGCCAGGCACTTGGTAAAAACGTCAGATGCTCTGGCATTTTTCCCCCTACCCGTGCAATGTGTCGCCAAATGCTGATGCTTGTTATCAAAGTTGTGCAAAAGCGAGTAGTCGAGGAAGACAACAATAGGCAAGCAGAACGACAATCCAATTGATAAAGCGCATAGAAATCAAACACCACCGAAAATCCATTGGAAAAACACAAATCAAAATTTGGGCTCAAAACTGGTCGCACTTTCAATACCTTTGCTCAATAATGGAAAGCAACAAAACTCACTGAAACCTGTGGAATTAAGATACTTTTCTGCTAGAAGCCATTTGCTTGTTAGACAAAAAGATGGAGAAACAAATGATATAGTAGTAAAGCGGAATTGGGAATGAAAACAGCAGATGTGAGAGCGCGTAAAAGTAGCTCAGCAGCCAAAAATTGAGATTCAAAAGCAGCCTAGCAGCGAAATAGTCGAGCTGGAACTACCCAATGAGATCTCAATTCCACTTGATCCTAGTCGAGCAGGAACACGGAACAGGGAATTCTGATCTCTTTGGGTAGTTCCAGACAACGAAACAACGGAACGCCCTAAACATGATAATTGCAAGTGGAACGAAAATCTCTTTGGACTAGTTGAGTACTTGATTATATTAAAAGGAAAACCAGAGCTGAAATTCTGTTGTTGTCGCTGCTTAACAATTGATAGAATACAAAGTACTTCAAAGCGAATAATTTCGCTGGCATTTCGCACTTGAAAATGAAAACGCTTTGGATCGGAAATGGTTTTGCATAGCGATGTAAAAACGAGCGCTTGAAAAAATATCAACAAAAAAGAAATGGGGAAAAGAAAACCCTCAAAAGTCGATGACAAAGTTGTGATAACCTTTTAGAAATAGGGCAACACAGGCAACGCTCGGAATACAAAAGGAAAACGTAAAAAAGCGGAACGAAAAGCGTTTTTCAATTTCCAGCAGCAACGTGACCGAGTTTTCCACGTGCGATTCGATGCTAGCGAGCAACTGAGTGTTTCGAGTGGGTGTGAGTGAGTGGGTCAGTGAATGAGTGTGTGAGCAACTGAGTATGTGAGTGTGAGTGTGAGTGTGAGTGTGAGTGTGAGTGTGGTTGAACGCATTTAGATGATCGCATTAACAGCATTTCCATCTATGCATTTTATTTCAATTCACTTCACTTGCCATTAAACACTTTTTTTCTCTTCTCTTTTTTTTTCACTTTGCACTTTTTCACATGCCGCTGTCCATTTTTGATTGGTTTCACTGTAGCCTGGCATATATATTAATATATATATGTATGATTTACGGTCGGATTTAGGGCCGTCGCACTCACTGTAAGAAGTAACACCAAGCGGTTGAGAGGACGCTCTGATGATTACATTTTACAGCGGGCGTGACGTCATTCCAGCTTGTGACGTGTTGCATGAGTGTGTGTAAGTGTGTGTAAGGTGTGTGTGTGTGTGTGTGTGTGTGTGTGTGTGTGGCATGTGCCCTCTGTCAGTTGCATGCCCCAGCCCTAATCATTAAGATTAAAAACTTAAAAGTAATTTTGCGATAGAAATCTGTGCAAAGCAAAAAGACAGAGAAGACCCGCAAGAAAACAAAAAAAAAAAAAAAATGCTGCTCATCTACGCGTAAGCACGAAATTTCTTTATTATTAATTTGAGAACCTGCTAAAAAAAAGGAACAAAATAATGCAAGATAATAAAAGCGACAGAGATTAAAACGCGCCAAAAATCAAATAAGAGCCAACGCTTAAAACGAACAACAAAAAAAGAAGCGAATCAACAATTTAAATCTAAAGCGGACTTAAAACCTGGCTGCAACTCGGTTCCACAGAGCAGCAGGACAAGGACAAGGGGTTACAGCTACAGCGCGATAAGGCAGTCCAAAGTGTGCTTGGCAAGGGGGGAGGGGCGGGTGGGGGGTTAGGTCGAGCATTTGGGGCCACGCTGGACTCATAACTGGCTGTTGTCGGTCAGGTCCGACATGCATTTGCATAAATGTCAACTAATTTTGTTGCCAACGCTGTTTGCGTTTAATCAAAACGATGATAATGCTGACTACCAGCTCAACACACACCTGCACGCACACACCCACGCAGAGACACACACACACTCACACACACACACAATCTGTTGTCCAGGGGCACATCAAAGCTAACAGACGAAGCGGCAAAGTTTGAGGTGTGTATGGTTGAAATTATGAAAACGAAATTTATAGGGCAATTATGTTCAGCGGCAGGGGCGGAAAGGGATGGCGTTCAGATCAGTAAAAAACATTAAAAAAATTTTACAATTTCTTCGATTAATATTTGTTAATATTCATTTTGATTGCAAGCAATTACATTCTGCATCGCACACAGTTAAATGAAATATCTTTAAATTTGAGAGTTTACAAATTCTCGATTGCAGTCATTAAATATTCAAAGCGATATTTATCGATTCTAGTCGAACACTTTTTCATAAATTGCAGGAGTTTGTTCAATTTTGTGCCTTATTTATCACATGTTTAAAGAAGCCCCAACTAGATTTTTTTTAAAAAAAAACTTAAACTTAACTTAAACTTAATTGCAATAATTTAGATGAGGTTTACAATTGATAATGAAAAGTTTAAAATTAAGATTTTACTTAATGACATTTAACATTTTCTAAAAGCAAATCAAAGTACAGTTAAAATCAGTAAGAAAGGCCAATCAAATATATTTTAAATGTTTAACCACACCTGTTGACAAATTGTCGAGCAAATTGTAAATCTTACGCGATTTCAAAACTGAGAACACCACTGCAAAGTTGGTAACATCTTTGGCTAGACACTACGTTTATTTCCAGAGCTCAATGAAATTCAAAGACAATTTTTTTAAAACTTGTCAAGGCACATTACTATTAGATTAAAAAAGGCAAAGCGATGAGAACGTGAGCCTTAAGCGCGTTAAGTCTAAATACGGAAAAGCAAAAACAAAACCAACAGCCTCCACGATGCCAAAGTACTTATTAAAAAACAACAAAATCTTGAAAGAGAAATACTTGGTGAATGTCAAGACAATCAGGTAGACGACTGAATACACTAACAATGCGGCACCCTTTAACAGGATATGTTATTGGCACGTTAACAGCGTGACGTTAACAGAATGTAAGAGAAGAAGTTAATGTTTGGAGACTTTTGTGAGTTTTTACAGAGAGATCTGAGAAGGACTAGAGTAAAGTCTCAGATTATCTATATTGAACAGTAGTTATAAATGGATTATTTGCGTTTGTTAATGTGACGATAGCAGTGTATGGATTACATGTAAATTGAGTTTGAACATAAATATGTTTAATGCGTTCAGAAAACGCATTTAGATCAGAATTTTGAATCAGTCGCGCTATAATTAATGCTAGGCTTTCATAGATATTTATATATCATTTCAATTCCCGGTTCCAGGTCCGAAAAACTCGTTATGCTCAAAACTTATGAGATGCGAAAAGACCATCAATTATGATTCTGATTTAAGTCGATTAAGTCTTTGATTTGTTGGGCTTGCGGTTGGGCGTATGTCAAAGCCCGTGAGTACAGCTGGCTTCCCTGTTTTGGTTAGGGTATGGCCAAAAATGGCAACATACAGCGGTGGAAAATTGGAAATTCATGTTGACAAGTGACGCAACAGCGACGTCGCTGCCGGCGTTATGTACGTGACGGCAATTTCAATTTTCGAATTATGCGCCAGCAACAACAACCACAACAGCCACAACAAAAAGAATAACAACAACAACAACAACAACAACAACAGCAAGTGCAGAAGATTATTGAAATATTTTTCTTTGTTGCGGCAGCGTTGCGAGCGTTTTGTTAGCACAATTTGCAATGAAATGCAGCGCAGCGACGCCGACGCCGACGCCGACTGCTACGCCGACAGCGCAGAGGGCAGCGACAACACGTCGGATACGTAATCAGCAATTAAAGTCTATTGCCTTCAAAGTGTTGGACGCTTTATATTGTCTTCGCGTCCGCGACGCATTCCAAACTCATGCATTCATTCATGCATGCATTCATTCATGCATGCATTCATTCATGCATTCATTCATTCATTCATTCATTCATTCATGCCGCACGCAGTGGCATCGACAATGCAATGAGAATGTCGCCAGAGGCAGCAGCGGGTTACCGTCGGGCCAGCGCAGCCCCAAAAGCGTAAGAGCTGCAACAGCAGCCACTGGCCACAAATTGGCAAAACTGTCGGCGCTCTGCGGCTAATCAACTTGCAAATTGGCCAATAAACTTGCTAGCCGCAAAGTGCTGACCGTACGCGCCCCTCGCAAACGTTGGGCCAAACGTTTTTCCTTTTTTTATGAACCCGAATCCATTGAAAAAGGGTGTATGTAACACTTAGATGAAAGCATTTCCGAACCCATAAAGAACACAACTTCCACTTTTTGTACACCACCTCACATTGCAAATAATATTGGTAAAAACTCATTTTGTAATTTAACGCCTTGTACTTTTGTATATACACATAATCATGCCATATTTTGTTCTTTTTTTGCCAGATAATTTCAATAAGATCGGACTATGAGCACCGAAGTTAGCCAAGAATGAATTTTCTTCAAATATTGTGGCACAAAGAGAAGAAGAAGCACATCGTGGTATTGTTTGTGTATGTAAAGAAGGTAACAAGAAAGTTTGCAAAGGCGGGTGTTTCATGGTATCCCCCAGTCGGGCATACTCATCTTAGGAGACTCGGTGTCTTTGACATGCAAAAATTGCAAGTGTTGGGGCGTGCGATTTTGATTGGATCCTTTTTTTTTGAGGTCACACATTTCAGCGTAGCGCCAGTCGAATTTGATTGCAATTTATGTTAAGTGAAGCGCTTTTTCACGTGGCATCAACTGAGAACAAAATTTATGCCACAATATTCAGCCACATTTAAAAGTTGCCGGGACACAAAACTGAGCCAGTTCATTTGAAGCTGAAGGAAACTTTTTTGGTGATATTGATCACTGTGATTAATAAACTAAATATAAGTTTGTAGAACATAAATAATGCAATTTTAAAAGTTCCGATGAAGTGCTTGAATAGTTACTCTTAAATAAAACTGAACCAGAAATAAACCAGTTCATTTGGTGCGGAACTAAAGAATATAACCTATTGGTCGAAAAAGGTATTTGATATCGACCTCATTTGACAGAAAACTAGTTCATAAATTGAGCATTAAAGCTCGTATATGTGCCGATTTACAAAGCTAAACTACTATCTAACCAGTTCATTTGAAGCTCATATTGATCATTGTGGTGTTCGTAAATTTTAAGAACATAAACAGTTCACTTTTTAAATTCGAACTTGTGCTTGAATAGTTACTAACAAACAGAGCTGAACTGCTTGTCAAAAGAGGTATTTGACATCGATTTCATTTGACACAAAACTAGTTCGCAAATAGAGCTCGAATATTTGCTGACTCACAAAGCTGAACCACTGTTGAACCAGTTCCCTTGGAGTGCTTTTCAGATTATTGGAGTGGAGTTCCAGTTAGGTTTGGATAATAAATTTCTCAAATGTGAAGCAAAAAACTTGGACCGGGCAAGGCCGGAAAATGGCAGCTAGTAAAAAAAAAATAATGGAAATGGGCTCCATCAAAATAGCTTTTATACTAAAGTTGGGCATTATAACTTTGAGGTTCACCGAGATGTGAACTGTGAAAGACTCGATGAATTATTAAACAACTGCCAAAGCGGTTTGGCCAGAATTTATGAAGAGCTCGTTGTTGGGACATGTTTAAGGACATATTTAAAATAATATGTACGCACAACAGAATACAATATGTCAGCGTAGTTTTCAACTTGCGAAAGTTTTGTCAGACTCGTTTTAGAAATTGACACAAAATAGCTAAAATTTGAGTGTAGATGACACAAGTTTCTGTCAGTTTCAATTGTTTGCTGCCTGTCGCCTGTCACAATGTCTGGGGATGGTTTAGGGCTGTTTTAGGTATTA
The DNA here is from genome assembly GCA_035045725.1 of Drosophila ezoana. Classification (NCBI taxonomy): domain Eukaryota; kingdom Metazoa; phylum Arthropoda; class Insecta; order Diptera; family Drosophilidae; genus Drosophila; species Drosophila ezoana. Next base: position 5,019,986 of record JAWNOU010000058.1, read on the forward strand.
CGAGCGAGGGATGGGGCAAGCGGGGGCTGGCAGTGGGGGCTGGCATAATCACTTGGGATACATAATGCGAACATATATAATTCCTCGTACCTGCAGCTTGCGACTTAAGATTTTGTCAATTTGCTTATGCGCGACAAATCGCATGAGCCTTGCCATCAACTCGCAACTGCCACACGGAGAAGAGGGGCTGTGGGGCCCGGGGGGGTGGTGGAAAACTTTCAGCTGGCAGCTGTTGCGGGCGCTCTTGCGGCTTTTGCTTTGTGCCACTTGCCTGGTGCCTCGTAATGAAGTGCTAAATTATGCTAAATGTGTGCGGCAAAATGTGATTTGAGCCATGTAAAAGGGGCGGTGGGTTGGAATAGAGCGAGGGGGGAAGCGGGAAGCGGGGGTGGTAGAAGCGAAGCAAAGAAAAGGAGCTGCGGCCAAGACTCATTCAAGGGTTAATCAATAATTCTGCAGTGAATTCAATTCTTAATGATTCGTAAGGACTTGCTGTTATATAAAAACAAATTACCTTCAACTAAATTGACTTTCATGTGCACAACAACAGAGGCGTATGTGTGTGTGTGTGCTTTGGGGAAAGCGGGAGGGGAACTGGGCAGGAAATGTGGATGTTGTTGCCAGGAGGGGAATGCTGGGCTTGTTGAGCGCTTGAACAAATTTTGTATGCGTCATTGCTTCAATTACAGCAGCAGCGACAACAATAAGCAACAGATTTATGATTTCTCTAGCTGAAACCTAACGCCAACCCCCCACTCACATTAACACCCACCCACACCCACACACACCCCTGAGTGGAGGGACGTCGAAGCACCTAAATGTATGCAAAGTGAGCTAGAACGTTCGCTGCAGCCGGAAATTGGTTGCTTCCGTCGCAGAGAAGCCCAAACGCAGACCCATCCCCCTGCCACCTTCCTATTCTTGTGATAAAATTCCCCCTTTGCACATAACAGAGGCCGCACAAGTCGAGGGACTGAGTACGTGCGCAGTGAGAGAAATCTGAGTGTGTCTAAGTGTAAGTCAATGTCAAAGTTAAAGTCTAAGTCTAAGTCAAATTCTAAGTCTAAATCTTAGTCTCAGTGTAACGCTGACTCTAACTCTAAGCCTGAGTCTAAGTCTTAGTCTAAGTCTAAGTCTAAGTCTAAGTCTTAGTCTAAGTCTAAGTCTAAGTCTAAGTCTAAGTCTAAGTCTAAGTCTAAGTCTAAGTCTAAGTCTAAGTCTAAGTCTAAGTCTAAGTCTAAGTCTAAGTCTAAGTCTAAGTTTAAGTCCGAGTCTCAGTGTAACTCTAACTTTAACTCTAAGCCTAAGTCTAAGTCTAAGTCTAAGTCCGAGTCTCAGTGTAGCTCTAACTTTAACTCTAAGCCTAAGTCTAAGTCTAAGTCTGAGTCCCAGTGTAACGCTGACTCTAACTCTAAGCCTGAGTCTAAGTCTAAGTCTAAGTCTAAGTCTAAGTCTAAGTCTAAGTCTAAGTCTAAGTCTAAGTCTAAGTCTAAGTCTAAGTCTAAGTCTAAGTCTAAGTCTAAGTCTAAGTCTAAGTCTAAGTCTAAGTCTAAGTCTAAGTCTAAGTCTAAGTCTAAGTCTAAGTCTAAGTCTAAGTCTAAGTCTAAGTCTAAGTCTAAGTCTAAGTCTAAGTCTAAGTCTAAGTCTAAGTCTAAGTCTAAGTCTAAGTCTAAGTCTAAGTCTAAGTCTAAGTCTAAGTCTAAGTCTAAGTCTAAGTCTAAGTCTTAGTCTAAATATAAGTCTAAATTGGTTCTATAAATCTACAAATTGATTACTTTACTTTCGCTCAGTGAAGGGCCGGGCTAGGCAAGTGGGATGGATTTTTACTTTTACTCTTCTGGCCGGGCTAAGTGAATGAAAGCGAAACTTTAATTGAAACGAACGTTTGGTGCGCCTGCTTTTTTTCGGGGTTAAGTGATTGATTATGTCTTGTTTGCTGCCTGGCGAATACACATACAGTCACACAGAATCACACAGTCACACAAACACACCCACACTCACACACACAATCAGACGACACAGCGCACATAAATTTGATTCCAATGCTGTTTCTTCTTGCTGCTGGTCTTGTTGTTACTGTTGCCTTACTGGGCGTGGCAAAGGGCATATGAAAAATTGACTAACTGGCTAACTGAGTGACTGGCACGGGCAGGGGCTGGGGAAGGGGCAGGGACACGGGCAGGGGATAGTGGTGATGAAGAACAGGGGCGCGGAGAATCGGCTGAGGCAACGGCGCCAACATTGACAATGGCTCCGGCCACAATTCATTCAGCCTCAAATATTTACCACAATAGAAAACGCGCCGCGCGCGAAATCGAATCAATAATTTAATGCAGGTGACGCGTCCCACCATCCTCCCCCTCGCCCACGTGCCCACACGCCAAATACTTGTCAATGGGCATGTTTGGGAAAGGGGAATGTTGGTGGGGGGCGAATTCGGTTGCTTCTTTTGTCATTTTGGCCATTGGCGGCGTTAACGGTACGTTGCCATCCATAATAATGCCGGCCATGTGTTTGGGCCTTGTTTGCAGCTTGTTAGGGCCCTTGAAAACGCGTGGACACCAGAACTGGAGCTATTGAAGTCGTCGGGAGGGTGGCGTGTGTTTGAGGCAAGGGGACGCCTCTCAAGCATTCGGCTTTAACGCCGATTTTCGGGGAATTTCAATTAGTTTCGATCCGCCGCGAACTGTATTTGTTATTCAACTAACTGCTACTAATTGTTCCATTTCCATATGTTTCGTATTTTAATTTAAATACCTCCTTTGTCGGCTCAAGGCTGCCCCCGCATTCAATTTGTTTTGCAGCACATATTTTTTTAAAGTCTTATTCATTACTTTAAGACAACTTGTAGAAATGAACTTGTAAGCTCATGCTATTTCATATTTCATCGTTTCTTAGTTAAGAGAACGTGTTCAAGGCTATAGACTGCAAATATTCAAGCTGTTCCATTTTCATTTCGTTCCAGTGCCGCTCTAGTACTACAGTTAGTTATTATATATTGTACCCGCGCTGTTTCATTTCCACTCGTTTTGTTGAGTTGCTGCTGTTCCACTCCCAATTCGTTTCATACTATATATTTTATTCTTAATATTATCTGACTGTTATAAATTACATATCTAGATATTATAGTTGCCAAGTATCTCTGTACTAACTATAAATTTGAAGTATTCGACAGACACAGCTTGCCGTCATGAAACATCAAGGCAGAACTAGTCAAACAATTCAATTCAAGTCATGTTGCTCACTAAGTAATTGCATTTGTAAAAATGCAACAACCACTAAAATTTGTCTCAAAAGCGCATAAGAGAGTTGTTCAAGCGTGAGGTATAATATTGTTCGTTCGACAGGCTGATCGATAGACAGAACCGATATTTATCGATAGCAGAAGATTTTGATTTTAGGCGATTGACTCTGTGACCCAATCTGGCGAAAAGCTTATCAATAGGCGGCTTGCTAGATATTGCGACTCTGGACTTTGAAAAATTAAATTGATGAAGTTAATATGGATTTTCATCCTATTGAGAACCTCTGTACTTAAACGATTTGTTGTTCCTGTAGTAACTTATCGGAAGTTGATATCGTCAATGCCCGGAAAGATAGGAAAGATTATGCTTAGGATATTAAAAGGTGCTTTTAACTAACCAATATTCATACGAATAACTAAATTAGTTGCGCTTATTCATGTTATTCCTATCCTTTCCAAAACCCGGTTATTTAAGAGCATACAAAGTTTCTTATTTGGGCTTGCAATCGTTTTAAAAACTAGCTTGTTCTTTGACGAAAGCTAAAGTATTAATGGAAGAAAATAATCGCACATATATTGTGCAGGGTATCTGCTCGTGGTACACTCCCGCGCACAGCATTCTTACTTTCTTAATATAAGTTCTAAGTTATCATATTGTTGTCTAAGGAAGAGGCATATTTGTTGCAGCTGTTGATAACAATTGGAGCTTTTTGCTCGGAGCTGAGGTTGCTTTTTCGGCCCGTTCCTAACATAAGCGATTCGCAATTGTGAAATGAAGGTGTTCAAGCTGTCGGTATGGCTTAAGTTAGTGGCCTGGTTTCTGCTGGCCGCCTTTGGCATCAAGCTGCTGTCGCTGGTGAATCGGCCCGAAAGGATAGCAAGCAGCCGAGTCAGGCACGCAGCGAAATTGATCGGCGCTGGTGCTGTGTATGGAGCACCACCTGGTAAGTGGCTTGGAAAGCAATTGAAGCCGATTGTTTACTGAATCTCTCAGCGCCGCCGCCGGAGCACAGACCGAAGACAACGAGGATTACGAAGCCAGCAAATGAGCCACTGGAATTGGAGCAGCTGCTGCGCGCGAATTCTGCTCGCAATTGGTCGCTCAATGACCACTGTGCGCCATATCCGCGCTTCGAGGATCTGCACATTGAGAATCTGTACTATCAGTTCACCAGTGGTGGGAATGTCAGCTATTATCTAATGAGCGCCTACTACGATCGCCGGCCGGCCATGGATACGAAGCCGAGCGTCGTGCTGCTGGGCATGATTAGCAGCCTTTTCGGACCCTTTGAGCGTGCCTTTTGCCAGCTGTGGTATGAGAATAGCGCCTGGCCAGAGCTGGTGGATATGCAGCCTCACATGATTGGTTGGTACGACAACTGGGGCAGTGGACCGGATCATGTGTATCCAGTACTGTTGACCTGCCCGCTGGTGGGCACCACCCGGGCCCATCGTGTGCCCCAGCTGGTGTCCCTGGTCTTTGGGGATCGTTGTGCGCGGCCACGCAACGCGCTCCGTGTGCACTATGAGGCGCCACAGCGTCCACGTGCCACACGGTTCGGTGTCTGCGTCAAGGATTTGCAATTTCCCACTGTGGACATGTCTGAGCGTTTCGTGGAATGGCTCGAGCTGATGCGTCTGCTGGGCGCCGAACGTGTGATCGCCTACGATTTGGGCGGCCAAACGCTGTTGCCAAACACAATGCGCACACTGAAGCAGTACGCGGAGCAGGATGGTCTGCTCCAGCTCGTTCCGTTCCGGCTGCTCGAGGGCCACCCAAAGCCGGCGGCCAATTACTGGCTGAGCAGGCGGCTAAACGAGGTGCTCATGTACAACGATTGCCTCTATCGGAATATGTACGAGTTTGACTATTTGGCTGTCCTGGACGTGGATGAGGTTATCATGCCGCTGGGCAAGCTGCACAACTGGACGGCGCTGGTGGAGCTGGTCGAGACTTACAACAGCAGGAGCGCTGAAAACTGTTCTGCTAAATGCAGTCTATGCTTTCGCAATGTCTATTTCTCCGGGGAGCTGCCGCAGGATGGGACGCCCCCAGCTAGCTTCTATATGCTGCGCCATGTGCAACGCGTGGCAGAGCATTTGGATGCGAATTCGGCCATTAAGTGCCTGCATGCCACTGCCTATGTGACCATGCTGCACAATCATTTTCCGCTCGCCTGGCGGGAGGCGTGCGGCCCCCACGATGTGCCCACCGCCATTGGCCAGATGCAGCACTATCGGGAGCCAGATATCAAGCAGACGCTCAAAGAGCCGCCGCCGGTGCGTGACGATAACATTTGGCGTTTCAAAGAACAGCTGATAAGCAATGCCCTTGCCGTGCATCGACAGCTGGGCTGGTCGCTGCCCTAGCACCTGCCTTCCCATTGTTGACAACAAATAAAACTTAACGAACTTTGTTTAATATTCCTTGTCATACCCTGCACACGTTGCGTGAGCCAAAACGGGTAGATGGCTCAATTATTCATTAGTACATGCATTTTCTGGGGCCTTTGGAAGGTAGGCTATCGCCTATTGTTGATAAATTGATGTGTCGATTGACAAGCTGGGGTCTGCCTGCCTAAAATGTAGGTTCTTGTATATTCTATAAATTAACATTCTTTTTTCGATAACAAAATCAATAAGTATCGATTTCCAAGCAAAATTCAGTCTTCTCGCGCAAATAAAGGGGATAAACAAGTACAGCTCGTATAAACTTTATTATTATCGTTTATTTTCCGATAACAAAATCGATAAATCTGGTCCCTCTTATACTTCAGTATAGTATGCATAACATTAACATATCTCCCATAACTGGAAAACAACAAATACTTTTACTTTTTGGTAATATAAACATATCACTGAAAATTTGTTAATTTTGGAATTGTACGTTAAGGCAGTTCTTGGCCATTTACAGGGTATCTCGTAGTTGGGCACGCTCGCAGAGACAAGACTTTGACTTGTCTTATCTACCATACATTTCTGTCACTTTACGTCCGAGAGCGTTAAAGTTAAATTTGTTATTATTGATTTTATTTTAATTGCTTTCGCCTTTAATAGTCGTCGGCAGCACTCTGTTTGCCTCCGTGCTACGTGCTGCATAATCGAACTCGAGCCACTTGCCCCGCGGCGTGGCAAGATTCTACCTACAAAAGCGGCAACTGTTTCTGTCATGTCAGCAGCGGCAATAATTGCAAAAACACACACGCACACATTGTCAGATAAGCGGGCCGGGCAAGAGGCTGGCGGAGGCGTGTTAGAGCTAAACACCTGTACCGAAAACATACTAAAAACTTTGAAATTCCACGCCTTGTTTAATTTTAAAATTAAAATAATTAAAAAGTCAAGACCTAGCAATTGAACTCTTGTTACAGCTTAATCAACATGTCGCATTTGTATTTTTACATATACCCTAGCGCCAGCTGCTGGGGTTATTCAAAGAGGGTATCTCCTAGTCGGAAATTTCCGATTAGAGTCTCCCACTTGTTTTTATTTGCCTCTCTGAAGATGTCACCAGAGTTTCCATTGAACTGGGCTTAAGAGAATAATAGCTTTTAAAACAGTTTGTCCTGACTGAAAGCTGAAGTTTGGTCCGTAATTACTTTTTGTTATGAGGAATTCCACCCGTAGGCGTGGAATTAATCGGGGCAAACGCTTGTGCTGGGAAATTTCACCTGAAAATCGGGCAAAATGGCTGTGTGAAACTTTTTTACTTCATCACCCGATTGCCTTCAAACTCATTTGAAAGAACTTTGTGAAAACTCATTTGTGTTTCACACGTTTCGTTAAATCCGCTCGCGTTCCTTCAAGTCTTAGACCATGTTACTAAAATGGGCGGATAATGTTGATTCCAACTTCAAGTTCTTATCTACTTTAAACAACTTGTTGAAAGATTCAATTAATTCCACATACGTCGAGCCCTGACTATGGCTCGAAATGAATAAGTATTTGCTCAAAGTATGCTGGAAGCTTGTCGAAGGTTTTGGCTTGGATACAGCCTGGATATCTCATAGATGCTTTGGCTTTAAGCTCTCTGCAAACTTCCATTAAAATGCCAAAAACAAAATAATAAATAAATATATTTGGCTCGTGCTGCAATTTCGTGCATTGAAACCTGAGTATTGCGCATACGCAGCGTGGACCAAAACCACATTAATATTGGATTTATGCTGTTTAGCATTTAGAAATCCATTAGTATGCCAAAAATAATTATAACTTCAACAGAAATAATTGATTTAGGATACATTCAAATGGGGTCGCATTACAGAAATGCATTTATTGAATCAATATTCAAATACAATTTCAGATTTCCAAATTAATTCAACATGCAAAAATGGTTTTTACTCCCAAATCATCAGTCAAATGTTATATGAATATCATGTGTTTGTTATTGAACATTACAATATGCTATGCACTCAGAGTTTACTTACAGTGCATTATCAATTCAAGGATTAATGTACATGCACACAGCTTTTGTATTCGTGTGCGCTAGCTAAAATTAATTAAAATATTCTGTCAAAGAGATTGAATAGATTTTCAATGCGCAGAGCGGGAAAATTTGTAATTCGGCGTCCGAAAAATGCAATCAACATGCAGCACAATGCAGAAGTTTTTTGTTAGCTGGACCCATTTTGGCCATGGTATTGGCCCGGCCAGCAGCTGATACGGCCAGTGGCAGGCAGACAATGCCTGGCAATTAATTAATTGCTGGCAACAGGCGAAGCCTGTTTCATAAATTAATATGAAAACTCGAAGTGGGAAAATCTGCGCGCAATATTAAAATCATTTTTCATAAAAAGCCGCGTTTTGTGTCCCAAATAATGAGATGAGATGCGTGCCAGGATATATTAAAATATTAAAATAGCCGCAGAGAGTAGCAACTGCGGTGCTGGCTGAATGGGAGCGGGTGGGGGCGGGGTGTTGTGTGTTGTTGTTGCTGTTGTTGTTGCTGTTGTTGTTGTTGTTGTTGTTGTCGCGACCCGCTGAGCAGAAGGTAGCAAAAGAAGCGGCGTTAACAAATAGAACGCACAGCTGACAAATGAATGGACGCGACAGCCAAATAATTTATATTTCAATTTTGTCGTGTCTTTGCTTGTAATACCCTCTAAATGAATATGAAATGCATATGCACTGCAGATACCCTTCGTTTTTGATGCAACTAAAGCTGTCACAGCTGCTTTGAGTTCGGAATCATTCGGAAACAACTCCGAAGGAACAAGAAGAACAAATAAACTTGCTTTAATCTAAATTGGCTTTAATTTAACTATTTTGTGAATGTCATTAAGCAAGAATTTAAGAAGTTATTAATTATATTTAGATTGATCGTTTGAAACGGGTTTCGGAAACACGACCTTCAACAAAGGGTATTTTAACTTCGGCATGCCGATTTTGGGGCTACACTTTCTTGATTTTGTTTTGTTATTTTTTTGCCGTGCTGAGTTGCTGTGTCTGCTTTTGAATTTATTATGGCAAAAGGAAAGCGGGGCGTGGCATCAAAACAATCGCTAAATGGCAAAGTGACAGGCTCGCAAGCAGGCTGTAGGAGTCGCGGGAATATGGCAGGGGAGTGAGGCCTTAGCCTGAAGGTAGTTTGTTCCCACGCAATTATTTAGCTAATAATGCATATTAAAATGTAAATGCCTTTGCAGGTGAGAGGCAGAGGCAGCCCAATATAATACTACATAATATGTGCAATAAAGCACAGTTAACGGAATTTAAGATTAACTAATTTTGCATCGAAGCTCCAAACACGACCTGTTTTCAACTATTTGGAAATGTTTGTAGATTACTTTTCTGCAATTTTTAGTCTACAGCTGCAAGCGAACCAGTTTTCTGTTTCAACTTCGCTTTGTGAAGTTGCTTATGAAGCAATTCATTACTACTTTAAATATTTCACATCGTAGATATTTTCATTAAGGAATTGCGGGCTAAGTTTGAATTCCACGCAAACTTGGCATTTACCAAAAGTTCAAATTGCTGCTAAATATTTTCCCTGAATCCCAACAAAGTGCTCCTGTTTTTCTCGACAGGTTAGTAGTAGTATTTTTGGAAATTCAACTTTCGACACCTATCCAGACCTTGCTGCTGAAGGGAATATATATATTTATTTTATATAAGCTCTTCTGAGCTAAATAATCTTGAATGTACCATGACATACATTTTATATGCATAGACATACTGATTTTGTCGTCGATTTAATTGCTAAATGGGATTAGTATATATATTAAAGTTTGCATTGCTGAATATGGGGTCTGTACATGATGTTATTTTTTGGTTGGGCTCTAGCTTCATTTGGATCTCCGTTTGACAGCTTAATTCCCATGCGGACTGCTGACTGTGGACTGTGGACTGTGGACTGTTGGCTGTGCTACTTGATCCGCACCTCATTGCCAGATACGGCTCGTCTGGCTGCTAATGGGCCAAGTTAGGCGTATCTTGGCAGCAGTCACGCGCCCATTTGCCAACGCGTATAAGTCGAGACAGGGCGCGGCGGCTGGCCGACTTCTGAACTGGCTTTTGAACTTGGACTTGGACTTGGCCTTTTTTTATGTTGGGGGTTTTTCGTATAGAGTTTCATAAATTTAATTGTCACGTACACACATGCTTCTCCCTCTCAATCTATCCATCTGTGTGTGTGTGCGTCTGTGTGTGTGTGTGGGGGGGTGTGTGTATCTATTTGACAGAGGGCCGAGGCGGCTTATAATACGTGTTTATAACTGTGGCCCGCGATTGGGCCATAAACGTGCTGTGTCCCCCGCCGTTTACGTGGCGTATGCGTATTTATTTGGATCAGCATTCTAAATGATTTATTTGCTGCATAATTTCATCTATTTTTATGTGCACTGGCATTTTGCTCCTTGTTGTTTTCGCTGACCATGCGGAATGGCTAAATTTGTCTTTTAACGCAGTCTTTCGGCCCAAAGGCTTAAGCCATTTACACTAAGAGATGTGCTCTGTTTACAAATTGAATTCCCTTTTAAACATTAAATAAATAATAACTCAACTAGTTGGACAGAAAATAATTATATACATCTTCAACTTAAGCGTAATCAAAGCAAAGAATTTCAAAGGCACAAAATGTTTGTTAGGTTTTTACAAAAAAATATCTAAAAAAAAAGTAGTTAAATAAATGGGCGTAAAAAAAGCTGTTTAATAATGTGTATTTTTGGTGTCTTAATGAAATTCTTCTTGTAAATGAAATAAGTTTTCATACAGAAATCTTAATTTAATCGATAGTTCGACAGTTGTGATGAGCTCGATTCTCTAATTCGATAGTTCCGACGAGCTCGCAAAAGGCACGATACTGCCCGAAAAATAGCCAAATCTAATATTGCGCCTTTTAGTTTTTATACCCTGAACAAATTGAAAACTGATACAACTGCAGAAAGCATCGTCGATCCTATAAAGTGCGTACATTGATCAGGACGACGAACTAAGTCGATCTAGCCACATACGTTTGCCCATTTGTCCGTCTATTCTTCTAGTGCACGCAAAGATTGAGCTTATTTATATGACAACTTGTTACGATTCAACATGATACTATCTGATATTTTTGACAATATTTCAGAGCTTATATCTTCGAATACACTTAGATGCAGAATAATTCAGCGTTCCCACAAAGCTATAAAATCAGGAATTGTTGAAGTTTAAAGCTAGTTGAACATTTTTGTATGTTTAAAATTTCATGAAGATCGGAATTGAAGGTCCGATGCTATTCAAGAATTCGTTTTCCAAAGCCTGGTGTAAAGAAGAAGCCCTGCCGCAGGGTAAACTGTGTGTGTGCATGTATGTGTGTATGTGTAGAAGGAAGCCAGAACGTTTGCGAAGGAGGCTTGGTGGGCAGTCAGGGTTCCCTAGGGTATCTGCTAGTCGGGTACGCACGACCTTAGCGTTCCTTGTAGTTTGTTGTTGCTGTTCTCGTTTAATGGATAACAGGGTATAAAAGCACAGCTAAAGAGCATTTGCCACACAGATACTTTGTTGTTGTTGCTCAGTTTTTATGAGTGTTGCGTACTTTTTGCTGTTGCGTGGGCGTGCCGAAAGGCAAGCTGGGGGCTGCGGCTCGGTGTTGGAGTATGGGTATGGGTATGGGTATGGGTAGTATGCTAGCCGTGTGGCAAGCAACAAGAGTTTGCTTTATCATTTTTGTTGACAATGCATGCGTACTGCATTTGCTCGAGTGCGTGTGTGCGCGTGTGTGTGGGGAGCGTGTGATTTGCAGTTGTCAGTTGCTCCCTTTTGGCACTGAAGTGCAGAGCACAAATATGTCAGGCAGTTCTCTAAGCAGAATAGCACTCGCACTTGAATGTGACACGCATCAAATCACTTTACACGAGCGCACTTAACGCCCTGTCCCAATGCCACGCCCCAGTGGCAAGTGAAGGGGTCTACGCTCAAATAGGAATGCAATGAATTAGAGATGCAAGCGATGGAGAGAAAAAGATAAAAAGAGTGGGTGAAAGCATAAAATGACACCAGCTGAAAAGGACACATAACGATCAATCATGGAAACGGACAAGCGAACAAGTAAATTTTAAAACGAAGCAGAAAAAGCATAAAATAGGGAAACGCTAGAAATGTATTTGGTAGTTGATTCACTGCAAAAGCTTCTCAGTATGTTCCCGGTGGAGTATAAAGAGTATAACATATAAGAGATATTATTGTCTCAACTTTGCAGTTACGTACTTTGGATTGTTTAATGAGCTTTAAATAAATCTTGAAAGCTTCTCTTCAAGCTTTAAGCTTTAAATGCACATGCATACCTCTTCAGGCTACAAGTTACTTAAGAGCTTCAAAAGCTTTACATTACTGCTGAAAACTAAAATGACAATCTTTCAAAGCACATTAAAGCTTGAATAGCGATTTTATGAAAGCGGGTAAGTTTTGCTTTTGGGTGCTACTCCAATATCAAGAGATACTGCTATTCATTATGTTTGCTCATTTGTTGGGTATTCTTTATGAAGGTAGCAGGCGTAAAAATCTGTTTTTAAGCAACAAAAACCTACTGTGCCATAAAAAGTCTTTAAGCCATTCTCATTTGTGTTGGCCTCCATAAATAAAATGAAAAGACTTTTAAAATTGGCGCCCAGCAAATAGCACACAGAGGCTGAAAGAGGCCACAGTTGCAATTAATCGGATTATTATTATTATGGATATTTACGTCTTACCCATTACATTTGATCTGAGCCCCAAAGCGTTGAATTGTATGCCTGTGTGCGGCGTCAATCTCTGATTACTTAAACTACCCATCTATTAATGCTCAGAGGCGAAAAGGCTTATTTCGCATGGAATTGTATAATTGAAACGCATGGCAAACGAACTGAAAGGCGCTGTCAGCTGTAGGCGGACCAAAAGTTTCGAAATAAACGAAAAAGTTCAGTTAATAAACATCTAGCAGCAGGCTGGCGGGAGGGCAGTCCATCCATATATGTAGGCTATTAAATATCAGATGCAAATGCGACTACGCATACCCTGTGAAAAATGTGAACACATATATTGAATGGTATCCAATAAGGGTTCTCGCGAATTTTCGGGCAATTACAGGGTATCTGCGAGTCTCAAACGTTGATTTTTGCGCTTTAACCCTTTTAATTAAATAGGCTGCAAGCACACACCCACACACACCCACACACGCACACACACACACACACACGCACATTTTTATTATTCTTCTCAAATATGAAAGGAAATAAAGTAATATGAAAACTGAATTGAAAGTTTATGTCAGCGGAAAAATGGCGGCTTCTATTTCCATCTCGCTCTCTGCAGATGTCTACTCTGTCTTGCTGTGTGTGTGTGTGTGTGTCTGCATGTGTGCTTGTGTGTGTCCTACACGAAATATGTTTGAACAACTTTATTGTGCAAAATGCCAAACATTCTTCAACTTGTGGACTTGCAAGCGCTTTTCTATGTCTGCCCCTTTCTCAAGCAGTGCAAATATGTGTGTGAGTGTGAGTGAGTGTGTGTGTGTGTGTGTGTGTGTGTGTGTGTGTGTGTGTGTGTGTGTGTGTGTGTGTGAGTGGGCCAGTGTGTATTTGTGTGTGTATATTGCTAGGCGCGCAAATCTCATTTGAATTATAATGATGGCGCCGGCAGCTTTATACACACACACAAACACACATATATATATGCGTGGGTATTTTATTACAGCTTTAAAAAAGGTGACTTTTAAATTCCCTTTTCTTTAAGGGCAGCAGATTGAGTCTATTGTTTGCACTTGCAATTCTAATTAAATACTTCGATTGCGTTCATGTTATCAATTTTGTTTTTAACAGCTATGGCGCTCTCGTACTAATAGTTTGCTCTTATGTTGGCTCGCTGTTAATGTGTAACATATAATACTTAATACGTTTTAACATATAATAATTACAGTCACTATAGCAGATCGTCAAGCCTGCTTGTCAGCTAACAGAACCTTAGTTGTAACGCACTGTAAGTTATCGAACTTATTTAGCTTAAACTGTTAACTTTTATTTAACTTTCTCTTAACAGATATATTAGGGCTTGTTTTAATTTAACCGTTTGAACTGCTCGTCAAATCTGTTTTCGTGTTCTTCATTGTGCATTTTATAAGTTGGCTTGCAAAATGTAGTTTATCCAACTGTTAAGAAGTTGACAAGAGGATAGTGTAACAGGGCTGCCATCTGGCAGAACATTGTAACTGCATATGGCAGCAGCGGAAAATCTTTGGTGTGCAAAAAAAAGTAAAATCAATTAAAATTAAAATTATAATTGACTTGGCGTTGCTTTGCTTGCAAACAAATTTTGACAAGAGAAAATATGAGAATGAAACGCAATTAAAGCGGCCGTAAGCTGACATGAACTTTGATCTGGCGTTGGCAGGCCTGCACGCATTTTCAACAAATAGCATAAATGGCGCAATGTTACACAATTTAACCGCATGTCAACTAACATGAACTGTGTGAACTGTAACCAAGAGCAACACAAAGACCACAACGCCCGAGCACATGTGTACAGGGTATGGGTTAAAGGAGTATGTGGCGCATATGTGAAGGGCAAGGCAGGGTGGGTGGGACGCGGTAGCGCTGGGTAAGGCGGCATAAGGGTGCGAGCCAAAGTGATGCCTGCTTTGTTAGCCACATTTGGCCCTGGCTCTTGGCTCTCGGCTTTCGGTTTTGCCTGCTGCTGTCGTAGCTGCTGGGCAAAATTCGGCATTTACCAACAAGTGGAGAGGGAGAGCTAAAAGAACGTCGGCCAGCACGAGGGGATGGGTGATGGGGGTTGGGGGCGGCGTGGGGCGTGGGGTGTGGCGCGGCTGAAAACGAAGAAGAAAAGTGACTACATACCTGAACAAGCTTGCGGCGGCAGTGGAAATATTAACGTCGTTGAGCTCTTGCGCCTGGCGACCGCACAGCCCAAAGATTGTGGCTTGAAGCTCCGCAGCTGTTGCATAAAATCGGAGCACTCCATTAGGGCCACGTCGGCGAAATGCAGATCGCACAGTATTTGGTTCTGTAGGGGAAAAAGCACAGAAGAGCACAGTCAGTGAGATGGAGAGAGAGTGAGAGAGAGAGAGATAGAGCGAGGTAGACTGTGAGTTAGAGTTAAAGCAATGTGTGTAAATGTTTTTTTTCTTTGTTTGTTTCTTTTTTTTTTGCTTTGTTGCTGCCACATTTCAATCCAAGCAACTGGCAAAGGCCAACCGCCACAAAGGTGTGCAACACGTTCACAAACTGAAAAAAAAAGAAGCGCAAATTGGTTTTATGCAGTCCCCAGGTCCGTCTAACCAAACGGTCGCTCAGTTTGTACGAAGACAATTGTAAACGTCACTCTTCAGGTTAGAGGGTAATATTTTTTCAACAGTCGAGTCGCTATAGCCATGTCCGACTGTAGATCAGACAATTACGTCAGTAAGATGCGCTGACAAGTTCTTGCTTGCTCAACTTCTTTTGTTTCTCTCCAAAGCATTCACGAACTCTACTCTACTTTTTCAATATTGGCAAAATCTTATCAAAATCCCATAAAATATATAGATCTATATAGAAATGTGTTCTGTAAATATGTTCTACAGCCCGTAGGCTTGTACCTTGACAAAGGTAGCCCTGTTTTAAGCTATAAAGGGTTTATCAAACTGATGTGCTTCTTTTTAGACTGGGCTAGATTATATCTCTTCTATGTCCACAACCCGCCCACGTAAATCGCAAAAGTCGATATTTTCTTCAACAGTTTGAAAGTCACTGCCTTTGCGTCACAGTTTTAAGGTAACAAAGCGAATAAGCACAAAGTCTCATCGATTTAGTCGACAATTAGTTAATTATGATTAAACTGTGAACAGTGTATTGCACAGTCGGCTTCAACCGACTCGCTTTTAGTCGCTTTTTTCGCGGGCATTGCAACAACATCAACATAATTGACTTTCATAACATTGTGTGTGTAAATATGTGTGTAAGCGCGTGTGTAAATGTGTGTATGTGATTTTGTGTGTGGCTACCAAACAAAAAAAAAAAAGGAAAAAAAAAACAGAAAACAAAAACGTGTTTCACATTTCATGCGTAAAGTGTTTATTTAATGACCTGCACACAAAATGAGCAAATGCATTCTGAATGAGCTCTGAGTGTTCACTGTGCCTCTCTCTGTGTGTGTTGGTGTCGTGTGTGTGTGTGTGTGTGTGTGTGTGTGTGTGTGAGTGTGTGTGTGTTTACATACCTTGAACCTTCTGGCACGCTTCTGGTTCGGACCAGTCAAATTTAAGCCACACGAATTGCAGCGTAGACATTCCTCATGATAATGATTATTATCATAAAGCGGTGAAGGCTCTGCAAATGTAAAAAATCTAAATTAGAATGTTTGAATATTTTCATTTAAGTTACATACTAAAAAAGTCCGTTATGCGTTTCATGCTCACAAATAGCTGTACAAATGTTCAGTTGCCAAAGTTTAATATATTTTCAGTTTTAGTATGGTTTGTGGGATTAAACCCATTTCTACTGTTAGAAGACCTTGAGATGTGTAGAATTAAACTCTGCTATTCAACTTTCAGAGACCTCTAGATCATTTTATAGGCATACAAAATATGGCTACATTCCGAGAATTGTTAATATTTCTCCCGTTAATAAGCTTTGTTTAAGTAAGAAATTATCTTGAAAACTTTAAGAAAAGTCCGTCCTTTTGTTTTTGTTTGGGAAGTTTGATTGAAGTTTTCTATAAGTAGAAACTCTGTTATTCCCTTGTGAAGTTGATAGGATTTTGCTTATGTTAAGACCTCATCCCAAAAATACTAACTACTGACTAAGAAAGTAAATAGCCTTCTCTGGTATGGTTATCTGATCCAACTCAAGAGATGGTTGATATTAAAAGATAGTTCATGCCGAAAGCTTTTTAGCTGAGAGACTAAATTTAAAAAAACGAACTTTGCTTGCTTTACATACATTTCAAGCCTGACGCTTGCAATTCCCAACAAGTTAAAGCTGCGAAAGCAGCAAAGTCTGCTGATAATTTAACCGGAAAGTTCTTGCAAAAGCTGTACAGGCAACTTGCCCAGTTGCTGGTCTTAACAACCTCTGCTGAAATTCTAAATTTCATTGCAATGTTTTATGAAATTGGTTCCATTTGTTTCCAGCCCATTTAATGGGCTAGGTTACCTATACTATATGTGCATGTATATTGTGCATTTGCATTATGTATTGCCAGTTTTTGTGGGACAGTGTAATTGAAGTTGGGATAATGCATTGAATTAAATGCCCACAGAATGCAAATCAATTCAACCAACTGCTGTCGCACACACAAAGCACAGCAAAGTGCACATTGTGGTCGTCCTCGGCAGCCAGCCAGATGGGCTGTCAGTGCGATGTGGGCGGTGGGTGCGGTGGGTGCGGGCTGTGGCAGCTACAACGCGCTCATTAATTTGCATAACGGCCATGCCAATGGGTGGGATAGGGCGTGGGGACTAGAGACTAGGGGAACTGGCCCAGCAGCCGTCGACAGTTTGCCGAGCGAGTCAATTACAAGCGGAAATGAGTTTCTAATACAAGCAAATTGATGCCGCACAGACCAATCTACACACACGCACACACACACACACATACACAGAGGCTCAGGCGGCGCCAGGAAAAGCGCAAAAATTTGCCTGTTGAGTTGATGAATGGCTGTTTGATGGGTTTTGCTTTTGGCTAGCCCTGTGCGGGGTGCGGGGGCAAGGGTTTGCTTTAGGGGCGATAGGCGTGTCAGGTTGTTATCAGTGTCATAGCAATCAAGTAGCTATATATATTAATAAGCAAATACACCCTCCTCTGTATGTGTGTGCGTGTGTTTCGCATTTAACGCTAGACACCGGAAATCATAATTAAATGAATCAGGCAACTGGAAACACATTATGAGCATATATGTATACATTTATGAGCAAAGCATTCAAATATACTCATGCGAATGCCACTGGCACTGGCAACAGAGTCAGCTCAAATGGTCAGCAAATGTTAGGCGCTGTGCATATTGCATCTATTCGTGAATGCATTCGCATGGAGTAGATACAATTTAAATGCTGTGCCTGGGCAATCCTAGGCTAGGCCTTGCCCATGGTACATATAAAATAAGTAGACAAAAAACCACACACCTCGTGGAAAAGCGGATGAGACTTGACCGAGTTATGGGGGGTGGTGAATTTTGAGCTATATCTATGTAGGATTTTTGAGAAAGGATTTATGATTTTTTTTTTTAACTAAAGCTGTTAACTTTGCCTGTAGTACACTGTGCGTATGCGTTATCTTGTATTTGAAATGTTGAAAACTTTTCCAAATATAATTGTAGTTGTCTACTGCTTGGTAAAATAATGAAATAATATGCCCATTGGGAATGTTTAAGTTCAATTGGTGTTTTAACTCATGAGTTGTTGCCAAAAAAACAAAAGAAATAAACTTTTGCAATGAATGTCATAAAATGTGCCCGAGCTCAGCAAATTGCACTGTCAAGTGCAAGGCAGTTGCCAGGGAAACGCTTGGCCTGTGTGGTTTGAGCGGGTTTGCCAAGCTATGCGAGCGACACAAATTACAAAATCCAAAACAGAACAGAATATTGTCCAGACCAGACCAGACCAGACCAGACCAGACCGGACCAGGCCAGAACCCAGTACCAAGCAGTGCCTAGAGCAAAGTTCAAATCATTTATGGCATCTGTGGAATATTTTTGTTGTTCCTGTTTTTTTTGTTTTACCCCCTTTGTGCATGGCTTGCAGTGATTGCTTTTGACTTTCATTGGATGGCTTTTTGATTGGGGCACATCGGATGAGGGCCCTTATCTTTTATCTATGCACCATGCAATAACAAGAGCCAAAGCTGCTCTGCTCAAAGGGGTTCGAGAGTGCAATTGCCGGGCGTTTGCAACAATATGCAGTTTATGGCGTACTACAAAATCTTTCTCTCTTCTTTGTTGCATTCTTTTGTCGCTCATATGCTGCATATGGTAATATACGTTATGTGCAGGCTGCGAAAATGAAAGCAGAATTTCGCTTCATCAACTTGAAGAGTTTGCATGCTTATGAGAAGCCCGAACGACCTTCGAAGCTTTCAGGCTTAGAGCTGTGAGACTTGGAATACGCATGCGTTAATTTAATATATATTGATATTAATATGTTCATGTTCATCAACAGTTGGAGCATAAAATAGAGCCATGAAGTTTGGTAAGCAGATGTGCGGTTGCAAAGGAAATTGAATACTTTCAACACAATTCGCATGTCTGTGCGAAAACTCATAAATGCAAATTATACTCACTTTGGTGCAAGCACACATAATCGCATCAGAAGGAAATGAGTTTTTCAGGCAGCCCTCTGGCTAGAAACTGAAGAGTTTTATTTATTCATGAAGCAAATTTGCTAATTGAAAACCAACAAAATTTTCAAAACTACCCCCCTCGCCCTTCACTCTCTATTATAAAGCGAACTTTTAGACTGCGCCATTTGCTTTTATGACAGCTACCGCAAGAAAATGAAAACTTTTGCAGCTGCAATTTGCAGTTGCCGAACGGCGCGGGCGAACGACGTTTAAATATAAATTCATGACTTTGATAAATTACCAACTAATGACCGAGAAGAATGCCAAACTTCTCGCTTTTAGTGTATAAGCGAATGCCAACTTTTTGAGCTCCAAATTAGGCGTGCAACAGTAAAAGTGGCACGCGCGACTGCGAGCTGCTGGAGTCGAGTCTGCGACCCCTGCCAGCCGCTATCCATTGATGGCAATTCCTTTGTTGAACTGAGCGTTCAACGGTTTTCGCTTTTGTTTTCGTACACCCTGAACCTGTTCAAAATGTCGAAGAAAGAATGTTTTGGTTTTGTGCAATGGGTTTGTGACAGTCATGAAGTGTCGATCTCGGCACTGCCAAAGCCAGAGACTTGAAATTTTATAGAAATAGGCTCCTATCACATGCACAGAAACGATCGTGTATCATTTCTATCTTGGATATTTCCGCCATTTTCATTATATCGATAAATAGTTTTTTGAGCATTACTCGAGAACTATAAGAAGCGGTTCTTTTATAGTAGACTCAGATTTTGAATATCTATTAGTTTAAATACCTTACCTATATCTCACGTTTTACATACCTAGTTTTAACAAAATGGCAAAAAACTCATGTAAAAAGGTAGAGCCTTGCGCTTAAGCTTCTCTTCGTCATAGTTAAGACCAGAAAAGTTCGTGAGGATACGAGAGTAGACAGCTAAGTTATCGAAGAATGCAATTCATATAGGGTAAGGTGTCCTTCATATAGGCAAGGTGTGTGTGTGTGTTTGTGTGTAGAAGAGGATTCGAATGTTCGGCGTGTAGGGTATCTGCAAGTCGGCCACTATCACCCTGATTTGTTCTTTTATTTGGGCCAGGCCAAAACAATGGCTGCTTAATGGCTCGTGACTGGCAGCCAGCGTCAGTTAAAGCGTTCAACTGCGGTGCTGCTCGGGGGGCTGGGGGGAGGGGCAATGTGGCCTGACAATGCCAACAGACTGTGACTGCAATGAATTGCATTTCGGGAGCATTCTATGCCCCAACTGCCCCTCTCCCCTATCCCCATCTAAAGCAATTTGTTTAGTGCAAAAATTGCAAATAAGAAGCTGCTGCTGATGCTGCTTCTGCTGCAGCCGGGGGGCACGAGGGCATGGCCGGTGAATGCTCAAAACTTAATTGACCGTAAATAATGCCAAAACTAGTGAAACTTTAGCGCAGAGTTGTGGAAATTAAAGCGATTTCCAAGTATTCAGCATTCAGTGAATAACCCACCGAACTCGACAGCTCTACCGATCCTACAAATAGTTCCGCCCGCGGCCCTTTAGCTCGAGAGATATCTGTTTAAATTTTTGGAAACGATTTAATTTCTTGCCAATGCACACGTTTCCTGGAAAATATCAATTGGCAATTGTCGCAGCAACAACAAAACCTAAACTCAGATTCGAGCTGTGCCCAACATTCCATTGGCATTATCCAATTGCCAATTTGCATAAGGCTCTAATGGGAAAATGGGCAAATGACATTTGGCGAACATATATCGTTCGTGTATTTCCTGCGCTTAATTGTTTGTATGTCGGTGTCTATTGCAACAGTTCTCAGAGTTGAGAATTCATTTCACTTGGATTGAAACTAATGTCAGTGGAGTGGCAATTGTGGCAGGGCAAAAGCTTGTCAGTTGTGGAAGATACAACAGGCTATAAAAACTTGCACCCTGGTGGGCATGGCCACCCACACGCAAACGCAGACTACTTGTAACTGTCGAGCTCAAATATCGAAAGTGCGACTATTGTTTATTTAAACTGACAGCCAAATAGAGTTGAAAATGTAGAGACTTTGACTAACGAATGCCCAACCAACAGATATCCTGTAAACAGTCGTAAAAACATACACTCAAGGCTGTGGCTATGCTGCTACTTCCCTTCACGCCACACTTTGGATATTCGATGCCTTAAATGTCTTTCAAATCAAAACTCTGATTGAAGCTCTAGATGCCAAAATTGGGATTATCATCCGTTAGAGATATAGTTACAAATTATTGACACATTTCAAAAATGCATTGACTGGGCAACTAAACAACAATCGGAGCTCCAGTTCGAAACTTTGACAACTCGACATTCAATTAAGTTCTTGTGAACGGTAATTGGAGCTAACGGAAGACGGTAAGGCTTGAAAGCACTTTGCCATACGAAATGAGAGCAGGGTAAATTGTTTAACTGACTGACTTATTGATTCGGTCTACCAGCACAGTTTTAAAGCACCCAGACAGCATAATGGCATTGTGTACAGTGTACACTGAAAGAAAGTTTCTCTCAGAAGATCGGGTGTCTTCACTTACAAGTTTTGCGCTTACGCTGGAATAAAATCTTGCTTGCGCCAGAAAGTAATTATAATTATTACTTAATTAAGAATTAAAAGTATTTAATGAGATTTATAATTAAATAAACATTTACTAAGCAAATACATTGCCCAATTGTTCTTATACACCGATATATATTATTCTATGAAGCTACCAAAATCTATTCCAATTCGACTTGAACGCAAATTTTGCTCTATTTACGACTGTTTGAGGTATTTTATTTCTCTGAGTGCAGTCGTTACTCGGTTGCCAGTTGAAGTAGACGCCGCAGTCCGCGTTTACTCCAGTTTATGTGGCCAGGAGTTGTAATTAGCCGGCTCGCAGGTCGTTATGCCAACAAAAGGCTTTGAGCTCGAGCTGCGTCCGAGAGTGGAGCTGACGCATTTGTTGATTAGACTGTAGCATATAATTATACAAATTGCTCCGGCCTTGCCATAACTTGGGGCAGCTTGGCGGCAGCCCCTAGCTGCATAAGAGTGCATACAGATCCAACGACAAAACGGTCTCTGCCCCAGCCCCGGCCCCAGCCAAAGTCCCTGTCCTGCGAACAAGTCGCATGGCTCCAATTCACAAATATGACAGTCATGAGGACTTGCGACTGGGCGCCTGCTGCCACGTCGTGGCAAGTATGTCGTGTGGGCGTGGCACGTGCGTATTTGATATTTTGGGTCAATGGGGGCGTGCGAGTGTAGCGTGGAACGTGCAGCGCGGAACTGAGGCAGACGCGTCATTGTTCTGGCGCCGCCGTCGATGTCTGTGACGGCATTTGGGTCACTTCACTTCATTTTTAATTAATTTGTAAATGGACACAAAGGGGGGATGGTGGAGTGTTAAGAGCGAGGGGGGATGGGGGGTAAGAAACAAGCAGGCGCATTGAGCGCGAAGGAGTACAAAATCATATAATATATATACATATGTACATATATATGCACAAATAATACATGGACACACACTCACACTTATGTGCCTCGCCAGAAAGTATGCAATATAAATTCCATTGGCCACGCCCACTCGGCAAATAAGCGCCAGCGGCTTGATGCGCCTCTTAATGAAATTAACGTGCGTAAAAATATAGCGTCTGCTTTTAGAGCAGCCTCCCGCCTACCGCCCCGCCTTCCACCGAATATAACTTGCCACATGTGCGGCAAACGACAAACCGTCGCCTTGTTGCCACATCCCAGCTTTGTGCGGTTCGAGATGTGATTTACTTTGGGACATTTGGCGGGCAGAGTGACATAAAAAAAAAAAAAAAACAGACAGAATCGTGCGGCCATAAAGCGAATAGCGCAACATGCAACACTCGTGCTACTTGTTGCATGTAGCAAGTGTGAGCAAAGTCGATGGGACTTTGCAGCCGTTTTGTCGCAAAGCCTGTAGATATAATATAATGCACATAGATACGATTCAAGAAAAGAATGATACCATAATAAGATTTCTTTATTTTCGTTAGCTCTCACAATATCCCAATACCACAGACTGGGATAAGAAACTTTAAAGGTCTTCTTTATTAAATAGTATTCTTTATCTTCTATAGAATTAGGCGTTTGCTCTACGTTTGGCTCTTACACATTTTCGTACCCCTACCAAAAATGAGCTGCTTGCTTTGCGACTAAAGGGTATAGGCACGCCCCAAATGCCCAATAGCTAATGCAAATCCAATACAAAAGTTTTTTGTTTTAATTTCCAATTTCTAGTCCAAAAGACTTGCAACCGTCTATGGCAAATATCTGCAGGGATGCGGTCTAATTGCCAGGCGGCAGTGAAAGGTCTCTAGACGGTGCTTCTGAATACAAATATATGTGTAAAGCGTATACTATATACATACATACATATATGTATTCCCATTCTTAGCCCTTTTCTCTTATTCAGCTGCTGCTGCTGTGCTTAGCTCAGCTATTTACATAAAAGTTTCTTTAGAGGAGTATGAGGGGGGCAGGGGCGGGGTCGTGCGGGGCATATGTGGAATTAAGCTCAGGGTGGCCACAAAAGGAGAAAAACAGAAACCGAAGTGCAACAAAAGTTAATTCAGTTTTGAAATGGTTTCAAACGCGCAACTTTTTTCTTTTCTTTCTCAAATATAAAACACTCGCACGCACGCACAAAACCTGCGTGCGTGTGTGAGTGTGAAAATCTTATGTTTGCGTGCCAAAACGAAAAGCGAAAAACTTTTATAAAAAGTTTTCTTTTTGGCATACCCTGCAGAGCAAATATATGGGGCAATTTGAAAGGGGGCCAACATTATTTATAGGGTATCTTTTAAAGAGATATTCAGCCAAAAACGATTTGGGTATGTAAAACATTTTTAAAAGCTATATTGTGTCTGGGCGTAATTTTAGGTAGACAGTATAAACGACTTTATTGTCTTGGAGTTCGCAAGTGGAGTGGGGTATCGTATTAAACATGAATTTCATTAGAATTCCCAAGTGGTTCTAGCAAAAAGAAAGTCTGAATAATATAAAATATAACTATGTTTATAATCTGTGCACTTTTTACCCATATAAATATATATGCGTTTTATCCACGCGAGCTTTAAAACGAATAATTATCTTAGCTAATTGAAATTATGAAAGCCAAGCACAATTTTACAGAGTATTTCATAAATCAGCTGTAAAAGTTGCTCAGCTCGTTGAGTGCTGTAATTGTGTGTGTGTGTGTGTTTGTGTGTGGTGTGTGTGAGCTGTCATTGTCGATTTGCGTGCACACAGTATTAGCAGCACTGTCATCGTCGGTCAACGTACCTCTAAATTGCTATGGGGTCTACAAGCTCGGAGCTTTGCATTTCAGAAAGGTGAGTCAGCTGTGTAAAATAGAGAGAGAGAGGGAGAGCGAAAGCTAGAGAGGGAGAAGGGGAGGCAGAGAGCGCCGAGTCAGCAGAATGGAATGGTTGGGGAGAGGCTGTACATAGTCAAGCGCTGTCTCCGGCATCGAATGCTTGACAATCTTTACTCATTCACTCACATCCTTGTGCTCAACTTCGCCCTCGTCCTCGCTCAATCAATGTCAGCTATGCGACCGTCCAAACCTAAGCCCGTCCTGCCCCCTACGAAGCATCCTAGCAGAAGTTTCGCCTCGCTCAGTTTGTCTTTGATGCTGTCCGCCTCGCTGTCCGCCTCGCTGTCCGCTGGCCCAGCTGTCCGTCTGTCCGTCTGTCTGTCCGTCTGGCTGTCTGTCTGTGGTCATGCTGCTCGCTTTTGGTCCACCCCACTCCACCAGCTGCCATCCTTACACTTGTCCTCGCCTTGTCGCTTCGTTGTTGTAGTTAAATCATTCGGAATTTTATTGAGTAAACTGTTTTGTAATTATTTTCATCTTCTTCTGCTGCTGCTGCTGCTGCTACGTCATGCAACCCCCCGCAGAACCCAAACCCTCGTCCCTGCTTCGTTATCCTGGCCGGTGTTTTTCAGTCTTTCGGCTGCTCCAATTAGCAAAGCATCAACATGTTGCGGTCCTGGGTTTGCCACTTGTTATCTTTTTTTCTTCTATTCTGTTCACTTTTTTGTTGCTCAACTCATTTTCTGTGGCACAGATTTTGCCGCCTGAATTATATGCTGTGCCGGAGAGAGATGGAGAAAGGAAAAGAGAGCGAGAGAGAGGAGAAGGAAAAGTGCGTGGAGGTTGGGGCTTGTTGGGGCTTGAACTCGCTCGGCACATCAACATGTTGGACTAGTCACGAAATGCCTCATCAACTCAAACAGGATCACAATAAGCTTTGGTTATAAACAAAAGTAAAATACTATATGTGTACACACACACATACACACAGACATACTTGCACACATATATGTGACAATTAAAGCGGTTGTGCCAGTAAATTGTATTCATATGTAACTAATAGTATCATATCCAGCATATTAAGTTTATTGTTGATAAAAACATAAGAAAACCTCAGAATGTGACCATGGAGGCGACATTTACTATGGACATAACATATTGGGGCTATCAAGGTGTACCAGCATGGAGGATGATATAAGCTGAAGGACTTAATGTGTTCTCCTTTTGTGAAGCGACAAGAGGCACACACTAGGCTGTGGCTAAAGTAACCAAAGAGGTTAGAGGTTAAGACAGTGCTTAGAGCTATCCGTTGACTTTTAGAAGTATGAATAAGCAGGGTCTTACAAAGGCACAGGCTAAGGCCAAAGCTGACCATGCCGCAGCTGACAATAGAGACTATCAAGTAGACAGGACTACTTAAGCTATTTAGAATGTTGAAATGTTGAACCAATTATGTAGGCATAAAATAACTGGAAATCACGTGGAAGATATTTTTGTATTTGTGCAAGTGAGCATGGAGGTGCTAAGTCGATTTTCTGACCAAGGATTTATTCAAGCAATTAATGTGTGCCACATTATAAAGATGAAGAAGGTCAAGAGAATAAAGATGACAATGTGCATAAAGTGACCATGGAGGTCACAACTTCTATGTCTTAAAAAGAAAAAAGAATTTGACAATTTGGCAACAAGAGGCCAAAAAACAAAGCCAATCAGGCAAAGTCAATTAAGTGACAATGGGTTGTAATTATAAATGCATTCAAAGTTCGATGCGGAATAGACAAAAATAGCGAAAAACTGTCAAACTAATTGGCTGAAGGTATGCAGAAGTGCAGGTTGCAAACGACCAAATTGACCAAGGAGGCGATGCCGAAATGTCAAGTCTGTGTCATTTAGTGCATTTATAAATCAGCCAATAAACTTATTTTTCAGGGATTTATTTATAAAAGAAGTGCCTGATTTAATGAATATTAAATTCCTTTTTTTCCTAATAGATAAATTTACCGATAAACTATTTACGAATGCACAACAACAGATTGTCTCTTTAAATAAATCGATAAACTTATCGATAAGCTGTTGACAGCGGATTGCTTTCACTTGGTGATGTATCTTATCTTTTCTAAAAAGCTTGAGCTTCTTGAGCTTGCAAATAGATTGCATTAACTTGCATGTTTAGTTCTGAGTTGCCTTTTCTAATAAGTCCATAAATTTATTGATAACGCTTGCAAAATATTGAAAATCTTTCATTTTTGATCTATCTTGTCTTTTCTAATAAATGGATAAGTTGTTTAAAGAAGATTGCGTTCATTTGCATATATATTTTTTATATTTTTTGTCTTTACCAATAGATCGATAAACTTATCGATAAGCTATTTAAGCTTGCAAATAGATAGAACTACCTTGAACATTAATTTTTGATAAATCTTGACTTTTAATTAGAGCAACTAAATGACTAACTAGACCAGTCCTGGAACACAGCTATTTCAAGACTTGGCGTTTATGTGGATATATGTATTTGGCATCAACAATAGTTAATGCCATAATACATATATCTGTGTGTGTGTGTGTGTGTGTATGTGGCTAGCAGTTGTAAATACTGATATGAATGTGTGTGGCGCACAACTTGGAACTTAATTAAATTCTTTACGTTTGGTAAACACAACAAAAAAAACCAACAGAAAAACGAACCGTTATCCTCGATACACCGAAGACCAAATACACTTGCAGGCAAAGAATGTGTGAAGCTTGAGCACCAAAGTTTTCCAAACAAATACTAATTTCGGGACTTATTCTGCCTATGACAGCTATATAATATAGGAGTCCGATTTGGTTCATATTTACAAAACAAATTGCAGCTTAAACGTGGGGAATAAAAAAGTTCTTTAAACGAACTATGACAGCTATATGATATTACGATACGGACCGTTTTCGACATATGTGTGAGCTGCCCCTAAGGTTTCGCGAAGGAGCAGATAGAATATATATACTTTATGGTAACCGCGATGTTAATTTCTATGCGTTACATATTTAATGACAAAATTATAATACCCTTATATAGGGCATAACAAGAAAAGCAGAAAAAAGCGATGGAAATTCTGCCCACGACTAACAACGGGCTAGCCAAAATGAAAGCAATAACTTCAAACTTCAACACCAACAGGGCTAACACACACACACACACACACCAGCGCGCGCACACACACACACACACACATACACATAGCACATGTCATTTAAGTTTTATACGCATTTGCCGTCTAATGGGTCAGGTGATTTTCTATTGTCGTCGCCTGCTGCCCTGCGTCTTGCTGCTGGACTCTGCATGTTTAATCCAAATTACTAAAATATACACACACACACACACACACACACACACACACACACACATACGCAGCACCCTCTCTTGGAGCGTTGCTTTGTTTGAGCTGCTTTTTTTGTTTGCATTCCCTTCCACGATTGTGTCCAGCTGTGTGTGTATGTGGGTAGGTGTGTGTGTGTGTGGGTGTGACTTGGCTCTGTGTCGACGCTGTTCTTGTGTGTGCGTGTGCGTGTGCGTGTGTTGGTGTGTGCGTTTTTCCTGTTTTAATGAATCTGTACGAGCAGCTCGACCATTCTATTTGTAAATGCTGTTAATTGAGCTTAAGCTAAATTCTGTGTCTTAGCGTCGCCTTACCCCCTTTCTGGCTCCGCCCTGCCACGCCCACATATGGCCCCTAATGCCAGTTACCTGTTTCGTTAGCCGGTGCCAAGCCAGCTGATAGGCTGCTTCAATTAGTGAGCTTTGGCAGCGCTTCAATGTGGTTCTTATCGCCTGCTGCGTATACCCTGTAACCACATTGGTATGTAACAGAGAGGGTATGACAAAGTTTTGCCTAAGCTTGTGACAAACAGCAGCGAGTAGATTTATTTCGTTTATATATTCAGTGAAGTTGGGCCCACAGATCGAGCTGAATTAACTTCCTAAAACATTTCTATTGGCTCTCCCACAAAACTGAGCTATGATTTCTGGTATATACATCATGTTGATTGCTATCTTTATGTTATCAATCTTTTGTTAAGATTGTTTAATTATCACAGAAGTCATTTATCATGCAGTTGAGGTTCAGCTGGGTACAGGGTATATGCAAGTTGAACACTTGCAATTGGAGCTTCATGCAATTATGAACTGGAAAACAAAGTAATTTTTAAAAAATTCGAATTCTCACTGTTTTCTAATATGAATCATGTCGAAAGGTGTTTAGAATCAAACTATATTCTTAAACCAAAAAATTCTGTTAAAGCTGCGATTTTCAGCAATAAATTAATTCATTTTATCCTTCTCCACACAAATTTCTCCATACGAAGGTCGGTAGCTGTTTGTGGCTGCGCTTATCATATGCCACGTGGAGGTTATCCTGTGTACAACATGATTGAGGAGCAATTGGGGTCAGACAGCACACATACACATTTATACAGGCACACGCACACAAATACATAAATATAATAATAATAATAACAATGGGCAACGTTTGGCAAAATAACGCGGCCCAATTGCCACGAAACTAAAATACTGTCTCAATATGAGTAATATTAATAATAATAAAAATAACAATAATAACAATATTATTATTATATTTATGTTCACGGCGCCTGCATTTGCCTCGTTTAGTTTATGCTTTTATACCCTAGCAAAGGGTACTTTACCTTTGTCTGGAATTGGAGGCCGTATAGCTTTTGTCCGTTTGTCTATTTCTCAGTTTTAGAGTTATCTCAGCTTAGAGTTATCCTCTCAAGACATGTTGAGAACGAGAACACTTTATCATTAAGCTTGCATGAAAACAATTGGTGTTGAACTTCATTACATAGACCCAACCTGCAAGGGTATTCAGTCTTCGTTCTTTCTTTAGATTGTTTTGTTTTTTTTTTTTGTCGAGCGTTTTTTCCTTTTGTTATTCTTTTTGCGACATTTCCCCCAAATGCTGTCCGGTTGTCAAATATTTCAAGAAATGACAGCTGTTAATGGCATTATACATCCTGTTAGGAGACAGAGAGAAAGAGGGAGGTAGCCGACTTGGGGGTTGTGGGGGGCGCAATTTCAGGTGAGTCGCCATTTGACCGAGTCAGTGCTAAGTGCTGCTGATAGCTGCTGGACGGGACCAAAGCTGCGAATCGAAAGGAAATGTGGGGATAAACAGTGGACTTGGCTGGATGCGAGTGGAGGGAGGGAGTTACTCGTTAGCTCGAGCTTGTACTCGTTCCTTGAGATTGATGGCATCGATGGCTTGGCCTGGTCTGGCTGTGGCGCCGTTGTTGTTTATGGCCAGGCCTTGAGTGTTTGGCCCGAATAGCTGCCATAACAATTTGCGTTTTATGATGGGCACGAAAACTGTTGCAGATTTTAGAGGATTGTGGCAGCAGCAGCTGTTAATCCTGCAGCATTTGCCTGAAACGAGCTGCGTTATGAGTGCGACTCAATAGAAAATGCCATTCAAGTTTCTGTGCAGTAGCCAATCAATCAGTTAGTCAACGGAAACTCGTTAAGAAAACAATCAATTACGAGTCTACGACTATTTCAACTGGCAACTACTCTTTGCTGAATATATACTTTTTATTACTAGCCCATAATAGGGGCATATAATTCATTAATTAATGGATGAGTGTAGTCCCGAGGAACATGGGCTCTGTGAGGGTCTGCTTACTGCATTACATGCCTTGAGCGCTAATCAATCGATAGCTTGTTAATTAATCGAATCTTTAAAGTATTGAGCGCCAGTTCATTCGTTCATTCTTCCTTAAATTAATTGTTTAATTAGAATGCTAATAAAGTCTGAGCTAGTTAGGGTATTTAAGAGTCTGCACCAATCAGTCAGCCAGTCAGTCAGTCGCTAAACATCATTAATCAATCAATTAATCAGTTCGAATTCGAAGTCAATAGAACTGGCAGTAAGTAAAGCCCGCACTTTATTTCTCAAGATGTTCTGCTCCTAAAATCCGCCAGCTCAGAAAAACTATTCAAAATTAGAGCAAAGAGCTGTAACTCATTTCAATCAATCAATCAAGGGTCAATATTTTTTTACTGCTAGGAAAACAGTTTTGAACAGTTTTCGTTAAGTTTTGACTTCATTTTGTTTGAATCAAACTCAAAGCAATTCAGGCAAGCTAATTTCAGAACTGTAGCGTCCATCAATCAGTCAGTCAGCGTTTATCATTAGGCAATCAATCATGTTTGGGTCAATAATGTTCAACTGCCAGTTTGACCATAGAAAATCTCGTCTAAACAACAAATTATGATATCATTTGGTTTGCATGGCTCGGGATCTAAGCCTTTGAACAAACTTCGAAAGTAACTCAAGCTATTTAAGGCAAGTGAGAGCTTGCATAACAGATTCAACTACCCCTCTGACGCCGTTCAATCAGTTACTCAACGAAACTTATTGACAAATCAATCAAGTTTGCGAGGCACAGCTTTAATTGAATTTACCTACACACAAAAAATGCAGAAAAAAATGGAAAAAAAAAGACGAAAATTAATGGAAAAAAAACCAAGCATATTACACACATACTTATAAACGTGGCGAGCTTCATAAATCAATCAAGTATAATCCATCAATTAAAGCAAAATGAAACTAAGGTCCCAGGCGCTGGATACGTTATTAATTCATTCATAAACCTATCAATGGCCAATGAAACGTGCATATCGAGCGGAGCCAAGACGGGACAAGAGGAAACGACCTTGACGGGAGGTGTGCCTAGCCAAGCTTGTGCGTTAACCAACACTGGACAATGGCGTTCATCATATAGTGCGCATATTTAGTTTGGGCCCCCAATGGACCACATTGTTGCTCATTTGTTGCCACTTACTCTTTCGGGCCATCTAAAAATGGCCAGCGCCAGCGGCGCTCATAAATTAACTCGAACGCGTGTCGCACTCGGAAACCCTTGCGACCCAATGTGGCTGCCCTCTTCTCTCTTCGAGACCCAGAACTTTGTGTTTGGGTCTGCTTCGGTCAGCGTTTTGTATTCAAACTGCAATTAAGTATAAAAATTAAAAGGGGTGTGGCCGTCATGCCTTAAGGCAAAGCACAAGATATGCTTTGTATAACAGTTGGCCTACAGCCAGCGCTACAAATTCACAAATTTATCTTCCATTTTGATTTTACTTAGCACCCATAATTCAGAATCAACTGCCCTGTTAACTGGGCACGCAGAACTAAGCTGGCTGCCATTTAGGAGAGTTCGTATACCAAAATACTTCCAGTTCCTGAGATCCCTATACTAAAGATAACATAACATCTATCTAGAAGGCTGGAGCGGGGCTTTAGTAAATCGACTGCTGCTTACATTGCGTGCAGCACGGTCTCAATTAAGTTGACAGCTTACGTTTAAGCATTCGGGAAATTCAAAAGAATTTGCGGAGCCCAAGGCGTTGTTTCTTTAAGCTGACGCATTTTTCTAAGAAATTAAGAACTTTAATTTGTTTGACAATTAAAATAATTACTTTTCTATTCACTGAAAAGTGCCGTACTGTAAGTACATACTACGTTAATTATTTATTTCCAACAAGCTTAAGAAAACACGGCTAAAAGCTGGAGAAAAAAAAAACACTTCATAAATTGAGCAGCAGGCTGTTTAAGTACATTAAAGCTTAAGCGAGGAGCTTAGCTAATTTTCATTTTAAATATTTCCACTGTGGCAGCAAATCCAAATCTTTTCTTGAGCTTACAATTTCTGTTTGTTTTACTGTTCCGCATCTTACCCGGCGACTTTTTATTTTTAGATACATTTTGGGGCTCAAAAAGGATTACTCTTAACATGTGCAAGAAAATTACCCGCGAGAGCAAGAAAACTGATATGTTTCACAGTTTTTGGGACTTAAGCAAACACTGAGACGAGATTTTAGAAACCTTTTGCCTCGGGCACGGCTAACGGGCGGAAACGTATGCATGTGTTTCTTTTCATCTAATTACTTTCCATAGATATTCACAAGAATTCATCCACAAGAATTCATCCAGTTTGGCAAATGCGGGTGAAAAGGCAGGGTCTAGAGCTAATTACAAATGGGGTTAGGTTTGGAATTATGTAACTGATTACAATACAATTATAGTATACAATTCACACCTAGGAGATATTATGCTCATATTCTTTAACTTGTAAGTAAATACGTCTTCAGTTGCATGTGATAAGAATGGTTCCTTGAAGCTGTTATATTTGTTCCCCAACAGAAGTATATTGTATATTCACTAAGTTTCCCACTTCAATATTCATACAACACTGCTCTTTACTGTACTTTTTCTGCACCATTTAGTAGCACTTCAACGTTATCCAACACTAGCAGCGCACTCAAAGAAGCACAGCTGCCGTGGTGCTTAACCACCTCTGAGTTTGTTAGTTAACTTTGTATATAACTTTTAAAGGGTCATTCAAGTTTTGACATTAGGTGTGCATCGCAGATATAGTTTTACATAGTTCTTATAGTTTTATATTATTGATCAGTATCAAAATCCGAGCCATGTCCTTGTGTCTGTTGCCATGCAAGGTAATCTATCAGCCTTAAAGCTAAGTATATTCACAAAACTTTGCCTAAGCTTCGTTCACTTGCATATATATTAAAATCAGATCATTATATAGCTGTCATAGCAAGAACTGTTCAAAATAAAGTAATTTTTTATGATTTAGTTTAATCAAAAAGAGTGTGAGTAAAATCCTATGAAAATCGGATTTTTAAGTATATTATATAGCATAATAGGAAGCATCTGTCAAAGGCTAAGAGTTCGTCTAAAGAATCTTTTTGTTTCTTAAGATAACTCGACCAAAATTGCGACTTGCTCTAAAGAAACTTTTGGTTACTCGATAAATCGACATAGTTGAGCAATTTGGATTCTCCACACATCCGCATTAAATCGGATCTAATACATCACATGTCTCCTGGTCTAAATTAAAGCTGATGCATAGAAGCACTTCGAAGTCAAAAGTGTATATAATATGCGGTGTGCTGTTCATACTTGGTTTTATGCATATTATTTGATATGTTGATTTTCTTGTAAGGTTCCTTCTGATTGGAACGCGCTGCTCCACTTCACGTCTCATACTCGATATCACATTTTTTTTCTATCGCAATTGCAATTCCGTGGAACGTGTTTGCGACGTGAAACACATTCAATTTGTGATAAAATTGTGTGAATATGTGGCATGCTGCACTCCGCGTAACTCATGACAGCAGAAAGTTCATATTTTCACTTTGTAGCTAAAGAAAATCGCACAAGAATCAAATAATGTTGTCTATGTGTGCGGGTGTGTGGGGCAACGTTTACCCACGAGGCATTGCGCTGGATTTGCGGTTGACCTGTGGCAAGAGCGTATGATGGCTTTGATCGGGCGTTGCAATGTGGCACAAACTGCGCTTGCAACAAGAGCTGAGAAACTATGGACATGGCTAAGCGCCCAATTGCAGCTGCTCGCTGCCGGCCATAAAAACTGGCAGCTTGACCAATTTTCGTTGATTTCGTGCAGCAAATTCGGGCAACAATTTGCAAGTTTAATGCAACAGATAACTACGGAATGCCAGTGCCTATGCCAAGGGGATGGAACATGTTCGTCGTATATCTGTTGAATGCATTTCTTATTATTTACCAGCCAGCAACTATCAATTATTTATTTCGTTCCAGATTGTTCGTCAAATGTCCAAAAATAACGCCCCCAATATGAGCACATCGATCTCAGGGACTACATAGAGCAGAGTTTAAAGGCTGTGGTATATGAATTCAGGTAGGTCTTTCAAAGTAGTGAACAGAAGAAGTATTCAAGAAGAGTGTTAAGATGTATGTGACCTCATGGATCTCAGAGATTATAAGAAGCAGAGACTGAAGGCTTGGTATATGAATTCATTAATGTATTTCAAAGTAAGAAAAGCCTTTAGTATGAAATAATTCCATAATATGTAGCATCGGACTGCAAAAAGTTTCTGCTTTAGATACATATGTTTATGACTTCATTACTGAATACAGGGTATTAGCCAGTCTCTGGCTGTGTACAATATGATTTGTTTTTTACACTTTTGGCCTCTTTGGCGCTCTCGAAATTGCCTTTGGCGGCTATTAATTAATGGTGGTCACGCTCGTAAAGTGCAATAAAGCTATTGCCTTATAAGCAAACAAGGGCGTTCGCCCGTTTTGTTTGGCTGGAAGCGCCGAAAGCGGCCGCAGAAGTATCCCGAAAATAAATCCAATTATAGGTCTTCATTAAAAGCGAAAAAAACCGTGAATAAATTGCGGCGAAACGAAATTATCGGGTTAAAAAACATGTGGAACTGCAATGCGTTTGGTTCGCTTTTAATTGCAATTTGTTGCGTACGAAATTGGACTGAAATTCGATGAAGCTGGGCGGACGAGCTCAGCGTATGGCATATGTATATATCGATTGCTAATTGGACGCAAAATGTCACGAATATGTTCAAACAGCTTTTTGTCTGCAACTAATTGAATGACAAAAGTTTTGGTCATACGAATCAACAGAACAAAAAAAAAAATAATAATCTGGAAAACAAAACAATTTAAAACCCACATATTTGATATACACTTCATTAACTGTTGGCCAGCAGGTCGTGACTGGAATATATATGACATATATATACATGTATTTTTTTTTACCATTCGTTGTTTCTATTTTTCAATTCGATGACAAAAGTTAATGGAGTTTGGCTCTTTTGTAGGATTTACGCTAATGAGTTGACGAAAGTTCACAACTATCTGAAATGGAACTTTAAAATTCATAATCTGATTGTAGATGGGAGTGCACAGGTCTGGCAGACACCCTGAACTGCCATTGTAAGCATCCTAGCCTGTTTCTATATACACTTATGCAGGGAGACACATACACACACAGGCGTTAGCTGCAGGCTTCTTCTTCTGGTTTCTTCTTGCCTTAGGTCCACACTTTGGGAAATACTCTTTTGATCATCTTCGGTCTCTATTGTCCGATCTGCATAGGATTTTCGGCGTGGCTCAAAAAAGTGTCTGCATGCGAAAGCGCAAATCTTTCAAGTCTTTTTTGAGGAAGGCAACCAAATAGTAAAATATATATATTCTGCATGTACTTAACGAGCAGAAGAATACAGAACGAGGTGTATTTGGCTCTTAACATTGTAAAGTTGTGCTTATAAATCCACATCCCAAAGTTAATCAAATTAGGTAAATATCAAATTAATAATACCATTGTATATATTTTGATTACAATCGAACAGAAAGTAAAGCAAAGTAAAGCAAAATAAATATAGAAAATTCCTTTATGCTCTCAACAGAAAATCAGATCGTGGCCAAATGGAGAATCACACAGAACTTTCAGTTACACAATAAATATAAATGTCGCACAATAAATACAGATGGAGATGCTCACTTTGAATGGAAAGCATTAAAAATGAATGGTCTAAATGTGGGCGTGTGTGTGCTTAAATGCATTTGAATAAGAGAGTCGTGAATATTTGAATGCCAATTGGCAGTTGGCTGCGTGCAGTAAACGCGAATTTCGATTGAAATGGCGAGCAAGATGTCAGCAGCGAGCAGACAAAACTTGTTGCACCACCCGCAAACTGTGTAAAATTGTGGCAAGCCGAGTTGTCTGCTGGTCGGGGTGTGAGTGGGGCAGACGGCCGGTGTTAAGGGGAAGTTGTATGCAGTGCTTGCAGTGTAAAAGCTGAACGCAAACTTGACTCACATTTCATTCATAGCACAGAGCGTGTGAGAGAGAGGGAAAGTGCTTGAAAGGGAGATAGCAATGCAGCTGGGGCTGCCAGCCAAGTGAACGCTCATTCATTTGTTCGCTGTCAGCGCACACACACACACACACACACACACACTGTAGGTACTTTCATTCATTAAAGTTACTTTGACAAACTGAGGCGCACTTTGCTAACTCTTTGGCATTTGTAATGCGCTCCAGCGTGTATGTGTGTATGTGTGTGTGTGTGTGTGCGTGTGTGTATTACACATAATACCTACACATGTGAACGTAACACTGCTGTACTTTGAACTTCAAAAGCACACACACGCACCGTATTAAAAGTAAGCTGAGTGTTAAAATGCGTTGAATGTATGTCATTGCTGTTGCCTGCTTTTTGGGGCCCGAGAGCGAGAAATTCGGAACTCGCCCAGATAAACGATTTATCTAACCGTGTGATATTTATATAGCTACAGTAGATACCGTCCATAGATAAACAATGCATATTAAGTATACGCATGTGTATCACATCAACATTGGAGCAACAGCTGAAACTGAAACCAAGAGCAAATAGTCGACTGCTTGACTGTATCAGCCCTTTAGCCGCGGCTGTAAGTGTGAATATGCCTATATAAACGATTTTATCTAGCTATGGACTAGCTATGGAGGTGTCCGGGAAAGCGCTTGAGGAAACAAAATATCTGTGCCACATTAAAAGAGACTTAATAGCTTGGAATGCTATGTGCCTGAATACTCGGATGCATTCGTTTGGCCCCATCTAAAACCAAGTAAAAGCGATTATGTTTAAAACTATAAATCTGGGCTGAAAGTCCAAAAGAATGTTTGTGGTTTTCTGCACGATTCAAATCAACTCCCTCTTCTTTGGTTAGGCTCTTCAAAACGCTTTTACGCATTCGAGAACTCAGATTTTGACTCACAATTTGGTTCGTCGTACCATCTTGAAATTCGTATTTCATTTTCAATGTACAGCTGCCCATTTAAAAAAAAAAATTGTATTTTGTGTGTTTATACAGACGTTGCGGACCAAGTCTGAGCTCTATTCAAAATTGGCATCCACAAAATTGTCTATTTTGTTTTGCTTTTGATCTCGCTTAAAAAGAATTAAGCCTTATCATTTTTGAAAAATTTTGCATCATGTGATATGTTTCATTTATGCAAGCAAAAGTTGATACTCTGAAAGTACGTAGATAAACTATTTTTATACCCTGAACCCATTCAAAATGGGTAAAAGGGTTTAATCTATTTGAGCAAATGTATATTGCAGGCAAAGGAAGCATCTCCGACCCCATAAAGTATAAATATTCTTGATCAGCATTAAAAGCCGAGTCGATCTAACTATGTCCGTCCGTCCGTCCGTCTGTCCGTATGTATGAGCGTAAGGATCACAGAGCTAGAGACTTGAAGTTTGGAATTTAGGTTCTCCTAGAGCCCGCGAAGTACGAGTTTTCGATATTCGATAACTTGCCCCGGAAGCGATATCGATATAAAAATCCCGTTTTTTAAGCAAATCTCGTAAGTTATAGGAGCTAGCTAGCTAGCTCTTAAGTTAGGAAAAATAGTCTACTGTAAGACCATGGATATAGAAATCAACATTGGAGCTTAAGCTTAGGATATGATCAGACAGTATCAAAATCAATTGATCTTGAGCTATATAGGAACCATCATAAATTATTCAGATAGATCAGAAAGATTTGCATCAGACATAGATAAAGATGGATGTTGGCAAAAGCAACAGTTGCCTTGACTAGATAAATAAACAGACGATATGGGATCGGAATTTAGATGAAATATTATATACAAATATCTATATATGTATATTATTCATATTATATACAGACCGCTGCGGCTGCGGTTGCTGCTGCTGCTGGCGCTGCTGCTGGTCGACTGCTGCTGCGGCTGATGTTGCTGCGGCTGCTGGTGCTGCTGGTGCTGCTGACGGCGACCGTAGCGCAGCGCCGCAGCGCCGGTGGCGACGGACTCGGCCACCGCGCTGCCGTTTGTTGTTGTTGCTGCACGCGCCCAAAACTATGCAACACGCGCCTTCAAGTGCCGCGCACAAAAACAAAAACAAAATAACAATAACTTTTTGCGCGCTTTAGTGTTCTTTTTCTTCGATAACTTTTTGCTTTTTTGTTTATTTAATTCTTTTTATTTTATTTTTGATATGTGAAGTGCGGCACAGCAACAAAAAAAAAGTAAAGTAAATAGAGAAAGAGCGGGAACGAACAATAAATTTATGCGCAGAGACTGAACTAGCGGGGTCGTGTCGGTCGAGGGGACGCGGGCCGGCAGGGGCGAGTACGCACGCGGAGCGGGAAAATGGAAAACGTAACGCCAAACGTGGGCCAATTTTCATTTGTATTTACAGTTTACGATGCGAACAATACCAAAAAGGCCGCGTTTATATCTGATGCGAAGCTCTCTACTAGCCAACTCTCGACTCAACTCAACTCGACTCCGACTCAACTCGACTTAACTCGACTCGACACGATATTGGGGAACCCGCGTGGCGTCTCTCCTGTCGCCTCTTAGCTCGCGGTCTCTGAATGTTTTGGGGCGCGGTGTGCTCGTCGTGGCGTTTGGGGCTCTGCTCTGCTGCTGTTGTGGCACGTTGAGGGATTCAACACCAACTGATGCACGGCAAGCGTGCGTTGTCATTGCCAGCGTCTCCTCAGCTTGGCGCTGGCATCCCTTTTCTCGGCCAAGTTGGCAGCGCGGTGCCAGTAAACAGCTGATGGGCCAAGCGGTAGCAGCTGTTCAAAGCTTTCGCTAGCTTTTACAACGTTTCTCCTGGCTACAGCAACAAATTCCATTGGGGTAAAGCTTACGGCAAAGCTCTCGAGGATATGCGCATGAGTTGGCAGCCCCTTTTTATGTTAGCTATTTGAATTTCAAACTTTGCGCCAACATTTTTAGGCACTGGCCCGCAGTTTTTGCGGCTTTCGTTCTTATTTCGAGTTGGGAACTAATGAAGCAGGCTGTATTTATCAGGCAGAGGCAGGCCCATAGAGTATATAGACTCTCCAACAGCAGCTGCTTCCGAGTCAACCTGGTCATGTATATGCGGGTATCGATCCCGGAGACTTTAAAGGCTAGAGATTTGCAATTTTGTTGTGCACGAAATGGTCGAAATTATGTCAAATCATTGATAAATATATCCATATCCACAAAATTGCTATCGACATCCTGTTCTTTGTACATGTCTTGGTGCTTTTAAGAGCTACAGACAAGAAATTTGGTATGTAGAATGTCTTAAAGCATATAGAGTATACTTTTGGTAATATAAAGAGGTGCATCCAACACAAACATGGCAGAAAGTTCTCTCTTCGTTCGTTTTTTCTGTTGCAAGGATGTTTGGACAAAGAAGTTTTTCATACAGAGATTCAAATGCAATGAACACCTGTGGAGCTGTTCGTATTCATTGGCTGTTCAAATGAATGCCTGAAAAAACGGCTATTAAATACCCTTGCAATCGTTCAGCACATGTGCACTCTATTGCAATATTGAAAAATGTTATAGAACTCAATTTGCGAAGTACTTTTTAATAGAAGGTAGTACTCCAATTCCAAAAAGATATGAGATGGGAGCATTTAAGGGATTGTATGTTGAAAAAAGAAAAGGCTATACATAAAAAGCGCTCAATTAATCGATCGAATTGCATTTATTATATAGTTGTCCGGTATATATATATAGGCACAGATATATATATATATTCTGCTTGCAGCAAGATAGACAACCCGACGTTCGGTCTATACACCAGCTATGCTCTTGAGGGCAATTCAATCGAGTTGCCCATACAGAGACTCACATGAATGGAACACCCATGAAACAGCTTGCATTATTAAGGGAGGAAATAAAAAACTCTATGGATGCACTTTCAATTGTCTGAAAAGTCCAATCAAAAGGGCAAAACAGAAGTGAAAATTAATTTGTGTGGCTCACGCTGCGTTTATTGCATGAAAATCGTGCGCATACGCAGCGTTGTACACACCGCATTGATGCCTGATTTATGCTCGGTTCTCATTCACAAATTTATTTTCAAATGCAAGTGGACCACAAAAAGCAAAGCTACAGCAAAACAATTTGATTTGCTGCGCTGTGGGAATCGTATTTTGTGACTTGCATCCGATTGCAGATATTTGGTTTTTGTGTGCCGTCATTGTGTGTGCCGATATTAAGAATTGCCTTTTTCCTTTACGCTTTACCTAAGCTTTTGCTATCGAAAAATAAATTTCTAGAAAAATATATGGTTCCAAAGTTTGAGTCTTAGTTAGATGAACTATAATCTCATTCTCATATATCTTTGTGAAATATAACATAAGATAATTATCGATGGGCGGAAAATGGGTAAAAAATTGATAGCTAAAAACGGAAACAAGACATTTCGCCATGTTTCGAATCTCGATTCGACCCTTAAAGCAATCTTTGATCTCTGTCTTTGATCTCTTTAGTCCATTGTTAGGCAAGAGGTTTTTTTTAGTTGTACTCAACAAGTAAAAGAAATAGATGTGTGTGGGACTCACCTGTCTGGGTGCTGGAGTCAAAAAATGTGCTAGTTGTTTCCACGGTCATGGTGCCGATGGTGCCATCAATGATCTGGGCCGATGAGTCGCGTCTGCCACGATATCTGCATGGAAGATAAACGTTTGGTTAGACGATGGTATCTGGGAGCATGTGTGGGATGTGTTGCGTTACTCACCGGCAGACATCATCGCTCTGGGAGCTCTGGCGTCGAAAGTTGCGACAACGTATCATTTCCTCGGTGGTCGACTGACGACGGAAGCCGCGCGCTATAAGAATCTCCTCGGTGGTGGACTGGCGCCGTATGGCGGGCCGTTGATTCTGTTCGACGGTGGTCGTTTGCGGGCGCGAGCACGGGCTGGGATCGCGTGATGACGAGCAGCTGTTGGAGTCTGGGGAGCGCGGTGAACGGGCCGCCGAGCTGCTTTGCCGTCGCAGCGTATGCCGCCTGGGACTTCCGTCCCGCTCGTGCGAGCGATCCGGCGAGAGATGTGTGCGAGAGTCGCGTCGACCGCCGCGCGATGCGCTGTCCGGTGAGAGGGAATCGCGCCGTGAAGTTCGACGCTCACAGTCCTCGGGTGGATCAGGACTGAGTGCTGGCTGGGAGCCGCGTCGACTGCCGCCGGGCAGGCAACTCTCATCGAAGGCGGTTGCCTGCCGCTGCAGTCGCTGCAGCCGTGGCGCCCGCTCCGGACTGATGCCCGCCTTGGAGTCGCGCCGATTGACACGTCCGCATTGCGTGGTGGAGTCCCGTCGACCCTTCGGCGCCGTCGGACTGGTGGCCGGCGGCGTTACTGAGCTGGTTATAATGGTCGGTGGCGGCAATGCCTGGCAGGCGGAATCTACCTGCTGATGGTGATAAGTGCTGGTTGAGATCAATGGCACAGAGTCTGAGCAGGAGCCGGCGGAGCTGGTCGAGGGACGCTGCTCCTGCCGAAAATTGGGAAATTCCGGTGCGGCCAACGAGTCACGCTTCTTGGTCACCTGGTATTTGGGTGGTGGAGGTGGCGTTGTCACGCGACTCGCAACATTGCTGTCGCGTCGGCTGTTAGACAAGTAGCTCTCGCCGGAGCCGCGTCGCGAGGCCTGCGGCATGGATTGGTTACGGGACAAGAGCGAGTGAGAGAAAACAAAAGAAAAACAGAGGGGGGAGAGAGAGGTGTGCATAGGTTAGGTTAGTTGGTTGTGGATGCTGGACGTTTTCGGAGAAACTCTCTAGCACTTTTTTTTAGCAAGGCCAGATATCTATATGTACATCTAAAGAAGCTTGGATGAGCTGAAAGGTCTTCTAGAAAGTATAAACTTTTCTACTCGATGCAGGTTTCTTAGGCGCGGAACCTCAATATGGACTGAGGTAGCCAGCACTTATTTCCTTATATCCTTCTCTATTCTAATTGGTCTTCAATTTCTATCTTTGAGTTATTCTAATTCTGAGTGGTTTTTCTGAAGATTCTACTTACAAAATTTGTAACCAAAAGATATGTTCATACATTGAAGTTGATTTAAGGCTTAAGGAGAGCTGATACTTCTTGATTATGATAGAATGCAGGGGATACCAATTCGTAAATGCTAGATAACAAAAGCTCCCTTCTTATCAACGATATCTGGCCCATCTACATAGTTTCTGCTTATAAAGGTCTTATAAACAATGGAGTTGTACTTTTAGAGAGCAGCTAATGCAGACAGAGACCGGAATAGTTCGGTTAGGCATACTCTTCCGTAAGGATGCCTATCTCGCTGGGGACTTAATCTATTATAAAAGCCAACTTACACTCTTCGTACACTCGACAACAATGGGCACAACGACGCTGCTGGACTGTTCCTCAACTGTGGTGCTCTCCCGTCGGTTCCAGTGCTTGACGAACTCGGTGGTGCTGGAGTCGCGGCGGGAGCGTATGCTGCGTATTCCAGAATCGGCGCTCGATTCGCGTCGCTTGCGCGGCGTCACATAGGTGGTGTTCCCGACCCCACTGCCGGAGCCGGATCCAACGTTGCCGCCAGTGCTGGCATCTGTGGTGGAGGTGCGCCAGGGAAGGCTGCGTGCCAGATCGGCTAGCGTTTCGCGGCGATTCAGATGCGCCTTGTTGCGAGCCGCCTGCTGCTGTTGTTGCTGCTGCTGCTGCCTGCTGGCACCGCCGCTCCATTCGCGCAAGATGTCAGTGAGTTGAGCCAGCGAGCTGCGCCGGCGTCGTTGTAAGCCAGGAGGCGGTGATGAGCTCGGCGGCGTTGTGATCTGTGCGGCCGAATCGCGACGGCCTCCAAGACGCTGGCGTATCGTAGATTCTTCGAGCTGCAGAGAGATAGAGAGAGACCGAGAGAGAAGGGGAGATAGAGATTTAGGCGAGAGTTCAAAGCTTAGGTCATGGACTTGACTAACCTGTTCGCGCACCAAGTCGTCCCAGCCATTGCCGCCCTGCCACACCAGACCAACCTGATGCGACATAATGGGCAGGTTGCACACAAAGCATACGGCTGTCATAGTCCTGCAACGACAAGGATAATGCATACAGAAGCTGCCTTGTAAATACAGCAGGGAGCAGCAGGGATAAGCGATAGGAGCGTATGTGAGGAAAGTGCGGATTTAGTTGGGCGCGGGCAATGTCGAGCAAGGATTTTAAATAAGCTTTTGGTTGTCGTAAATGGTTTGCGAGAGAGCTTTTAGCTTGGTGAAAGCTAAAAGAGCATGTATTCGGAAGTGTGTACAGTGAAAGCTTTCATTGAAGTTTCCTCTTGAGCTTTTATTACCGTTAGGTATATTTTGGGTTGTGCCCAAATTTTTAGACGGAGGACACTACGATGGGTAAACGCTTTTGTCAATGTAAAAAGCTTTTTTCCATGGAATATTTTTATAAAAATCGGGCTTAACAACTTGAAACAATGGATAATTTAAGAAATTTTTTAAAAAGCTCTCGGGCGTCCATTTTAATTTATCATTAACATGTAACATTTATGTAAATGATTGGAACTGTTCATGACTTTATCCCTTCGTGTCTTTTGAGGCAGGACGAATGATGGCTGCTCAAGAAAGCTTTCACTGTTAGAGCTTTGGCTGTAAAGCCTGACTTACGCTAACGCTTGTGAGCTTTGTTTAATCGAGTGCAAAATTAAAAGTGCTTAATTAAAATGAAAACATGCTGAAAGCTTATGCGATAAAAGCACATGCAAATGTGACATGCTGAACTTTAAGCTCTTGCTGTGGGTGATGTGCTATGGTGAGCTGATGTGTGCCTGCGGTGGAGTTGAAAAATGTTTATAGCAACGCAAAGGCTACAGTAAGAGTGCGTTCCGATAGAAGCTAAGGTCACATTAGCTGCTTTTCGAGCTGTTGCTGTGTTTGTTGTGTGCTTAGATATGCTTGGTCAGCTGCTAAAAAGTTATTTTAAGATTTGTTCATTAGCTAACTTTTTGCGTATGACGACGCCGCTGCTGGTCTGATCCATGGACCTGTAATGCCGCAGTTTTGACATGGCGCATGGCGTTCTTCGTCTGCAGCGATGCAGATCCCTTTAGTTATCCAATTGCAAACCGAGCTATTTGCCACAAATATTCCTATGTGGCTCTCAGTTGTTGTTGTTGCTGTTGCTGCTGTTGTTATTGTTGTTATTGTTGTTATTGTTGTTATTGTTGTTGTTGCTGTTGTTCTGTTGTTGTTGTCCTGTTGCTGGCGTGTTCCTTGGGTCGTGCGTGTGGTTGCCTCAGCTTGCACGTGATTTAGTTTTTTATTGAATTAACAACGCCTTTGCATACCTTTCACCAATGCACCCAACAAATTTGATTTCGTTTTTTATTGGTTTAGCTTTTTGGTAGAGTTTTGCTGTTTGGTTTCGAAAATTAAAATGAAATCAATTGGAATTTATATACTCTTTCCCATCGCAAAGCATTTACCCCAGGCTACTTATGTCAGTGCTTAACTTGTTCTGAACAAGTTTTTTAACTGCAGCTATTGCAAATATCTTCCATTATTGAGTCAGTTTATGTATTTCAGTCTGTTTTGCCAAGCTCTTCAATTTG
Organism: Drosophila ezoana; assembly: GCA_035045725.1. Taxonomy (NCBI): domain Eukaryota; kingdom Metazoa; phylum Arthropoda; class Insecta; order Diptera; family Drosophilidae; genus Drosophila; species Drosophila ezoana. Next base: position 5,064,543 of record JAWNOU010000058.1, read on the forward strand.
CTAAACAGTCCATTAATGCAGCCCACATAAGTTCTCAAGTCTACTTGACGTATTTTCAAGTATGTGAAATTTATGAGCATTTTTTGTTTGTTTACATTCTCGGAATTCCACTTCAAGTTTCCATCAGACATTTTTACTTAATTTTTCTTTAATATATAAGTTGTTAATAATTTCAGACAATACTTTGTATAAATTTGGTAGATTTTTATTGACTGCGACTTTCTTTTAATGCATGTTCTCTCTTTCCATTAACTAATTCAATGATCCCTACGTAGAAATCAATGTATCCAAGTCCGAAGTGCAAAGCTTGAAATAGTTGAAAGCCTATCAAATGGAATTCAAGTAACTGTTTCAGAGTTGAAATTTTAATGTTTATCTGGCAATTACAATGATATATTTCCCTTTCTCTTTATCTGCGGAGTGTGTTTCAGGTACCAATGTTTGAGTACAAAGCTAGCTGCCATTTGGTGTTCAATTAATCATTGTGTATTCATATCAAAATATCCCCCATGTTAAAGTTATATGAGGAAAGAGTATTTAAGCCTCGGCTAGCCGAGGTGTCCAAAAGTTTCTAGCAAATAGCATACATCAAGAACTTGCTTGTTGAGATTATTTTTCGTTTCTGATTATTTTTTGATTAAGTGGGGCGGGGATTGGGGACTTTGCTACACACAGAGACACAGAGATACACTGAAAAAAATTGAAGAAAAGAATATTTGTTGGTTTAAAAACACATTAAGGGGATTTCATAAGTAAAATTCAATTTTGAATTTCTTATTATTTTTTTGTTTTTTATTTCTTTTTTTTTTTTAATTTAAATCCAAATATTTTGGGGTAAAACCAAAACTATGTAAAAGCATATAAATCCGAACTTGTAAAAAATATCGGGACTAAGTTAAGTTTAAATATAAGTTTCTAAAACAAATTAACTTAAATCATACATAATTACGTATACAGAGCTAATATGATATGTTATATTCAAATATATTATTTGACAAATCGAACTGACTACGAATCAAACATGCAATTTGTGCTACTTCGTTTGTGATGTTCCAAGACTAAGTATAATTTTAATTTCTTAATAATAACTTTAATTTTGCAGAGCGTATTATAATTCAACTTTTATTCAGTGCGTAAAGTTGAAATAAATCTTCAACGCAGCTTCTCTCTGCTGCACACTAGGGAAATAGTATTCTTAAATAGCATCGGATCATACAGTCCGATCGTTATGCAATTTTCGCAGCACTTAAATGAAGAAGATACCGTGTACTAAATTTGGTGTGTTTCTCTCTCTTAGTAACATGCTAAGGAGTACTTATAATGCTCAAAATGCTTAATGTTAGGTTAACCTACAGTCTGATAATATTAAACAGTGTTAATTTTGGTCGCAGATACGAAAGCACATTAACGAATCAATCGCTGACCCATTCCTTTTCCGACTGGCTACCTTCGAACCTGCCTACTGTCGAGTCCAGGTTCGTTTGCTTAAAAAGGGAATGTAAAATGAAAGCTTTGCAGGCTGTTCACTTAACAGTGGCTCTGACTGAAATTGTCAAACCCATATCAAATTGCTTTTTGCTGCTGTTCGGTTTATGGAAATGTAAAATTTCATTTGATTCAAGCAGCTTAACATTCAATTTGCGAGAATTAGTGAAACCATAGATGGCCAGACAAAAGTATTTATTCACCTATTCATATTCATATTCACGTTCATGCTCAAATTATAAATTTCGTTTGTTCAAACCGTATGCAAGCGCACTTATTGGGCATAGTACAATTTTTATGCAAAATTTCAGAAAAACAAAAAAAAAATGAAGAGTAAACTTTTCAACAGCGCCGAACTGTGGGCGGGTTTGGGTGCTGTCTTTGGTAGCTTGAGGCACTTGCATATAATAACATTTAGGAAAAAAAAAGGCTAAGTGGAAAAAGAAAACAAGCCAGCTTTTGAGCGGGTGGTTGGTAAGAGTTAAAATAACAAACGCCCCGAGCGGCACTTATAAATGCGAAAATATGCTGGGCATGCTTGTAAAAGCAAAAGAAATGGGGCGGATCACACACAACATTTTGCCCAAAACAAAAATCCCAAAACTACACAGTTAAATCAGCTTAAAAACTAAATAACGTGCGATACAAAGCGTACATAACGCTTGCCAGAAAAATATATATAAACTTATATATATAGCAAAGCTTTATAAAAAGTGTGTGTGGCAAAATGCGTAGCATTTAAGTATATGAAAGCCGCATTTGAAAGCTAAGATAAAAACTGAAATTTAATGAAGTTTTATGAGTTGGCCACTAAAAAAGACACGTGGTTTTTGCCGCTGCCGCTGGGTGGTTGATTGGGTGGTTGGCTGGTGACCCTACAATGTCAATCAAAATGAAGCATAAACTTTAGTGGACGGCAAGTTTGTGGCCGCAAACTTAATAACTGGCAGACGTCGACTCTGAAATCCAACCATTCGCTCACACACACACACACACAAAGAGTGTGTGGGCGGAAGTGTGTGTGTGTGTGTGACATGAGCACGACCGGAAGTTGTCAAGCGTGTGCGAGCTGCTTGAAAAGTTGGCAGCTGCCTGCCCACACACACACACACACGCACACACATTTATGACATGGCAGACTGGCCTTTAGTCACTCAATAAAATAGTTTTTAAACAAGTAAAAGTGCTCTAATCGAGATGATTCGTGTTTGAGGTTAAGGCATACCCTAGATATATCATTCTCAGTTAACTTTCTGGCTTTTTTACGGATCGTCACAAAAGTTTTCAGGGGCCAAAGTTGACCTTCTAGAAAAGTAAACTTCTTATATTTGGTAAAACAATGGCAGGCTACAAAAAGTGAAATACATTTGATCTACGTGAAGTAGAAAAAAGAGAAGAGCCACAAATTGATTTCCAAGAAAACTTATATTTCACATTTAATCCATATACTTTCAGACTAGCGCATACAAATGGCTGGATAAGCTCTATGGCTGTCCGTGTAACGGGTACAGGGTATTAGAAGCAGCTGCTGCTGGCAAAGTTTTGGCCCGCAAGTTGGGGCAAAAAGTTTACAGCTTAACTTGGCCAATCCAATTGCCACCTGGCCCGCCGCCGGCAGCGGGCCGCTTAATCAATTTGAAGTGCAACGCCAGCTGCAGTTGCTAGGATATATTCTGGTAGCATCTGTTGCCCCACAGGCACATAAGTATATAAATATCTACTTGTCGCACATTTCGTGGCTCAAGTGGAAGCTGCTTCGCATAATACAGCCGATTGCTGCCGTTTGCCCGGACCTGACCCGTTTGATTGACAGCTGTCAATTTGCCTTGCCAGTCAAGTGCAGCATTTGCGTCCAAGCACCACACACAGATACACACACTGAATCCATAAAGTTGCTGAGTTGGAAGTTGATGAAGTTATGCAAATATGCACAAAAGTCGAAAGTAGTTAACAGCAAAGTGAAGACTGTGGCAGAGAGCAGGTACGTCCTCAGCTTTGTGAATACCCTACAAATATTTGAATGTACACCCGCTACCCAATTGGATTGTTGGATAGTCCTTCGAGATACTTTAGAGCAGTACTGTAAGATACTTTGTTGAGTGTTTATTTGTTATGCAGGTAAAAGAGTTGTAGCTACTTTGCTAAGCTAATCTAATTACCAGGAAAAACATTGCACAATCGGGCCACTTTTACTCACTGAAGGAAAAGAAAGCTCAGCTCTAAACTTTAAATCGATATAAAAAACTAAAGATTTTTTGGGAAGCGTCCTATTTCAGAGCTAAGGCTTATTCTTAAGTTTTTAGACTCCGTACAGGGTATATTGCAGTCAACTAATTTGGTTGACTGAGAAGAATGCAGCGCCAACATTTTCTGCTGGGCATCCGTTGCAGCTGCCTTTCAGCAGTTCGTCTCACATTTTGATTAAGCGCAGATAAAGCAAAGGGAAATTCATCTACAACAAAGTTTGCAACAAAGCTAAAAGCAATTGTTCAAATGCGTAACATTGTTGTGCTAACTAGTGTCTGTTACAATCCGCATGAACATACATACATATACACATGTATTTACATTGTGTAAATAAAGTTTGTTGGCATTGCGTGTTTACATTTCATTATTATTAGTAAGCTGGCAGCTTGATTGCACAGCTTCTTTAATGCGCCTAACTCAAGCATGAGATTTGCTTTTCATGCGTATTAAGCTTAAGTGCCATGCAAAAAAAGAATCAAAAAAGTTCTGGCAAAATATGAACATGCATTGATATTCACACAAAAGGGGTAAGCGATAATCAATGGGAGAAGATAATGATATAGATTGCTAGCTTGTTCCAGAATATGCATATTGCTAGATTATAGATGCTTCCCGCAGCGTGTTATACGCTTTTCTGGATCTAGTTTTATCACATCACATCATCATCCACTTTGCTCAAAAAATTGTACATTTACAAACATCACAATTTGCGATTTCATTGGCAAGTGTCCGTTGTCGGTAACATGTGAGTGGCAAAAGTACGGCTTCTTTAAGTAAACAGCTCATCGGCTTGATTCGACTAACCTGAGCGACGAAAAGTTTTCCTTCCGATAGTCAAAGTCCGCTCTTAACATCGATCCGAAATTCAATAATTCATCGCAAAAAGAAACGAAATATTTGCGACGAATACACACCTTTTTTTTGAAAATGTCACATATTTAGCAAATGTGGAAAATGTGTTTTCTTATGGGAAACCGTACAGGCCACATATTACATAAAAAAATGTAAAAAATGTTGACAGTGGAATTAGGCTATAAGCTTTTGGGTTAGCTAGCTCTTCCGCATTTCGGTCATTTCTGGCTATTTCAAAAAGCTCATCCATAATCTAAAACTGTCGCAACGAGTAGGTATCGATACAGTGACTAAACAACAGCAATCGATGCTTTCTAGTTGAGCTGTAAATTCGTGTACGCCATTTTGTTTTCAATACTAAGGAGATTTGCGTGATAAATGAAAATGGCTTCCCAGATGGAGTTCGATTTAACGGAGCGCATTTTGCTACATTTGGATAGTTCCGAAGAAGTTGACACTCTGCATTTGGCCCAACAGTTTGACATTGAGCATCAGAAAATAGTGGGCGCAGTGAAGAGCATTCAGGCGCATGGCGAGCTGCTCAAAGCGGAGGCACTTACGCACAAATCCCTTCAGCTGACCGAGGAGGGACAGTCTGTGGCGTTGCGTGGCAGCCACGAGGCCATTATCTATGCTGCGGTGCCCGCGGAGGGGGGCATAGCTCAGGCGGACTTGCTGGCCTCCGGCGGCTGCAATGCCAAGCTGGGCTTCAGCAAGGCCATGTCACAAGGTTGGCTGTGGCTGGACAAAAGCGTGCAACCGCCGCTAATCCGGCGCAGGGTGGCCAGCATAGTGGACCATGTGCAGGCGCAGCTGCTGCAGCTGCAGCTGGCAGGAGGCGAGGCGCAGCTGTCGGCTCCGGATTTGGCTGACTACAAAAAGCGCAAGCTGTTGCAAGAGTTAAGCATCAAAAGCTTTCGGCTCAGCAAAGGACCACAGTTTGCCACCACGCTGACTAAGCTGGAAACGGACCTCACCATGGACATGCTGGCCACCGGCCAGTGGCAGCAGCTCAAGTTTAAGGCCTACAATTTCGATGCACTGGGCGCATCGCCAATGCGTGGACAGCTGCATCCGTTGCTCAAGGTGCGCACCGAGTTTCGTCAAATCTTTCTCGAGATGGGCTTCTCGGAGATGGCCACCAACAACTATGTGGAGGCATCGTTCTGGAATTTCGATGCACTCTTCCAGCCGCAACAGCATCCGGCTCGCGATGCCCACGATACGTTCTTCATCAAACAGCCGGCCCAGTGCGGCGAACTGCCCGAGGATTATGTGCGCCGCGTGCAGACCGTGCATTCGGTGGGTGGGTATGGCTCGTTGGGCTACGGCTATGAGTGGCAACTGGCTGAGGCGCAAAAGAATCTGTTGCGCACCCACACAACGGCCGTGAGTGCACGCATTCTGTTCCAGCTGGCCAACCAGGCGGGCGGCTTTAAGCCCGCCAAGTACTTTAGCATTGACAAGGTATTTCGCAACGAAACACTGGACGCAACACATCTCGCCGAGTTCCATCAGGTTGAGGGCGTTATCGCTGACGTTGGCCTGACCCTGGGCGATCTAATTGGCACTCTACATGAATTCTTTTGCAAATTGGGCATCACCCGGTTGGAGTTCAAGCCAGCATATAATCCATACACGGAGCCCAGCATGGAGATATTCTGCTATCATCCCGGCCTGGCCAAATGGATTGAGGTGGGCAACTCGGGCGTCTTTCGACCGGAGCTGCTGTTGCCCATGGGCCTGCCGAAGGATGTGAATGTCATTGCTTGGGGCCTCTCGCTCGAACGGCCCACAATGATCAAGTATGGCATTAATAATATACGGGATCTGGTTGGACCCAAGGTAGACCTGAAAATGGTTGAAGATGGGCCCATTTGCCGCTTGGATCACGTTTAATGAGCACTATACTTCGATTTCGCTTTATGTAAACGATAAGTTATCAAGCTCGTTTTGCAACACTGCTCGAGCACCATACTTCGATTTCGCTTTATGTAAACGAGAAGTTATCAAGCTCGTTTTGCAACACTGCTCGACCAATCGACCAATTTCATGCATTGACAACAAAAAAAAAAACATGAACAAAGCAACTATCTCGATTTTCTTTCTTCTTTTCTTTCGAGCTTTTTGAACAAAATTATAATTAAAATAAGAGCAACTATTGATAATGGGCCTGGGCCTTTCCTTTGTCTGATGCCGTTGCCCAACTTATCGATTTTTGACTGCGTGTAATTGTCTTAAGTACCATCCCTATGCTCTATTGTTTTCTGATTATTTGTGCAGCTGCGCTCCGTGGTGGGCACATAAAAGAAAAGCCCCACCAAAGCCTACCAGAAAGGCTCAAAAACTTTGCCAGCATTTTGTAGGCTCTTAAAAAAAAAGAATTAAAATATATTTGAGTAAAACGCTGAAGGCAACATACAGCAACAACAAATTGAAAATGGCACACGAAAATTACTTAATCCGACTTAAGAAGTATTTTCGTGTGTCACAGAAAGTTCTGCCCCCGCGCTGGGTTGTCAAGTAGATGAAGGGTGTTGGGTGCCGAGTGCTGGGTGCCTGGCCAGGGCCGTGCCTTGCTGGGGTAGCTAGGGGTATATAGCGCGTAAATGCCTGCACGTACTTGCCGCCTTTGATCTAAATTACCAAACATTTTCAGGTATTTCAACTTTGAATGCCAGCCGGAACCCCAAGACAACAAAATAAAAAACAAAAATAAATAAATACCACGAAGCAGAAGAGAATTCAAAAAGCCCAAAATGAAAATGTCAAATGAATGAAGGAGCCCGAGAGGCTTCTAAGCTGGGCAACAGTGTTGAGTCCTGGCAGTTAATCAATGAATAGCCGCACCCAACTGGCCAACAGTATGCCCCTCGCCACTCGCCCCGCCCGCTCACCATTCATTAGCGCCCCAATTGCCCCAGCCCCCCCCCCCCGGAATGCTAAGCAATTACATCAAAAGAAAAATGTTGGCTAGAGAGCTTCGAGTAATTTTTCAATGGCCCAGACGTCGCTCGAAAAATTAACTAAATAGCTGTTGGGCAGCCACCAACCGCCCGTCCGCCTACCCGGTCTGCCTACCCGGTCCGCTGCACTGCCGCCCGCCCCTGCAACCGGCCTCCTGCTACCTGAAAATCTACTTAGGCGTCGTCACATTTGTTGCCGGACAGGTGCTAGACGCACAAAATGTTTAGGTTCCCCTAGCTATATTTCCTTTTGCTCGCTTTTCATTATTACGAATTGCATATTATTGCTGGGGAACGAGAGAGAGAGAGAGAGAGAGAGAGAGAGAGAGAGAGAGAGAGAGCGAGAGAGAGAGAGAGAGAGAGAGAGAGTGGGAGGGGTGACGAGAGGGCACTGTTACGGTAAGTGTCCGCCATTTAACTAAATTGCTTCAGTTTTGTCGAACTGTTCACCTAGACGCAACTGCAGCAGCTGCTGCTGGGCATTTGTAAGTGTTGTAAAGTGCCTATTTAGGTAATAGTTTTAGGTATTTTCAGGCCACCAAATTCGGAGTCTCTTCAGTATTCAAATAGAACGTATATCATGCGAGGCTATCAAATGCTAGGAAAAGGATTACTTCTAAATGTACTTTGAAACTGTTTTCGTGATGGAGTTTTGGAAAATTCCAGCCACAGCTGTGGAAAATTGGTGAAATACCATTCGAGCTGCCTCTTCTTTTTTTGTGTCCGTGTAGTTGTTAAAATTGAGTTGAAATTGTGATTTATTATTTAAATCTTGAACTGGAGGATCTTATATTGAACTTTTGACCTGCCTAACTAATCAAATAAGTGGCACCGTTTATTGCATTGGACCCTCTATTAGACGCTGGACCCATAAGTATCCATCATGTGAAATTGAAAATGAGTTTACTGAAAGTAGTTTTAAATAAATATTCATTTTGGCTTGCATGATTTATAAGCTGCCTTTTGCTTTTATTTTAAATGGACCCCAAAAAGCAGCAAGTAAAAAGCAAAGCACCCTTCCCGCGCCGCACCGCACCTCGCCGCGCCCGCTCTAAATATCAGCTGTCAGCTTAGCCCACGACCATTTGAATAAATAAATAATTAAAGTGCGCTCCGGTTTTGATATGCACAGCGTCCAGGGTTTTTAATATGCGCAAAGTGAACCTACGACCAGGGAGCGGATGGCACACGCATCAGAAACCATTTGGATTTCTGCTGATGATGCTGCAAGGGCTTCATAAGAGGGGCGGGGCGGGGCGGGGCGGGGCGGGGCGGGGCCAGCGCCCATTGTTGGGTCAGTGCTGAGCGGTTGAGCTGCTTGAAATGCACAAGGCAGAAGGCGAATGAACGGCCATTGGACATGCAGCCAAGTCGCTGGCCTCACATGCTGACTGGCAGCTGACAGCAAAATAATTTCCGCTGACAATGCGAAACGCCTCAACCGAAATGAAAGCGACGGAACGCACGAGCTGGACGGAACGGACGGGACGGACGGAACTGACGGAGCTGCCGAAGCGCACTCACTGTGGATGGGGCGCCGAAAACCCTGTTAACGGGCCGGCTCAAGGCATTTGAAGGGACTTCAAATCTTTAAATTTATTAAATGCCAAATAATAACATTTTGTTGGCCCGAACAACGTGCTTAAATTGTGATTTATTGATCAGCTTTAAAACTTTCAGTTTGGGATACATTTTTCTTGCCGTTATTGGTAAGTTTGTCAACCATTAAGAAATGCTGAATGACCCAACGTTGGGTCTGATAATATTGATTGATTGTGTTTGTCAAGTCAAATAATTATAATTATTATATATTTTTTGTAACCCCTGTCTTACGCATCTTCTCTCTCTGTCTGAGTTTTCTACACCCGTTTGCAATGTTTGCGTGTGTATGTGTATGAATGTGAGTGTGCGGGCGTTTGTGTGCTAGTGTACGCATGCATGCATGTTTGCATATACATAAAGCTTTGCAGTTCTTATGGGCTGGGCTGTGCGTTAATCACCAATCAGTCAGTCAGTCAGGACAAAAAGTTTTATATATATCGATATAAAGATTTGGCAAGCCTCGCGCGTCTCTAATGCGCCCTAGGGTAGTGCTCAGTGCAAAAGTGTAGCATACTTAAGAGCGCATACACTTGCGTTTGTTGTAAAGTAGAGTAGTTGCATGCAAATCTCTTATTCGCCCACGGGCAACGCCCGTACAGAGCTTACTCGAGAGAGTTTGACTGTATGCATTGATTTTGGCCCGTTTGTAACTCCGATTCGGCCCTGGGCAACAGCTAACTAGGCGTTTGGAAAATGGCAAGCATACTTAAAAGCGCTTCATTGAGTTCATTATAAAGTAGTTCGGCTGCACGTCGACTTGGGCGCGCTTTAAGTGCTTAAACCGCCCCTGGGCGGCTGCCCCTTTTAGAATGTGGTGTGTGTGCGTGCGTGTGTGTGTGTGTGCAAATGTGTAGCATACTTCTCGGCGCCATACAAGCCCCAACAGCCATTATGCAAATCAAGCGAAAAGGCGATGCCAAAGCATTTAAGCCGTTTTAGCTCAGCTGCCCCCACACGTGCCCCCACCCCAGAAGAGCCAACATCAAGAACTTTTACCCCCCTCCCAACGTCCCGCTCGCTGCTATTGTTGTCGGTGTTTTGTGCTGAGAGCTGCTGTTGTTGTTGTTGTTTTTGCTGCTGCTGTTGGGGCTAAAATCTAATTTCCTTTGGCATGCGCCGCAGCAGCCACCTTGGCAACATCAGCTATGGGCCTGTGTGTATGTCAGTTAGTATGTCTGTGTGTGTGTGTGTGTGTGTTTGTGCGTTGTGTGCCTGCATAATTCAAGTGCACAACAAGTCGTACGGCTCAAGCAGCGGGTCGACTGTTGCCCAGGTGATAGCAAGTAACTTTGCTAGCAGCTCAAATCTCACAGCCCCACAGCGAGCGAGAGAGTGAGAGACTAAAAGTCATATCAGAAATGGCAATCGATTCCCTTCTCATTAGCAAATAATCAATGGGAATTAGGTGCAACAGTTGCCAGCAGTCGGAACGTGGCATGGCAAAAGGAGGGCGGGCCGCTTACAGCTCGCTCTTGGCAGTCAAGTGGCGGACAAGTGCCGAGGACGCCCTGCAGCGCGCGACTAACTAAATAGTGCCACGCCTGCACACACACAAACGCCCAGCTGCCCCACTTTATTCTTGCCCCCGCCCCTGCCCCCGCCCCTGCCCCTGGCCCTGTGCGTGCTGTGGGTGACTTTCACTTTTGCAATGGCAAGTTTGTAGCCAAACAATGGACCGCATCGTTTGCTCGTTTATTTGCTAACAAGTCTAAAATGAAATTAATTATAGTTACGCACAGTTGGCAGGACCCACACCGCGAAGGGTGCCACAGAGCGGGCAGCGGGGCAAACGGTCCTGTGCCTGTGTCTGTGCCTGTGCATTGCCATTGTTTTTGGGTGGGGCCCCATCGGCCGCTTGCTCAGCTGATAAAGGTGCAGGGGACAGAGGGCAGAGGGCAGAAGCCACTGCTTAGGCAAGTCTACCAAGGCCTGCTCTTTTATTTTATTTCATTTTATTTTGCTTGTGCAGGGTAGGCTATGTGGGTTAGTTGCCCATGTCACGTTGGCGAATAGTTTGGGTAAGGTGTATGACAGGCAGCGTGAATTTTGGCTGAGACGTTTGCCAGACCCAAGAAACTTAGAAGCCCGCAGATCTGCTGTCAGCAAAATTGATATATGGTCGCTTGTATGCAAAAAGTAACTACAAATTGTTTTAGTTGTAAGATATGTCGGGCAAATCCCATTAAAATAAGTTTCATAAGTGCAAAGCAAGGCTATGGGTTGTGCTATACATAATTAAAAGAGCATACTTAAGCTTTATAAAAGCATGTTGTGTTCTTGTTTAAGGGTACTTAAGCCAAGCCATATGCATATTATATATCATATATGTACCCATATAATCCTGATCACTGCGACTAGATGAGCTGCTCTTCGCCTATTTGGTATATGGCCTCTTAAACAGAAGACGCTCTTTAATAGTTATATATGGGTATATATATAGCTTGGTATAAGATATACGAACTCAGAGACAAGAGGATCTATGATAACTCAAATTGGCATACAAATATTTGGAATGCATACATCATTCTTCTTTGTGATTGTTAGTAGAGTATTTCTTGGTCGTATCACTATAAACTAGCCTTTTTCTGTGTGTGTTTGCTTTTGTTCAGTTGCAAAGCTGCCAACCGCCAACCAAAAATAGCTCGGTTCAGTCTCCGGCTTCGGCTCCAGCTTCAGCTCTAGCTCAGGCTTTACTGGTTGGCTGGCTGCCTTCCATGCTCTGGCCGGGGGCTATACTTGCAATTACGTTCAGGCAGCTGATGCCTGTCTGTGGTCCTGAGCTTTTAATTAATGCATGCAAGTGTGTGAACCGGGCAGCTCTGTCAAATGTCCGTGCTTCAACAATTTAGCCGTAGCCATAGCCGTTTCCGGCCAAACTGCCGGGCCGGACGGAACGCCGATAAATGGCTTTGAGCCTGTCGGGTTCGCGTTTAACTCCTTTTTTTTTCTTGCATATAATTTAAAGTCTTGTGTTGTGTGTTTTCCCCAGTTTCCCCTTTCTGCTGCCCGGTCCCCGCTCCCCACTGGCCACACCCACCCGATCCGGTCTGCCACCCTCGCCAGGCGCTTGTTTACATTTTATATCAAAAACTTTTACGAGCTACAAAATGCGCTGAAGCTGAGCGCCAAAAAAGCAAACAAATGTGCCGAGAGTTGCGGAGCGGGCATAAAATAAATAAAAATAAAATTGATAGCATGCTTTTTGGGGTCTCCCTTCGTGTTGTGTTGTTCTTTCTTCCTCTTCCTCCTCCACTTCTTCTTCCCCTGATTTTGCTTCTTCTTGCTTTTCTTGGGACTGGGGCTACTCTGCCAGGCTAGGGGAGGGTCTCTCAGCTACCCACTCCTAAGTGGACCCCCAAAATGGCGACTCTAATGACAATTATCGGCAACGCAATTATCTCATCCAACAGATGATTACACTGCTTAACAAAATTAAAGTGCCTCGATTTTCATGCTTAGCATTCACAAAGCCGCGAAGCATTCATAATTCAATGAGCTAGTTCTCCGCTGAAAGCTTAACAATTGCGGGCTTTTCATTTTATATGCGTTACACACAATTTGGACGGATTTTAAATAAATTATGTTGCATGTAATTTGCTGCGAAAAATACTCACAAAAATATTTGTATGTAACGAAAATATACTCTGTTCTCACATTGAAATAGAATTTTCCCGTTTGAAACTCGTAACAAAGACTTTGAGTTCTATTTTATTCTAGCGGGTATAGCACGGCCTTGCCCGTGCCACGTGGAACTTCCCGGGTGGAATTTTCCGATACCCCGTCTTTAAGGGCATCTTCATCACGTAAGGAAACTACAGTGAAAATTTCAGCTTCCTAGTTTTTACGGGTTGGGCTGTGCGTTGTTCACCAATCACAAAGTCAATAAGCCAATAAGCCATAATATATATATATCTTAAAATTTACGGGTGAAATCGGCTCTTCTTGTTTGACCAGCCAACTCAACTTTTCTATCCCTACTAGACTAGCACGTATCATTGCTGCCTTAAACATCAGTCAATTTACAAATTCAACTGTCTGTTCTACGGAAATGATTTTCATAAAATTTCATGAATAAGTTTTCTAACTTTTCATTGAGAATGAACACAAGCTTTTTGAGTTCAAGTTCGGTTAAGGGTTCGTTTCATAGTTAAAAGAGAAATAATGGTTCGAACCGGCATGATGCCAAACAATTTTGGATACCTGCTCTTTCTCCAAGTCCTTGTTAATTTAAATCTCGATCAGATTTGAGAGTACTTTAAACAACTTGAGGAGCTGCTCTTTAAGGCAATTCTCATGTGTGTTTTGGGTTTCTGTTTGCTACTCATGAGGCGCATGAATTGAAAATATGATGAAATCGTGTTATTTGGGCAGGTTCTGGGCTTGATTTAGTTGTGCAAGTTGTGACTATAAATAAAATGGGCATAAAATGCGTTGAGGCCTGAAATTGATGTGCCCGAAAAACGATTGCAATGACAGATGGCCGCTATTAGCGGCAAAAGGTGAACGCCGTGCATGTGTGTGCGTATTGTGAAACCATAAATTCCCAGCAGTTGCCAAGCGGCGGTCTCAGAGATGAATCCCCAGGCAGTCGCCAAAACCGAGCGGGCAATGCAAAACATTTCAATAATGAAAGAAAAAATATAAAAGAGAAAATCAGAGCAAAGATGCTAAGCACACAGAGCAGCCACGTGTGCGTGTGTGTGCCTGTGTGTGTGTGTGTGTGTGTGTGCGCGTGTGTGTGCAGCCAGCCATTTTATGTTAACAACTTTCTTGGCCCAAAGCGTTTTTCATCAAGAAGCAAGAAGCGACGAGACGTTCTCGACTTTATCATCATTTTGTTTATCATTAACAACTCGTCAGCGGCAAACAACATCATGATGCCAACGATAATGATAAAGATGAAGATAATGATGATGATAATGATTACTTTCAAGTGTGTGCCATATGTCACACACACACACACACACACACACGCACACACACACTCAAGTATAGCAACCGCGAATGCTGCTCAAGCAAATCATAATAATTATAATAAAAATAATAATAATAAAAATAAAAATAAAATAAAATATAAAAAACAAAAAAGTAAGCAAAATAAATGTTAAATCAGTTTTTTATTCAAGCCAGCCGACAGATGGCGCTTTCCGCTGCTTGGGCAACAACTTTATGAACCATAAAACCAGGTGGCAAAACGAGCCAAAGGCACACGACGTCCTTTTCGCCTACGTCTTGGGCCCGCCCGCACCGCCAGCTTGCCTTTGCTTGCCTTTTAGCTGGTAGCTGGGGCTTAGCCCGAAACTGGGGCGTGGCTGCTGGCGGAGCATATCATTCATCTCTGCTTAAAATGCCATTGGATTGCATATGCTTAAGTTTTCATTTTTTATTTCATGCTCAGCGAATGGGTTGCCGTTGTTAGTCCTTAACTGAGATTTGCTGAAGTTGAAACATTACAGATGATGTGGTATGGTCATCATGAACTGGCCAATGCTTTGTAAACGTGGATTGCCCGTGTAAAGGAAAACAAGATTTAATGCCCGGTTGACAAGTTGTCAAAATGGTAAAGAGCGTCATGCGCGACGCCAGCGATGACCTGTCCTGCCAGTTGTCTTGCATGACATGTCAGCCAAATTATCTGCGAGCTTAAACAAGACTTGCTATCTAGATGGCGAAAGGCAACAAAAATTTTCTTGGTTAGGTTCACAGTTCAAGCCAATGCCTCGCTTCAACAATCGGCTAGTGAACCTGGTTAGTAATTAAATATAGATATTTTTATTTGTTGGTTCCGATTTGATTTCCCCAATATAAATATACTTTTCTACAAGAGATATACACTATAAATCGAGCGAAACAGGGTGTAAGCTGGTCGGGCATACTCATAGAGCAGCCATTTCAGTCTTTTTGTTGTTATTCGGTTGGCTTGTGAAGTTGTGGGCAAAAGTTTTCATGTTTTCATATTTTTCAGCCAGGGCAAGCCGCAGGCGATTGCCAAAGATGATGATAAAAGCCGAGTCGAGCATCGAGTCGAGTGTCGAGAGTTGAGTTTCGAGTTGAGCTGAGGCTGTGGCTGTGGGGGTAGTTGTGGAAATGTGAGCTGCTGCTGCTGCTGCCAGCAGCCTGGGGCATGCATGGCGCAAAGTAATGTAAACAAGACACACACGATAGGTGGTGGGGGGGAGGGGAGGGGGAAAGAAGGTAAGAAGCAAGACGCTTGGATACGCGCACATGCACAAGCCGAGATTTCGTTGTTGGCCAGTTTTGCGGATTGGCCCGGTTCATCATTATGCGGGGCATGTTTTTAGCCCTTTGGGCCAACTTGAAGAGTTGCCAAAAAGTTGGCATCTCGCTTACAAGTAAACTCTGTAGGCGTTGTGCTTCAACTCAAATCTAGTGGCTCCCTGTCTCCCTCTGTCAGGGCCGCACAACAAAATACACAGCACTCCACACACACACACACACACAAACACACAGAAAGAGTTCGCATCGAAATTAAAATTGAATATTTTCTCTTTCTGAATTTTGGTGCTCTATATTTTTTTTATTTTTGTAATATTTTGTAAAAATTTGTATCTGAATTTTTGCCTAGTTCTTCTTCAAGTTATGTCGCAATCGCCGAAGAGCTTGTCGACGCATAAGCCCCAGCCGAAGCGAAAGCACGTGGTATACAGCTTTCAGCTGAAGCAGCGCATGCATCCTTTGACCAAGGATTTGACCGCGATCGCCTGTCTGCCCGATGGCGACTTGCAGTCGTTGGAGCCAATCAAGCCCCACGAGGAGCGCCTCTGTAAGATGTTCATCTGCGATACCGATGGGCGTCTGGTGAAGTCGATTGCCTTCACCGAAAGCGATTATCGTGAGGTGGTGAACGATTTCATAAATAGCGAATGCACCGATGCGGATGCGAAGGAGAATGGCGCTGGGAATAGAGATGGGCATGGAAACAGGAAAGGAACTGGGGAAGGGGATGTGACTGGGAAACCAATCACATTGCTTATGCCGTATAAACACCACATCAAATAAATTTCAATTGTTTGCTCAGTCAAATTAGTTCAATGGGCTGCCCACTCAGGGCCATGGTTACCTGGGCTAAGCCGATAGTCAATGTCCTCGTGCCTGGCAGCTCAATTAGGCAGCTTTGTTTTGGCCGCGTTGCTCGACTTTAGCTCGCGTACATCACTTTGATTGAAGTTGAGCCTCGAGCCAGTTTCTGGCCATTTGATTGATTAATATGCGACATGCTAAATCAGCTTAACTTGACTGGCTGACTGATTGATGGACGGATTGACTAACTGACGGATTGACTGACTTTTCCTTATTTTCCAATCGGCCTTGAGTTCATTTGAAAAGAAAATGAAGTTCTCAAGTTGCATAGACTTAAGTTCATTCAGTTTATATTCGGCTTCAAGCTTAAAAATTAAACGACGAAAAAAACGAATTTCCATTTGAATAAATAAGTCCTTGGCTAGTCGAAATGGGGCACTACTAGCTTGTATACCTATTATCAATCGAGATGCAGTTATCGAAAGCTGAGCTTCTATTAGCTCTGTTAAGTCGAGCATTATGACTGCGAGGAACTTTCTTCAATTGTTGAGACTGAGCACTGCAATTTTCTTGTTTTTCGCTTCTTGTAATCCTCAGAAAAACAACATTTTGTCCCGCTTTTCTCAGTTTTTTCGAACAATTTCAATGCAAGGACTATTAATAGTGCTTCCATGTCAGAAGTTTTTCTGAATAGCAAATCTTTGCAAGGAACGCCCACTTTGCCATTCCCCTCCGACAATACCCTGCACCCATTGATGGAGAAAGGTAAAAATACAAAGTATCATGGATTTGTGCAAATGTGTGTAACAGAAAGAAGAAGAAGCGTAAAGAAGTGCAGATTCGATACCGAAAATCGATTGATTGCCCTCGAAATTGCAAAGCATATGGAAAAGTTGTGTTTGTTGTTGTAGTTGCGGATGCGGATGCGCCACCCGTCGCCAGTTAACCATATTGTGTGGCCCACCAGCGCAGAGGCGTGGCTCGGCGAGGGCTGGAGTGCTTAGATGGAGGGCTGGGGGCGTGGCTTTATTTGATATGCTCAAGGCAAGGCTGTGTGGGACAGACTTGGCAAATGCTACTTTGATGTTTCATGTCATGGTTTTTGCCTGGTCAGCTCTCTCACCTCTCCCACCTGGTTCCCCGACGCCCCGTTCCCCACCGACTCTTGAGCTGCCGTCACCCACACCAAACGACCAGTTCCCATCTCATTTCACCTACTGACAGCTTTCAGTATGTTTATGCATATTATTTCTTTTTTTGTTTTTTTTTGTTTGCTGTGCTCCACTGATCAAACAAAAGACTTGCAATGGGGGGGCGTGCCAACGCCCACTTGATGGCTGCCGGGCATAATTTATGCCGGAACGACGGAATGGTCGACGGATTTGCCAATGGACGTTGACGGGACGCTGACAGGAAATCCAAAGCGGAAATTTGCTTAAGAAAATTGTCGAGTAATGTCGGAAAACCCCCCTCCGGAGTGTCCGACTAGGAAATACCCTGCGCAGAGCTGCGGCCACAGTCCATATTGCATAGCGACTTTTATCGATACATATCAGTAAAGTAAGCGTTAATTTGATCTGCGCGGGTAATCGGAGGAGTTCAGCTTAAGCTTGCAAGTCTCTGGCTCTCATAGCCTCTGAGATATATGCGAACAGATGAACATGGTCAGATAGACACGGCTGTTGATGCTGATCAACCATTCTACGCATCTTTCAATGGGTGCAGGGTATACAAATAAATAAACGATAACGAAAATGAAAAACTTAAACGTCAGCCATCAATTAGCCGAATCAAACATGGCAGCAGAAGGCCAGAAGCTGCCAGCGGCGCGAATCCCCACGAGAATTTGGCAAGCGGCGACAAGCGCTGAGGAACTTAAAACGAATTGCTCAACTATTAAGCACTGGAGAGTGTCTGTGTGTGTGTACGTGTGTGGTTGTGTTAGTATGTTTGTTTGTGTTGCACAATTTGTTTGGCTACAAGTTATACGCCCAAGGTGGGCAAGAGGGAGACGGTGGGCGGTGGGCAAGCCATAGATCCCATGCGGAAACCGGATATGGCAGGCGAAACACTTGGCAGTGCGCAAGAAAGAGGTTAAACTTGTTGCAATAACTTTTAGCCTGGCCCAAAAGGACAAACACACGCACACACATGTTTTATGAAGAGCGATAAATGCTATTAACTTGGCCAAGTTTTGTTGGCTAAACTTTCGCAATTGAGGAACGCCCAAGCGTCTAGAAAATTAACTGTAAAAAAAGCTAAGAATTGGCGCTACCAACACACACACATTGTATTTATATATACATATATATAAATAAGTCCATTTACTATTAAAAGAGCACTTCATCTGATCGAAACTTGGGCGGGCATGCCCCTTTTTCTATTAGGCTAATCGATTTGGGTATGTTTACTTATTCTCTTCGAGTTAAATAGAGCTTAAAATCGACTTAAAGTGTGCGCCGAAACAGATTTAATGTTGTTTCTATTGTCGCACATTAGCTGCTTTTTGTAAGAGGCCTTTTCACATGAGCAAAGATCTCCAAATGGATTATAAATTGTCAAAATCTGCCCAGTGAAAGGGTTTCCAAAAGTGCTTTGTCCTGGGCATAACACACACGTAACTTTTCAATGCTGCTCAAGATGCGAGTCACGAACGGTTTTATACCCTGCATTCATTCAATTAAGAAATACTTATGATAATAATAATAATATAATAGATACAATGAAGAGGAAATTTGATCTTAGCTTGCACTGCCAAAGTAGCCTTTTGATTTCGTATCAGTTTTTAGGATGATTTCAGCTCGAGAGCTTTAAAAGCAATTCAGTAAATTTTCAGCTTTTGCATTGACAACACTAAGCCAATACAGCCGAAAAACTTGGGAGAATATTATTATATTTATTGTATTATAATATCAATGTTAAATAATTTTTCCAAATTATATTCACGCATTGTCCCGGGACAAGTTGTCGGTGATATGCAGCGTGTATCCGATACCCAAGCAGAACTTTTCATAGAGTACAGTCGACTCCAATATTTCTTTTGAATAGTAAAAAAAAAGAGGAAAACGCACAAATATCCCATATTCAAAATTTTGCTTCGCTTTCCAAGGAGTTTTCGAAGGCGGCTAAGAAACATATCAAAAGCAAAAGGAAAAGTTCCCCGAAGCCGCTGACAGAGTGTTGGCGAGAGCGAGCGTGACAGTGACAGACAGGGGGAGAGAGAGCGAGAGAGAGAGAGAGAGAGAGAGCGAGAGAGGGAGAGAGGGAGAGAGATAGAGGGAGAGAGATAGATACGAGATAGAGAGAGAGATAGAGAGCGAGATAGAGAGAGCGAGAGCGAGAGAGATCGAAAGAGAGAGAGAGAGAGAAAGAGAGAGAGAGATAGAGCGAGAGAGTGGGAGAGTGGGAGATGCAACGTGGACGTCAATATGAGTGGAGGAACTGCAGCTGCGGCCGACGTGGACGCATCTGCGTCTGTGTGCCCCGCAACAACATGGACCCAATGCTGATCCATGTAATGAACGAATCGAGGCGCTTGCGCGTCATAGACGAGCTGCGCGCCGAGCTGGACAAGGATCTGCTGGGCGTCGATGCCAAATGGGTGCTATTCGGCATGGCCATACAGAGCTATCGCTACGAGCAGCTGCTGGTGCCGTATCCGCCAGCGTATTGCACACCCACCGGCTGCAACATCAATTCTCTGAGCTATGTGGCCGGCACAATGTCGGAGCTGGCCAGCTTTCAGCGCCGTCTGCTGCAGAATGTTCTGCCACCGGAACAGGTGGAGCTGCTCCACTGGCTGCTCATACAGAGCGGCACGCCTCAGTTGCGTCAGCTGCAGCGCAACGATCAGCCGCTGTTGTGGCGCCAGCTGGAGCAGAAGCCAGAGCCACGGCCACATCTGGTATTTCGGGTACAGCAGCGCAATCAGGATTCGGAGCCAGTCGACCCACTGGACGTGACCAATTGTGTTTACTTTTGCGGCGACATGGAGGAGCTGTATGCGCTGATTGCCGCCGGTAGTCATGATATCAGCAGCTCGGAGCTGGAGTTTTACGATGATCTGGAGCAGGCATGCGGCATGGCCGAATGGTGTCCCGGCTGGGGCTATTCCATATGCGGAACTCTGCTGCGCAGCGTCGCAGTCTGCCAGCTGCGACAGGCGTCGCCAGAGCTGCCCCAGCTGCTGCAGGTGCGCTATCTGCTCGTCTACAGCATGAACTATACACAAAAGATGCAGGGCATACGGCGACGCCAGTGGAAGAAGATACAACAGAACCAGCTGCTGCAGCAGCAACTGGAACTGGAACTGGACCAACAGCAGCACCATCGTCCCCACCATCAACAGCATCAGCAGCAGCAGCAACAACAGGAGGAGCAGGAGGAGGATGAACGGGATCAGGAGGAATGGCAACTGGAGGTGGCAAAGCAGCGAGATCATATGCCCGCGGCGCCAGCAAAAAGCTCGATCTTCGACTGGCTTTTGAGCAGGCGCAACGTATATGTTGTCCTTGGTGTACTCACGGTCGCCTCGCTGTCGCTGATGGCCAAGAATGTGCGTCAAGTTCACCAATGGCGGGCTGTTTGGCTAGCAAAAGGTGCCAACTGACCAAATTCTCGTTTCATTTATGTTTATGCTGCCCCACACAGGCCATTCCATAAAATGTCTTGTAATTACAAAAAAACAAAACACAAAAGAAAAGGAGCAACAATTTCTAAAGCTAAAAGAAGGGCATCAAAAGTTGCGTAAGTGTGCGATATTTTTGATTTCATTTTCAAATTTAACTATGTAAATTAGCAAAACAAGTCAAACCTCAGACAAAACCTGTGCGTTTCTTCCAGCCGTTGATTTGATTTAATTTGATTTTAGTTTTTCATGCTTCATACTCCAAAAAGCAGTTGAATATTCAGTCCCCATGGAACTCGGCAACTATCGGGATGAAATATTCAGATAAAACCTTAATTCTTTTTCCATTAAATAACACGTTATATTCAAATCTGCTAAACATGTTTACAGGGTATCTGCTAGCACGCATATGCTGGGGCATGTCACGCGCTTGCCACTCGTCGTGTAGGCATTTTCAGAGCTTGTTGCTCGTTGAAGCGCGAATGAGCATTTAAGTGTTTTCCCATGTCTACCCCAAAGAGGGTGATTCACGGGGGCAGATTGGGTGTAGGCAAATGTGCTTCATATGTGGAGCTAATATCATGTGTGCGCAAGTGCTATTGAAGAAGACTCGGAAACTTTTCCCAAATTCCAGATTCAAACTCGAGACTTCATTAACCTTCGCATAGCTCGGGCTTAATGTAAAGAATTGCAAAATCCACATAGCCCACTCGAAGTCCAGGGAAATGCCTGTTTCTAAGTACCATCTGCTTGTCATGTACTACATATACGCTTGAGTAGTGTGTGGCTAAAGTATACCCTGTAATTTAAATTGGTTTTCCACTTTTGAAGTTTGCTTATTGACAAAAATGCTTCACATTTCATTCATTCATTGACATTTATTTGTATTTTTCGCTATTTCTCTATTACCCTCTCTGACAAATGTGCAGGGTATGCGCAAGTTCTGCTGGCATTTCCTGCACATTTCAGACTTTGTTTTCTTCTTTTTTTCATGTCGGAGCATGGGCAACACGTCAAATACATGCTTTGCAGCTGGACTGACAACTGACCCAATTGGGCCTCGAGCTAGCATTATTACATTTCCCCACATGCCGTTTTCCATTTCCATTTTCCATTGGCCCGCCGCTTGCGCCCCCCGCTGCCACCGCTTTGACCATTGATGGGTTCATTAGCAACTGTGGCAAAAGATTCTGCTGAATGCGGCTTGTGGCGTTTCACAACTGACTAAACACCAAACAATCGTTGAAGTTACCAACGTTACCCGTCGGCCCGCCTGGTCCCGTTGATTGCCCCTGGCCGCCTACTGGAAAAGCGCGCCGCAAATTTTGTTGCTCAAGAAGATATCGGATGACTCCGAAAGCTCTATGCTTCCCACTGAACGCGTCTTTAATATGCAAAAGCCACTCGTGTATACAAATAATGTGCACGTTAATAAACACGCATAGATCACGGGTAAGCTGTGTGTGTGTGTGTGTGCGGCTGGACAGGGGGTGACGGGGGAAGTGAGTGGTTAAATAAACAGCGCAGTTGAGCCAAAGAGAAACAAATCTTTTTGTTGTTGTATTTTGTGTGCTTGTGTGTGTGATGAAGCGGGCTTACGATTAACGGGCCGTATGCGCAATATCTACAAAATGCTTTACTAGCTGCCAATATGTGCATGTGTATGTGTGTGTGTGTGTGCATGTGTGTGTATGTATTTATAGCTGATTTGTGCGCCAAATGCATCCACAGACGATTGCCTTTCATTTAACATCAATTTAAATAACCAACTAAAATATTGAAAACATGCCGAGAGTTTGTGTTTTCTGCTGGAATTTGGCCAAATTGTTGTTCGACCCATGAACACAATTGGATGATGTAGTTAGTCTGTTAAGTGTGCAGCTACAGTAAACACTCGCTTAACGCAAGTCATTCGAATAGAGTCGCTTCTAGAAAAGCACATTCTGCACATTAAAACTAAAGTTAGTCAAATAAATAAATATGTTTTATATTAGAAGACAGTATTCAAGTATACCTAAACTCTTGTAAGATACGAATATAAGTGAACTCTTCATACTTTATGCAATTCAAGGCATATTGAAAGTGAAGTACATTCCCAAAGGCAAAATACACAGGATATCTACTTCAACATATTCATGCTTTAAGTATTATATGTCATAACAAAAGATATCTTTACTTAATACGTCATAAATAATTGGCAAAAATATGCCTACAAGCGCATGTACAAAATCTCTCCAATTATTATCGTTTTATATATTCATAGAAGAAGCCCTACAGAAACTCTTGGAACTCAGCGACTGTAAGAGGAAGAGACACGAAATACATATAACATTTAGTTAAGATGCCGAACAATTTATAAGAAAAATAGTATGTTATGTAGGTAGATAAGGAAAACCTAAGACTGCAGATCGTACGATTCTTTTGGTTTTTTATGCCGAATATATGATATAAAATAATAAGTAATATAGATATATAATTATAAACTTTCCATTGAATCTCGAGTAGATTATCTTGAAGGCAAATATCTCCAGTTAACTGACTTCTATTGTTCTGGTATTGTATGCAGAATATTGATAGAAGCTTAGAAGCTGCGATTAACAGTATCCTGAACTTATACTTATAATCATTTTACCTTTTAACTTTAAGCTATATAAAGAATTCGTCGAACTGAGAGAGCAAAGAATATGGCATTTTCCCTTTCTATTTTCTTCTTTTTTCCTAGATTCAAGAACAAAGTCTTGAAATCATTTCTTAAAAAAAACTCTAAATAATGATGTAGGGCATAAGCCAGGTCGAGCATTGTTGTTTTCTTTGTTTTGGTCTTTGACAGCCATGACTTTGTGTTCAATTTACTTTTTTATCTGCCTTGGGGGAGTGTGCGTGTGACGGGGTATGGCGGGGCAGGTGGCTGTTCGGGCCTTTACCAGCGTTTGCAAATTTATTTATTTATTTTTGCGCTGTGTAGATTTATGCAAATACTCGCTGGAGTCTATTAAATTTGCATATTTATCAATTTGTTTTGCGTGTTTTTTGCTGCCTCGTTTGTTGTTGCTAATGTTGTTTGGCTTTGCCAGCATATTTTAATTATTTTGCAGAGCCGTTGCCCTAACTTATTTAAACATCATTTGCATAGGCAACAGACGCTGAAACTGATAAACGGACCAACTGGCAAGCTGACGAACTGACAAGCTGACGAACTGACGAACTGACGAAACTGTGAAAGTGAGCTTAAAAAAATGACAAATATATGTATCTGTATACATCCATACAAAATAAATAATAAAGAATCAACTGGCAGATAAAGCTGAAAATCTTGCGGCAACATTGCGTATACTTAATAAGGCTGCAATCCAATTAGGCGCAGGATACATCAAAGGCAAATGACTTGGGCTGCCCGTTTCCCGCTGCCCGCTCCCCTCTCAGTCGTTAGGCGATCAAATATTAAATAGACTGCCCCAATGTGCCACACAAATTAGCTAGCCCCTCTCGCCCCCTGAGGCCCAACAACGCCCACCAACAACAACAACAACAACAGCGAAAAATTGATAACCTAACCAAATGCTATGCGCTCAAAGGACTCCTCGCAGCACACTGACGCACTCCGAGCAAAGGTAATTATCATTATGATAATTAAAATATATGAGCCCGAGCTGCTGCTGCTGCTCAACTCAACTCCAGTGCGTGTCCTTTGCCGTCCATCAAGGCAGCCTCTTGCCGGCGTCCGTGCCATCAAATTTGAGTTGACATGTTCATATGTCAAAAACTGCTTTTAATACCTGCAAAATCAGTTGATGTTGTCGTTCAGCTTGTGCGCCGAGCTGCTGTTGTTAGAAAGCATTAACAACTACTTTAGCTTTAGTGAGCAGCTTAACTAAGTAGCTCTGAGACAACCATAATGAAATGAATCTCGTCGCCTGCCGCTCTTTTGATTCGCATTTGCCTCTACACAAATCATGACTACATTTTGGTTAAATTGCTTTGTGGCTGGCGTTGAATCTAGTTGCATGCCATTTGCGGCTTTCAAATCAAATGTACTTTTATGATATGAAACAATATTCTTCACCACATCTAGCTGCTTTTGTGAGCGACTTTTAATGTATAATAATATTCTGCACCACATTATATATAGAGATACATATATGCTTAATACGCAGCTCATTGGAGTCTGAAAGTAGATAAGCTGCAGCAAGAAGATTCAGTAAGTGCCTTCTTCTGGATCCCAGCCAGAGTGAAATATGATCAATTTGTTTCAGATCTCTAACAATCGAAAGACTTTGAAGAGAATATAGGCCCATACGTGGATAAACAATAAAATATATATAAAAAGGAAACATATATTGAAGTCTTTTTCATGAAATAAATGAAAATATATCAAGCTTAATTATTTCTTATTAAATTCCTTATTTGCTTTACATTAAATAAAGGCTCACCGAGTTATGGGCAGCAGATGCAAGCTCCAGCCGCGGCCCAACTTAGTCATAATATCAATTTAGTTATTTGCATTAGGCTGTCTGACAGGACACCCGAATTGCGGTCTGTTTGCTTGATATGAAAATTGAAAACAGGCCTTAAAAGGGCCCTAAGCACTAGGGCTCATATTGTGTTTGTTTGGGGTCACTTTGCATGTGGCATTAAATGTCGTTTAGTCGTAAAGTCTTGAGGAATCGCGGATTTGCGGCTTCTCTGCGAGCTGTGTGGGGCTGGCTCTTAAAAAATGTGCATTCAAGTATTTTGCAATATGAAATATATTTTGTTGCCTTTTATTTCCTTCTTTTTGTGCTATGCCTTGCGATGATTTTACGTTTGTTTTCACTTTTAACTGTTGCCTGTCTGTCTGTTTGTGTGTGTGCATGTGTGTGTGTGTGCGTTTGTGTGTATTTACGTGCATTGGCATTTACAATGCGTGCAATTTAAGCGCTCGTAAAATACCAACAAAAAAGAGCATTTTACTGCCTCAGAGTCCAACATCGCAACGTGCTTTGGTCCTTTTGGTCCGCTCCACGTCCTACGCCCTACGCCCTACGTCCTACGCCCCATGCTTCATGTCCTTGGTACTGGGTCCTTCCATTTCCATATGCCTTTTCTCATTGTCTGTCGCTGTCGCCGCTGGCAACATTTTCTTTAACGCGCTTTTGCTCCGAAGGGCGCCACGAATATCGTTTCAAAAACTGAAAGTTGTGCATTTTGCGCGAAACTGTAATTGTTGCCAGCCAAGTCCTGTGCTCCCATTGCCCAGGCTTTGGTTGACAGTAGTCAACCTTTGCAGGGTGATGGCTTCGCTAAGGGATCGAGGGGGGGGATGAGTAGCGGGTGGGCTAGCGCAGTAAAAGTTGGTGGCATCATCCATTAAAATGCATTCGCATAGCTGGCATTGTTTGCTCGCCTGACATTTGACAGTGTTCTGTCTTTTGCGTTACTTCGCTCTCACACTCTGTCTCTCTCTCTCTCTCTCGCTCTCTGTCTCAATTTATCTCTCTGTATTTATCTGTCCCACTCTGGCTGTCAGCTTTTGAAGGCACACACATTTTTGGGGCGTCCACTTGAATGAAGCAGAAGCCCGCTAACGGGCCAACGGACACTTGAATGCCACTTCAAACAGAATCAGAGATCCCCCCTTTTGCCCTCCTGAGTGCCCCCACCCCCCTCCCTTTCCCCTTCCCCAGACTCGTGCACTTTGCTGGTCATCAACAACATTTCAAGCAAAGCACTTGTGTGTGTGTGTGTGCGTGTGTGCGTGTGTGCGTGTTGGGCTTCTAATGAAAAGTCGTTTAATATTCAAAACGGAATTTTATGGAACAGGCGACAGTTGGCAACAGGCAAAAATGGCAAGTTTTGGCAACTGTTTAAGCAATTGTAGCCTGGTATGCTGCTCCAGCTGTATATAAAGTACATACTAAAGCATATTGAGTTTCTTTTTGGAAGACGCTCAAAGCCTCTTCGCTTAAATGCAATTAATACTATTATCCATTTATTCCTTTTTTTGAATCTCGGAAAACATTGTAGCTTTAAATGCTTTTATTGAAATTTCTTTAAGTAACATATATGATATCGAAACTATTTATTTGTTTGATATTCAAAGCCAGTCGAAATGAGGATTGGACCTTCGTGCTTCGTGCTATTTTATAAGCTGTAAATTCCCTATAAGCAGTATACGTTTTCTGAAAACTCTGTTTGCATTAGAATTTTCCATTCAAAATAAACTTGGTTTTCTCAGTAAACGCATTTTAGTTCCCTGCCAATTGCTGTGCATTGCAAAACATCGCAAAAGCCCGATACCTTTTCCATATACAAATTATTGTTCGGCCAATCTTTTCTATAGCAGCTACATGATAGAGTCCGTTCAGGTCGTTTGAACTGCAAGTCGAACTCAGGCAAGGTATAATGACGATATATTTCAAACTGAAAGCTACGCTCTGCAAAGTTAGGCCACAAGAAGGGGCTCAACAGTTCGTTTGATGAATTTCTGCCAAGCTAGCTAATTGCTGCTGAAATAGTACTTAAATTAAAAATATTAAATATTCTAAAAGTTGTTCCTGCCGTGTCCAATTTGCAATTTAAAAGTTGCTGGCTTTGAAAGTGGCAGCCCGCATGTAATGCAATTAAAATTTTAATGCGAATTATTTTAGTTTCACAAGCGTTGGAAAATGTTTTGTTTTGGACTTATGTTAGTTTCTGAGAATTATGCAGAATTGCTGCACATAAATGTTGATATAGTTTTTTTTAATGACAATTAAATGGTCTTAGTTTTGGTAAAGTCCTTTCGCAACTTGCAGCAACTTTTTACCACAGATAAATTACGTTTCTGGTGTGAGAGCATCGCAGAAACGTTTTCATAGCATACATTTGTGCGCGTCCCTTAAAAGTTTTCCCCGAATGCTTTCGCTTGCGCACACACTTGTTCTTTCTTTCTCGCCCTCTTCTTCCCTTTCTCTTGCTTTGTTTCCGTCACTTTTTCGCATCTGCTTTCATTTATCTAGTTGGTTTATGAGTAAACTATAAAAAGTGAAAGCGTTATGGCAGAATGTGCCACATAAAAACCTGCCCCATCGTTGCAAGTAGCTTGTTTATTAATTGCCGCCGTGTCGAGCACATTAAACACAAGCCCAGCGCTTGACTCTATGTGTGTGTGCGTCTGGGTGTAAGTGTGTGTGTGTGTGTGTGTGTGTGTGTGTTTGTTTGTTTAAGTGTGGCCATAAAATTTGATGCTGCAACAGTAACAGCAGCCGCATCGAGTTGCCTGTCAGCCCGTTATTAAAAACTGCCAAGAAATAACAACAACAGCGGCAGCAGCCAGCGGCTGAGCCTGAAAAAAAGCATTAACCTGTCGTTGTCAATGTCCTCATTCACCCCCAACCCCCCCACAGCTTCACCTCAGTAGAGCTGCAATAACAAAAACACAACAACAACAACAGCAGCAGAAGCCACTCGCTTAACTGTTTGAAGCCAAGCTGCTTTCAACGAATTACGGTTACTCTTAAAAGTAAAATTTGAATAGTTAGCATTTTTTACCATCTTTTTGTGTAATCTAGTTCTTTTGTTATTAGAATTACTCAACACTAGAAGCTCACTTTCTGTTTTCCCCTATATATTTTCCCTGCTCAAGAGCTAAAGCTCTTTGCACAATATTTTTGCTATATAGTATTATAATATAGTCAGGATTAAATCTGAAAAGCCATCATACACTGTGTTTTATTGTGCATTAGCCAACACCTGAATGCACTTATCAAGCAATCTTCTTGTTTCCGCTAGGGCTTTTAACCACATTAAAACTAAAAACCAAGAATTATTCCAATTCATGCTCTTACGAGCAATGGGCATTTAGCAACACTAAAAGCAAGAGTTATTTCATTTCAGGCACTTCTCGAGCAATATTCTTGCTTCCGGAAGGGCGTTTAACAACACTTGAAATCAAAAACCATAAAATATTCCATTTCAAACTTTTACAAGCAATATTCTTGTTTTCGGTAGGAGGCTCATCAACACTAAAAACCACAAAAAAAGAATATATACATATATCATTTACAGCACTTATCGCTTGGGCGTTAACAACACTTGAAATAAAAGGAAACTATCCTGATTTACTGCTATGCCCTGTAGCCAATGCTAATAGGCCCAAATATTTTGTTAGGGTATTCAAACGACAACAGCAACAGAAATGGCATCAAGTAATAATAGCTGGAAATTTACAGCATATGCCGGCCAGGATTTTCATATCGTTTAAGCATTTCCTTCCGTTTCGACTGATTCGTTTCATGCGCCATTTCCTGTTGCTTTTTGCCTGTTGTTCTTTGCGCTGCCGCTTCCGTTTATTGTTATTGCATTAGCATTATTATTATGCATACGTCCTGCCCTCCGTCCCTTTGCCACTCCCTCTCCCTTTCCCCCTCTCAACAGCTGCCAGACGCAGCTCCTTTGGGTATTTTACATAAACAACAATTAAAGTTCAGTTAAGTAGCGCGTTGTTAACTTCACTAAAGATTTTCTTGTTGCCCGTCGAGCCAAGGGATTGCCCCCATCTGCGGCTGACCTCGCCCCGCGCCTGATCCTCCCAAGTATTAGCCGGACTGCATTCTGGCTGCATTATGGTCGGCTTTGGTTTATGCATGAACATAAAGTAAATCGTTAATCGACAGCAAAAGGATTCATTAGGATAATTTCAGCTTTCGGCTTTCGGCTTTCGGCTTTTATATTTGCAGCATTTTGCAACACGCTGGCATCCACATCTTGTACTTGTATTGTTCTTCTTATCGCTGCTGCATGCATTGCATAAAGATAACATAAAGATAACAATTAAGTTATTAAATATCTATACTTTGGCCTCGGACGTGAAGGAAATTTAATTCAAATTATTAAATGGGCTATCACATTAATAAGCTTACAAATTGCCAATCAAAACTAATCGAATTCTTCTAAGAAAATGATTGCTGCCAATCAGAAAACAATGCGGCTGGGAATAAACTGATGTCTTGATAATTCTAAGAAAACCACTTGATGCGGCAATGTTCGGGCTATGATAGTTAGCTGTGATAGTTATCAGAAGGTTTGGTTGCTGTTAAGGATGACAAAAGGAGAATTGTAGAAAATACTCTTGGTTTTCCATGGTTAACTATTTGTGCCGGGCTAATAAGTAATCGGAAGGATATGCGGAACATGAGTGGAATTGAGATATTGAGATATGTTTGTTGGTCTAATGGAACCTGCTTTATGCTTATCAGGCGAACATGCTTGGCTTTTCTTTTCTTTCTCAGACACTTGACTCGGCTGAGGGCGACTGGAAATAGTTGCTTAATTAATAATCCCATAATCGATGCCAATTTGCAAAGAAAATATAAGCAAAAAAAAAAAGCTGAGCAAACAGTTGCATTAAAACACGAGCACGCATTTGGGGATTAAAACAAAACAACTTTTATAATCCTGTGAGAGCATTTAGAAACTCTTGTGAAATGCTTTGCTCCCCCTCCTCGAACATGTTGCCCTACAATTTCGTTGTGTTTTTGTTTTAATCAGCTTTCTCTTCTTCATTTAAAAAATACCTTTACCCACACAATTTTTATGACCTTTAATGTCAGTTGCTGAACTTATGAAAAGCTTATTATTTGTTTCATTTTCTTTTTTTTTGAAAGGAATTCAATTCCATTTCGATTCTTTTTTCAGTAATAATTCGTTGAGTGCGTTTTTTTCATTTGTCATTTAATATGAGAAGCTTTGCTGGTTTTATTTGTCAATAAATTTTTCTTTAATTACATTATTTTGCTATTGTAATTGCAATGTTTATGACGGGCAATTATTTGTGTAGCGCTCGCCAGGAATTCATACAATTTCGGACAAGTCCGAGGAATTCGCCGGCATTTAATTATCATTTTACAAGCGCTCAATGTTGATTTGATATTTTCTTATTTGCTCGACGGAATGGAATGTAATCGAGCCAAATAACCGAGCCCCAGCCCCACACGCGTGTGGCGAGGCCCGGGGGCAGCTGCAGGGCGTGGCCTGGTCCCTTGGCTTTAATAAAAGGCCTTTTGTGTGAAGGGACATTACTTTGTTTCAATTAATGCACGTTTAATGAGCGCATTTTTTTTTTTGAGACAATTTGTTTGATTTGTTCCATGCCCTGCAAGCGGGCATTCAAGCTTGCGCAGCTCGTTTGTAAGCCTTTTACAAATTAATTTTACAACAGAGCTTTTCACTTCGTGAGGGTATACGTGTATTCGTCTTGTCGACATGGCAACCTGTCGCTTATTACAACCCCTTGCAAGAGGGCATAATGAAAAACTTTTGGGAAACGCTGAGATATTTTAATTTTAATTTGGCCGGTTCACCTTTTGTCACGACTTTCTTTAGCCGCAACACCATTGACACCAGAATTGGTCTTTTGCAAGACACTTTTCAGGCTATTAACTTCAGCCACTTGTTGGGCTCGTTAGCTTGTGGATCGAGCGCCCGAGGCGGAGGCGTTACTGTGGCCAAATAATCGAAATATTATTAAATATTTTAATATAAATACAAAAGAGGTTGAGAGTGTGGGAATGATTAAAAGAAGCCAATTCTGTGGCTTCACATTCATCTATACGAAGATTATTATATAAATTTGTATTTAAAAGCACAATATACTTAGGGATAAGAAAGGCAAATATAATCGATTCCTTGCAAAGAATACTTGTATTCTTTAAAACATCTTGCATTTTCACACAATTCGGGATTGTTTCATTCGATTTCTGAGGAAACTTACAACTTTCCTTGATATTCACAGGTAAGAGACTCTGAAACCATCTTAATATTATTATTGTCACGCCCAGAATACATAAAGAACTGGCTAATTTTATGGATAAGCTTAAGATCTTTATAAGATATACCCACAATCGATAAAAAGCTAATATATGAAATTAGACATAGCTTAGTTCTTTATCCTTCGACACTCGCTTCTCTCTTTCGTTCGTCTTCTTCTCTCATGCTCAATTATAACATAGAATATGCTTATGTTAATGTAATGTAAAGTATGTGAATGTCAATCTTATATGGAGTGATGTATGTATATATATCTTTGTTGTTATGCGTGTTTATCCTGCTAAAACTGACTTTTAACTTAAACCCAATTAAAAAGAAAGCAACAATTTTTCACAAAAAACGGTCCAGTATAAAAAAAGTTGCATACTTTTTTGAAATATCTCGGGTAAATATAGGCTAATTATGGGAGGAGTGGTATGCATGGATCTATACTAGCACAAGGATCTATACTACATTCTACTACAAGATCTATACTACATTCTTAGTTTTGAATTTATTATAACTATTTATGCTCACATAACTTTATTCATATATTTTAAAGAGTGTTGCGTATTCGAAAGGCATATCTGCGGAGTTAACTTAACCGAGCTACGGTCATTCAAAGTTGAATGGTTTTCATAGAATCCCTTTCCCAACTGAATGACTGCACACTTTTAACTCAAAGCGAAACTTCTGTAAAAATCTCGATCAGTCAGTCAGTCAATCAGGACAGGCTCCTTTATGCATATACATAGATACACTACAGATGACACACGCGCTTATGGATTTCTTGGGCTGAGCATCACAATTTTTTATGGGCCACTTTGGTGGTTACTTTAATGTTGAGTTTAAAGACAAGTTGCTCTAATCTATGCCCATGAATAGTCCTGTCTGCCTGCCGCCTGCTGCCTGCTGCCTGTCTCTTTCCATTCAGCCTCTGTCCGCCAGCCACGCCCAATTGTTCGTGCTGTTTTCGTTGTGGTCTAACATTTTTGACGCTACTTGGAAATTGAACATTTTGCCGCAATGGCGCTTGGCATATTTAACGCCGCATTTTTCGCCTGTTGCCTGGTTGGAGACAGAGACAGGGACAGAGGCAGCGAGCGAGACAGAGGCCGTGCCAGAGACAGAGACAAAGGCAATGGAGAAATTGAGAATGTGGCATTGCAAGGCAAGCGGAAGAGGGCTGTGCAGCGGTGTGGAACGTACGCGGAGGCAGCACTCAACGCCGACAGCAACGAGCTAATAAAGTTAGATTCTGTCAGGCGCGACAGGACGAAACGAGAGGCAAACGGGGCCGCAAAGCAATGCGGTTAATGTGGACACAGTAACAACAGCGACAGCAGCAGCAACAACAACAACAACAACAACTGAAAGAACAACAGCTGCAACAACAGAAACGACAGCAGCAACCATTGTCAGAAGCTGCCAGGTTCCAGGACAGGACTCATAAACCTTCCACTAAATAATGACTAAAAATTATAAAAATATTGATGAAAAAGCACACAACAAAACATGAATATGCCATTCAGCCGGAAATGGGAGTAAAACTAAATTTCATAAAATTAAAAGTTGGAAGTTGGGCAAAAGTTATGAAACTTCGAATAATGTGAATAGCATTTATTAAGGAAATGAGAACTTTGCTATTGCAAAGTGATTGTTAACGAGTGTAAAAAATCAACTAGATGCTTTAAAAAATTGATGCGTGTGTGTGCGTGTGTGTACGTGTGTGTGCGTGTGTTTGCGTAATTGTGCGTTTGTGTGTGTGTGTGTGTGTGTGTGCACAACGCAGCTGGCTCGAGAGCAAATACAACTTTGAGCAATGGCAATCAATAACAAGAAAGAACAACTAGGTACGGCACGTCGAAGATTAAATACCCTTGCAGACATTTATCTAACGAGTTTGCAGATATGTGCGAATAGTAAAGCTCGTAAAGGCTGAGTTTGATGAAAACAGAATATTTTTGTCGAACAATACCCTACTTTTTCGATCGATATTTCATATGGCAACTACATTATATAGTGGTCCAATGCGGTCGCAACGAGATATGAAAGACAGACAACAGACAGACAGACAAACAGATAGATGGGTCTATGCAAAGTTTGAAAACAATAGCTAAAAGGCTAAAAGACAGACGGACCGACGAACAGACGAACAGATATCGACTCGGCTGTTGACACTGATCAGGAATATACACACGCTATGGGGTCGAGGATGACTCCTTTATTGTGTTACACACCTCACGACATGATTATGGCACCCTCTTCAAGGGTATAAAAAGTGGGGTGTGGCTCACACAGCTCATGAATAAATAAGAAGGTGCATGCAGGCGTGGCAAATGAAAGCCTCGTATAAGCAGCCGAAAGCGCACAGGATACACAAGGATAAACAGGACGACTTTGAGGCCAGTTTGAAATTCGCTAACGATGCAATTAGTGCCCCACTGCGTGTGTGTGTTTGTGTAGCTGTATGTTTGGCTGTGTGTGTGTGTGTGTGTGTGCCTTGTTACCATGTGGACAAAGCATATTTCGACGATAGGCCTCCAGCTGTCCACGTCCCAGGTCGCAGCTTCAAAGAAAAGCGAGCAGAACTTATGACTAGTAGATACCCTATAGCAGGTTACGAATAAAAACAAGTTGCAAGAATTATACAAGTTTAGTTTTTTTTGCTAACAAACCGCCCATATGCCGCAATCTGGCCAAGTGCAGGGTATCAACAGTCACAGGAACCGACAGGCAAGTAATGTAACAGAAAATTGTATTAACACAAGCGGAAATTCAATGTTGCCTCCATTCCAACCCCCACTTTCCTGGACACTGGACCTGGCATATGTAGTCGCAGAATTGAATGTAGCCCGAGCACAATGCAGGCCAATTAAATAGATGCAGCACAGAAAAATATATATGTCTTTTTAAATGAAATAGAAAAAGTCGATTAGTAACAGTCCCAACTTTTGTTTTCCTTATACTTTTTTTGATTCTATGCGAAAAGTAATTAAAATGTTGTTTTATTAACATAATAAGATTTTAGATTTGAAGAACTTTTCACGTTCACTTAAGACACTGCTTAAGCTTAACATTGTTCAATCCCTTCGAACGCTCGGAATATGCGTGGAAGTTTGTTCTATGAAACTTTTGTTGTTGTTTTCTAATATGCTAAGAGCTCGTAAGTTTGTAAAACTATCGATTTCAGCTTGTTTGGAGCATGGTGTTTGCCCAAACAAAATCTGGTTTGTGGCCAAAGCTCTACGAAATAACAATGCTTGTTTTGTGTGTTGTGTGTCTATTTGTATGAGCAGTGGTGTGGCCGTGCATCTGAGTGGCACTCTCACAAGGCGGCTGTCAGAGCAACTAGAGATTGTCGCCGACCATTAATGGAGACACCTGGCCAGCGGGGCGGCAGCAAATGGTGAGGCGCGGCGGTGTGTCGCACGCAATGTGAACTCAAGCAAATTAGCTGGATTTGTGGCAATGTCGTTGTTGTTGTTGTTGTTGTTGTTGTTCTTGCTTCGCTGCTGGCGTCAAAGTAATGAGTAAAAATGTAAACAAAATCCGCATTTAATGCGGCTTAAGTGCTGCCGCAGCGCGCCATAACTTTTCCGCACGTCAGATGCTATCTGCGTAGATTCCACGGCTCACCATCCCGTGCGGAATGTCTGTCCGACTGTCCGCTAATTAGTATCGCATAACCCGCACTCGCCTATGCGCTGGCAAATGTTTGGCCACAGTCAAACAACTTTGGCCATCAGCAGCCACTGCTTGAAGCCTGGCCAACCCCTTGGCGCGCTTTTAAATGCCATTCTAGCTAGGCAACACAGACACCCACCCACACACACACACACACCCAGAAGTCCCTAGGTAATTAATTATGCATAAAAAATTATTTTCATATTTTTATATAAGCTTTGCATTACTTTTTGACGAGCATCTTCGGATCTTGGAGAAATCTTGGAGATTTGTGTATAGCCTAATTCATATTCCATATTTCATATTTCATAATG
The DNA here is from genome assembly GCA_035045725.1 of Drosophila ezoana. Classification (NCBI taxonomy): domain Eukaryota; kingdom Metazoa; phylum Arthropoda; class Insecta; order Diptera; family Drosophilidae; genus Drosophila; species Drosophila ezoana. Next base: position 5,100,128 of record JAWNOU010000058.1, read on the forward strand.
CATATGCCATAGCCCAATTCCATACCCTGTACTTGCTTGTACCTTTTCTACGAATTGCGTTATTCGTTTATGGTATCTTTCACATTTTGAAGGGGGATTTCTAATTACAGCCGCCGTGCGCTTGCTTGGCTTTTGTGGGCTTTCGCTCAAGTTTTTGGAACGTAGCTTAATTATGTGGCAGGCAGCTTTCGACTCACAGTTTTCTAAGCCCAGCCACCCTCTATCTCTCTCTCTTTTTCTCTCTCTCGCTGCCTCTCCCTCTCTTTCTCGCTCTGTGTCTCTCTTTATCTGTCTCCGTCTATCTCTCTATTGCTGTCACTGGCTATGTCTCTTTGGCCGCCCCTTTACGAAATTGTAAAAAACAAATTTCAACAAATTGAAATTTGATAGAAATATTTTAGCTGGTTCCCTGTCTGTCTCCCTGTAGCCTGTTGCCTGTTGCTGCGTGCTGCGGGGCAGGGCTCGAGAGGGTGGCTCTCGAGCCGGGGGTCGTCTTCAGTTCGTTCTGCCTTTTGGGGCAGCTGCTGTGCCGGGCCTAAACTCAAGCGCAAACAAAATTTTAAATTATACACAAAAATGCCTGCGCCAGGTAAGCGCCTAAGACGATGTTTTTTATATATTTTTGCTTACAGTGTGTGAGTATGTGTGTGTGTGCGAGTGTGTTTGGGTGTGTTTGCTTATGTATGTTTACTCTGATGCCTGTGTGTGTGTGTGTGTGTGTGTGCAGCATTAAATTCAATTAACTGGGCAACTGTGTGTTGCACTTAAATGGTCGTCTGTTTGGCCTTCATGTTTTTGGGCTGTGTTAAAAAACGCTTTCGCCAGCATTCCGCCCTCTGTTTGTATGCTTAAGAATAACTGCAAGCCTACCAAGTGGTATTCTTAAAGACTTTCCACAAATCTATTTTTTTTTAATACTTATAAATTAAAGCATATAAAAACTGGGAAACATATGCAAATGTCGAGAATAATCAACTTTTGTTTTCATCATACTTTGATCAACTCGAACTTGTTGTCAGTTGTTTTCTGCAGCAGTTAGCTAACGAAGTTTTCTTCAATTTCGCTTCGATTTGCATTTGACCTCTTAAAAAGTAGTGCAAAGCACAGCTGCATTTATCTAACAACATTTTCAGTTGGCATCGTAAATCTCTTTTGGGTAAATTTTGTAAAAGTTTTGCGCACTTCAGATGTTTCTGGGAACATGACAAAAGAGCTCGAAGAGCTCGTGCACTTTGACAAACTTGTTTCAAGTTTTTAGATTGAACTCAAAACTTTTCGTAAGCCAGTCCCATGAAATTCATCATTTTGAATGCTGCACTTAAACATGAAATAGTCCGTTTATTTTGTGGTTCAGTTTTTTTGTTTTTGTTTTTTCTTTTCGTTTTTAGTTTTTTAGTGGTTTTTCTTGTGGCTTTCTTGTAACTAAATACGTTTCAAACTGGCTGGAAAAACTGTTGCCAAAACGAAGCAGAAAGAAAGTAAAACTGAAACTTTTCGGCTCATAGTATATCCGCCCATATGTAAGTTGATGGCATATTTAAACAGGCTACGACAATCCATGTGTGCGCTGTGCCGGGCTCCGGGCTCCGGGATTCCGGGCTATGGGGCGTGTCCGTCCGGCTGTCTGCCCAGTCTGTCTGTCTGTCTGTCTGTCTGTCTGACTGCGGTCGCCCCGAGCAAAAATGGTTTGAAATGTAAGGGGAATGGGTTTGGTGTGATGGAGAGCTTGTCTCAAACACGAAACGCACACAAAAAGTGTAAAGTGAAAGCTCCTGGAAAAAGTTTTCCAATTTGTTTATGCCGAGCTAAGTGAATTATTGCATTAAAATTATGAGTTTCTACATAAAGAGGAAGCTTAACTTTCTTCTTTATATTTTTATGTTTTTCCTTTTGTTTTTTATTCATTTATCTCTTTTTTTTTTTTTGTTTTGTTTTGCGTGACGACAGCATTTGATTTGTCGTGAAAAACTTGAGTTGTTAACTCAGTTCTCGCTTCCAACTCATTGACCACTTTGCATTTGCTTACAAATTCATTTGTGCATTCAGTAGACCTTATCTTCAAATGGGTATTGCAAGTGTAAGCATTTGCGAATCATTCGAATGACTCGCTTCAAACGAGTGAATGGAACGCACACGAAAAAGCTGTACGACCAAACGAATGCAACCGAAGCAACAGCTGAGCATCATTTTTTCTCTCCCTCCCTCTCTCTATATATTTCTGTTCTTACAGCTCTGTTGGCTTTAAGTATTTGGTGCTTGGAAATGTATTCAAATGTCTCGTTTGCCCAGCAAGAAAAAAGTCAATAACGAATCAAATGGCTGTTTAAAGAAAGTTTGCTTACTCAATTTAATGTCAGCGAAGGGTCTTTAATCTACAGAAGGCATTTTCCAGTAATTTGCGGCCTTATAATTATTTAACTTTTTTAATTACGTATTAAACGAATTGAATGTTGAGTATATTTAAATAAATGTAATAAAATGCGTGCAAAAAATATATTTCATAATTAAGTAGCTCAACTTTATAATGAAATTGAAATGTTTTTGGTTTTCTTTCTTTTTTTTTTACCCCCCCAGCAGCAGGAATCGGAAAGCTTTCATCGCAGGCGCCAAAGCTGACGGGAAACGAGGGCAAACAAAAAGCATTAAATTAATATTGATGGTAATGTAAATAAATAATTAATTTATTATTTGAGGTCGCAAATACGCCGCAAAAAACTGGCAAAGGAAAAAAATAACAAAATCGGCTGAGGAGTAAGCGAAATTGTTCCTACATTTTCCTGTTGGCCAGCAAAATTATGAAATTGCATCAATGATATTTCATTTATTCTGCGTGGGTGAGTGCGTGTGTGTGTGTGTGTGTGTATGTGTGTGTATGTGTGTGGGTGGGCTCCAGCTGATGCTGTGTGTGCTTAAGCTGCTGCTGTGTCATCGCCATCGTCATCGTCATTGGGGCCGCCTCTGACAATGATGGAGGAAGATTGATGCCCCAAAAGGAAGAAGAAAAAAAAATGAATAAAACAAAAAACCAACTTTTCTTCTCTTATTTTTTGCTACACATTCACATATGTAAATGTGGGCTGAGGTTGGGGTATTTGGTTAAAGTAATTTACGGCTGGTGTGTATTATATTTGCCATGTAACAACACATCTACTTATACACACTCACACACACACACACCCAGGCAATACACACAAGTAAGCGTTCTCGTTGGGGTGCAAAATTGTAGCATACTTTTTCGGGTTTGTCGCTTTGATGGATTTGCCATTAGGCAACAGTTGGGCAACAGTTAGTCGAGTGTTGCTTTAATTAAATGACACAATTACAATTGTAATTGTTATTAAAAAAAAAAAAACTGTTGCCGCAGCTGCGACAAACTTTTCCCAATACACCCGCCCTCCAAACACACGCAGGGGAAAAAGTAAAGGAAAAACCTCAACGCGCAAAGAACTTTATCTCAGACCTAAAGCTGAATTGAAAGTTTGTGCTACTTTGGATTGAGAATTAAAAAAAAAAGAAAATGCAAAAATACTTGCTTAGCACTTGAAGCACAAATAGCAAGTTGCACAATCCGAACGATAGAGGGCGCTGCCGTGTCAGTGTTAGACAATTACCAATTGGAATCTGCGGCAACTCGGCTGTGGTTAGCCGCTGCTCTTGTCATTTGGCCTGCGGTGCGTATGCCTAATGTGCACTAGTTGCTACATACATCCAAAGACACACACACACACCCACCCACCCACACACTCACACACACACACGCACAATGGCCGTAACAAGGAAATGCAATTATGACGCCACATAAAAACAATCAACAGCCGCTCGAGGCCATTTAATTCGATTCGTTTCGTTTCGGGTACGTTACAAAAATATTAATCACCTCAATGTTGAAATCAATAATTAAATGGGCAGCAGCCATCAGACGCACTCACACACACACACACACGCACACACACAGAGGCACACGCACACAAAACATAAGAGTGCTCTTAACAAGTCTGCACCCTGCACACTCTCTAGAGAGCATCCTTTATCTAGCATCTCCAGTTTCATTTGCTGGCATATTTTGGGCATGGCACGAAAACAAATTTAATTACGCCCCGTGTCATATATAGACATTATAGCTTTATAATATAAAGGGATTTTCAGGATTATTTAAAATTCCAAACAATTTTTTTTTTCATGCCAGATGAAAGTCGGTATACCAAATACCATCGATAACCTCTGAGAATCTTTTGGTTTTATAGACAGTTTAAGCATTCAAGTATTACTTTTGCTATTCCTCTGAGTTCCTTGAGGTGCAGAGCTTTAAAAGTCTAGCAGCTATGCTCACCAAGCTTCTTCCATCCATTGAGGAATAGAGGCTGTTATGAACCTTAAATGTTTGACTTCATGTCTACATTTATAGCCCAAATCCGCTGGACTCCGCCGTATTTGTGCAGGGTATATGAGCAGCCTATACAATATATACAACAAAATATTTTGTGTGGGTTTGTGTATCCGTTGAATAAAATAGCAGCAGACAGCAAAAGGCAAACAATTGACACACACATTCGCACACACACACACACACACACACACACACACACACAGACACAAAGACACACCCACGCGCACGTCAGTTTTTTGTTTCCCCATTGAAATTGAGCATACGCCCAGTGCGCCGCTCTACCACTTCGCCCCCTTTCTTTGTCCATTTGCTCGTTCCTTCTCTTCTGGTCTCGGCCGCCCGCTGGCTGGCAGCTTCTGTTTTTGGTTGCGTTCAGGTGCAGAAAAGTTATTAATGGTTGTTGGTAGCTTACGCAATTTACGCTGTTATTAAAGCCGCACCACATTTGACCCAAACCACCCACATGTACACATATGCTACACAACAAGGACAATCCACCATCTGTGAGTGTGTGCGTGTGTGTGTGTGTTTGTATGTGGGTTGAGCCTAAAGGCTATGCTGCTTGCAGTCGACTGCCTGCAGCGCACGTTGCAAGCACTTTTCATGCTCAGGTCACAGCTGGTGGTGCCAGGGGCTTGGCGGCAGGCGGTTTTTTTTTTAAAAGCGCTAATCGAAATTCCAAAAATTCGCAAATGTAATGAAATGAAATTCTTCTGCCTGCCATTTGCATTTTGAAATGCATGCTTATGCGATTGTTGTGTTCATTTGCTCAGCAAGCCTTCAAGCATTTTGCACTGTTTCTAAGAAAGGAATGCTGACAAACTGGGCAAAGCATTTCCAGAGCATGCAGAAATTTTAAGAAAAAGAAAAGGTAAAGATACGTCTGGGCTGCAAAAGGTATACCTTTTGACCTATTCCAGCTTATCTCTCCCTCTCGCTCTCTCTCACCCCCTCAGTTCCACTTCCTCTCTCCATGACCCGCTCTCTTGTTTAGTAAGAGATTTCTTTGATGCTACATCAAATAGTTTTTTGAACCAGTTTCCCAGGGCTGCAATTGCCAAGCACCCCGCCCCCTTAACGTATTAGCCATATACTGGAATATAATCATAAAAGTCTCTCAATATTCTCTCCCGTACTTCATACTTAACTACAATTTGCCGCATGTTTTCCCTTGTAACTGTGTAATTTCTGCCCTCAGCCAGACTTTCTGTTTGTCTGTCTGTATGCCTAACTGTCTGTCTGTCCGTCCGTTTCTCCGTCCCAACGACCCACGTTACGGTTAACGTAATATTCACTTTGAACATAATAATTTTACCATCTGTCTGCCTGTCTATCTGTTTGTGTGTGTGTGTGTGTGTGCGGTTGCTTTTCGTTACAACAACAACAACAACAACAACAACATGAACAACAACATGCAACATGTTTTATCAACAACAACCCTTTAGGTTAAACCAGCTCCTTAGAAGTCGCTCAGTCTTTCGGCATTTTCGTGTATTGTTTGGCTTTTGAGAGCTGCTCACAACAAATTGAAATCGAAATCCAAATGAAAATCCAGATAACTTTCATTTCCAAAACTCTGCTGTCAGCTTGCGTGCCACGCCCCCTGGCACCGGGGGCCAAAGTCAATGCCCAAATGGCGCCTGTCAATTTGTCTTTTGGTTTTTTGTTTTTTGTTTTTCGGCTTTGTCTCTGTCTCTGCCCCCTTCACCTTCAGAAAAAAATCCCATGCAAATATGTGCAAGCGGGCGGCAGAGAAAGTATCGCAAATCCTTTTGACCTAAAAGCTACATTTAAGGCGACACAAAAAGATGAACGCAATGCTTTTGGCTGCCAAAGCTATCAAAATTGCTTTGCAGGCGAACACGAAAATAATTAATATTTTCAACTTTGTTTCCTTCAGAGAATTGTAAAACGAAATTTAAGATAATCTACAGCTGCTTTCACAATGTCAAAAGGAGTCATACTACACTCAATGACCTCAAGGAACTTTAAATATACAACTGCAAGAGCTTGAAAATGTTGTATTTAGTTTATTTTATGAGAGAGAAAAATAAAACACATGCCTCTGTTCATGTTAAGCATATACCATTGTGTAAGTAATATAGTCGAAGTTCTATGAAATCTCAGTCAGCATATTTTACACTGCATGACCCCAAGGAACTCAAAGCCTAAGGCAGCTAGAGCTGGCAATATTAAATTCAATTTATAAATCAAACAAATATCGAAAATAATTATAAGAAAGTTATGATTTTTGGTTAGATAATCAATTGCTTGTTGATTAAGATAAACTAGCTATATTCATAGCGTATTTGGGATTATTTAGACTACGCTTTCTGCTTGTTTCTGCCACATTTTGTCTGCGTTTGGGCTTACCCTTTGAGTGTGTGTGTGTGTGTGTGGGGGCTGAGGGCTGTGCTGGCTAACTTGTTTATGTCACTTGACGAGTTGCAAAAAGAAAAAGCAAAAAAAAACAAAACAAAAACAATTTGAACTTTGACTGCCTGTTGCCAGTTGTCAGTTGTCAGTTGCCTGTCTCTGTCCGAGTCCGAGTCTCAGTCTCAGTCTCAGCTTCTTTGTCAGCCCCAGTTCTGGCCAACTGATTGTACGCCTTCAGTGCGGTTAGATTAATCAGACGTCTCGAAGATGTTACCTAATAAGCAAACAAGCAGGCGCCAAGCTATTTATAGATTGTGATTGAAGAGTTTGCCAATTCTCTGAAGCGACAACTGATACTTACGCCCTTTCATCTACCGCAATACTTTAGCGCTGTGCCAGAGGTGAAGAAAGCCCTTTGAAAAACCAGCCGAAAACAAACGTTTATTTTAGCTTGATATATACTATATGTAAGTGGAAGGTAGGGAAATGCCTAGCCCAGCCTTATATATACATTCATAGGGGGAAACATCTTTTATTTCAAAATGCTCAAGATTTATGAATAGCAATCCATTTTGATATGCTATGTTTCCTTATGGAACTGAAATCTCATCCGATCACGACTATTTAAAAAGATCGTATGCTAAAAATTATAATTGCTCTGTTCTTGCATATATTTTTCTGTTTAAGTATTAACATTTACAAAAAATGTTATGTGAACAAAGGTTGGGTTAGGTTAAAGCAGGCCTTTTAGTTTTTTATGTTAGAATTTCAGAAAGTCTTATCTCGCTCTTCTATTTTCCGTCCATAAACACTACAGGCTATCACACTTATTGGCCAACAGCCGCTTAACAGTTGCGCAGCTGTTATGGAAAGCGCTGCAATGTTATTTCTAGACAGTTCTAAACATGTTAAACTTAACAGTATGTTCGAAGTATCGAGCCCAACTGGGGATGAGCTACAAGTGTCTGCGATTCGAAGGTGGGGTTGGCCCAGTTTGCGGTGGGGGAGCGTTGGGGATGGGGCGAGTGACTTAATCAACTGGATAACAAAAAACGCAAAGTAAACGAATTTTCGTTAAGTCGCAGTTAATAAATTTTCTAAAAGTAGCCACAAAGATGCCGTCTCAATGCCGTCAATGCCTTTGGGCAACACGCTCGCAAAGAGCTCTCCGGGCAAGGAAATCTGTAAACTCATGTCATAATTGAATTTTCATTTTGGGCTCAATTTTTCGAGGCAAGCCAGCGCCAAAGCCAACGCAAATTTCATAATTAAAATGAATGCAAAATAAGTGAAAGGAAAAAACTAAATTCGGCAGCAACACAGCAACAAAGCGCCCAGGCCGCCCAAGCAGCCCGCTCTAGCTCCAGCTTCAGTTTGGGCTCTATCTATAGCCATTGCTGTGCCACAAGCTGCCGGCTTAAGGCTTAAGCTCTGCAATTTCGGGCTGCTTTATGCGCGTGTGTGTTGCAGGGTGGTTGTAAGGGCGGGGCTTTGGCATGGAACGGGACTGTGTGGCAACTGCTATTTATTGGAAACTCATTAAAAAGTCATAAAAAATAAACATGGGCAAACACGCAGCTTGGGGTTCGAGTTAGCCCCCACAGAATGCCGGAAACAGGGCAGGGTTTCAGCTAAAAATTGTGGCACTTTTGACGCAACATTCAACTAACAAACGAAACTAAACAAAGTGCTCCGATAGAAAGTAATTCACATTCAGTTCGAGCACAACATAAAATAAAAGAACAAATCTAATATCCAGATACAATGAGTGAAAAGGCTCTGCAGAACACGCACGCAAACCAGGAGGAGAGCGAAGAGGAGTCCGATAAGGAGGAGTTGATAGTAGAGCCTGAGGACCTTTCAGTAATACGCATAGGTGTCATAGCCGATACAGTAAGTACAGCCAACATTCGGAACTGTATAGCCAGTTATACCTGTATACGACATACCAAATACCCCTCTATCTAACACTTAACGTACCAAAGAAACTCTGTGCATAGAGCTATAAGAGCCAGCAAATTTGGTATGTGACCTCTTATATGCCAAACAGATATAAAATTTGTACAACATTTTAGTAAAACAAAACAAAGCTATGATAGTTAATCGATTATTATAACATTTATCGATTGTAGGAGGTTACCCTGGGTCTACTGCTGGCTGGCATTGGGTATCATCGTGAGAACTTTCGCAACTATCTAATGGTTGAACATGGTTCGTACTGTCAATTCATTTTGATCTCTAATCAATTGATGCATTTCTATACTTTTTTAGGCACTACGCTTGCCGAGCTTGAGGATTTCTTCCACGTCTTATACAAACGACAAAACATCGGCATCATTCTGCTCGACTATCCCACGGCGAAGCGTTTGAATCATGTTTTGGACAAGTGCAAAAAAATGCTGCCCGTTGTGGTCATCGTGCCTACAAAGGCCTCGATTATACCCTACATGGAGGAGAAGGATCGTCAGCGTCGCCAACGGCAAAGAGACGCCTATATGTAACTATAATAAACTCCAGTATCTGGATATCATGACCAATTGCATATTTGATTTCTTTAAATGTGAAGTGAGTTCATCACGCTCTACGCTCTCTAGGAGTTAATAAAGTTTTCAAGTAGTTCAGCTCTTGAGTAAGGATGAGAATAATTGGAATGCAGGCTTGTGCACAGCTTATGCACCAGCTCTTCGCTCTTCTATCTAAAATAGCTCTTAAGCAGGGATGAGAATACTTGGTATGCGAATATTTGGGCAACATTGTAAAGTCAGTTGGAGTTCGTCTTTGGCCTTGTTAGACATTATAATTAACGATCAGGTAAATGTAAAACAGGTGGTCCTTTAAAGCCAAAGCACTTAAGCAAATTACAAGCTCTTATCACTGCCGCCCCCTCGCCCAATAATGGGCGCCCATCAGACGAAGGTCAAGAGCTGCTCAATGCATTCCATGGGCGTCCAATTTGCAATTGATTAGCACACGTGAAATAGCAGCAGCAGCTGGAGCAGAGCAAGCTCTCCAAGAGACAGCTAATTGAATCATAGCTATTAGACGCTTGAATGGGCACGGTTTGGTGGCCCTCAAAGGTACGTGGTTCAGAGTGCGAGGCGGGAGGTCCGAGCTGGTCTTCTGTGCGTAATTTATGCGCATTTCAGATGTTGCCGTCGATTTCTCATGCGTGGGAGCCGAGACGGCCCAGATGGCGGTGTCTGCAAGTAACTGTGCACACCACAATATATAAATCACACTTGCTGCGTTCTCAGGTATGGGCGGTGGGAGGCGGCCTGGCTTTGGCCATGAGCAAGCAAGGGCAATGGCAAGGGCAAGGGCATGGCAAAGGTGCACCAGCACGTACTTAAAGTTGGCAAATTTGTTGGAAATTGCGAGTGAGGCAAGAACCCAAGTTGACAATTTCACTGCCACGCACGTACAGCTTGCCGAGGTGTGTGCGTGCGTGTGTGTATGTGTGCGTGTGTTTATGTGTGTTTATGTGTGTACTGCGTATGATTGGCAAAATGTCTGCAATTAATTTAGTTGGTGGCGTAAAAGTGAATTAGCGCTAAGTCTCTAGAGAGTAAAGCGCACATCACAGAGCTACACACACACATGCTGAGCTTAGCGGCTGGTTGTTCTAATGCCTATTGACACGCCCACTGCCCGCCCTGCAGCTGTCAGTCGTCAGCTTGTCTTGTCTTGCTCGGGCTTTGATTTTGCCCCAACCTTGCCTCAAAATCAAAGCACACTTTGAGGCGCCCCATCAAAACAGGCAACAACAACAAAAACAACAACAAGAAGAACAACAGCAACAGGTCGCATGCGTAAATTTAATTACACTTATTGACAAGTTGTTGAGTTCTTTGCGCCTGCGGCACTAAGTACCAGGAACTGGTTTCAGTTCCAATTTCATTAAATTGTCGGCGAACTGGATACAAGTTGACGCTTTGATATTTTACTCCCTTCCAGGGAATTGATCAAAAAGTACATTAAGGGCCAAAGCAAAACATTTGCAACATAACATAACAATAAATCCATCTGCACACAGAAGCTCCGACCTCCGGCGCTTAACGTAGTCTCGCATTATATTTGATTCCTTCTTGGAACCAGTTGCAAAGATCGCCCAGCTGCTTTGAGGGCAGGAGCATAATTAAAAACCACAAGGAAAGCCTTTTTAGCAAATTAAACAATTTTAAGTTAGTTAGGTGTCGGAACATTTGTGCCTAGTTTATTGTGAATGCACTGTGAATTGTGCTTGACTGGAAGCAGCAGATACTTTTGATCAATTGGAATTTGCTTCGCATCAAGCTTGGAAAACCTAACTGGCTTGCTTACGAGCTAAACCCTTGACGATTTTGAATATATTTAAAGTTATTAAAGCTGCAAGTCAATTACAAATTTTGTTTTATTTTATTCCTGGTTCGAGCCGAGTTCTTGGCTCAACGCTTACTTCGGTAGGTTTCTCTGGATTGCCATATCTTTCAACTGAGGTTTTGGTTCGAGAACGAATTTCATCACTCTTCTTAATTGCCCTTTCCCCTGCTAAGATAGTTAATTAAGATTTTATTTTAATACCTTCTTCAGAATACTCTTTTCTCTATTAACACCTTCATTTTAAGCTGTAGACTTAAAGCTAGCTATGAAATGGGGCCCAGCTGGTCCGACGGACAAATAAAATGCCCGTAACGTGTCGGGGATGTTATTTGAAATTTTCGTATTGCGATTAGGCCTCTTGCTTTTAATTGGTCCCTTCATACTAAATGCATGGGTTAAAACTCGAAACTGTCGACCCTTCATAAATACTAAGCAAATAAATTTACGTGCCATTCCAGCAATTATCTCTGTTGTAGATTTTTCACGCCAAGTTTCACTTCGGTTTTGTCAATTCCTGGGCATACATAGTTATGGCAAATGTGGAACAATTTTGCCAATTATCTGGTATGCCATTCCGGCCAACTGGTCTGCGTTTTGGCCGTAGCAATTTGTCATGCAGAATCAACTGAAAATTGAATACTTTTTATTTTTTGTTGTTGTCGATGGCGCTTTGCGCCCTTCGAAAGGGTCGCAGCCCACTTCAGGCAGCATTCGGATAATGCAACACAAAGCGGCAACTTCAATATTACGTTCCCAGCTTACATTTCATATTTTTTTTTTACGCTTCTCTGACTCTGCCCACTCCGCTGACCCTTTTGTACATCACAAAGCGCGTAGATTGAGAGGCAGACAACAAAAGCGGAACAAAGTCGAACCGCATGATAATAACGAGAACAAACAATTGCGGCCCGAAAAACTGTGCCACATTCTGCGTAAAGCCAACAACAAAACAAAAAAAGTGAATATTACAAAAAATCCGAATATATAAAAAACTTTATATGTAATTTGATTTTTGAAGCACTGTAGTTTGCTATTATTTAAGAACTGCGCACACAGCATACAGCACACAGGGATTAAGTTGTGCTGCCGAAAATGGGAAAGTTCCCTCTTGACTCTGAATACCCTGCACCCTTTTGGAATTGATTTTTGATGCTGCTAGAAGTCTGTGTACATAAATATGCGTTTCTACTGACTGAAAGACTGGGTGATGATGGATTGATTGATTGGTGTTCAACGCACAGCCCAAATCATAAGAAGGAAGAAGAAAGCTTACCCTTTGGAAAAGTGTAAAATACAATAACATGCATTTTCCTATGAACAAATTATGTGGCAACTCTTTCTTAGAGCATCGCCATATTATCAACCTGGCGATAGAGAACACTTGTTGCCTGCAGGGTATCAAATAGTCGAATACGCTCTACTAAAACTTTCTGACTTGCTATTGTGTGGGGCTGCGTTTCGTTGCTGGGGCTCAATTTCCATGGCCATGCTCAATGCGGACTACGTCACGGGCTTTGGCTTATAAATTGAAATGCTCACACACACACACACACACACACACACACGCACACACGCACACACACACATACGGACACACACATGCACATGCAGACACAATAGGTATGAATGGGGCTTAAGTGGCTGGAATTGTTTTTACATTAAAATATCATTAATTTTGATGCGTGGGTGTTACCGTCTTCCGACTCCTACTCCGACTCCGACTCCGTTTCCGCACCGAACCCAATTCCAGCCACCACACACACATGAGTCGCTGAGTGTGTTTGGCGCTGTGTGTCAGGCTCAGCTTCGTATGCATAGAAATTATATATGCAAACAACTTTACGCAACAGCAACAACAATAAACAACAACAGCGCTGGAAAAGTTGGCAACACACGAGCAAACACCATCAACAAGAGGCGTTAAGTACCGCCTCCCAACCCACCACCACGCCACCCACCAACTGCCCCCGCCAGCGCACCGCCCACTCCAGCCGCTTTTGTTTGTGCAGCACACGAAATGTAATTGAACACTCCAAAAATTCGCAGCCAACTTTCAATTGTTCCATAACATATTTTTTGTTAGCACTTCAACAATTTCATAATAAACGAGTCACGCCTCGAATCTGTGCTCCGAAAAGTATGCAACAGTAAATCTGTTCGAAATCGGTACCAAAGAGATCTCAGGTGCATGAGATTGTTTTGGGATTGTTATTGTTCTGCTGTGTTGTTATCATGCTGCTATATGTGCGCCCAAAAAACACGCCTCTTAGGTGCTTTGACAGGTAGAAACTACGCCCCAATTGCTAATCAGCATCAATGACAAACATTTTCATCTAAAATACCATTCTGATGAGCGCTGGCTTTTACTTTGTTCGGTTTGGCGCTACGACTCTAGGATAAAAAGAGTCCGACATTCCGGCACTTCGAGCTTGATTTTTAGGTGATTATAGGATAACAGGTAAAAGTAATTATAATAATACTAATATTTCTAAAAAAAAAAGAGGTAATGAAAAGAACTATAATTAAATTAAAATTGAATATAGGTTATGAAACATTAAGAGACAGCGGGCTTCTGAGCCAAGCTGCTTTATTTTATGGTCAGAAATCAGTCCCAAGCGGGCTTTTGAACTGATGCACTTCAGCAAGAAGAAGAACCATAAACGACTTACGAGTGAAGTCATGACGGGGCACGGCATATTAGCCCGCGTGTGGGTCAAAGATTGCAATTGCCGCACCTTGTCGCGTGTCGCAGCTGTGTGCATAAAAACACCTGCATCAAATAAGCACCTACTTAACGCCTCTGCCGCAATTTCAAGAAAAGTGAATCGTTTTTCTGAGAATCCTTGCTTTGAAGAGCTGCAACCCGGGCTAGAGAAGCCGACAGCAGCTGGAATGCCGGACATCCGGCTCCAGCCCCGCCTCGGGCACAAACTAACCAAGCATAATTAATATTTTAGTATATATTTATGCCTAATTTTAATTTTATGTTGATTAATTTCAACTAAATTAATTATTTGTATAATTGTGTACGCGTCCCTTGGCAATTTAACCGATTCATTGAATCTATACAAAATTCAGGCTTAATTATGAAAACGTATTTTTAGGCCTTGCATCTTTCTTTCTGTTTACCTGGTTGTGCACATGTTTATTTATAATTTTGCTCTTTGGCATTTTTATACTCTGTTTAACACCGTTTTGCAACACTTGTTTGTTGTTTACCGTTTTTGTTCATTTTGTTTTTTTTTTTGGTGCTTTTACCAACATTTTTTTGGTTTTCACCTTGGGCTAGATTCAAACGAGTGAACGGTTGAAGGTTTAAAGCGCTGATTCACACTCATACGCAAAGAGTGTTACCTTGACACACACACACATAAAGCCATCAGTGTGTGTGTGTGTGTGTGTGTGTGTGTGCCAATTGCAAAAAATACATCGCGCAATAAAAAATCAAAAGAAATATGCCGCTAATATTTTTCGATTGGTTTCCAGTTTCCTTCTTTTTCTTTTTGTGCTTTTTCTGTTGCACACACACACATGCACACACACACATACATACACACAAGCTGCTTAATCTGCCAATAACGAGATACACACACACAGCGAGCAAAGTGACTCCAGAGACTTTGGCAGCGAAAAAGTAAGCTTGGGTGGGGGGGAAGGTACATGCTGTGTGTGAGTGTGTGTGTGTGTGTGTGTGTGGACTGCGGGGCAACTGCGAGTGCTCTTAAAATTGGCTCAGTAGCCAGTGCAATGGCTGAGTGGCTGGCTACATGGGCACGCACTCGACCCCAACCTCGGCTCCGTTGCCGCCCACCCAGGCTCGCTGATGCCCGCCTGGCTTATACGCTTCGTTGCCCTGCGCACACACGCACACACACACACACACACCCTCGCGTACACACACTCGCGAACACTTGAGGGCATATGGCGTTACCTGTCAATGTTGGCATTAAAATTTGCCTTTGAAAAGACAACCCACAGGTGATTCTCTCTCTATCTGAGAGTGTGTTTGTTTGTGTGTGTCTATGTGAGGGTGCATATGTTAGGGTGTGTCTGTGTTTTATTTTTGCATTGGTGTGTGCATCATTTGTATGGCCTTATGGGCCAGGCAACAAAATAAAGTGAAACATGACAGCAACAAAAACAAGTACTGATGGGTCCGGGTACGGGTACGGGTCTGGGTCCGGGTCCGTTTCTGGATCCAGATGAGCCACATGAGCTGACAGCCGTCCGCATATCGGAGCTTTGGCTCCGTTTCTTTTTTGTATGCTAATGCAATTTGCTATCATCTAAAATCGGCAAAACAATCAAAAAAAGTGCATTAAGAGAGGAGTAGAAGGGATTCGCTGAGACAGCTCTTGATCGACTTGGCACACCCCCCACGCCCCCTTCGCCTAACTGTCTGCTATTTGCATTTTAGAGTCTTTAATTAGTCCAGTTGCTGCTGCTTTGCCTCACATTGCCTCGAGGTAGCCAAATGTCAAAAGAACTGTGCAGAAGAGCTTTGCGCAAAAGGCATTCCAGTTACATCCTGAATAACGAGGACAACGATTGTCGCTGGAGAACGTTGAGTGTTTCAAAGGAAATAATATATATATAAATACCTAAGTAAAAAAACAAATAATCACATTAACATGGCGCGACTGCTCTTCAATAGCCGCTAACGGCAAAGGACGCAGTGCTGCTAAGTGGAAATCTCTTTTCTGTTAGACTTGGCATCCTTTGCCAGGTGAAGGCGTTCAGCTTAAGTAGAAGTAGGTGATGTTAAAATATAATTGCTGTTAAGCTTAATGTTCTGCAATCTTCGATCACATAAACTGAGGGAACGTTACCACAACTCAAACAAAATGTCGCACTGTTAAATGCTTGTAAATAACATGATTGCCCTTTACATAAATCAAGTGATACTCAATTGGTGCTTTTGGGCTTTGCATAAATCGAACAATTAATGTGGACTCAACGAGTCGAGGCCTATTGCCAGTTGCAGTTGCAGTTGCTCTTGGCATGACTGCATTACCCAACACTGTCTAATAGAGCGAAAAGAGCACGTTTCGGATCAGTGACTCGCAAACCAGACAATGTTGCAACGCTGGCATTGGCATGCTCGAGTAAACGTCACAAAAAGAGAATTTAATTGCGCAAATATATCTTACGCTCGCATGAACTCACATTAAATAGACCTTTACAGAAGAATTACATATGTTAATAACATAATTAGCCGCTGTTGTGGTCGCTCATTTAACGTAGCGTAAGAAACAAGTGCGGAAAACAATTTCGCGTTGTATGTCTGCAATGTGCTATTGTTCGGCTTCCTAAACAGCAAATCTTCATTTCCATTTTTACCATTGTCGAACATGTTAGTCACGTAGTCGCAATGAGCCCGTTAATTTGCCTGAACCAGTCGCAAAGTATGCAATTGCTGCTGCATTGCAATAAAGTATTCCGTTATCTGCTCTGCGTCCGCCAATTTTTAATCAATTTCGCCAGCATCTGTCAATAGCACACACATGTACACACACACACACCCACGCACATATTGGCAATCAAACAGAGTCTGTAATAAACAGCAATGCACGCTCACCAAAAAACTCTGCTACAATTGGTTTTTATTGTCACTGTAGCTGCTGTTGACGCTGTTGTTGCTGTTGTTGCTGTTGTTGCTGTTGTTGGTGGCTGGCCCGCTTCCGTTTCTGTTATTTGCATAAATTGCCAGGCAATGGCAAAAGTAATTTTGGTCAAGCATTTCAAAAGGGAGTGGGG
Source organism: Drosophila ezoana (assembly GCA_035045725.1). Lineage (NCBI taxonomy): Eukaryota > Metazoa > Arthropoda > Insecta > Diptera > Drosophilidae > Drosophila > Drosophila ezoana. Next base: position 5,117,007 of record JAWNOU010000058.1, read on the forward strand.
GAGGGGCCCGCGACGGTGTAGCACCAGCAGCAACACTGTCAACAACAACAACAACAACAGCAGCAGCCAACTAACAGAGCTGTTGACAATAACAGAAACCTGTTAAGGAACTGCCTGTGTCCAAAAATAAACATAGTCAAATATTAAAATATAATTTATTACGTAGATAAACCAAAAAAAAAATTGGAAAAATATAATATATATATGTTAAAATTAACACCTCACTTGACACGTAACATGACAAGTTTTTAATGAAATTTATATTCATTTTACGCGCTGGCTTTTTATTAAAAATGTAATAAAGCTTCAATAATTGCTCACCCGCAGACAAAAAAAAAAAACCGAACTGTTTTGTGTATTATAAAAGTTTTAATAAAATGCAATATATTTGGAACAAATTTCAATCAAAACATAAAACACACAAATTCAGAAGCCAAGGTCCATGTCCCACTTGCTGCTGCGTATGACAACATATTTGACTTTATACGAAAATGTGCGCACATCAGATGGGAAAATGATGGCACGATATCAAAATATTTACTGAATTCCGGGTCCTGCAATCTCGATAGTGAGCTGATAGAAATTGTCTGGCGGTTGTGGCAGCGGCGGTGGCGGCCTCTGTTTAACGATCAAATATTTTCAACTTTGGCTATTGGAATTTTGGGCAGATTGGCAGAAATATGCAGCTGATGCTGCTCCAGCTAGATGCCTCGACACAACTGACCCCCAAATGACCAGCTCATGCCATGAATTTGTGGCAATATATACATAACCTCAATTTCCGCCCTTTTTTTCTTCCTGAATGGCAGCTGTTGCCACGACTGATTCTTGTCCATTCGCTGCTTTCTATAGAAAAGTCGCACCCGGGCCTCCCTACCATTCGTCTCGCATCTAAACGTATGTTTGCTTACATTCTTCATAAATGCTGGGTCTTAAAATCTGAGCATATTACTTGAAATGTGACTAACAGCAACTTGAATGGGGATTCGTCCTTTCAACCGTCAGCTGTGTTAGTAAGATATGCACGTAGCATGTTGTGCGGATTGCCTTATAACACTGCTAATTACACTAGTTACATTAATTACTCTAGCTGTGCTTGCTTTCAAGTATTCAGTTATTCAAGACCCTCGTTTGTCAGTAGAGATTATAAGCCCTTTAAACATATACTCGCTAGTTAGTAATAGTTGGTATTTAATCATGACGTTATGCTCACAATCAAATAAATGTACCTGCCTTTAACGTTATAAGCTAACACATTCTGTTCAATTAGCAACATAATGTTGCAATATATATTTTGCTATGTTAGCAGCGCACTGTTAAATTTAAGGATTTTGTAATTATAATATAACAGTCTGTGGGCTGCTCTAATTTAACATCGAGCTGACCCTTAAGTTAGCTTGTTTGTTAAAGCTTATTAGCTCGCGTATCTAGTTTTCTTTCAAGCCTTCCCCTTGACTTCTCAACTGTGGTACATTTCAAGCTTATCCAATTGCATTTTCCGTATTTGCGCTAGTTTTTGCTGTCTGTTAAAACTTACTTTGCGATTGCGTTTGAGATTTTATATTAGCTTTTGCCTTATATTATTGAACTCTCGCCAGGCTTTGTAAAACATATTTCGCATTCTGCCAGCTATGATTGAAATCAACCTTGGCCAGAGCCACTTTCATTCTGTCTGTCATCTAGCTCCGCCACCGGCCATTGTCTCAGCAAACGAACAATCCATTGACCCACCCATCCATTCATCCATCCACCCATCCATCGTTCCATTCAACTATCCGGGCAATCGGCTCTGCCCATCTGGTGCCTGCGGTGCTTGCTCTTTAATGCACTCGACTATTTATGAACATAGATAAGGGGCCAACAATCATCGCCATCGACTAGGGTCACAAACTAAGTAAGAATCGTGTACACAAAATCAATGTCTATATATTTTTTCTTCATATAAAACTGTTGGACGTGACTCACTGACTCACTAACTAACTGACTGATTGGTAATCAACGACCAGCCGAAACCGTAAGAACTAGAGACTAAAATTTTGTCATCACCAAGATTCTCATTTTGTATGATGGAGGTGCACGCTAAGAAGTTGGTTTTGGGAGGAGAGGAGAGGCGGATCAACTTCAAAATCATTTTCACCCGCAACTGTGGAAATGTGGCGATAAATTCCCGATTGCCAAGTCCTTTTTTAAAAAATGGGTTCACTCTTAACTATATACAACGATATGAGGTATATTAGCTACAGTAGCGGATGCAGCAACAGCTGCAGCAAGAGAATTAAGTGCTCTGCGTGTTGTTGCAAATGTTTTTCTGTTTTTTTTTAAGCTGTCTCCTTTTTGATATACTTCATATATTTGCACTTGAGCAGGCAAATATTTTGCTATTTGGCATTTCTGATGTTGTTTTTAATGTTTTTTATAGTTGCTGTTTTTATGTTTTATAATTATTTTAAATGCTAGCAACACAGAGACACCGATAGAGAGAGGGAGAGAGAGAGAGAGAGGGACAGAAAGCTGCTGAGTGAAAGAGGGGAGCGAACGACACTAGACTTGCATGTTGCACATGCATATTTATGTTCCTGGCTGCGCAGCTGGTGTTTTTCAAGAATTGCAGGGTATCTGCTGTTGGGGCATATTCGCTGTGGCAAATAATATGAGACGTTTGGGCTATTTCGCAGTTTGCGGCTTACGGTGGTTAACTAGTCCTGAGCTTTCATCAACTAAAGGGCATAGCCGAGTCGAACATGCGGCACAGGTAAATCATGCGCTTGGCTTGTCAGCAAAAATATGCTCTGTGTCTGAGTGTGTGCATGTGTGTGCGTGGGTGTGTCATGTGGCTTGCTGCCACAAGCCGGCCAGGATTAAATATGTGGCACACCATGGCCAAGAGGCGCTGGGCGCGGTTGTAGGGTATGGGCTTGTGTTTGTATTTGTGTTTACATTTGTATTCGGATTTAGGTAAGCAGCTTGTCATTTGCTTGGCATTTGGCTATCATTGGAGCTGCAGCCGCGTGGGCTCAACTATTTAATTGGCTAAAGTGATTGCTCATACGCCATGTAGAACCGCATGAACAAGATGCAGCCAAGGAGGCAGCCAAGGAGGCAGCAGCAGGGCGGCAGAGCGGCAGGGCGGAAGCTGGGCCAGACAGCAGCTGTATGTTAAAGTCATAGTTTAGTTATGGCTATTATAAAACGCGCTGTCCTTGACGCTTGCACCATGCGAGATAATACGGCAAGGGTAGGCTATGTGGTCTGATGAATGTGTGTGTGTGTGTGGGCGCGTTTGTGTGTGTGTGTGTGTGTGTGGCAAACAGTAGCTTACAATGTGGGCCAGGGGCATGTTGGGGTCTGGCAACACCTATACAATTGCTGACATGCATTCAGCTTGGAAATTGTATAGGGCATACTTGAATGCACCCGGCTGAATGGAGCAGCCGGCGACAGCCGCAAGTGTTGCATGCACGCATTGTGTGTCCGTGCGTGAGTGTGTGTGCGCCGCAGGTTGCAGGCATATATGTAAGTTAACAACATGCCCTAGCCCTTTTGCCACACAACAACGCTGCCTGTAGGCGTCTGTCAATGAAATGTCTCGTGTTAAATTTACCGTTCGCTCTGTTTATGCATTTTGCGGCATTCATTTTGTGGCATCCACAAAGTGTGCAGCCAGTGCAGTCAGCTGGCGTCAAACCAGATCAAATCACGCAGGAATCATGCACAGAAATATTTATAAAAAGTATAAATTGAATTATAAATCAAACATGTTTGATGCCAATCCAAGTGCACTCGAACATGCTCGAAGCCTTATCAGGAATTAAATTACTGGTGTGTTACACGACAAAGTAGACAAATTAAGTACGATTTAGTTAAATCTAAAGCTTATTGCTTGTACTTAAATTTAAATTCCAGCATTTTTGTGCAAATGTGTTGCAAGTATTGGGAATAAGAAGTTTTCATAATAACTCAAACATGTTTCATGCTTCTCAAAGGACACGCCACCATGTTTGCGTTTCATCTGAACTTTTTGCAACATGCTCGAAAGAGTAAAATAATTTTTTATATTCGCATACTCGTCTCTATTTGACTCAAAAGAGCTTTGGCAATTCCCTTTTGCTTTGTTTACAGCGCTTTTACATTTATTATTATTATTTTTTTCTTTTTGCGATATCAAAGTAAATATGAAATTCTTTTCAAAATGTCTGCTATTTTTCGGTTATTTTGTTGCATGTTATGTGCCACATTTCAGTTTAATTATTTCCACAGACACACCCCCTACCAATTACTCTCGGAGTTTCTACGCACTAAATCAGCGACCATTTTTTGTTTAACTTTATCGCGCTTTGACGTCTCCTTCATTTTTGCGCTTTTTGCTTTTTGCTTTTTATTTTTTGCTGATTCCTTTTTGCATATTTCTCATGAAAGCTGATACAAGTTTGGGTTTCCTTTTAAGTTCATCTGTCATAATGTGTTCTAGGAAAAGTTTTGGAAATCCACTTCGATGAGCTCGTTCCGTCAGCTCTTGAATGTTAATTATTGGCAAAGATTGGACTATTGGCTTTTGAAATAATATTTTAATAACTAAACAAACAAAAGCGAATGTGTTTACATAAGCTTGAAGTAGCTTTTTCGACTCATTTGTGAGTTTGTTCAAAAATCGATAGTCTCAATGGTGTCAACTGTTGATTGTCGTTTTGGATTATTTAAAACATGCTCGATAGGATTTGACAACAGCCATACATAGAGAAAACTGAAACTCTGAAGCTTTAAGTTTTTCTATATAGTTTCCCGTTTAGCAAATCAAATGTTAACCTATTGATATATTTTTTAGAAAGTATCGATCAAGCCAGTTATCGACTATTGAACTTGTCGAGTGCGATTGGTTTCATATCCCTAACTTAAATACTTTTTTTTTGAGTAAGCCGCTGGAATATTTTTGTGCGAGCCGTAAGCCAAGCTTAGGCCCATTCAAGGCACACGCACATAAATATAGATGTGGGTATTTGAGTGTGTGTGTGTGTGTGTGTGTGTGTGTGTGTGCGTGTGTTTGTTAGTGTTTTTTACCTGTTTGGTGTTTTGCTTATTTTTAGCATCGAATCGATAGCATTTTAACGCTCCAGTGCATATCTGTACCATCCCAGAGGGTGACACACATTTAGCCCCATGTGTGCGTGTGTATGTGTATGTGAGTGTGTATGTGTGTGTGTATATGTGTGTGTTCAACGTTCATTTATTTATACCTTCAGCTCATTGGCACCTGAATTGATGAATATTTTGTCTCGCTGACTGCGTACTTGAAGCCAGCGGTAAACGAGGCCAAAAACGCGGAGCTTTCAGCCGCCCAACTTGTTTGCATTAGTTCAATTTATAGAGCATACGTGCGTTGCGAATCCCCATTCCTTTGGATAGCGTCCTGCCTGGCTAATAACTCTAATTGGGTATTTTATGAATGGCTTTTGTGTGGCCTCAAATAAGACAGTCGAGCTGATCCTCAAAGGCCACTCGACCAAACAGATTTTCTCTTAACTGTGCGGCGGGGCAGATGTTAAGTAGTATAGATTGTAGCCGGACTCCCATTTTTGGCACACAAATTGTGATGCATTTCATACTTTGACAAGAATACTAATCGAGCTGGCCATATGTGCTTTTATTCTTCTGGCCCGTTTTGTATCTGTTTGCCTAATCGGCTTGTGGGCTATTGTCCAACTTAGAGCCTAACAACCCAATCAAGTCGACGTCATTGCCAGCTAAGCTCTGGTCTGAGCTAATGACCGACATCGAATTAGTCACAGAAGCAGAGTGAACTTGTGTGTTGACTAATCCAAATATAAACCATTCTATTAAGATGTCAATTTGGTGTACCTTAAGATAAAAATTAGCAGCTGGCTTAAGTAGATTGCGCTAACAGCAGCTTCATCTAATATGTTAGCAATAACAGCGTCACCTTAACATGGATCTTATGCTCATTTTTATACGCTCCGTAAACATTTCAATTATGAATAAATAGCTAACATTGCTCAACATAGCTGAACATTTATGTGCATAAAATACACACAACCAGCCACAATTAATATATTCCTAACAACATATTGTTATCCAAATAGCAGCCATCAAGTGGCATTTAATATATAAAATATTCTCGAAAAATAGCTGTGGCCGCAAACCCCAACATAGGTATAAAGCATAATGTTAATTAGATTGTGATACTCTACAAAACTGCCCTGACCTTTTATGGGGTGTATACATTTTGTGACGAGTTAAAACCGAATGGACTCACAAAGACTGTTCTCTTGCCGTTATTTACAATTCCTCCTCATTAGCATATAATATGATGGCTATCGACGCTCTCTGCATATGCTGTAAGAGGCCATATGTGTGTAGGTTCAAGTTCTCTGAATGTAGATGATAAACGAAAAAAAAACTGGGAAAATGAACTATGAAAACTAAACAACAGGAGTTCAGTGGCAGAAAGTCATAAAAAATGGGAAAATATGAAGCGAACGCTACAATAGACTGACCTGTGTGTGTGTCTGTGTGTATGTGTGTGTGTGGTCAAAGGTAGTTATTGTTGTTGTTGCTGGGAAACTGGCCTGGCGCCCCGTGGCCCACTTCCGTTAACAACATTTGCTCCAATTTTGTGAATTAAGTCTTAAAGCGTAATTGAGTGAACACTTTCACTGAGGCATAAGCATGACTGTGCGCAGGTGAGTGTATGTGTGTGCGTGTGTGTGCTTGTGTGGGTCTGTGTTTCTTTGTACTGATTGTAGCGGAGGTTGAGTATGGCGTAAATCAACTTAGAGCCTTAGCCCTAGTTGTCATCCAGCTAAAGAGACAGCGACGATAAAAATCGGAAGCTCTGCCATGAGCCGGAAATGTGACAGCCATTGATCGGCGTGTGCGTGCGTGTGTGCGTGTGCATGTGTGCGTGTGTGTGTGTGTGTGGCGTATTTTGTCAGCATAAATTGCAAACTTGCAAAGCGAACGATTCAATATTGGCTAGGAAATAACCAAAAGTATACAAAAGAGATTTCATTTTGTGGTAAATATGAAAAATGTTTGCCATCAAATTTGAAGCTTTTAGCTCCTAGTAAATTTGTGATGTCATAAAATAAAGATAATCGAAATTGAAAAAGGTATTTGCTGGAAATTGCTCAAGTTTGGCACAGTTTATGAATATTTTGGATTACATGTTCGAAGGTATCTTGTGGAAATGGCATATAAGACTCGATTTTTGTACGCTGAACCCATTGGCTAATAGTCTCGGCCAGAACGACAATCTCCCTTGTCCAACCGAAACTGTGTGTGTATGTAGGGCAGACGGCTTAATTGATTGTAAGGGCAGCTTGTGCTTAAAGTATCTCCTAATCGGCTACGCCGATGATATATAATGATATGTTCACCAACTTTAAAGGTTGAACTGGCCAAAAGATGCCTGCAATTTGGAAAGGAATTGGCAACGAAAAGATATGTTTAAAAAGTAACGTAAAATTATTGCATTTAGTTCGCTCTTCTTGTTGCGAGCATTGTCCCAGAGCGGAAAAGCGTTGCTGGCAGGGGCAGCGGTAGTTGGGGCTCTGACACAGTTGCAGAACGCTTCTGTGTGCTGTGCTCCAAATAGACTTCTTATCCCCATAAGTGCTACATGCAATCGAACCATACAATATCAGCAACAGCACTGGAAGCTCAGACAGTATGAGAATTTCAATTGCAACACGCCCTAAATGCAAATGTGGCAGCAGGTCTGTACGAGTAATTCCCTAGCGTGTCACTTACACACACACACACACACACACACACACCCCCACACATACACACACACGCGCTCATCCACATACTAACACAGTAACGGACATGTGATGTACTCTAGTTGAGCCATAAAATTCAGCTGGAAGAAACAGTTATTATTATGCTCGACTCCACGTCTAACGCCTGGGCTCTGGCTTTTTTTTTTTGTTATGTGCAGCGCAATGTATCTTGTAGCTTGGTTATCTGAGTATCTGAGTATCTGCACATTTGCAGCTAAATCACGTACTGGGTAAATGTGCTACTAATGAGCAGAAGAGGATTCACGGCAATCGCTCCACTGATGAGCGACAGAGCCGACTAATCTCACTGATTTTACAAATGATTGTCGTCCCGTCCTGCTGTCTGTCTGTCTGTCTGTCTGTCTTTCTGTCGAATCGCTTCCACAATCGAGTACAATACAAATTTAGTACAATGGGTACAATACGCACAAGCACACACACACACATACACACACACATACACGCACACATGCCACAGCAGCAGACAAAGCACACACTCAGCCATTGAAGTCATTTAATCATTTGACACAGTCGTGCGATTTGCTTGGTCTTCTGTGTGGCTGTCAACAGTTACTAAAAATAGTCTGTCAACACCTGCTGATGCATACTTAATTGGGCGCAATTTTCGAGCTTGAGCCATAATATATAATTGGGCATGTAAATGAGGCATTTGCCACTTTAAAGCTGTCTAAATTCGAAATATCGACAGGCTTAAGCCTAAACTGTTTGGGAAATAGTAGAATATCTAAGAGGCAAAAGTTTACTTAAGGAAAAATCACTTTCATTCATTTTGTAATTTATGAATAATAACTGAAAATGTTTGTTTTGAAATGGTTAGTTTTTTCGCTTTACTTAAATCTAAGCAGTACTTACCTGTGGGCGATACAAGGTGTTAAGTTTTGACCTCTACCAAAATGACTTAACATACAAATTGGAGCCCTAGACCCAAATTAGCTGGCATATGATATTCTGTGGTATATTCTCGACCTTTTTAAAACTGGGTTAGTTAAGCAAAAAGAACAGACGCTAATGCCAAATGCCTTCAACTGTTTTCATATGTAGCAAGAAGTATTAATATTCATTATCATATAGAGTTAAGGTATCGAACAAAAGGATAGAGAGTACTTAAAAGGTTGGAAGAAACTGATGGATTGTAATCCAATAAATAAACAAATTCTTCAGTTATCATTACATGAGTATTAAGAAAAAGTATTAGAGTTTTCACATGGAAAGTTTTTATGCAAATCAAAAATTCGAAGTTAGAAGATGCTTTAATTACGAATTCAAAAAATGAATCATATTCATTATCGTGATATCACGTTTTACAACGTTTTCGGTAATTTCCAAATCACAAAGTAAATCACGTTTAAAATCTTATAATATGAGACTCAAGCAAAGTTAACGTAATTATCTTGGAAACCAGGCGAGGGACGTTGGCTGTTTTTCCCCATCGCGAATTGAGTTAAAGGGGGGAGAAAATCTCAATTTCATTTACCTGAGACTCATTTTCGGTGGTTGTAATTGGCATCGTTGAACGGCTCATTAATTTGCGAGCGAGCAGTTAATTTAAACAAATGATCTGCACAAAATTTGTTTAACATAATTTGATGTAAATACATGCATGCATGCATAATTGGTATGTGCATACATCTAATGTAAGCGATATGCAATTATTTACATATGCAATTATATATATGTTCCTTCCACGCATTGTCTAATGCATTTGCATTAATTAATGCCCACAATAATTGCATTTTGTGATTGCATCAAATTAATTTCACACCACAAAGATCTCTCTCTCTCTATCTCTCTCTCTATCTCTCTTTCTATCTCTCTCTATCTAAATGGCTTTTTGCCATTTGCCTAAATCGAAGTTTACATAAGGCTGCGTATTTTATTTTACATTTAATTTATTCATTGTTTCAATGCAAGGCCAATGTTTTAAGTTTGCATTTCCTACCCTAACTTGGGGCAGACTTCTTTGAATTATTCGAGAATTGCCACAGAATAAACATATCTTTTATGGGTTCCGTATTTGCAATGATATTTCATATTCTTGACCTTTCCATCAATTGCTGCTTTGACAGCTATACGATATAGTGCAGAGAGCTAAGTCGAATTGTGTTTATATAAAATATTACAGTTTTAGGTAGAAACTGTACCATGTTTCATAGACATAGCTGCACTGAGAGCTCAGTTCAGATGGGTCAGATTTATAAGAAAGACTGTAGAATATGAATTTAACAGACATGCTGTCATATCTTATCAGCTATTCTCTGTATATCTTTATCAATATAAATATAAGGTTTCATATGAAGGTTCTCTTCAAATATCAAGTTATAATATAATTAGAATACGCTCTGCAGTTAAATATAATTAATAGTATGTTAATTATTTTAATTTAAAAACAAAATTAATGTTATGTAATGTAAAAGTTTGAAAATCAATACTACATTTATATATTTCAAATATCTTATGATATATCTTCAAATGTCAATACTCACATTTTTGGGCTGTTTATTGTTGTCCTTGCTGTTGAAGTATTTGCTTCGCTTTACCTAAATTATGTTTTTTATAATTTTCTTTGATTTTTGTTTCAGCTGCGCGACGCGTTGTTTTTGTTGCTTAAGTTGTTTGGCTTTTGATTTGATTGGCTGCTGTGTTGTTGTTTTGCTGTTTTGTTGGTTTTCTCTGATCTTAAGTTCTTTTTAAGTACTGCCGAGATTTGGCTGGGTCTTGACCAGACTTTGTGTCATATATATGCTGCCTCTCTTGGGCATTTACTGTAGACTGAGCTCTATTTTTTTTGTTGGTTGAATAGTCTAGGATTTTCTTGAAGTAATTGTTTAAAATCTTCTGTTTTTAGTTTCGGTTTTTTAAGTTTTGTTTAAACAAACAGCAACAATGCTGAACACGAACAAGAAATGCAACAGTTGGGCTCAATTTGACGCAATTGTTGATAGCAATAGTTCGTCAATGTTATGGATAAGCTTTATATATCTATATATACATGTTCATATACATTTAAGTTTAGAGATTTACTTAGTATATGTATACCTTCTTCTCATTCTCGCTGTCGCTCCCTTGTACTTATGACTGGCTTCAGGTAAGTTTCGTTGGGTTTACTGATCGACAAGTTCTTAAGTGTTCTATACGTTTCTATATACTATAATGTGTTATGTATTAAGTTTTAAGTTTTTGTACCTTTGGATTACTGTAGTTAGGTACTACTGTAGCACTGGCGGTCCGCGTTGCGGCACCAATAATTATTACAAACAACAACAAACAACAACAAAAACCAATTAATAGACACTTATTTTTTGTTTTTCTTTCGGACACCACAGCAAAAAAAATGTACAAGAAAAATTTATGTTATTAGTTATTTTGTTTTTTCTTTAAATTTTGTTTAGTTCACCAAAAAAAAAAAAATGTAGGAACAGGAAGGAAATCGCCAAAAAAAAACTTGTTGCACGTTGCGCATGTGGCGGGCTTGGGACTTGTGTGTTTGTGGACTCTGGCTGTGGGCGGCGGGTGGCGGGGGCGTCCCTCCTTCGTCGATTGTCGCTAGTCGCTTGTTGCTGCTGTCGACGTCGTCGATGTCGTTTTTGTCGGCGCTGTGGCGTGTGGCACACAACCTTTTGGCTTGGATGTTGCACAGCATCTGTTGCGTGGCACGCTGCCCGACTAACGAGGCAGCCTTGTCGAAGTCAACGTCAGCGTCGGCGTCAACTTTGGCATCGCATTCGTTCGTTCTCTGTCCTGTTCTTGCTCTCTTTCTCTCTCTCTCTCTCTCGCTCTCCCTCTTTCACTAGCTCTAAGTCTCTACCTCCTTCTCTCTCTTCCTGTCGCTGCCGCTCTCTAATGTTGCTCGTCCTTGTTTTGGGCCTTCGTCAACAAGTGGCAACTGTGGCAAGCGCTGCTGCTGTGGCTGCGGCGCTTTGTAAAAATATATAACACAAGCCCCACGATGCACAGTTGACTAATCGCTGCTGTTTGTCTGCGCCTCCTTTTATAGCAGCTGCCTGCTGAAGGACACCAACAACGACGCCAGCAGCGGCAGCGCCAGCGACTGCGGCAGCGACGTTTCAGCAACAGGCAACCAGTGCGCCCAGGTGATTCCATGCTCTTGGGATTTGGGGTTTCGCAGTCTGTATGTGTGCGTCTGTGTGGGTGTGTGGGTGTGTCTGTGTTGGTGTGTCTACGTGTGTGGCAGTGACTGCTGACGATGCTGCGACGCCGCGCAGGGGTAGCCACTGCTCAGCGTTTTGCTGAATTGTCTGCGGCTGGGGAAATGCTGGCAACGCGTAGGCGGCTTTTCCTTTGCCTTGTGCCACACACACACACACACACACTCACACACACACACACACATTGTCAGACAGATGTGCTCCCATTTGGCCTGAGGCTAAGCGTTTGCATAGGCCTAAGGCATTTACAGCCTAAGGACCAAGAAATATCTTGGATTATCTTGACATAATATTCCCCCAAATTCCCAATATTCCAACTCAACAAAATAATTAAGAATTACAATTTATGTTCAGTTCAGTTCCTGAGGTTAGACTTGGGATACATTTCATTTTAATTATCTATCTTTCTTATATATATATATATATATATAAAGATGGGTTAAATGTCAAAAATATAATTAATTCTTGTCCAGGAGAATTAGCAGATAGTTGGGCTATGTGTAGAAATACACATTATAATGCCAGTTTAGTTAAGTGTGTTTAGTTCCTTAAAATGCAGATTCCCAACTTTACAATTCAAGCTCTACGAGTTTTCCAGATAGATTAGGTTTATTTATGGGCACTGTAGTAGAATATTCTGCCCCAAAACCGTTGCTATAAACCAAAAAAGCTTAGTTTCAATTGGGATTTGAATGTGAGATATTACAAACTAAATTTCAGAAGTCTAGCTTTAAGAGTCTTTTCATGACAATGCAATTAAATGCAATGCTGTAAGCCTTGGGGCATCTGGGGGAGCGTAAATATATTGCAGTTCGCATTAATCAAATATGCAAAAATGTAAATTTAATTTATTATTTCTTGTTTTTTTAATTAACTTTTCATGTATGGTATATTTGTGGCGAGCTATGTAAATCAAAGCCCAGATAGAATGCAATTCATATACAGCGGACAGCTATTGACGATGGATGCATCCAATCAGCAAACAGCAACGGCGTCGCTCGTGCGTATACGCAATTCGAAAACCACCCAAAAACAATAATAAAAACCTTACAGCCAACGCATGTGCCTGACTACCGGATGCCCTGTACTCAGACAGTAGAGTAGCTGTGATTCTTCTTCCTCCCTGAACCACACTCTGTAAAATGTTTTCGTGAAAAGCTTTTGGCTTCTTTGCAGATGGTTTTACAAACTTCGTGGCTTCTGGACAGTATTTATTCGTGAGTGCTTACCAAAAATGAAGACAGATTTACTTTATTCTTTTGGGCATGTGGCGAATGGTGAAATGTTCTTGGACTGGGTTTGTCTGTTTATGCAGCTGTCCAGCGGCAGTCTTAAAATATTATATAGTTTAAGCGGTTCCAACATATTTTTAGCTATCTAAACTAAAGCTGTAACCGAATACATTTGGCTTTTCGGGCCGATCAAGTTCGTATGGGGTCCCAGATGCTTTATTTTGTCTGTTAAATGCACTTGCACAACCGCTGTATACCCCCGTTTTTCTAATATTCAATGAGTATCAAAAACAAAACCCCTCCGACTTGTCCGTCAAATGCAATTGTGCGTCGTATGCTTTAAGTGTGGGCGGGGCTGCAGCGCCCTCACATGTCGCTTACCTGTTGGACATGTGAACACTGGTCGTGACCGACGAGGCGTATGCGCAATATGCACTTTCAACAGGTTAACCTTGGGCAAGAGGCACAGCTGCCGCTGCCACCGCCAACGCCAAGGCCAGCAACAGTTGAGCAGCTATCTCGCTTGCACGGCAGCCCCCATGCGACGCTCGTTCACATTCAGCGCATGCTCCAGACGCCGAGGCGCCCAGCGTCTGGCGCCCAACGGGGCAGCAACTGCTCAAAGCCCATTGGCCGCTCACATTCAGCTGCCGCTGCCTTGGCGCTGCTCTGCCTGCTGCTGCTTGGGGGTGGCAATACATCCCCCTTTCTTCCCCCACAACCCCTGTCAACCTACGCCCACCCAGCCGTACGGAGGGGCAACATTTCGCACAACTCTACCAATTAATTAGATATTTTCTGGCCGGCAGCTTAAGCGCGTCGCGCATTAAATGCTCAGCGCACAATCCGTGCTTGCTGCGGCACGCTAGGGATTTCCAACCACCCCGAAACCGCCACAGCCACCGTGCCCGCAAACCCAACGCAACGGAACACTCTAAACATAACTGAGTGCTTAGTATTTAAATAACCTGACCAGCAGACGTAGCTGCTTCTTCTGAAATTTTGTTTGTCCCCAATCTTAAATTGTTTTCCTATTTTGTGCTCTAATCTGTACCTTAATTATACGCTGAAACAGTTAAAAATGCGTAAAAGGATATAAATTCATGCAACGAGCAGAAGGAAGCATCTTCGACCCTATAAAGTATATATATTCTTGATCAGCATCGACAGTCGAGTGGATCTGTCCGTCTGACTGCCCGTCCGCCTGTTAGTCCGTATATGTGAACTCAAGAATCTCAGATTCTATAAGAGCTAGAGACTTTAACGTGGGTCCTCTTAGTGTTCGCGCGGTACGATTGTGTTTTAGCTGTAACAATCGATAACAAAATCCTAGGCAATAATCGAAATCTAAGCAGCTTCTCGTTTACCAACTGATGCATGAATGTTAGGCCAAATAAAAGTTAATTTAGTTTATTTGAAGCTGTGCTTTAGATGGTATTTGACTTTAAGGTTCGTACAATAATCGAGGATGATAAACAAACAACATTAAATAGAAAGGCTTAAGTAAGTTCTTCATTTTTTTAAGCAGTTTTGTATCTTTTTGTATACTCTAGTAGGGGGTATAATAACTGTGTCATGAAATGTATAAGGCATCGAAGGAGACATTTCCGACCACATATAGTATAAATATTCTAGGTCAGCATCAACAGCCGAGTAGATATTGCCATGTCCTTCTCTCTGTCCGTCCTTCTCTCTGTCCGTCCGTCTCTCTGTGTCTTCTCAATCGAACTAGTCTCTCTCCTTGAACTTTGCCGAGGTCCGTCCTTCTGTTGCAGGCAGTACATATGTCGGAACCTGCCGAATCGGAGCTATATCATTAAGCTGACATAGGAATAATCGGTTTTTAAAGATATCTTGCCCATGTTTGGTATTATTTGACAACATATTTCAAAATTAACATTTTGTGCAAAAACTTTCAGCTTGAACATAAAAGGTTATCGTATTTGAAGATTAACATTTTTACGACAAAGCTTAGATGCAAAGCCACATTTGCCGAATCATGCAAAAGAGCTCAAGGAAATATACAACTGCTGCGAGATTTAAAACTACTTTAAAAGGTGGTTTATTTATAAGGACCCTCTTTACCTGCCAAGGCCAATCAGAATTATGCTTGAACATTTGCAGGAATGCAGCTCCGAACCAAAATTGAAGCATTTTTCAATAAATATTGTGTCAAGCCACAGACCCCCAACTACTTGTCAGAGCCAACATTTCACAATTGATTTGAATTTGATAGCGTTTCATAAGCTCAATTGGCGTGCTCGTGATTCCATTGGTTACCGAATCACAATCATATCTATGTGGTGCTTACATAAGTTGATCATCGCTACCAATTACGACGTCAGATGGACAGCTAACTCCATGGCGACGCGGGTTCATCAATGCGTCAGGTGTTGGTATCTATTGCACACACGTGGGTCTGCATGCCCGTGTGGTGGGGTGTGTATGTGTGTGTGTGTAACTCGAGTACGCTTGCAACTCAAAAAGATAAAATAGAAACAAGAAAGAGTGCTCTAGACGGCAGTGCCCGACTAGGATATACCCTGAATGCGCTCTTAATTTACTTCGGTGCTTGTAGTCCGATCTAGGCTCTGCCTTTCAAAATGGGGTTTTATTTTTGTTGCGTTTTGCAATAAGCTAAGCTATGCAAGAGCCCACATACCAAATGGGGTCTTGCAAACTCTTATCGATTTTGTGGAAAGAGTCATCGAAGATTCGAACTTTTCAATTCCGAATAAAATAATATATAAATAACAGTACGGATAAAAAATACTGACAAATATTTGATTTGGCGATGAATCAAAAAGGGAATAGGAAATGTCTCTGTGCCTTGCACTTGCACGACTTCAATATACCCGCTTACACATCTCTAATGGCTTAAGGATATAACAAGAAGTTGTATAATATGCAAGACTTCCAAGTGCGGTCGTGCGTTGCTGCGAGATGCCGGAGCTCCGACCCGGAGTACAGAAGCCAAAAGCCAAAATCCAATAGCTTGCAGCTAAAGCCTGACCCCGTGTCCGAATGCGAATTCGAAGCATTCTGTTCGACCTGTTGCCATGGCAGAGTCACATAAAATTTAACATAATGCCCGCCACACAGGGCAGCTCATCCGCCATGGCGGCGGGTCAGGTGCCAGGAGGTCAAAGGGCAGCGGGTTGGCAACGCCAAAAGTCATAAATTAAGTTAAGTCTGAGGGGATTGGCAATGAGGTTCATGACCATGGGCTTGGCAACTGTCGCAGGCAGCCAAAACAGGTGGCCTGGACGGGGCGATGGGTTCATGTGTGCACCATTATCGCGGCGCAACTCGAAACTTTAAATGGGCCTGCAACAAAGAGGGCGAGACGCGGTACGGCGCACACGGCATGCGGCATGTGGCACATCTGCACAACGCGGCACCTGCTGCGGCCTTGCCTCTGTTTGGGTGGCAGCATCCGCCATTTAAGCCAATTTTCAGCATGTTCAGTCAATTTGCGCCCGGGCTGCGGCCTGCTGGCCCGCTGCTGCCCCGTCGCCCGCAACACACACAACTACTCCAACAGCTAATTGGCCAACTGTTGCATACTTTTAGGCTTTCACATTGCAGATAGAAAATCGCTATAAAATTCTATTAAATTTACCTTCTGGGCTACTTTTTGGAATCTGTTTATAGAAGCAAGTTGCAGTCGGGTGCAACCAACTGCCAAATACCCGTTCACAGTTCAAAAATGCCTGCCAGCCAAATGTATTTGAATCACATCCACACTGGGCGTCTTCAAGTTGTCTTCACACTTCACACATATGCACAGATATGCAGGAGAAATTATTTGAAATTTCAAAAATGTTATTCATATGCACAGTCTGAAACAATATACTCTCTATTTTTCTTATCTTTGCAAAAGGGCACAAAAATATCGGAGTTTATAAATATAGTATGTACTCAACACAAGCGGAACTCCATTAAATTGGCGAGGAGGCCGAAAGGTGTAAATACACCATACATCTGGCACAGGGTTTACTGAAGGATAATATAAAATATATATATATATGAGAAGCTCGAAAGGGTGTATATGTGAAATAGGCAAACAGAATGATAATACAAGAAATATATAGAGTATAGAATATAAATAGAGAATATGGTATGCATGGAGTACTAGCCGGCATTATCTGGCAATATCAACAATATTCCAAGTCGCTATTCCAATTTATAAACAAATGAAAGCCCGAAAAAAAGGAATAGATTTTCGGTGTCAATTTTCCAACAATTTGCTCCGCAAATTTGCCATAAAGTGCTGAGCAAATTGCAGCTGCCAGTTCCAAAACCTGATCATCAATCATTCATTCAATCAATCAGTCAGCACATATGTATGTAACTCATGCCATGTCTAATAGAACCCACCTTGCATACAAATATATTGGGCACGTCAAAAACTGTTGTAAATTCAAAAATATATTTTGTGACAGATGATTATGGAGTGCGTACAGCGCGTGAAGATGTATATACATATATATATATATATATCATATATGCGTACATATATTATATGTGTTTATCTACAATAAGGCAGCCATGGCTACAAAATAAAAAATTGGTTGGTATTGTTTTTTTTTTTTATTGTTTTTGTAGCGTTTAATTTTGATGAAATTTACCCGCTGCGATAATCCTCGAGTAGGTGGATTTTGGTTGCTTGATTGACACTGCAAATTTGATTGTGAAATTTTGGTGGTGCACAATGGCTCACATGTTGATTTAGATCCGGATGTTTAGCGTGCCGGGACGCGGTCAATCCCTCCAGTGGTTGGGCGTGGCACTAATGGCGGCACGCAGGGCGCCGCGATAATCGTTGCCCTGGTAACGGACATGCTCCAGCATACGGCCCTCGCTATCGTAGATATAGAGGGAGCGACCGCTGCCCTTGACACCGGCGTCCCCCTCCTTGGTGGCAGCCGCCACCTCGGCAACGACAGACGGCTCCGTCTTGTCGCCACTTAGCCGGGGCAGCATCCATTGCATCGGATCCCTATTGCCGCCTACGATAGTCAGCTCCGGGAAGCGGCACTCACTTGGTACATAGATATTGATGCGCGCCCGGGTTCCGGCCATTGTCGTCATGTGTGCCCAAAGACTTTTCGATTTGTGCTCTGTTCCGACCAAGTTCGGCTGCAGCTATAATTTTCAATTTTTCTCTTATTGAATTGGGAATATTGGAATTTTAGACAAACGACAGTGATACATCAAAAATTGTGCATTGTATTGCTAAAGAACTGAGTGCCCAAGCAATGTTAACTTTGTTCCAATCATATAAGTTCACAGTTCAGATTTCTAGCTTTGACGGAAAACAAATCTGCTTTTAAATAAAAACCTTTTATAAGTCAACCAAGAAGACATCGTTTTAACGAAATATAAGTGTTGGAAAGGAGAATGATAAATGTGCTTTTCAATTCAATATATTACCTAGGCTTGTTTGGATACTTAAAAAGCCTAAATCCGCCAGATTTGAAGGGAAATTGGTTCGTATTTAAGGGGGAAATAGGATATAGTACTTGTAAAGTAAAAGTTAAAAGCGCTTGACAACGATTCAATGCTAGAATCTAAAATTTATTTTGATTTCAACTGCATGCAAAGAGTGGGCTGTTAAACATTGCTTTATCGACTTGTTGTTAGGCAGATGTTATTTCGGATTCTGGTCAAACTGTAGCTTCATTTACACACACACACACACACACACAAGCACATACAGCCAGGCAAGGTCTCTGGATAGTTGACTAGATTTTGTGTACTTAACATTTCATGGTCTTTGTTGCGGTTGGCAGCTTTTCCGTTTTCTTTGCGTGGCTAAGGGCTCAATCATAAGTTTCATGATGCGAAGCCGTAGACAACAAACGCCACACTCTGCATCAAACACGAGGGCTCTTCAGTAAGCTTACCAAAGTCCAAAGGCATCAAGATATAACGAGGCACTGCACCATCAAAGGCTGCAGCTGCCCCGCCCTGACAACCGTCGGAGCTGTGCGGATAAAAACACCTACACACAAATAAGCATCTTCTTAACGACTGTCCTGCAACTCTAAGAAGACGTACTCGTTTTCTCATATCTGCTTGCTTTGAAGAACTGTGCTGGCGGGCGCTCTGGCGAGTCTCAGAGTTGCTTCTGTAATGCCAGACATCTGATGCCAAGCCGCCGCCGCATAGATTGTGCAGCCTATCGACTGGGACCAACATCAAACGTTTTTCAACACTGCGATATACATTCTTGTAAAAACAAACTGGACAGCTCTCGTAGTTGGTTACACTTGTGCAAAAATACGTATATGCGGCGCAGTTTGTCAAATGTGAGGCAAGTGTAGTCGACTTCTGGGCGGGACCGTAGGCTAATTTTGTGGTTGGCAAATTGAAAATGCCATGTGGTTGATTTACCTTTGCAGCAAAGCGTCAGTGGGAAGGTGCGAGGTGCGGCGGCGTTGCTTGCAGTCATGTTGAAAATTATTGATTCTGGCAGCTTTGTCAATTTACTTTAAAATAATTGAGCTGCCAATACATATTTATATAATTTTTATGCATAATATATTTAGAGTTATTTGCTATTTGCCATTTGATTTGGTTATTGAGTATTGTACATTTATTAAAATTCATCAACAGCAAATTGCAATAAATTTATTGCCCTTACAACGTTTGGCATGCATCCAATTTATTCCTACAGTTGCTGACGTTAATTAATAGCACATTTCCCATAATTATCTACAATCAGCATATGCTGCAGCTGATATTGGATACCAGTTAATTTGAATTTGTCGATAGAAATGCAAATACAAATTCCGCACAACATCTGCTTGCCAACATATATGTATGTACATTAATTGTTACCTTTGAAATCAATGCTCGTTTGTAATATGATGATTAGGTGTTTGCTTTAAATTATATACCCTGTACAACAGTTGTACAACAAGCTGGGGTATTGAGCACTGTAACGAACAAACCTAAAACGGATTTGAAGGTTTTACTTGATTCAAAACTCAAGATTATGAGCTTTAAATAAAATATTTGGGTACATTGTCTGAATAAGCGTTTGTCTTCTTCTCAGCAAAGAAAAAAGCAATGCATAGAAAAAGTTGCTCCAATCACAGCCAATGAAGTCTTCCGATCACACAAACGGGCTTTAGATTAGAAAGGGATAGACAACATAAAGCTTAGAGCAATGCCAGCCAGTGTTGTCCTCTTTTTAGTGCTTATCTTCAATGAGGTATTACGGACCAATTAGTCTCTTTAAACGTTGCCTGCTGATGAGAAATAGAAATTC